>JAAKBF010000062.1:0-663766 GCA_012656075.1 Phytophthora hibernalis | reverse complement strand
TTTCTGCTGGAATGCGAACAGGTATCCCATGATGCCGACCAGGATGTAAAACATCCAAGTCGAGAACATGGTGGACGCCACGATTTTTTCAACCGGTGGCGCGTCGGCTTGTGCAGCTCGCGATAGACCGGCATGACGTTGAAGTGGCAGAGGAACGACACGGAGATGATGGGGAAGGCGTAGGCGGCGTCAGCCCAGCTGTCCGGAACCATCTTGATGGGGATCTGGGGCTCCGCCTCGACGTCCAGACTGTCTCGACGAGCAAAGACAGTGTCTACAGCTCGCACGGTGATGGCGATTGCGAGCACCACCACCGACATAAGACTAAAGATCGACGTGAAGCGCAGTGCATCCATGGAGCGGGCCAGCAGCGCCGGCGACACGAGCAGCACACAGACAACAGTCAGGACGTTCTGCTCGGCATCGGAGATGGGGCGATTGTAGAGGAACCTGGCGCCCAGCGAGCCCACGAGGTCTTTAGTGAGGATGACGTACGCCACGAGCGTGAGGAACGTGAGCAGCACGAGCAGCAGGACGGTGACGCGTCCTGCTCGAACTCCCAGGGCCTTGCGCACCACTTCTTCGTAGGAAGCGGCGCGTCCTCGACGACTGCAGCTCACGATGACGTAGAGGCTGAAGGTGGAGGCGGAGGCGGCGATGACCATGAAGACAAGCGCCACGAGCAGCCCGCACTTGTCGAAGGCGAAGGGCAGCGACAGGATCCCGCCGCCGATGATGGTGCTCACGAGGTTGAAGATGGCGGACGGCGCCGTGGCGGTGCGCGTGGAGGCGTGTGGCCCAGGGGAGAAGAACTCGTGGCTCGCGCGGTTGCGCTCGTAGCGGTACACACCCGTGTCGACCATGCTGCCCTGTGAGGAGGGCGGCGCGGGCTGCATCTCGGCAGTCGTGTGAGTACTAGACGGCGGAATGGCGAATGAGCCGTTACGCCTACGCTGACGCACGTACTCCCAACTGATTGGCCAAACACCGGACCGGAAAGGGCGTCGCGTTGTTGACTGGGTTTCAGTAGGGTGAAGAATCTTGTGGAGGTGTGTACACATGGCTACATTCGATTAACCTTGGTCTGCAGTTGAAAGTGCATTTTTGACGGCTCTTCTCGGGATTCCCATGGCCCTGTAGCGAATAAAGTGAAGCTGTGGCCTGCAGCAATGGAGACGATGGGACCAACTCCGTAACCTCGGAAGCTGCTGCGGTCTACGAGGCCAGGCTCTGCCGGATCGATTGATGAAGTTTCGGAGCTCTTCCGTCCTAGACAACCTGAAGAGTTCTGGCCCCAGGTGTAGAGGTTTCCGTCGACAGCTAAAGCGCAACTGTGGCGAGATGATGTTGCGATAGCGCGACAGCGAACGTGGCGATGACGAAGCGTCGGAAGACAAGCTGCAAGTCATGGACAAGTGCTATGAGTACTAACCACACCGTTCTGAGTAACGAAAGGGTACTTACTTGGAAGTGCAGCTAGCTTCTGCTTTTCAAGCCCAAGCTGTACAGCAACACAATTACTCTGGTGTCAGAGATTTGATGCATCGCCGGTGCAGAATCGCTAAGACCAACCTGTCCTTGAAGACCGCTCCCAAAACTGTATACGAACCCGCCGGCGCTGTCTGTGTTGGTTGTCTCGAAGACTCGTCGAGGAGCCCTGGCTGGATATGCTTCATCTCGCTCTCGAGCAATGCACAGCGTGTGCCAGCTTCCACAGCACACGTCGAGCACAACGTTTTTCTCAAGAGCACTCACCAGTTGGGGCTGGAACGAATCCTCGTTGCTGCCGAGTCCAAGACGCCCGCCATCGCCGCAACCAAAAGTGAAGAGCTGACCGTCAGCGGACACTACGGCAGTATGTACGGCTCCACAGGAAACTCGAGTGATGCGTCTGCTTTGAAGGGCTTCGACAAATGTCGGCGTTGGAAAGCACAATTGCAAGTGCTTGTCTTTCACCCCAGCACGCTTGGTTTCTCCCAAGCCGAGCTGTCCACTCCAGCAACTGCCCCAAGCGTACAGTCTCCTTTATCAGTGATGGCAGCTGTGTGCGTATTTCCCACACTAACAAGAGCGATGTACGAGTTTGGCCGTAATTCCACGTGCACTGGTTCCTCGGTGATGCCCTTGTTACCATTCTCACAAGTGTTTGTTCCCAGCTCGCCATATTCTCCTCTTCCCCATGTAAAACATTCACCCTTAGCACTTGTCATCGCGACGTGTCCACCAGTTCGACCGCATGCAATATGCGTTAGACGTTTACTTGACAGACTTGGAACCGGTCTTGGAAACAGAAAACATGAACTGCAATCACCACCACGTACAGAGTTTACTCTGTCTACACCTTCTTTGCTTTGTTCTGTTGGTTCTTGCTGTTGTGCTTTTGGTCTACTGGTCTTGGTGGTGGCTTCATCGAATATAGCACGCCCGCCACCACCCCATGCAAATACTTGTCCGTCATCGGTACGGGCAAAGCCAAATTGGTATCGAAACCCTGTCATTTGCAGACAATGTTTTCAGAACAACAAACTAGCACAAACTAGCACTTGATCTTTACCGAGTAAACGTGCGTGATGTGTGCTCCGCGGAAGGTCTCAATTTCTGTGGGTATATCGCAGGCGCGGCGGTGGCCCAACCCAAGCTCTCCGTTGGAGTTGGACCCGAATCCAAATACTCGCCCAGAAGCTGAGGGAAGCAAGCGATCAAGCTTAGAAAACATCTTCGTGTGTATGATAACGTTCATATCAATGCTCACCCAGAATCGCGTCTTGTTGAAGCTCAAGCAGACGCTGCTCTTCCAGACGAGCAAGAATTTCAGGCTCATGCACCCAATCCTGGATGCGAGCGATCAACTCCAGCTTCTTGCCTTCTATCGACATATCTAGTAGCGTGCATGCAGCATCCAATTCCGCCTTGCACCAGTCTGAAACATCAACTTGGCGCCAGAAATCCCGTGTTTTCGGCAAGCCGCGGATCGCCACACCCTGCATACAAAAACATCTTTTCAACAACTCAAGGGTAAACCCCAACACTACCACGGCTACATACCCCACCTCGTACGAAGGTAATTGCTCGCGGCTCCAGATACGTTCTCGCTCTTGCGGGTCCGAGAGTCGAGCGATCCTCTCCTTCCGCCTCACGCTGGCCTTCTTGTCCTCTCCATGTCGACCCAGTTTGTCCTTCTCACGTCGCATCTGCGCTCGCAGATCATCTTGTAGTACATCCAAAAGTTGCTTAGCGCGCTGCTCACGTATCCGTTCCAGTGGGTTCGACGCCATTGTCACTGTGCTTACGTTCGCGTCGTTTCGCGACATGGCTACATTTACGACATGGCTACATTTTTAATCCTTTATGGTGTGGCACAAAGTGAAAAAGATGAACTCTCTCGGACTCGAGTACGGCTCGTCGTCGGACGAGGAGGACGCCGCTCCTCCAGCTCCATTGCAGCCTATTACCGCTGCTCCTACTGCTTCTGCAAATGCAGATGAAGCTCCAGTAGTTAAACCTGTCGTCAAGGCCAGTGAACCACCCGTCAAGTCAAGCCAAGAGCCTTCAAAGTCCGGTGAACCAGTTGCTACAGCTGAGATCAATGATCCGGATGTGTCCATGGACGACGGAGACGAAGAGGCGATGCTCTTACGTGCTGGCATCCCTCCGGCTGCTGCTCCACTAACTGATGACAATCAAACGCAGCAGCGTATTGAGCGGTTCCTGCGAGTGCAGCACGACCGTGGTCAGGACTTCCAGACGACGCTGCAGGACAAGAAGGAGGTGCGCAACCCGTACATCCTGGAGAAGGTGGTCGAGTACTTCGCTATTGACGAGCTGCAGTCCAATTTCTCACCTGATGTGTTCGACCTCACGGGCTGCCATTGCATGAGTACGCTGACGCGCTGGCACTCGAACAGAAGAAGAGAGCGGACGCCCGAGCGCAGCGCCAACTGCAACGAGGTGGTGCGGACCCTCGACAGCTTCAGTTTGTTGCTAGTAATGGAGTGTAAATTTGTAGTAAAACCTTACACGGCTACTGTGGCCGCTTTATTTCGTTTTTCTCGTCTTCGATTCGCCCGTGGCCTTTGCCAAGACCTCTACTACGTCCATGGACGATAGCTTCATGCAATTTTTCGAGTGCATCTTGATGAGACGATAACTCTTGTTCCTGGCGTTTGATGTTGGTCTTTGCTAAGTTCAAGGCTGCATCCATCCGCGCAAGCTGCTCGTCGGCCAGCTTCTTCGCACTGCCCCATTTGGCTGTCTTGCCTTGATCGCGGGCAAACATGTAGCGCTGAGTCTCGAGATCTGCCAGTGTTTGCCGGTTACGCAACAACTCGCGCTTTAGACTTTCACATGCTGCAAGTTCTTTCCGAGCATCTAGCTTGAGTTGTCCGGCATTGGCGCAGTGTAAGCACGGCAGTGGCAAGGTGTGAACGCGACACCTGGGAACCAAAGCGGTCGTATCAATTGTATGGAGATCCAACGGGTGCGCGTAGCGACAGCGCCCCAACTTTTGAACGTTGGTACAAACTCCACGCCGGCCAAAAGAGGGGCAAATTGCTCGATCAGGTGCAGCTGGGGAGTGCCACCCGATGCTGCATTGCCAGGCTTGTCGGGACTGCTCACCATGGCTGTACCAGCCCTAGAAATCACTTTTGGTCTGCGACCATTTTCAGGATAATGCGCTCGAACCTGATCAATTCTGGAAAATAGTTTTTCGAGCGGAATGTGTGAACACGGTGGTGGCAACGTACACTTAGGGCAGCGGCGATGCGGCTCACTCATCCGAAGTATAGAAAGTGGGAACGGAGGAACAGCAGAAGTGAGCAGGGTACTGCAACTGGAAGGTGCTGGCTGGCAGATCTTGAGTACATTTGTCTGGCTGATGAAGTATTCTTTGAGGAAGATCTCATGCAGCTTATCCAGGCAGGGGATTAGCTTGAATGCATGTATGCTGGTTAGCTCCTCAAGCCCTTCTCTTGTGAAGCCGATCTAGCATGCAGCGAAACAAGGTAAGAATTGCATGTCACCAACGGAGGTGTTCATATAAGAAAGTAGTGGCTTATTAAATACCCGCTCTTGCTGACACGTGAGCAGCAACTTGGTACGGACGAGATTCGCCGACAGTGGGTGTAAGTGTACTTTCATCGCTTGCGTTTTGATCTGTTCGGCAAGTTTATTGACATCCGGACGCACAAGCAAAATGACGAAAACCTTCTTTAGGTTTGCCTCTGCGAGCAGCGGGGCAAAGAAGTGCTGCTGTACACTTGGAGTGACGCTAATACAGTGGGGATACAACGTGAGATCATGGTTTCGCAGGCAATTCATTCCAATGTGCACATATTAAGCGATAATACACTACCTTTCGAACCGCTCGATGGTCAAGAACGATACCGTTCCTGTCTTGGAACCGTCGAGGCGTCTAACAGCATCCTCCAATTTACCGAGTAGTACTTTGTCCCTGAAAGTATCGATCATTAGGCGCGAAGAGATTTCGGCAACGCGACAAAGCTCATCTTACATGAATTCGCTAGCGTTGACTGTTGCAAGCCGACAAGGTTGTTCAGATGTCACCGCCAGAAGTGTTTTCCGAAGGATCCCTGCAAATGTGGACTTGCCAGTGCTGTGTCCGCCCTAAGCAACACCAAGCAACACCAGGTCATTGCGATAGTCTAGTGAATCCAAGACCCTCAAGAAATCTTACGCTAATAATGAAGTTGGTGAACACGGGGCCAGTCTCAACCTCCGCGTTACTTATGACCGCTCGAAGGCAGGCCGCTGCCGCTGGATTGCCTAGGAATCGCTCGATATCATCCGGTACGAGACGCTTCTTCCTGCATTGAAAGTAGACTATTATCACACTGGTTTACAAATGGTCTAACCAAAACTCTGTGCGATACCATTCCGAGACGGCGTCCAGAGGAAGAGTTGGGCAGCGGGGCTTTGACGAAGGAGGGTACGAGTGATACAGCGCGTCGAGCTCGGTCCAGAACCCGAAGGAGATCCGCCAGTGAGGCTTCTCCTGCTGCATAGCGGGCCTCGATCGGCTAACGTGTTCCTCCCTCATATCTAAGATACTTTTGCAAAAATAAATAAATGACGCGGGCCTTGTTGACGTCTCCGATCCAAAAATGGACCTCCACGTTGAAGTTCCGCTGCTTCAGAATCCTCACATACAAATCCCAAGTAAGCCGAAACGACACGATGCCAATTCAGAGAGGGGGTGTCGTACGTTTCATAGCCAAAGATCAAAGATCAGACCAAAACTAACATAGCAATCTCCTACAACATGAGCCTCCTGTCCGCCTCCCGTCTGCTGCCCAAGCGCGTTGGCGCCTACGCGCTGCCCGCCTCCAGCCGCAGTCTGTACACGAAGGGTCTGGCCAAGGACATGATGAACAAGTCGTGCTACAACGGCGTCAACTTCGTCATCTCCGAGAAGGCTTCGGTGTACGAGGCTCTTACACGTATGGCCGGTATCAACTTGGGCTGCCTTGCGGTGAGCGGTGAGGACGGCAAGTTCGTGGGCATCGTCACGGAGCGCGACTACGTGAAGAAGGTGGAGCTGCAGGGGCTTACGGCCAAGGAGACGCCCGTGGGGCAGATCATGACGCACCGAGCCCGACTCACGTTCGCTGGCGCTAATGAGACGCCCAACCAACTCATGAGCAAGATGCTCTCTAGTGTACGATTGTCTTAACTATACGGTGAGGTATGGAGATATCTGATTTTTGGTTTTATTTGCAGGACGTCCGCCACTTGCCGGTGGTCAACGGCGACGGAGACCTGATCGGCATGCTGTCTATCAAGGACATTGTGCGCGAGATCAACCGCGAGCACGACGCGGACATGGACACGCTCAGCAATTTCGCATTGGGCCACGGAGGCCACTTCGTGCTGGACTGAGTCTAGTGTCGTGCTATATTCTGCCAGCTAACATGTGATGGAAGCCTGGTGCATTTCCTGAACGCAAGTTAGCTTAACCCCGAAAATCAAGTGTATTGCGACCAGGAAACTTGATTCGCTCACCCGTTACCATGTCCGACCCGACCACAGTTCGACGACCAAGTTCCACGACCACGCTCTATAGCGTTGACTCAATCCCTCCACCCAGCAGCAACATATCCAAGTCCAAGTCCAAAGTGAGGCACTATCAGCCGCGACTACCAACTCGAAAAGCCTGTCCGACTCTTTTCTGCGCTGCTTGAAGCACTCCACCAATCAGCGCCTTTTCCGCCCCTTTTCAGCCAATCCTCCCACCCTCCCACTCTCCGTACACAATCGCACTTCAGCACAAGGCTGTCCACACCACTGTACCATCATAAGCCCTCGAACTTCTGCCTCCTGCACTCTCTCGCCGACGTCGGCATGCGCGACGCAGGCCCCAGCGAGCCGCTCTCGGACGCGCAGGACACGCGTCTCCAGCTCGCAGGCTACTTGTCCAGTGCGCTGTCGCTCTCGGGACGTTCTACGTGCTCGCGCACTTCGGTTTCGTGTATTATTGCGGCTCCAGGCGACCTCAGCGACTGCCGCTCCAGCTGCAGCTGCAGCCACGACGGCAACGCAACCGCGTGGACTTCATGGACCGACTCGTGCTGGTGCTGGCGCTCTTCGACCTCGTCACAGTCGCTGCTCGAGCCGTGGGACGCAGTGTCGTGCACGATATGGCGCTGTGTAGGGCTCAGGCTGCAGTTATTCAGGCCGCCAACCTCGCCAGCTGCATCTGGATCTGCTGCATGGCCTACAACCTCTATCGCTGGATTGCGGGTGGCGAATCCGACGCTACGAGGCAGAAAAGGTTCCCGTTGTTCTTGGCAGTTGCAGTGGTCCCTGGAGCGGGCTTTGTTGTCTTCCACCTTATGAGTATGTGGGATTTTTATTGGGGAGAGGTGGTGCTGAGTTTGAGTTGGGTGCTTTGCAGCGGACAAGTATGGAGACGCCACGTTCTACTGCTGGCTGGACGAGATCCGCTACATGTTCCTGAACTTTTACCTGTTTTACATGCTCATGATCGTCTTCAACTTCGTGCTGCTGGCACTCATCCACTTCAATATGAAGCAGCGCGTGGCCAGGTACGGACGAGATGGTTCGGTGTTTATTTGTGTTTATTTCATTGGGCTGACATGCTGTTTTGGCTTGGCAGACATGACACAGTGGAGGCTGATACGTCGTCCATGCTGATTCGGCGGAAGCTCTTGCTCTATATCGTCGTTTTCGTAGTGCATCGCACCCCCATGATGATCTACCGCAGTACGTTTTCCATTCTGGCTCTGTCTTGCAATAATATGGAGGTGACATGGTGTACTGTGCATCAAAAGTTTTCGAGGCCGGCGGGATGAACAGTTTAAGCGTAGGCCTCACCATGCAGGTGATCCAAGATTTAAACGGCTTCTCCAACTCAATCGTGTACGGCGGAATTTGCCGCAGACGTACGAAGAATGTACCTCCACCTCGTCGGTGCGAGGCTGAAAGCGTATCCTCCCCGACGGAAAGCATTGTGGGCGGCTACGTTGGGAAAAAGCGCACCGCGGGAGTTGAGGATGACCACGAGGCACTGATGATTTCATCTGCGAGGATCGGGACAGTACTGACACAATCAGGTCGCAACGTTTCCTGTGAATCGGACAGTGGAGACTCGAATACTACCAAAAGCGCAAATTCTCGGAAAGCGCATGCAACGGAAGACCACAACTATGGTTACCGTACTTGGCAGCAGCGTTTGCAAAAGCGTTTCTCGTTACACCATTCTCCTCCAGCACGAGTGGAGCCGAAAAGATCGATATCTTCGCGTCCACCTTTAATATGGGCGAGAAGGACGTCAACGAATGTGAACTGGTAATAGTGGCGGTTTCTATTGCGCTGAAACAGAATTGACGAACTAACTAGAGTTTTGATGAACATCACAGCGCGAATGGATTCCGTTAGGGCAAGACGTGTATATAATTGGAGTGCAAGAGTGCATGGATCTCGCAGACCTGCAAATCAAGATCCTGCGGCATCTCGTTTCCGGATCCACTAGCAAATATGTTCACTACTCGCGCGAGATCGGCAAACGAGCTACGGCGTTAGGTTACCATGGCTACATCGCTCTGTCGATCTTCGTGCGAGCCACAGCTGTGGCGTCAGGGCGCTTTCGTATGCCTCACAGACAAAGCAGCAGCAAAAACGCCCAAGAAGTGTTTCGCGGCAAGTCACTACTTCTTTTGGCCGTGCGTCGAACAAAGGTGCGGTGGGCATGTCTTTTCGATTTGACGATACGTCATTTGCCTTCGTGACGTGTCACTTGGCATCCGATTCATCGAGCTTGAAGCGAGCAAAGCGCAAGAAAAGCTCCAATGCGGTCTTACAAACTCAGAAAGGTGGAGACACAGTGGAGTCGACTTTGCCACAAAACGGCGGAAGTATCGGACGAAGTAGTGGAGGAAGCAAAACCTCCGTATCGGAAGGAACGACAACGGAGGCTCATCAACCGCCGTCCAAAGTAGAGCGGCGCAATCAGGACGCGATGGAGATTCTGCAGCAGCTGTACCTGGATGAAGAAGACTACGGGTTTGGCTTTCCACATCTGCACCACCACAGCTTCATTCTTGGCGATTTCAACTATCGAATGACACGCAAAGGGGCGACGCCGATGGATATGCTGGAGCTGCTCGTGAATGCTGGCACTGAGCGTCACCATACGAGTGAAGAAATTTACGCGCTATGTACTTCATCACCGTGCTCTCCAGCGATGCTTCAGACGTCTGTAAGCGAGATAGAGCTGTCTCCTCCTCCCGATGAGGGTGATTTTCGGCAGTGCATCACACCCAAAGTGCAAAGTCCGACACCGATCGCCACAATGCGAAGAAGCCAACGTCACGTCATGGGGCGTACAGATACAACCACAAGCAACAGCGGCAGTAGCTCGGCACCTTTCCTTCTACGGACGTTGGTTGAGGAGCACGACGAGCTGCATCAATTGTGCCGCTCACAGCAGGTCTTTCATGGTTTCCAAGAAAGCGAAATCTCATTTTTCCCAACGTTTCGCCGCATCCGAGGGCAAGCTCTTCGAGAACCACTTGACGCAGATACGTTCCAGCGTAACTACTCCCTCGCGGCTACTCATGGCGGGTACCGAGTACCTTCCTATACGGATCGAGTTCTCTATAGCTCCCTCGCAGGCATGCAGGATTCGCTCCGCTGCCTGTCGTATGACTCTTGCGAGGCTGTGACCTCGTCAGACCACAAGCCGGTGTCAGCTCGCTTCGAGATAGCACTGCTTGCCTCACCGCAGAAAGCGTCCCCAGTATCGCTTCTTGCGGAAGACACCTTGTGGAACGCCAACTCAACCGATGCCAACCCCATGATCCTCCACGCAAATCCTTCTGCGGGTATACTAGCTGCTTCTCGGATGAAAGATGTGCCCGGTGCGTGCGAGCTCAGACTGCGGATCGAGTTCCGCTCTATTCACTGGTTAGACGCTGTCGACTCGGCGCTCTTCGACCGCGCCGAGCACGTGCAGTTCGGATTCCTCTTTCCACTTCCGTGCGAAGACGTTTTCGCGCCACAGCGCAAATTGCACGAAGTGGCGGAACACTTGACGTTTGGAGGTGACAGCAGCAACACTGGAGGCATGGGGTTTGCATCCACCATCACGCCCACTTCCAACTTCCACACTTTGAAATGGCACGAGTTTGTGAACGGTGGGCTGCGATACCACACAATGGCGGGTGCCGTTGGCCGCAAACATGTTGCCGTGGTTCTACGTTCGCTGAGCCGAGGGCGTACCTTGTCCAAGACTTCATCAGCCTCACGACTATTAGGAGGCAGCTGCTCACCTTCGCCGCATACGAGCACCAATTCAATGGCGTCGACGTGCTCACCGACACCCCACGGGAGCTCTGTAGGATCATCATCGTTTTCCTCGGAGAAGCTCTTTGGACACGGCACATTCTGCGCTGAGGGCATGAACAAGAAACGTGACGTGTGTGTGCCACTGACAATTGGCGGAAGATTGCTGGGACGTCTGCAGTTGCGAGTGTCGCTGCAAATGCGTCAGAAGAAGTAATATCGGTGCAGAAGACTGGAAATGAACAGTCGAAGTGCATATCTGCTGTACAATAATGAAGTAGAATTGAAGTAATATGAAGCCGTGAAGTTCTGTTTACAACGACCACTATCCGTGCCACTTTGAAGTACGTAGTACTATGATATTGGTAGAGGACCGTATTCAGTTCATTGAATTCTACGTGAATGAAGGAACATTATCATCAGGGACCACAAATCCATCACACATTTTCATCAGGGACCACAAAGCATAATCACAGTCGAGTCGCCCCACAGATAATCTGGGGGAATAAATTATAAATACATTTACATGTACAACAGGATATTTCCCTCACTTGCATCTTCTTGGTCAGAAGCCAGAACACTCCCGAGCCAGGCCCCAGCATGGAGCAGTTGAACTTGACACAACTCCACGGGTGAGACCACCTTCTCCCTCATGACGTCTTCGCAACCCCTAAAGACTTTCAACTTTTCTGAAAGACTTTGCAACAAGACCGTCGTATAGAAAGCAAAATGCGGAAACTTGAAAAAGTGGGGCTGCACAATCGCTGGGTGCGACTAGGAAGTATGGATTACAAGACGTAGAGCAAACGGTGACTCAGACGCCTACTCATACGGTTCCTATTGAAGGTGCGAGCGCAACGCAGCTAAGCGGAGTGCTTGAGCACTTTGCTAGCCAAGTCAGCGGTGCGAAGAAGAAGATGAGGAATCCTTATACGTGCAGTTTGTGCGGAAAACTGATGGGTCACAATGCGGCTAAGTGTCCGAATCGTGCTGCGGCAGCCGCACCCGCTGGAAGTTACATCATTGGTGGCAAGTACGTAATCGGACTGCTATACTACAAGCGTCCAATGTTGCTGTATCCCCTCTTCATGAGGACTCCGCAATTGTTTGAGCGACTATAGAATGTCCAAACATCGTTATTATTAATAATACATCAGCATGACTTGTTGTGTCAGTTTCTTTACCGGTACCCAGTTGTTGAGACTGTGGTTATGCTTTGTGGTCCCTGATGAAAATGTGTGATGGATGTGTGGTCCCTGGTGATAATGTTCCGTGAATGAACGGAACGAGCACATACCACGACAGGTAGATAACGCAATGAAAGGTAAGCATAAGTACATGTACATCAGTCCATGAACATACTTTTCATTCATAAGTATGCGAAGTAGCCATCTTTGGAGTTTCTATCTAACGTTACATTCGCATGGGGATCAAGTCTCTGTGGTACTTGTTGCGGAAGTATGTGCGCACGGGGCCAAGCACCACGAAGTACTCGAACAGGATGCACGTGGAAATGTTGCCCAGAATAATGCCGAGGTATTTGAGGCGGAAGCTCAAGGGCATGGGAATGTCAGGCAAGCCGACGACGTTCGTACTGCTTGATATACGGAACTGATCGGTGAGTGCGCTCGGTTCTCCGATTATCAGGTACAAGTCAAGCGCACCGATAACCACAAAAAATGCCACCAACAAGTAGTTCTGCCAGATCGGTTGACGGTAGATGGAACCGAAGCTGCAAACCCACGCGGCCGTGTGCTGCTGGGAGATGATCGTGAAGAAGAAAAGTGTTGATAAGTGGTTGTCTGCGATTAACCACCATTTGGACATGTCAATGCTTTCGGGGAGAATGGACAGTACCAGCTTTCACTCGTGAGCAGGCGGACACCGCAACAGAGGAAGACAAAGTTGATCACCTCTTGCCCAAAGAGAGACGTCAATGTGGTAGGACCTATCAAGCTAGACGTTGGGCGAGTGGGCTTCAGCTCCTTCAGCGGCTTCGCGAGCGTGATCACCCCAGCATTGTGCAACCATCAGTCAAAATCCAGCACCATTGGGACACAGCAACGGTATGATACGACTGAAAGGCCCACATTACAGATCCAATGAGGCCGTACACGATGAGAAACTTCACCGACGCGAAGGACGTTGCCAAACGGCAGTGACCTTCACGGCACAAATCAACCACCGACTGGATCGTCTTCTCCTTGCTCGTGAACGGCGACACCACCGATGCCTCTGCATCACTCAGCGCCACACCGGCGTGGGCAAACGCAACGCACCACAGTCGTTGCCACCGTCACCGCACCCGTCTCCATGTGCAGCTTCACGCACTCCACCTTACCTTCCGGCGTCATGCGGCTGAAGATGCGGATGTGCAGCAGCAACCACTTGATCTCGCCAATGGACACCAGGTAGTCGAACGCCACACCCGTCACGGCCAGTTCGACGTCCTCGCCCTGCTCGACCAGGTACTTCACCGCAGGTAGGTCGTACTCTTCCTCGGAGTCCACGTCGCGCCACATCAGTGTCTTCGCCTGAGTGGTCGATACCATCTCGCCCAGGATCACGCGCGAGCTCGACGCCACCATGCCGCTCTGGCGCGCGATGTAGCAGCCACACATGGCGTTGTCACCCGTGATCATCACCGTGCGAACGTCGCCGCCCTTGAGCTTCTTGATGGCGTCGGCCGTGTCGTCCTTTAGCTCATTACGGAACAGGATCAGACCCAACAGCGACAGACTCTCGTCCACGGCCTCGCGGTTATCTGCGAACGCCATCACTTGCTCGTGTGTCCAGTCGCTCGGCAGCTCGCGGTATGACAGACCCAGCACGTAGCACCCGTGCTTCGCGAGGCGGTCGGCCTCACTCTTGTAGTCGCCGGGGACACTGGACGGCGAGCTCAACTGCTGCATGCGCTCGTACGAGCCCTTGCAGAACACGTAGTACTTGTTACTCTTGCGGTTGTGCACCACCACACTCATGGACATACGGTGGTGGTCGAAGTCGTAGCGCTTGATGAACTCCAGCTCGAGGCCAGGGTCCACCTTCGACTTGACGCACGGCTGCTCGCCTTCCTTCTCCACCAGCTCCCATCTCGTCGCTGTGAACATGCGCACCTCAACTTCGTTGCCCACGAGACGGTCTTCAAGTGAGCCCACCGAGTGGCACGTGGCGAGAGCATACAGCAGCTCTTCAGACGACGGTGCGTGGGGTGAACAGGTTGTTGTTGACGGGTTGCACACCGAGGAAGTCGAGACCCTGCTTGGTGAGCGTTCCGGTCTTGTCGAAGCAGAAAATGCGCACCTTGCCGCAGAGCGTGATACGCTGGACATTGAGTGAGAAGATACCTTGCTTCTCGAGACGCTGCGAGGCATTGACTTGCCCGACCGTGATAACCACGGGCAACAGTGGATTCACCACGGCAGATAACATGAAGATGGAAGTGAAAATGTTGCGTACCGGTTGCTGATCATGTTGTTGCTCATGACGAATGACGTCGCGATGGTGCAAGCGATCAAGGTGTACACGAATAGCAGCGCAATCAGCACCTTCAGGTGTTCGCTATACTTGAAGCGCATTGGGATCGGGAACAAGATCGACTGGATCAACTGGCCCTTGGTCGTGTGCGCACCCGTCGTCTGAACAACAGCCAGGATCTCTTCGTTGCGGCCAGAGGACAGCACACGCGTACTTGCGAACAGCGTGTGCTTCTTGCCGCTTTTCTCCGGGTCGTACACCTCCGTGCTGCGCTCCGGGATCGGGAACTTCTGCACGGGCATCGACTCACCCGTCAACATCGACTCGTCACACACCGTCGTGCCCTTCACGATGGCCATATCGCACGGCACAACCCAGTTCTCAGGCACCTTGACGAGGTCACCTGGAGCGATATCGGGCGACGGCATCTCGCGCCACTCTCCTCACGGAACACCGTCACGTTTGTGCGGTAGCGGGTCATCTGGACAATGGACGATTGGATTTGACGATGCATGTAGATGTTCACGATAGCTGCACCCAGCACCACGACCGTCATGACGAGACCCATGCTCCAGTACATGAAGTAGTACCATACATAGTAGCACATGATCTGGTAGATGTAGAACAACTTGAAGATTTCATGAGCGATGGACTCGGGAAGGGATGGCATCTCAACGTCAACAGAGTTTAGTCCGACAGTATTGATGCGGTGTTTGGCCTCCGACTCCGATAATCCGCTGGCTTCGTGCTGCAGGTCGTCGTAAGTGTGTCCGAGCGCTATAGTACCCGGAACAAACCGCTGCTCACTCTCTTCGTACACATAGCGCAGATGTTGGAACTCCACGATGCACAGACCATTAACCTCCATGACAGGCACCGTCGCACGGTAGCCGCTCAATTTTCCCTTGGACGAGAACAAGCCCTCGACCTTGGCCACGAAGTCGATCACACCTGACCTGTCAGCAAGCAGCACCTCGGTATCATCAAGCTTGAGCATGAAGACACACTCGCAATTATCGAGGGGAACACGAAGACGGAAAAAGTTGTCGATACGATCTTGCAGCCCCATGATGACAATAAACCAGACGAACATGGTGACCCAGACGATGAAGAACACGGCCGTATTATCTTCCGAAGCATCGAAGAGTGGAGGATCGAAGAAGCGGTAGAAGTCCAAGATGATCTCGATGAGAAGAACGTTCAGACCAATTGAGGCGACAACTAAACAGCCGAACACAAACGTCCCCAACCATGACTTGGAGTAACCTGTCTGCAGGATGCTCTCCCAGGCTGCCAGCTGCAGGTGCACATCGGAGGCCCGAACACTCGTACGACGGTTACCGGTATCCGCACGAGACTTCGTTAAAATTGCTGGTGCCCCCAACAACTTCTTCTCGATTTCACCCGTTGACTGCTTGAATGTTTGGAAATGGCGTTTGTAGAGTGCCCACACTCCCAGCAGCAAGAAAAATACCAGGTACACCACGTAAATGATCACCAAAGGCGTTTCCGTGAACGTGGTGAATCTGACTGTGGTTGTGGCCATTTTCATCGGATTGGAAGCGCACGCATTCTTCAGATACACACTGACCGAGTAACAGTTGGCGCCAACAGGGAACGTGGCGTTGTTGTTGCGCACATTGGCTGCGTACGTCCAGAAGACGCTGCTGTCTTGCGAAGCTTCGACCAAGGACGAGTTGGTGTCGGTACACTGCAGCTCCTCCGTCAACTCCCCGTCTCTGTGTTGGTAATGGCGTGCACTCGGCACATGGTGCTCGGATCGTCGTAGTAGAACGTTGGTGTGCTCGGGTGGTACATGGTGTACGGAAGTTGACTAGGCGCTGCTTGTTCCAGCCGTCGACGTAGAAGGACTCGTAGTCACCACCCGACGGTCGATTGAACTTGGTGTACAGCACTTTGGTGCTTCCGAGTACTCGCAGCAGTAGTACTCGGGAGTGTGGCGAACGGGACAAGCGCCGAAGTCCATTTGGCTGGCTGCCGCGGCGCGCACTTGCACGGGTGCCAGCGTTGATAACCAGCGACGTACCATCGAGTGACGCGGCGGGTGCGTTAATTACCAATGCCCTGCATTTTTATCGTAAGCTTAGTGGGCACGTGGTTGTCGGGATAGGGTGGCGTCCGGTACTAAACATTTGGCCGAGTTGGTCTTCGTGAACGCCGAGATCACTCTCAATACCGGTACATGTATTAATACCGATAGGCCCTTATCGTTGGAGACTAGCTGTGCTACTGTACCCGATCAGTCGGCCCTGGATTACCGGTACCTGAAGCACGACCGGATAAATTTTAGGAAAATTCCAAAGGGGGACTCGAATCCAAATACATTTTCAAAGAGGGACTCGATAATTACGCTGTCTATAAAAGCTAGCTTTTACTAAGCCTATTCCAATCTGCCGTGGATTCCCGACCGTTGCTGACATTGCTGGCACTACTGAGCGTGCCCCCGGTCGTGTACGTGTACGGTTGGTGTACTCGGGCGTGCCCATCTCGATGCCCGACATGATGTACACGGTGCCGAACCGGTCCCTGAACTACGAAATCACCAAGCGTGTGCGGCGACCGCCACGACTGCTACCGCCTACGGCTGCAACCGTTCGGCGAGATGGTGCTGGCAGAGCCGGTGCAAAGTACAAGAAGGCGTGCGACAAGTCGTTCTCGTCGGACACGTTGGAGCAGATGCGCATGACATCGAGGCCGTTTTTCGCTAGTGGAATATCCCGCGCGCCGTCAAGTACCGTGAGATCAAGAAGATAACGGGTCTCAAGGGCACGGACGTGGTCGTTCAGTTACACATGATCTTGATCTTCACGCGTAACTCGGCCAACGACGAGAACAAGCTGTATGGTGAGTTCCGGATGAACGCGCATGGTGAAGATGTGGCTGCACCTGATCTTTGTCACGATAAGATATACCCGAAGGACGGCTGTACCAAGTCCTGCCGGTGTCTAGGACACGACTACTGGGAAAGATCGTGTTCACCACGGCGAACGCAGAGAAACAAGACTAAGCCGTCATAATCGAAGTGTATACTTCTCCTAATTCTTCTTTGTGTATGTCAAGTTCGGCCAGTACACGATGCCTTGTTGTGACCATCTGCGATGCCGCATTTGCCGCACTTGTAAAGCTTACGGATCCGTGTAGACTCACCACATTCACCACGCGAACGAATTCTCCGTTTACGGGGCCGTCCAGCCTGCCGTTGATAAAGTGCAGGTGTCAAGGTTTCATCTGCTCTTTTTCCGAGTCGTCCGGGAGCGGAATGGGACGCTGATTCTTCGCATATTGAGCAACGGTGTAGCAGCTAGAAAACAATTGAAAAACATCCTCGAGACCCCGTTCGTCTGCATTTTGACAGCCAAGAGGTGGCGACACGGGATCCCTTGCTGTAACCAAGACACACATGAGCATGATGGCGGAGATAATTTCACCTCTCTTGGCTTGTCCCCGTGACCCAATCGACTGGTGTATGCAACTTCTTCCGAGCTGAACGAAACAGAGTACAGCGGCATCTGCTTAAGCTCACACTGGAACTTGTTTTCCGATCGAGGTGTTGTGATTCGACCAGAGGCTGTCCATGTTTTGCCTTGACAGAGACGAAGATGCGCCTCTGTCATCATGATTTTGGTGTACGCACGGAAGTAGCCGTAAGGCAGTAGCTTCCTCGGCTTTAGCCGCAACGATTTTGCCTGTTCGCTTTCAACAAAGTTGGTAGTTCTCCATCCATAGAGGGGTTGGGTCTTGTAGTATGGATGCAGAGCCCACTTCTTCGGCTCCACCGCGTTCAAATATTCCCCGGCAGGGACATTCGCATCACTCAAATCTTGTATGGCTGCTTTGTACTCGGCTGGCGTATTTGCAGCTTGCGCGCGCCGAACCATTGCCTCATGGCACACAGCAAGCTTCACTTTTTGTCAGCTCGCATATTTCCTGTGAGTACAATACGCATTTGTAAGCATCAAACACCATATCCTTCGATGGGCCATCGCACGAACAAAGTGACCTTCTCCGTCACGCTGAATGTCGCTGAAAACGCCGATGTTGCACTTCGCAAATGCTTCAAGATACCACGGCAGGTATTTGATAGAGTGCTCGTCTTCTGAGAAGACCTCACGAAGTACAATATCCTTCACTCGGTATAGCATGCTGGTACTGCATATCAACTTGACGCTTCCTGCAGCTGCCCAGCCATCGCCGACGCAGAGATGCTGGCGTCAGCAACTACAGCAGACCGCAGCACTGTCGATGCAGCTAGTTGATGAGCAGAGGGTTTCGCAGTCGACGTGCAGTTGATATGCTTGAGATTGGTTTGTGTCACGTGCCAGTTGTTCTGTTGATGTTTCCTCTTTGACACCGACAATTTTACGAACCAGGTACAAGACGCCCCACTAGAACAGCGAATGTCTTTAAACGTACCACCTCTCTTGCTAACAACAACCCGCTTACCAAGCGCTAATGCGTAAGCTTTAATTGCAGCAACAGCGTCCTTTCCGGTTCTCCACCTCTGCTGACGCAGACCATCTAGCTCTGCATCGCCCGTATCGTCTTCACCGGCGGCCATTTTGATCTGGTGGTGGAGGCTGAAAACAGGTTCACAGAGGCTCGGGTAATTATAAGAGGCTTACGATAGTAAAAGCTAGCTTTTATAGACAGCGTAATTATCGAGTCCCTCTTTGAAAATGTATTTCGATTCGAGTCCCCCTTTGGAATTTTCCCTAAATTTTATTTTGGGCACGTGATGCTGTACCCGACTGGGTGTTGCAAATTGCAACTTGCAATAACGTTAGCCGTTCTACTGTGCCCTACTCGTCGGCCATTCATGTCGCATTATACACGCCCGCATAAGTTGATATTAGAAACACCCTCTCGTTGGAAACGAAAACCCTTCCTTGTAAGGCGTGAACCCTATTAATACGTGCTCCGCGCGGAACCCTACCGCTCTCCGCGCGGGGTTTGGCTGCTCGCTTTGAGCATCGTTTATGCAATTCCAGACTTGATTAAACAAGCGGGATGCTCAATTCGGAGAATGCAGTCACTCTCTTTATTTTATTCCCTTACGCGCGGAGTTTTACTGCGCTTCGCTACGCTCGCTGTGTTACCTCATTATTAAAAAGGCCTATTGTGTCTGGTAGCGCACGCTACCAAGCAACAGAAAGATAAGAACGGCCTTATATGTCTGGTAGCGCACGATACCACGCAAACCGAATGATAAGAGGATGTTTATCGCTGGACTCCGCAACGAAGCGGCCAGACTCCACAACGAATACCCTCACGTGATTGGTTAAAATGAACAGTCAGGCGCAATCTTATATAGAGACTCATAGTTTGGTTGAAGTGAACCATAAGTACTAGCTTTACTTTCCGAACGTGCTGCTCTACAGCAAAAGCCGTGGCGAAATGCCCGTTGGTTTGCTTGAAGAATACGGCTACGAGAATGTTGTCCTACATTGCTTCGTTTCCAGATGCAGAAATCGCCAGCAAGTTCATTGACGACTTCGCTCTAAACACGAATAGGAGCCTGAAGATCGATAAGAACAACGGCAAATATAGACATGTGTGTGCTTTTGTGACGTCCTTAACCCGTTTCGAGAGCGTTGGGGCATCCGCAGATTCCTGAAGGCGCATACGAGGACGAACAACGGCAACTATAGAAAGTGGATCTGTTCCACGCAGCGCTGCAGATGATGTCGGGCATCAACAGCTTCCTAAAGGCGCATACGAGGACGAAGAATAAGCACAGAGGAATCAGAGGGTGTCGGAAGTGTACAGGAGAAGCAGGAGAAGCAGGAGGCAACGGAACGTACCTCTCCGGTCGGGTGCTGAGCATAAAGAGCGGCGGCCATAGCTTGGCTCAGAAGGCGCGAATGAGGAGCCAGGTGACGCAGTTAGAGACGCCGCGACGCGCACTAATTGAGGGAGCTTGAGTCGAGGCGGGGCAGTTATGGCGTCGGGTTTTGGGAGTGCTCGGTGGCCAGATTATTTGGTTGCCGTTGCTGACGGAAAGTGACCAGCGTGCACTGATTGGCCGATTACATTCCCTCGCCACAGTGATTATGGCGGTACAGCGTCCGAGGTCTCGGCCGGATATAATAACACCCCGGCCGAGGGAACGAACCCTCGTTTGTACCCCTTTCAGTTTCGTACCATCGGTATTATAGAGCCGGGCACGGGATCACATATCGGGATCTGTTCACATTAGATATTTACATTTACGTATAGGACAAGCTATAGGATTGACTACAGAGGCTCCCAGAACCATATATCAACAGAAATAAATCATCCTTCCACCCAAGTCACCAAGGGTCAGGTCCATCTATGGTAAGTTTAATTAGCTTGTCTTAGAGTCTGGTTAAACTCGGCTACGTGGGAAGTCTATCAACTCAAGGTACATTGAACCGAGAGTTTGTTGCTGGCCCGTCCAAGAGATTAGAGTGGCCGAGTGGTGGAAGCGACAAGGAGTGTCATTTTCCATATATTATAGTGGGAGCGAGTGTTCCAAGTATGTTTTACTATCTGCCGAGATTTTACCAAGAAACTGTTTGCACAAGAGAATACCAGTTCGAGGGTCTGCTGCCAACTGGACACTTCAGGCCGTTTTAATCGCTCTTTTCTTTTAATTGGCTATGTGGTTCGTGCACTACACTCACTTCTGCCGATATGGGAAAACGACGACGCTCACATGAAGAACGCCAAGTACAACGGAGTGTGTGTCGCTCTTGTCGGCAAGGATGGAAACATACGACTTGAACCCGTTTCTATAGCATACGTCCACCAAGAAACAGTGGACAACTTCGTTTGGTTTTTCATGAACTATTATCGCGCGCACACCGGTTGTGTTGTAGAAAGAAAATGAAAAAGTGAGCATTGAGGTTTAGCGTGAATCTAGCTACGTCTAGCTTCCGTTAGCCCTGCACCGATCTAGCCGTCTTGGTTCGTGCCGGCCTTGAATCGGGGCCACCGCCGCGTGGCACTGGCCCAATCACTTGCATTACCGAGTCTTCAGCTCCTGGGATTGGTTCCAGGCAGCAATCTCGGTCCTTGCCGTCATCGGCATCGGGTCGGTAACTCTTGAACAGTATCATCCACCATGATGCAACAATGCCTCCCGACGATTCGGTGCCGACTGCAAGTTACTCATCGCGAGTTGTTTAACAGCATCCGTGAGGTCATCATCAGCGACACACCGTATGTACTCGGCGACATTGGCAGGGACATCCTTGACCAGGTCGGGTACCGACTCCCAGCTGTCTTCGACGTCCTGTAATCCAACCCAGGAAACGCGAAGCTGCCACATCTTAGAAGTGATCTCGAACCGATGTTCCTTGAAAGCCTCCAGGTCTAACAAAATTCCTTTCTCAGTGACGAACTCACGTACCCCTGATGTTCAGCGACGAATCATGATAAAACTTCAGTCTGGTACCATGCACTTCATGCTGTTTGCCTGTGATGAGATAGCGGATGACGAATGAGTTCTATTTCGCTTCAGCTACAATGAACCATCGGCCCAAAAGCTTGCGAGTGGGTAGACGAGCGTCAATGCGCGACCACAGGACGAAGTCGCCTACTTCAAAATTGCAGACTACACCGCGCTTTGATGCCATCGCCTGCGGCCGCTTAGCCTCTTTGACGTCAATGACTGTGCTATGCATCGCATGTAGACTCGCCCCAGACCTTCCATGAAGGACTCCCCACATCATTCACCGTGAGCTCCACGGTACTCGTTCCGCGCGGGACGACGATAGTGTCCAGAGCACAGGTGGAGGGCCGAGAAATAGTTCAATCGGGGCTCTTCCGGCTAGTGATGCGACCGGAGTATGATTGAGGTTAGCTTGTACAATAGGCAGCAAGTATGGCCATTCCTTATCACTCAGGCGGAGTTCCATCAGCAAAGCGCGAATAACCTGTAGGATGTCGCGATTGACTCTCTCAACGGTGCCATTCACCCACGGCGAATACACTGGAGTAAGGTCCTGCGGAATATTCAATCGCGAGCACAACGATGCGATGGTCTCATTGCGAAAATGAACGCCTTGGTCGGAGATTAACACTTGTGGCTTGCCGTGCGGCTTGTACCAGTCCAAAAGTCCAGCTGCTGCAGTACCGCTATCACCGTGCGGAGTAGGAAATAGCTCGCAATAAGGCGTCAACGCATCTTTGATGACCAGAATGGAGCAGTTCTCACCAAACTATTCACTCATTGTCAGGAAGTCCCAATGAACGCCTTCTTCGCCTCATAGGTTGGTCCCCATGGGCGCTGCACTAGCATGCCACTTTTACCATGTTTGGACACGAGACACTTTCGGATAAACTCTTGCACCTTGCGGCTGAGATACTCCACGTGAAATCGATCACGAAGCAGCGTCGTCATGGGTTGCTCGCCTCGGTGACCTTGCGACCCGCAGTGCGCAATTACCATCAGCCGTTTGATGAGCTCCGTCGCTTGGGATGGGATCCACATTCTCCTCTCGATCAAGATGCAACCATTGTACAACGTAAACTCCGAAGTCGTGAGCAAATTCTTGAACTGTGTCTGCTGGCGTGAAATCGCGTCCTTGGTCGGCCAGCCAAAAATTCATCCTGCAAGGGTCTAAGATCGGACACAATCGGGATACCTCGTGTTCGCACCGCTCGGGCAGACATTTGTGTTGCATCTGGCGCCGGTTGGTGCCCCCATCGGGAGACGAGGTTCGCTCACACATTGTCGACAACTGCGATGTGCTCGATGGTGTAAGACAGTCCACTACTGCGTATGGACCAGTGCTGTAGCTTGTCTCGCACACGCCGCTTCAGCTCTGAGGACGGGTCAAAAATATAGATTAGGTTCGCGTGGTCACAGTAAATCCTGAATCCCCGGTCGGAGCAGGATGTACTGAGATCTGAACAGGCCTTCTCGATGAGGACGCTTCTTTTTCGAGGATGGACCAGTTCCGCTGCGAACCTTTAAACATTCCGCCCTTGCAGATAAGTAGTTGTGTTGTTGTTGGTGGACTGGCAGGTCTGTGTCCCACTTGGCCACTTGGCTGACAATCACACTCCATCCCTCAGCACTTGTGTCTGTCCGCAGGTACACAACCGCATCCTCCGCAGGGTGCGCGAGGGGGCAGCACGCAGTAGAAGTTGCTTAACTTCTCGAAAACAAACGTCCAGCTCCGGTGACCACTGAGTGCAGCATGTAGTCCGTTTTTGTTGCGTTCTCCAATCACACGCATCTGCTGCTCCAAGTTTTCACACAGCGGCGCTGCAATCCGCGCGTAGTCAATGAGGGAGTCGCGCACCCAGTTGGCCGTGCAGAGTAATTGCTGCTGCGCGGCAACAGTTGGTGGAGGGGGTAGATTTGCAAATGCGGAAAGGCTCAGAGTCGTGCAGGATGTCTGTTCCAGACACCATCTTTCCACACCACAGTACTTGGAGCTGGAAAAGGACACACCTCTTCACGCTCAGATTCAGGCCATGATCTTTGATCAGCTCGAAAACCGCGCGAAGCACGCGCAGAAATTCGTTCATCGAGGACGCGTTCAATAGGATGTCATCAATCCGCACCAAGCAGTTGCGGTGTAACAGCGGTGCCAAATCCGTTGTAGTAGAGCCTGAAAATGCAGCGCAGTCAGCTGCTCCTTGTGGCACCCGAGTAGAAGTGTAGACGGCATCTTCGGTCAGGAAGGAGAACATTTCCTGACAGTCCGGGTGTAGCGGAAGCTGCCAGAAGCCCTTCAATAGGTTGAACCGTGCAAACGCGACTGCACCACGCACAGCGCCCGCGGCACTTGCCAAGTTTGGCATGGTTCCAGCGATCGGGACCGTCATTCTGTTGATCACTCGATAGTCGGTCGTGATCCGAAAGCCGCCTCCAGGTTTCTTCACTCGTAACACTGGTGATGCCCACCGCGCTTGATCATTCCGACGAATAAAGCCGTGTCGTTATTGCTCCTCCGTGTACTCCCTCAGGGACGTCCTTTGTAGCGGCGCGTACTTCCTTGCCTTAGCGCGATACGGCTTCGCTCCTTCAACCAAAGTCACTTGCAGCGGATCGACACGCGCCGCAGGATCAGGGTCAATGTGAACACGCCATAGATCCCTGTAGAGTTCCTCATTTCAGCTAGGTGCACTTCATCCATGCCATTCTCACGAGCTTCGTTCAGTAGATGTCGGACGCCTTCGTCAATAACATCATCTTCAGTTTGACCATACTCGGGCTCTACAAACTCGTCATCGGCCCCGTCTTCAGCAATAGTAGGGGTGGCCAGCTGCTCAATCTGTCGGTTGACATCAATCCCCGCGCACACAGGGTCTCATCGCTCAGCAGAAACTCCTCCGAAGCGCCGGGCAACACCCGACAGCCCGCCCCCGTACATTTACAATGCTGGCGGCCGTGACCAGTTGCAAGTCCAGTGTAACGAACTGCGTACACGTCCGTCAGCGAGAGTAGCGGCAACAGGGGCGTCTAAGGGTCTCATAACAAGACCCGGCGACACGGAAATCAGCTCATCCACCACTCACTGGGGCACCATCGATTTGTCCGCACCAGATTCGACGACGTAGGTCACTTCCACAGCCTCGTTCAGCCGAACGTGATTGGCCGGGACGCTTTCCAGATTTGGAGCATGGTGGACAGCCTTGGCGTTTGAGTGTTCACGTTTGCGGAGGATCGTGACGTACACCGGTCGATCTTCTTCGCTCAGGCCAGGGCACTCGCACACCCCGTGTTGGCCCTTACAATGCAGACATTCATATCTCGGGGATCAGCATTGGGTTTGCGGGTGTCCCGACTGGACTCCCATGGGGCTGATCCAGCCGGGCTACCACTGGTGTCGACTGCGGTTTCTTGGTCGTTTTGCAAATCCTGGTTCAGCCATTTTTCCTTGGTTCACGAATCGTCCATGGTGCACTGACTCTCTCGTCTCTCTCGTCTCACTGTGGAAGGCATCCTACAGCTTAGCATGATGGTTCACCAGGTCGAAGAGCATACCATCATCCGTCGGGCAGGCCCGATGCTCCAAGTCCATCGTGCGCTCAACCCACGTACGAAGTGTTTGTGGCAGCAGGTTCTCGCCCAAGATCGAACAACGCGTTTTCATCTCGGATGTTCTTTCGGGGTCCGTAGAATCGGTCCGCCCGATTAGACTGTGAAGCCCTTCTTCCTCCACGATAATATTGAAATCCTGAACGTACTTCAGCACGCGTGCTTCCGGATCGTCGATTCTGAGGTCAATGTGGAGTCGAGCCTTGATAAAGGTCTTCACGTCGCCCCTTTTAGCGAGCGGCACTTCAGCTAGATGAGAGATACTAGCTCCGCCTCGGTCACATCATCCTTGTGCTTCTTCAGCACGTAGTCGCACAACGTGTTCAACAAAGACGGATTCAGCGAGGCCTTCACCCCATACACCACGCTGACGCACTCTTTGTACTGGATTCTTTCACGGCTCCACTCGACCAACTCGTCGTGGCTCCAGCTCAACAGCTTAGGCTCGGCAATCAACTCGTAGACCGGTGCTGGGATCATCATCTTGACGTCGCCATCCGCGTCCATTGTAGCGGCCGCACGTGAACGCATCTTCAGTGTCTTGACTCTTCATGTTCTGAAAACGATTCCTTGCACAGGAATCTGCCGTCAGCGTAAGTTAAGTTAAATTTATCGCGCGCACACCGGTTGTGTTGTTGAAAGAAAATAAAAAAGTGAGCATTGAGGTTTAGCGTGAATCTAGCTACGTCTAGCTTCCGTTAGCCCTGCACCGAGCTAGCCGTCTTGGTTTGTGCCGGCCTCGAATCGGGGTCACATCCGCGTGGCTCTGGCCCAATCACTTGCATTACCGAGTCTTCAGCTCCTGGGATTGGTTCCAGGCAGCAAGATCGGGTCCCTGCCGTCATCGGCATCGGGTAGGTAACTCTTGAACAGTAACATCCACGATGATGCAACAACTGTATTGCTGGGGGAAATCGCTACACGATCGGCCAACTTTTACTGATCGCGGAAAGCAACTTTGACTACACCATTTCCTGAACAAGTTGGCAGTTTTACCTAAGCAAGTGAACAATGCGACATTTGTGCCAAAATTCACAACGAGGTTTTTTGATAAAAAATATTTCCCACAAAGTGAAATTTCGTGCAATCGTGATTCCAACCAAGTGAACCCCAGCACCAACCATTGATTTTGGTTGGTGTTGGGGTTTATCGTGCTCTCAGTTTCAATCAAGCGTCCAAGAAGCAATGCAGTCACCTATCACCCCTACCAGTAAGCAACACCAGCACGAGCGTGCAGCAGCCAAGGCCCGAGTCGTTCGTACGGTGAGAACTGGCGCGCCGTCGCTGCTCACAACGACGTCCCCTACAGTACGGCTCGCCGTGCAGTTATCGACGCGGACGCCGAGCCCAAGACGCACGGCGGCGTGCGAACGGCGCGTGTCAAGATGACCGTCGAGGTCATGGGTAAACTGGAGGAGTACCTCGACGAAGATTGCCGCCACACCTGCGAACAGATGCGTGACAATTTGCGCAGCGACATGGGCGTGTCTGTAAGCTTTTCGTCTGTTCATCGTGCTCTTCAAGGTATGGTGTACAGCCTTAAAAACTTCGCATTGAGAAGATAACGATAAATAAGACGGAGAACAAGAACAAGAGGAAAAACTTCGTGGAGAAGTTATAGAAGCACATGTCGCGAGGCGACATGTGCTTGTTTCAAGATGAATCCAACTTCAACATGTATCTGTCTCGTAATGATGGGTATTCGCGTGTAGATGAGCGCGCCACGGTTGCACTCACGCCTTCACAAGGTGCCAATTTCCATGTGCAAGGTGGCGTGTCCTCGGGTACGGGCATCGTCCTCATGCGCACTCACTCTGGCTCTGTGAAGAAGCGAGAGAATGCCCGCTTCGTCGCGGACCGTTTTACGGCGGCGCTGGCGATAGAGGAGTACGGTGAGCTGGCGTTGACGAACAAGATCGTCATCGTAACCGACAACACGCCGGCTCCCAGTGAGGTGGAGTCGCTGGCGAGAGAGATGCTTGCGGCGGATGGCATCATGAACGCCAACAAGCTGGTCGTATTGCGCCTTGCCCCGTACAGTCCCATAATTAACCCAATTGAGGGCTGCTGGAATGTGTTGAAGGCAAAGATGCGCCGCTTCATTGCAGAACGGAAGGAGGAGTTCCTAGTCAGGGGCGAGTACGATACGTTTTGCGCGCATCGTCAGGCCCTCATGGTGGAGGCTGTGCAAGTAGCTAGGCCTGCTATTACCCGTCGTCTCGTTAGGAGGATAGAACGTCATTGCCTTAAGGCATCGTTTGCCGCCGGGAGAGGCGAGGACATGGAGCTGGGCAAGTAGTTGGATGTAGCCATGTTCACTTGGTTGAGAGCACGACTACACCAATTTTCACTTTGTGAGAAATGACTTTTTCTACTCTGATTTTTGTGCAAAAAGTAGGTGTTCACTTGCTTTGGTAAAACTGCCAACTTGTTCAGGAAATGGTGTAGAGCAGACCTATCGCAGTTGGGACATCAACTCCATATCATTTTTGTACCCTCTATATTCGCTTTAACATTGTCGACAAGTTCAAGAAACTGAACGTGACGAAAGCGATGCCAATACAGAGATTATGCGGCTTCGGTCGTCTCGGACCGAGTGCGAATACGAGCGCAACATTGTACGCTTGCAGAAGTTGTTCCCTGATCCCGTAATCTCATTCGTTGATGGTAAAAGAAAGGAGGAGTACGTCAGTTCTTACTTGCAAATCATACGCCCCACCAACTGGACCATTGTCGGTAACAACACCTCTAATGCCGCTGAAGCAGAATAGCTTAATGAAAAGTGGAAGAGCTCCCATCTGTATGGCAAGCGGTTTGGTGTTTGCTCGACAAGTAGGGCAGAAGGAGATAACAGCGGGTGTTATGGAGATAGGCTCGGACGCATTTGCTCTTCACGTTTATCAGGGCGTATTGAATGCGCGTAGTTAGAATCCGCAATGTACGGCTTTAAGAATCAAGCGACTGTATTAAAGATGTCTACGATTTAACTCCGCACGCGATGAAACTTTTTAACGGCGAAAAGAAGCACTTAAGGTTGTGCATTCATCATCGTTTGGTTTTTATGTCTTCGATCAATTTAACCGAAGTGATGTGGCCTCAACAACCCAACGATTTGAGACGAACATGGCTACTGGAAAGTGCAAACCATGCCGAGTGTCAGAGCATCTGCATATTCCATGTCGGAACGTACACGCTATCCTGTAGGATCTGGATCGACAGAACACGGGGAGACCTCCCTTGTATCACGTACTTGCTTATTTCTACCACGCCTATCTTGTCCGCACCAGGCACGATGTTTTATCGTTGCTGAAGATCAATCTGTCCACGCAATCGATATCAACTAAGATCACTAGTGTCCTCCCTGCGTCAGGTTTTCGACAAGCAGGTTATTCTCGCAAAACTCGTAACGCCAACGCGGCGAAAATCAATCGTTGAGCAGAGGCGAAGAACCGAAGCGCATAAGATCCAAGATTAGCAGCCCCAAGTATTTGAGAGCAGACATCTCTCCTGATGAAGAGCGTAACGATACCGCGACCATCGATCTGTTTTTCACCTCCCAGGTATCTGCAAAAGCAACAAATCAACGAGGTGAGTACAATTGAAGTACCTGTGGCTCGTCAGCCCATAATGATTTCACGTGTACAAACACTGGGCTCGATCGCAAAGAAGCCGACACCACAAACTGTACCAGGCGAGGACGTACTTGGAACGGCTTCATTTGGAAAATGAGAGACCGTTGCACTCCTGCAAAGTATAAATTTCTTAGCCGAAACGAAGAAGACAGCAGGTAAGTATTCGTATCGATGCATTTGCATACTTGAACCATTTCTCCAAGCTTCTCATAGTTGATACCTCAAGACGTCCGAATGAATTGTGGTTAGCCTTACATCAGCAACACCCCGCCCTTATTTCCCTGACATGCTTCGCCCGGTTCTTCTCCACGATGTACTGCGGCTACAAGTACTTCTGGCACCCAATCGATGCCTCGGCCTGGTCAACTTCAGGGTCTATTGTAGCTTCGTTCTCCTTCACTAGCTGAATTTTCTCTACCAAAGCATGTCCTGGCGCTTGAATTCCCCCACGCGGTCCAGCCACTCGTGGTTTTCCTGATGTAATACAACAGCACGCACATCCATTGCAACAGATGTTGTCTCCAGCTTGTGCAATGCACTGGCAAACTCTAGTTCAAGAGAATGATTGGTGTTAAGCATTTCGTCATGCTTTGAGCCTTAACGAGCAATAAGTTCATTCAGGCGCCCTGTGTCAGCATGAAACGTAGCAATTCTGTTCGAGATATCCCGGAGCACGCCCTGCATTTCTTGGAGTTCGTGATGTAGACGTAATTGCTTTTGCTCAAGTACACTAGTCTTGCTTTTCGTTCTTGGTTGCGTTCACGCACCTCTTGAGTTTCACTGGTAGCGTGCACAAGTGAAGTCTGAGGGTTGAGCCACTGCTTCTGTTTAGCTGTATTGTCTGCCCTGTTCACTTTGGTTTCACGCATCGTGTTATTGATGGTCGCCTCTAGGGGACCTGAGTCTGCATCTTCCGTTTTACTCAGAAGCTGGTCGCTCTTCTCGTTGAGTCGGTCCAGGCGCAGCATCTTCATCGCGATATCATCGTGGCGCTGGAGAATCTCCAATTCTGCACACACCACACGCTGATCGTCGCATTTGATCTCTTCAACTAGGGCCCGTTGAGGTTCCACAAGTTGTGCTATATGATTTTAAAAATTGAGTGCGCTAACTTATTCGCGAGCCATTTCATCCCGCAGGTTTGTATGCTCAACTTTTTTCGAGCACGCGCGTAAACAGTCTGTGAGTATCCTTGGTTAGATTTGTGAACTGCTTTATGCACCGTATCGTCTTCTAGTAAGTACCGTTCACGCTGCGTTGTCTCTAAGTGCTGCGCCATCTTGAACTATTCGGACTCCAACTTCCTGCCCTCGGAAGCAGCAGAAAAACTGAGCCTCTGTCTGCTGTAGAGATTTGGCTAGTGGTTCGTGGTGAGGAGCTAGGCGCTCATACGCATCTCGCAAGTTTTCAGTCTGCTCCTCTACGTTGCGGAGCTACGCGTTGAAGCGTTCAATATTAGCAAAAATGATCTCGTGTGCCGGCTGAGCCTTCTCGATCGATATCATGTAGCCGCGCTGCTCAGCGCTGCTCAGCGCTTCAAACTAGTTCGTCCTCCCCCACTTTCGAGATTACGGCTTCGGTGGACTGCATGGCTGTGTTACGTTGCTGCATGCCGATAAGCGCGATCTTTCATTGCTGTAGTTGCTTCTTCTCAAATACAACAGATTTCATTTGCAGGGAGACCCGAAATTCCACTGTATACTTCCACACGACTTCGTTACGTGGAACCAGCACATTAGAACGGTAGCATGAGGCAACTTGTTAACTGAGGCATTGAATTGGGCTTTATTGGCGTCCGTCATGAGATATTACGGGTCAAAAGGAAATCCACTAATGTCCACACAAACCGTTTTGGTGTAGCGAATACACCCACCGAGATCCATCTTACACTTTTGAGAAGGGCAGAAATAGGTGAGAGATACAAAATCGCAACTCTGATCTGAATATCCAAAAGAAAAGACCAAGTAGCTATCTATCACCATGCTATGCGTGCTGTCCAAGTGCAAGATATTTGTGCCGTCACTACACCACTGCATAGAGGTATAATCGCGAATTTACCGGATGCACGTCATTCCAACACAAAACTAAAAAGTTTCCAAACCATGTCTCGATTAGGATAATCGAGACACTTGTGTGCTGGAGCAACCGAGCCGTGCATCTGGTTTTATCAGTAGCAGAGGATCATCATATCCAAGTCTGTTAGAGTCGCTCGATCGTGTTGCTCATAGAGGTGCCAATCGCAGATCTCAATCTTAGGATTTTTCCGACGCCATTTTTTCACGAAGTTCATGACCTGTTGGTGGGCCCGTATATTTCATGTCTGTGCACCATGCTACATATAACAGCAAACAACAGCGCAGCTGTAGTTTGCGCAAACGAGCGAAGCTGCTCCTCTATGAACGCCTTTATCGCCGAAGTCATCTTGCGCTCGACGAGACTGGCGCCCCGTCATTGTGCACCAAATGTGCGTCGTGCTGAAATACCTCGCACGCATCAGGCTGGGCAAATCTAGAATTTATACCCACATTGGCAGTCCTCCGCGTCTCCACCGTCTGAATCATCGCGTCAGTTCAACGAGAATGGCAGCGACACGATCTGCACTTGGTTAGTTGAACTCGCTTCAGAAGTAGCAAGAGATTAAATAGATAGTTGATTATTCAGGCTTTTGGGTTTCTCATGATAACACATTGCCTTGGAAGAGTATCGCGAAATGGGTCGAGTGCTTCAGAGGCAGTCACCGACGCCAGATATTTGTCCATGTTGGCCGACTTTGCGAGTTACCACGTCTGCGCTGTCGGAATCCGACGAAGAGAGCCCCCAAGGCGTTGGCGTCGGCGTCTTCCTTCTCTCCATGGAAAGTTGCTAACTGCTTGATGTATATTGTGATCCACCTACAAATTAGATTAAGCGGGTACCTGTTCTATTTTGGTCGGCGGTTACGCCGTTTTGGATAGTAGTTTTCCTTTTATTTTCGGAGGTGGTTCCTATTTTTGTTGTTGGAGTCCCAACACAAAATTTAGGTGCTGCTTCACTTATTTTGGTTACACAAAACACTGCGTGTAGGTGGGGAATCTCTCCACTCCTCACAAACTGCGAAACCAGCGCCTGAAACAGGCCCCATTAGTGAAACGCCAATAAACCGTTCCAAACTTTGTTTGTCCGTTTTTCGAGTAGGTGTTCACTTCAGGAATTTGACCGGAAGGGTCGCCGCCAGTGATTGGAAAAATATATCTTGGTTTGTATTGCAGAAACATTGGTACGACAATGCTGCACTACTCAGAAACAGCAGTACCAATGTCAAATTCAACCCAACGATGTATTGCAATACCGCATTGACCTTGTGAGAAAACTGCCTGGCTGCTAGCAGTTCACGTCTCCAATCAGTCTCGAAGCATCGGCACACATTCTGTAGGTCGTCCAAGCGATCGGGTGCGTACGAGAGCTTTACTGCTCCTGCTATGTGTCGGCTGTCCCACAAAGATCGGCTTGTTATCAGGAACTTGATCGCTTCGAACAACAGCGTGCTCATTCTGTTCCGGCGATCCGTCATCACAAGCTTTGCCGAGTTCAACAGCCTCTCAACTGAGGCTGATGTAGCAAACATGACGCGAAGGCCTTCGAACTCAGCGACTCGTTCTTTTTTCAGTCGTTTGCGTTCGTGTAGATCATTGTAGTAATCTTTATCATTCAGTTGAGGATACTGACAAGCTCGAGTTTGACCAGAAACTTCAAAACCTGTAACAGCGGATAGTACTGCGACGGAGAGCTCGCCAATTCTTTTTGTCTGAGCGTTGGTGGCAGCTGCTTCGAATACGGGATCGTGGATAAGGCTCGCATCCTGTTTCAAGTGACGTCCGAGCTATGGGTACTCCTCCAGCATCTCGTCAATCCTCCCGCGGGCAGATAATAGCGTACGCCACGCTTTCGAAGGCCAACCATAACGGAGTCAAACTCCCTCAATGTGGACAGCGGTTCGCGAAGCACGAGTAACTACGATCGAGGAGGCATTTCGACTTCATGCACCTATCTTAGATCATCTTCACTTTCGAAGAAGAGGTTGACTATTCGGTACGTTGACAACCACTGTGTATTGTTGGATCGTATCGCAACGAGCTCGGTTAGTTGACGCTGAGCAGCATCAGCTGTCAAATTGTTAACCTTTGAAGCCAAAGCGCTGACGCAGTCAATGGCAGCCACGGGACCAGGTTGCTCCTTGACGAACTGTTTGATGGCGAGGTACAACTTGTGGCAGGCGCAGCCCAGTACCCCAAACAATGTCACCGTAGTCTGGTTCGTCGAACAGTTGTCGCCGATAAGCAAGACAATGTCGGCAACTGAACGGCCATTGATGTCGCCAATCGGTTTCTCTGGGGCCCTGCTATGGAGGCCTTCTCGTCTATTATAACTGTTGCGACCTGAGGCTACTTCGTCCAGGCCGGTCTCCTAATGCAGAGTAGGAAGCTAGTGATGTAAGTCAACACAGACACTGGGCGGCAAAGGCACGGGTGTATTCTCTCTTTGGCTGCAAATTCCCGACTGAGCCCTCTCTTCCAAATCTGCTTTCTCGTCTCACACCCGTCTCATACTCTTTTTTTCAAACTAACTGTCACAGTGTAGATCAGTCCCATTCCCAACAATAACGGAGGCAAGAAACCTAACCGGATCTCCTGATGTTTTACACCGCTCATGTACACCGCGACGACAGAAACGTACCTTGCTTCCATCCGTCGAACATAATTCCAAACTTCGGCGGTAGTTCAGCGATAAATACAGCTTCTACCTGAGGCACTAGTTCCAATACGTACGTCTTGATGGATCTACTTGACACGTGCGACGATTTCTTCATACCCGCCAGCGCGCGAGTGAGATCGTTGTCCACCTCGGAAAAGGCTATGTCGCGCATGACTAACACCTTCAGCCATTTAAAAATCACCAACTCGCGTTCGCTGATGTAACTGGCACTTGGTCCCCGGCGAGATCTACTGCCTTTTAAGCGCTGCCCTCTGCTTCGCGCTGTAGTCGTCGCCAATGCACGACGTCAAGTGCCTCCGCATGTTGGTATATCACGGGATCCTCGTATTATTTGGTGTAGCAGCGTACTTGTTACACGAGTAGGCACGGTCTCCTTTAGAGGGGATGGTCTTGAAGAAGTAGAGAATGATTTCTGGCGCTCGAGTGCGTGCCATCGCTTCCAAGCAATCGAAAAGTGAGAATGACGCTGAAGGAGTTCTGGCAGGAAATGACACGATCAAGTTGATGGTTTTGTGAACGGGAGAGTATCGTGGGCGGGGTTGTCAAGAAACCTAGTAAATATACACACTCTAGTAGAGGACTCGAAATCGTACACGTTTCAGATCCACTTTCAGTTCTGGATGGATTAGGGTGGAACCCATCTCAATCAGGTATAGGTTTGAGCTAAAGACCGACTTAGCTCAAGCCTACCCCTTTCACTTTCAGAAGTGTTATCCCTGTCCAACGACGGCGCCTTATGCACCACAGAAGATGTTCGTCGGGCCCAAGTTGACGGTAGACCAAGCCATGGAAGTCCTCAGTCATGCGTGGCTTCTCTCGCGAGGCAAGAAGAGAAGATTTATGCGCATCATGAAGACGCTCACCCGACTACATTGTTATCGGCTTCGAGACGCCGCTCCTTCTGTTGATAAATCTCGTGTCTTTGACGACATGCTGGATGATGCTACAGCGAAGGTTCGGTTTCGATTTACTATCGCAGGGCTGCAACAACTGGCGTTGAAGCTGCAACTACCCATGGAGGACATCCGTACAGCTGAAGGTGACATCGTTCCTCGTGTCGAAGCTTTAGCTATGGTTTGTCGTCGTCTTTCAGAAGCCTCTAAACTATTTACAGTTGCAAGTGAATTTGGGAGGTCAACCGCGGCGTACAGTAGAGTTTTTGCCGCAACGGTGGCAATTCTGTACGCCAGACACAAAGAGCTGTTGTACTTTCACGAGGGGCTGATCAAATCGCGCAGTGATGCGTATTGTGTAGCTACATATGCAGCCGGATCTCCCCTACAAAGTTGTTGGGGATTTATCGATGGCACTAAACAATATATTTCTCGCACCAGCGCTCGAGAAAATACAACCATCGATCACGAAAACCTTCAAAGATCCGTATACAATGGGCATCCGCGGCGTCACTGTTCAACTGGCAGAGCATTCAGGTCCCTGATGGAATTATTGTTAGTATGTACGGGCCAGTCGAGGGTCAAAAACATGACTCTTCCCTTTTAAGTCTCAGTGGGGTCTTAGACAAGATTTAAATGCTACTTTTGACGGGCGAGTCATTTATGGAGATCCTGCGTACGGGTGCAGCACGTACGTTTGCTCACCAGCAATTGCAGATAGCGCATCAAGTGTCACATTCAACAGCAACATGAGCAGTGTGCGCCAAGGTGTTGAATGGGGCTTCGGGAGAGTGAAAATCTTATGGGACTTCTTAAACTGGGACAAGAAGCAGCGCGTACGCCAAGCACCAGTTGGATTAAACTTTTGCGGCGGTTCTGTTGTTTAACTGTCACACTTGCCTGCAGCCACTGGGAAACTAAATCTCAATGTACTTTGGATTAGGACCTCCTTCATTAGACTACTATCTACGACGACCCGCTAACGCCGAAGCTCGCTAGTTACTTAGGATTTTTGCTGATTCAGGATCTTCAATAAAAACTCGTGCATTCTTTTTCCCGTTCTTTTTCGGCCTTGAGTCGACGCTCCTCAATAAGGAGCTCGTGCGTGCGACGCTTTTTAGCTTCGTCTTTTCATGCTGCAGTTTTCTCTCTTCCTGTTCACGCTCTAGGTCAAGTCGTTTTGTCTTGTACTCGTATTTTACCTTTTCATCTTCGCCAGCTCCGACCAGCGCGCCCGCCAGTGCGTCTGTCACCACTCCGAGTCGTTCGCGCTTCGTAACCTTCTTCTTGCGACCGCTGGATCTGCTCGCAGCAGCAGCGCGGTTCTGAGGTGTAGTCGTTGGAGTTACACTTGTCGACACTATTCCGCCCGACGAATCCAAGCCTAGCGTACAGACAACGACCGGCAAATGCGCCACCTTATGAACGGCATCCACCATATTTAAGGATGAGGTTGTGATTGGATAAATTTCAATCTGGGCGATCAGATTTTGTGCATAACAATCCCAAGAAAAACAGTAATGTAAATAATCCAACCCACAAAGTGCAAAAACGCGGCAAATGTATCTCCATTACAGGAATGTTGCTCTTTTGTCCGTTTCAAAAGCGATGCATTCTAATTATTTAGGACTTTATTATGGTGAATTGTGACGGCTACGGAATTCATTTGGGTGTTGTGAAAACCGCGACTAAGCAATCAACACACGGTTAAAACCGCAAGGAACGGGAGCGCCGTTTAAGACAAATTGCGTTCAAAACGAGTACATATTGACAAAACCCGGCATGATTTGATACCGGTAGGCCCTCCTAAACCTTAGCCCCGAGGATAGTAATTCCTAGAGGAGCAAACTTGGGGGAGAGTATTGTACCGGTAGACCGACCTTGAGCTAGAAATACCAGTCTAACATTGATGCAGTCACTACAGCAGTCTTTAAATTCGCTAACTGTCGCCGACTGGTAGTTCGACTCGGTTCTGTGACGAATCACACTGGTTAAACGCAGATACAAAAAGAAAATATTACGCTAGTAAAGTAGTGCTGAGAAGGTTGCACTCGTACGTAGGGTAAAATGACCGCCGACAAGTGGCCATTCGGACGTTTATCGTGAAAAAGATGGCCTGTAGAAAAATCAGAGCACTTACGTAGGACTTGACTGGAGGCATACTGGTCTCGTAATTCGGTCTAGCTCGGGAGCAAATCCTAGGTATAACCCTATCCCTTCCTTCTTAGGACCTACCTTTAGAGGTCAGATTGGCCATTTTGGCTGAAAGGCACAATAGTAGCCGTCGACATAGCACCTATGACGGTGTCTGCGTGCTCATTTGTCTCTGAGATGATTGGGTCTTGTCTGGTACTCATGCGCTGGCTGCGAGAACGAAAGGTTAATGACGAGCAGAGCCTGGTGGATCTGAAAGTGAAAGCATAATTGTTTCGAAACGTACAGTTCAGATGTCATTTGAGGTTGCATAAAATTAGTCTTTCTCGATGTGAAACGTAAGTCAAACAGACCACGAAAGTCCTCTACTTTTCTGCGTACCCACTTTGTTTGAAACCATATGGGGGCAAGTGGCCGCGTTTGGTGTGCGCGCACACCTGCTTTTTACTAAAAGAAAACATGGGCGTGCTCTTGCGCGCAGGATCTCGAAACTTTAGCTGTGTTGCTTTTTGGTACACGCAATTTTGAAAACAGTGGTAAAATGGTCTGGACATTTCGACATATTTTGATTGGCTAAAATATTTAGAAATGAATACATGTATTAATACAAGTAGTATTATTAAAAAAATATGTTCTAAGCAGTTCGGTATCTTCGGTACGTACCGGTATTCGAAAATAATTGAAGTCTGGTATCGCATCTGCTGCCTTGCTTGTGAGCGCGTGACTACCGTATTCAATCAAGAGCATGTATGCTTCCTCTGTGACCGAGTGTAGCACGCCAGAGTTGACTGGCTCTGGCGATCTCTATTCATGTACAAGTACCTTGCAGAAGACTATTAATACTTTTAGGGCGGCAAAACAAACAAGCTTCTTCTCACTCTATCGTTTCAATGTATTTTAATAAAAATACTATAATAGTAGACCTCAGATTTTTGTGTCTACCTAAATTTGATTGCTTCCAAATAAAAAAATCGGAGGACAGTACTTCAATATTCCCACATCATGAACGGTAATTCAAGCACCACGAAGCAAGCTTCCATGCCTGAGTCCTAGCGCGCCTCTACTTAATGTATTGCGTTACACCCACCACCGAACGTATCGCTAGCGTCTTTGTCCTGTGCCTCTTAAAGCTTGTACGTGCCGGGCACGTGCCCACTAGCAAAACCAAAACAACAGCGCATATCCCGTAAAATAGAAGTAGGGCGTCCGTGCAAATGGCAAAACAGTGACGGAGCAACACGAAGAAGCCTTTATTTTTTGACGCCGGTCGCAACAGAGCGCAGAACTTCGAGGATCTCGATTGACGAGTACTGGTATGCCGCCTCGCCACCGTGAACGCTGTAACATTTGCAACTACGTGTACAATGGAATGGGTACGTGAACGTTGGCCGCAGTTGTCAGAGAATGTATCACGGTCGCAGCATTTTCATGTTCGTCGCCAAGTGAAACAGTCGCGATGTGTGCGAGAAACACGCAATGGGGACGTAGTCACGCACTTCAAGGACGCAAAGAGGCGCAATTCGATGGTTCTGTCTCGGTTATAACGAAGATATCTGTTTCTTACAAACGCCAAGTGAAAAGTGCAAGACTGTCTCGGTTATAACGAAGCGTTAGGTCATGCGAGGCGCTGCGAAGACACGCGTGGCGGGCCCGATTCATGTATTTTTTCGGACCCGCACCATTCCTTGCTTGCTCACTTCATGCGCGGCTCATTATGTTTATTTTAAAGCAATGTGCACGACCGCAACTACGCGCTTTTTGCTGCTTCAAGCGAATGTCTACGAAAAAGTCTACGATTCACTGAGCGATCCGACCGGGAAGACACCGTCGCCAATACGGGAGGAAAGTTTTGCATCTAATGATGCCGATCGAAATCATGGAACTTGTCATATCCGCTCGCGGGAGGTTTCTATGGGCTCGGACGGGAACTTTGGAGCGTATGTATCGTGGATTTCACTCGCGTATTGTATGCTGCGTGACGTGATTCTCGTGCCAGCGCTCACCATCAGGTCGGACGCTCGCGAGCGAAGCTGATGGAAGTCTACGCAGTTCGTCGTGGTTCGAGCCTGCTCGGTGTTCACACATCACTGGGAAACGGGTAAACAGCAGGAACCCACGGGCTCTCGTCGCCAATGCTTTTGTGTCCTACATTTGTCGCCATTGCCGCCTTTGTCGCCTTTGAAAACGTGCTCGGTAGATTGAAACGCGAAAATTCGTCATCTGCTTACTTTTTGTCAAGATCTGTTAAGTCAAACGCGCAGTTAACATTTTTATTGGACAAAAGTTGGTACCTAAGCTTTGGCGCGACGAAACCTATTAGCAAGTCGAACGTGTGTGCTGCAGACAGTTTGTAACATGCCATGACGGTATAGTATTATCATCCACAGTGATGACTGCGCTACTCGTGCTAAGTTTCGTCGCACTAGCCCAACAATCATGGACACGCAGGTTTATAAGAACAGTTACCTCAATCGTACCGGTACTCATGGATGCACCAGACTGCAAGGTGGACGTGCACTCTCCATGTTGCCATAAGCGTCACGAGCTCGTGCGAATTGAACGGGACTGAGTCGATTGTGTTGCCAGGCCGTCGTCGCCGCAAAGTGTCTACCGTGCCTGGGATCGAATTTCACATCCCGCTGTTACTGTCCTGTATCGTTTTGCCAGTGGATTCTGCCACATGGACCACCAGATTCTACCTCGCTCAGCCTCGCTCGATGTATTCCACCCCGCTAAGATAGACGATGCGCCACCTTCCGAGCGTATCGCCAGTGTGTTCGCAAGGAAACACCACCACCATTGCTACATTGGTGCACGTACATATCGTGGAATTCGACAACCCTCTTTATATTCCCGGGCTTTCCGTTTCTCGAAAGTGACACGGTGTTTGTATGCCGTTTGTGTCCCCGTTGCAGTATCAACTTGTGTCGCGTAGCCCGAGGGCCGAAATACAATCTTCCAGCTCGTCCGCGCCTGCCGTTTTCCTCGGGTCCGAAGAGGGACTTTTGGCTCATTTAGCGATTCGTCCGGTTCCCCAAAGTACCCTACACGAAAGCGGCGCCGCGGTGGACTTGATCCGCTCGCTGCATAGACAAGAAGATTTTAAAGTTTAACGTCGGGTGCGTGGCAGCGATGAGCGGCTCCCCACTGCGACACGGACAGGCTCCCACGACGGCCGCTGGGCGCCGCACTTCTTCAATTACCATGGAGCAAGCATCGCACTCCGTTGCGGCGCCACGCGCGCATCCGACCAAGGATCGGCGATGGGTGTCACAACCACAAGATCAACTCGGGTGCGAGACAGCCTGGTCTCCGGCATCGCCCTCCTCGTACGCGTGCGACCTGCTCTCAATGTCCTTCAGTGACGCGATCCAGGAGGCGGCGGCCCTGAGCAAGCCCCCAATGCGTCGCACGACTGGCAATCGCACTACGGACTACCACCACCACAGTCACCCCACAGCAACAGCATCGAACCCAAGACAGAACGTTCGGACGATGCCGACATGTCGACCTTCGAGCTAGACCACGACATGCTAGGCATGCTCGCCAATCACTGGAACCTCGACGCTGGTCCACCACGCGCACCCGTCGCCAACTGGGGCTTTGAGCCCACGCAGCTCCATGACCCGAACCCCGTACTCATGACCGGCAGTAACCAGCACACGCCGCTCTCTGGGTCCATGATGCTGACGTCCGGCGCCGAAATGACGCATATCATGGGTATGACTGCCTCGGACCCAGGTTTCGTGAGTGGTGCCATGGACAACAATATGTCCACGACGCAGCCACCAATGGGCCCCACAACAGACCCCTTCTCCAGCATGGACAGCGGTTTCGTCATGCCGTACCAAGACTGTGCAACCCTGCCTGTGAGTGACTTCCCACTCTACGACAACGGGATGTACAAACCAGCATTTGATAACGCGGCTCAGTTCGTGCCTCACGTTACGGACAACCACCTGGGCGAGGTTTCAGCCCCGTTCTTCAGCAACAATGGAGCGCCGCAGTCTATGATGAACGTCGGACCTACGTTCCACGGCAACAGCAACGCAACTACATTATTTAACGAGGTCGCCCAGCCTCCTGCTGCCAGCATGACTGTCATCAACGGAGGGTTCGTAGTGGCCGACCTATCGCTCCAAGAGGATGAGGACAGCGACTGGAACGGTTCCTCCTCTGATTTCTCAACGGTCTCCTCATCGCCCATTGCAAAGCAAACGTCGTCGACACCGACGGCCGCTGTCGCACCAGGTCCGACTTGCAGAATCTCGATAACGAACAAGGACGGCTCTAAGAAGCCCAAGCGGATACGACGACTGTGCTCAGTATCTGGATGCGGCAAGCGCGCACGGTCTCAGGACCTGTGCATTGCTCACGGCGGCGGTCGCCGATGTATTGTGGATGGATGCGAGAAGAGCAGTCAAGGAGGTAACATGTGCATCAAGCACGGAGGTGGTAAGCGCTGCAGACACCCTGGGTGTGACAAGGCCGCGCAGACCCACTCGCTATGCAAAGCGCATGGCGGTGGCCCGCGATGCCAATACACTGGCTGCACCAAGAGCTCCCAAGGTGGCGGTTTCTGCCGTGCACACGGAGGTGGTAAGCGCTGTGCTGCTGAAGGCTGCAACAAAGGTACGCAGCGTGGAGACTTTTGCGCGCTGCATGGCGGCTCGCTTCTGCGAGATACCAGGCTGCATGCGCAACGATCGGGGCGGAGGCTTTTGCGCGCATCACGGCGGTGGCAAGCGCTGCAACATAGCAAATTGCAACCGCTCTTGCAGGCGTAACGGGCTGTGCTCGACGCATCTGCGTCTCCTAGGAAACGAGAGCGGCACCGATGTCGTGGTGCTGCATGCCGGTCAGCACGGCCTGGGATCCTGACCTCTGGAATTATGGCTGTTGTAAATATCTAATCTAGTGAAACTTATCAATCTAATGTTACGTCGATAGCTTGGGCCCTATATAAACGCTGCCACCGGCATTACTAGTACGTCAATCGAACAAAGGCTAACGTTATTCTAGTCAGCCTTGTAAAGACGCTGTCGATCATCGAAGTCGATCATCGAAAACATCTTTGAATTGAAGTTAGGGATCACTTCTACCTGAGTACAGGGTTTGGGTCTTGTCACAGTAGTACGCTGAGCTCACCTTGAACGAGCTCAACCTAATGCTGCGAATTGGTAGCACTTGACAGAGAAAGCTGGGGTTGAGTCTGTGACGACGGAGTTGATGTAGAAGTTGTAGTTGTTGTATTGGATGTTCTTGTTGCTTGCAGCACTTGTGACTTGCAGATCAGAACTTCTCGCTACGGTGTGTGGCCTCTAGCTCACGTGCTATGAGGTCGCGGAGAGCCAGCGCACACTGCTTGGCCAGAGCAGTAAGAAAGCAGATCGACTTGCTCAGTTGTGAGTTGATTCAAGAAAGAAACCGAACAGAGAACATATCTATTCTCGTACTGCTCTGGCCAAGCAGTGTGTTGACTCTCAGCAACCTCACATATACAATCAGTGAGATAGAGGTCACAAAGAGTAGCTCAAGTACAACACATACAACTACAGAAACTCAACCAACGTCAACTCCGTCGTCATAAACGACTCGACACCTGCTTCCTCGCAAGTGCTACCAATCCACAGTTCTAGACTGAGCTCTAAAGCATAAGCACATCATATTACTGTGACAGGTCAGTGACGCTGGCTCCTGGTCCATTTTCAGCAATAGCCAGTGGATGCATGTAGGGTAGGAGGGTCTATCCACAGTGACTGTGGATTGATCCTACATGAAGATTTCTACATGTATGTGTATTGGTAGCCGAGGGCGTCGACTGCATCGGCGACACACAACTACAGCCCATAGTACAAACGTTCACGAAGTGGACACCGTCCGGGTCCGACTTCGCCCTCGCCGCTTATTACCATGTTCCAGAAGGATCTCTAGTTGCTTGTTGTGGAGGCTGACCCACTCAACACCATTAATCTTACCTAGCATACCCTTCAAGCAACGTGCCACCCCAATGTTTATGTCACAGTAATATGCTAAGTTTATGCTTTAAAGCTCAGTCTAGAACTGTGGATTGGTAGCAATTGCGAGGAAGTAGGCGTCGAGTCGTTTATGACGACGGAGTTGACGTTGGCTGAGTTTCTGTAGCTGTATGTGTTGTACTTGAGCTACTGTGTGTGACCTCTATCTCACTGATTGTATACGTGAGGTTGCTGAGAGTCAACACACTGCTTGGCCAGAGCAGTACGAGAATAGATGTGTTCTCTGTTCGGTTGATTCAACAATGAGAGCTCTTGAGTCGACGCGCCCTATTGGCACTTCAACTGTAAGCACCTCACAATTTAACTCGAGCCTATAGTAAAACTAAATCACAATAAAATGCAAGCATGGCATTGGCCATGCTGGTTTCCATGCCTACGAGCTCTCTCAATAGCCCATCTCTGTCTTCACTGCCTCGTGGCACGCTGTTTCGGTCTTCGTGCATTTGATTCCGTCCATTTCCGGCCTCACGGGTTCGTCTTGGTGCTTGGCACCTTCATCTTCAACATGAACCCGTCACATGCCCTCCCTCAAGAGGAGGGTGTCGGCCTTGGTCACTTTCTGCGGTTCTTGGTGCTGGTCTGGCGCTGGTGGTAGCGGGTAATCAGGTCTCGAATATACTCCAGGTTTTCCACAGGCTCCCAGGTCAGCTTTGACTGGCCGAGCCACTTAACGTGGTACTCCTTCTTCCCTTTCCTCCGGCGATAGCCAGCAATGTCTTCCACTAGCTCACCCTCACTTCCATCGGGAAGCCTGACCCTGAAAATGTCTTGGTCCGCGCGATTACTCGCAACCTACAACTTCAGCAGAGATGTACGAAAGACTGGGTGAAACTTCACACGAGTAGGCAATTGCAAACGGTAGTAGTCATGTCCGATTTGTTCCATCACGCTGTATGGGCCTATCCATCTTGGATCACATTTCCTTGCCGTGTCCGATCGCCTTTATGAGATCGGAAGTGTACCTCTACTGAAGTCCCTGCGATCGAGTCCGACTCGACCCGCACGCCAAGACTGTTCCTAATGATAACATCGTCTGCTCTCACACAGTGAGTTGTACCACCCGTGCTCGCATCCTTCGTCACTGGTCCCCACAACTCCGAACTGCGATCCAGAAAGAAGAAGCCGAGGAGGATCGATCCCCAGAGTATATCAGTGACGTCGCCGTTGTCGGCTGTCCGTTGTCTCGCTTAGTCTTGATGCATCGCGAGCAGCATGGGTGAGGTGACTGGCTGTTTCCGGTCCACCTGGCTGTTGGTGCGCTTATAGCCTTGAGCAATGAGCTCAAATTCCGGAGTCTTGTAATCGAGTCTTGCGTTCCGAACGCTTCGGTGGGCGAAGGCGACCGCTGCCATCTTTCCATCGAATGTCTGATATTTGTTTCCTTCTTGCGGGAGTTATGTCCTTCGAGAGCACACAGTCCGACATAAAGCCCGACAATTCGAGCCTGCCGTTCCCGCGGGAGCTCATCGATCCAAAGCGGAAATCCAAATTCGCTGCAGAAGTTCCTCCAGTATCGGAACTATTTCTCGTATTTATTGAGAGAGGACTCGTTGATTGCTGCTCGTTTGAGTTTTGTAGTCTCTCGTGAAACGATAGCCTACCTGTCTGCACATCAGCATAATCAGAAAGGTTAGATGGGGTGAACGCCGCACTGCCTCGTTTCGGCCGACCGGACCAACACTCTGCTGGTTGTGATCATCAGTTTCCGAGCTGCCTGGGCCAGCGCCAGTGAACGCAGAGACTGTTGTGCATCCATGACCCTGCTGTTCATGGATTCAAGGATTCTTCGTTCCCACTCGTTCCGCACGTAAATACGAACGTGGATCCAGGCTACGCACGCTGACTCCACTGGGACCCAGAGCTCCACGATATCCAGAACTATCTTTGCGATGTCGGTTTCAGTAATTTGTGCACCACAATGCACCCGGTGCACTCGCCTTGGTGTTAATCCGAACACGTACATGGTAGTGTTCCCGTGCAGTATCACCCATCCATCTCACTCTGGTGGCTCCGTGCCGAACAGCGACATGGGTACGCCTGCAAACTCGTTTTCGAACACCAATGTGTCCCACCAGCGTAAGTCACCTCGCAATGTTTTCGAAATGGGGGTTCCGGTCTTCCCTGCCCGTTTGGAGGCGAGTTGCGTGGATACGATCCGCTGCATGAATGGTCTTGCAATTGGAATGAAGGTGACCACGTGTCGAAGGACCCCTATGAGGGACTCGAGCCGCTTGAGGGGAATGAATCCCATTGCCAAGGTTTCCTCGACCATTTGCTTCGTTTTAATGATCTCCTCTGTGGTATTGTTACTGTGGTCCCTGGGATGTCCCAGTCAATTCCCACAGCATGGAATTCTTCCGACCACGTGGTGAACTTTCCTTCGTGCCATCCTTCTGAGCCGAAAACCAGTTTGACTCCTTCTCGGAGTCGTCGCTCTGCGCGTAGGAGTCTGTCTCTGATATCAACTTCAATAATCACGATGTCATCTACCCACTGGTATATCCAAAACGGTTCTGGGAACCCGAGCACATACGATATGCCTGTACCCGCGGTAGTGCCTTGTCGCCTTGCCCATAACCGCAAAGTATCCGGGAGAAGCCGTCCACCCGAATACCGCTGATCCCGATACAATTCCGATTTGCGATTGGGGAAGAGTACCCCCAAACGCGGATGCATGACGTTCGTGCACCGGCACGTGGAGGAAGGCCTCCGCAATATCTGCACAAAGCGCGTATATACGGTATCCCGGGTACCGTCGACGCAGTTCTAGGACGCGTAACGCGATGTGGTGGTAGGCGTCCCACCAAGCGTCCGGTGTCAACTCAGTGTCCGTGGCCTCGTTTACGGATGCTCCTAGGGAGCCGATAGGTCGTGAATTGTTCTACCGTCCTCCCAAATGGGTATGTCCTTCTTTGGTACTAGAGCGAACGCGCTCGCCTGGAATCCTGGATCTGCGGCGAGGACGTGGATGCGTGCGAGTATACACCGCCCGCGGTAATAGTCCTTGAGTAGACGGTGATTCACAACAGCTGCTCCGGCAACAGCACTGGGATAATTGGTTGGAAGTGGCCGGACGCCGGTCCGACCAGTTTGACTTCGCCAATGCGGAATGACCCCTGTTCTGTAATGCTGCAGAGAAGCTGTAGTTCCGGATAATCTGCCAAGTGTTTACGATACAACTCGGGTCGAAGTGCTTTGTTCGGACGCCGGTCCTGCAAGGTCTGTCCTATGAACACACGAAGAGCACCCTCGATTCCCACTTCCGGTAGGCTGACCACCGTGGTCAAGCATTCCACATCTGCATAAGGAATCTGCAAACGATCCGCGTTTGGTTTGATAAACAAGGAATCCTCCGGAGACGGAAAATCATGCGTTAAAACTAGGGCTTTAAACGTATGAAATACACCTCGCGGAACGCAACGCGCGAGCCCGTTAACGACACATTCGCGGCGGGTGTTGGTGTCGAATATTGATGCTTCTGATCGCGATGTAGTTGTCCTCGTTGAAGGTGCAGCCGTCAAAAGTCTCGTCCGCTCGATAGGTCGAGTCGCTGGTCCGTTGAGAAGTCGATGTTGAATCAAGTGAACCACGCGGTGGTAATCGATCAGTACGAGCGACCATCGAGTGACCCATTGCGCGCGAAAATATTCGCTTTCAGTCATAAAGTCCGCAAACTGACATCCCAACGAGATTGGATCCGCACCAATCGTTGCCGAAATTGGCCAGACTGACGAGTCGCCGCTGAATGATCGCGAGTGCGTAGCATCCAAGTCCATGATCCAATTACACAGACCATCTGCCGCCGTGTTGTACCTCCGCGGTATCGCTTATGCCACCGCTGGTCCAAGTTGTATCAATGTTTCTCGAATAGAGCGTATGTATGGCATCAGGTTTTGAGCACGGACTCTAGCTAGGGCTAGAGTCATCGAGATAATGAGTGCCGAGTCACCAAACACTCGGATCCTGGCAAATCGATGGTTATCTGCTAACCAACAGAGCCCAGACAGTAATCCTTGCGCTTCCATTTCGTTGTTTGTACAGTCTCCGCAGACTGATCCTGCCTCCCACCACACCGGCACGCCCGGTGACATCCAAACACAGCAGACGTAAGCGCCTTGGCGATGGGATGCCATATACCCACCGTCGAACGCCAGTATACAAGCCTCCGAGGCTGTATCCGTATACGGATGCCGTATTACGTTTGAGCGCTGACAATGAGCAGTTGGTGATGAAGGAACTGGTTCCGCCGGTATATCGAGTAATGAACGAGGTGAACTAGCACTGGTAGTCGAAGTTGAATGAAATTGGGAAATGATCGAACTATGATGTTCACCTCCGCGGCATCAGCTCTGCAAGTTCGGGTGACCCTGGGCCAAAGCACCGTGCTTCGTCGTGACGCATGTCGCCACTTCGTCGGGCAGCAACATCTTCTCGTGAGGATGCTTGCACGAACGAAAGTCACAGCCCGACAGCGATTGGAATCGTAAGCCGATCGCCTTATTGCCAGGCTTGGGAATTTGCCGCCATATGATCGGCGGAACAGGAGAACTCGATTGTTTCTGCCTGCGCGGCCGTTGACTTCCATGTCTGGACGCTGTCGCCGTTGCACTGGAACCACCCGAATAAGATGACGAACCGTGCGCCCATGTGCTTATAAGAGCACGGTCGATCAGATGTCGTACCATCCGAATGAAGTCCGGCGAGTCGTGGGCCATCATGGCGCGAGCATCGCCAAGAAGGAGTGACCCGTGTCTCTTTTCGTTAATGGATGTGAACAATCATGTGAACACGTGCGTGTAGAGGTTGATCACCGCGTTGACCAACATATCCGGAGCGTCGTTGTATAAAAGTGCATGCGAGTCTGTGTGGACGGCACTAAAGACTGCGGCCACGGGCCGAGGATACCACTCGATAGCTGCCTCTTGAATACAATGTAGTGTCGCACGTAGATCTCCCATCGTACGAATATGTTCCACCGGACTCGAATCCGCTGATGCCCAAGTTGCTGGGTCATGCGTCACTGCTCTCCTACCCGACGCATCCGATGCGGGGGCAGAAAATGATCCAGTTGTCTGGTACCGAAATTCACTCCAAAGATCATTTTCGCCGTAACCTTAGTTACCCTGTACTGACCACGCTGCACCTCTCGCTGTTGAATGGTCGAGACCCGGTCTAGCCAATTCAAGCGCGTAAAGGAAGTTAGTTAAGAATCAATGTACCTACCGCCTGGTCTCGGACCAACTTGTGCTGTTTCGTGCACGTTAATTTCTGCGGCCGAGGGCTGGAAGGAACCCCGGCCTGAGAATCCACTGCCACCGGGAAATCCTGTCGATAATGTCCACCCGTTCGAGGCTCGGCTCTTAATGGATGGTCGGTCCGATCCGCTCTGTAACGAAACGAGTCGCCTGCCTCACGTGGTGAGGGAGTGCGCGACCGTCTGCGGGGCGACTCGTACCCCTGTCTGCGACTGGTCTCGAATCGCGGACTGTCCCAGTAACTCTGTTGTGTATTGTCATGTGGATAAGATGACTGCAGCGGCCGACGATCGTTGTAGCCATACGGCGGCCGAGCACCGCTCCGCGCAGTCTCGTTGGTTGTATCGATGAGTCGTGTATCGGCTGGTCGCGTAGGCCGCTGATAGTGTTCATGCTGGTCTGGACTCCGGTCCCTTCGTCGTCCTCGTGACCGTGAGCGGCTACGATCGTACTGATGTCGAGCCGGAGGTGGACTGCGACTGCAATCCCGACGGTGGGTCGAACTGCGGGACCTGCCCCTAGGGCGGGCAGGTACCTGGCTGCGACTGCGACTACGACGTCGTGTCTGACTACGGGATCTGCCGCGAGGGCGAGCAGGTTCCTGGCTTGGAAAAATGTTACCCCTTCCGCAGAAAGGCGTTGCAACAGTTGATGCTGCAAAATCTGCTGACTGGCTGTCTGCGTTGCAATCATCTGCTGCGTCGACTTGGTGAGCTCCATAATCGCCGTCAAAACAGCGTCTACCGCTGGTTGAGGAATCGGTTCAGGCGAACGGTCGAGCGGGTCCGAAACTGCCGCGGAATCTAGACTCAAGGGAGCAGGCGCGGCTGTTGCCGAAGTTGTATTCGTCGCTGATGATGGTGTCTCCGAAACGCCCGTCGGTTTGGAACTTGGTAGGCTGTCCTGAAACGCCCGAAACGCGCTGGCCCGAATGGTTGAAAACGACCGAGGGAAAGGATGTCCCCGTGACAGTCCGACTGCGAGAACCTCGCTCGACAAGTCCTCATCACTTTCAACATCCGAATCCATACGACTGGTAGGGCGCTGTGGGCCTATGTACGTCCGTGCGTACTGTAGCGGAGTGATGGTTATGGCCCGGCCAAACTCAGATACGATCGTTCGAGAAGTCCACCGTTGTGTCTGATCCGCTCGGCACAAACGTCTCCTTTAAAAGCTTCTGCAGGTTGTCATCAGAAGTATCCGGCATAGTCAATTCCGTCCAACGGGAGCGAAATCGGCGCGAGCGTAAGTTGGGTCTGGAGTTAATAGGAACTCCCTGACACCAACCCACAACAAATTCATCTCGATCCACTCGGGCATGCCACGCGGCATTGCATGAAATGAGCACGTACATCGGAGCCTCAGTGGTCCGATGGCGTATCTCGACAACGCATACATATTCACTTGCTGGTTGTAGCACGGCGCCCGACGCCGTACTAAAGGACGAGTCCGTCGTGGGTCTGTAGTCCACCACTTGGCCCAGTACGTGTCCACCAAGCTGCACCTCAACATAATGTCGAGGTTGTCGGTCATCATCGGCTCTCACGTAACACATGTGAAAGCGCACGAATCGAAACAGCACCAACAGGGGGCGCTCCGGAGCTCCGAGCTCAAGTCTTCATGTGGCTTTGTCAGGCGGGAATACGGGATCAGCACGTCTCGGTCTGCAAGGTCGTTGAGCGACGCCGGCCGCGGCGGCGATGTGTCGAACTCCTTCGGGTAAAATATGAGCTGGCTCATCCAGCCCGGGCGGCGCTGGGAATCGTCGACAATAAAGTCACAGTCATCACCGGGCTTAATGTGGCGCGGCTCCCGTAGCCGTACGTAGATGGGTCCGTCCCATGCGCCAGTACTCAACTCTTGTGGGCACTCCAAGCAAACAACGGATCGCTGGAGGCGGTCCGAGCGCGTGATGGAAGCTGGAGGATTCATTCTGCTTGAAAATTTCTCTGTGGAGCCCAGCTCCTTCTCCTTGGACTCCGCGTCCTGGCCCCGCGCCTTGTCGCTTCGGGTCCGCGCTGCAAATCCACGAATGCCGTGGTTTTGCTTCAGTCGGAAACACCCGGTCCGCTTCTCCGGTTATCCCTAACCGGTTCACCGAACCGCCCACTTCGCTGGCATTTAGCATCCAGATTTCGCCGTCGTCGTCAGATTCACTGCTGCCGTCACTACTCGGAGCTGCTTCTGCCGCGTGTGCGTTGCCTTGTGCTAATTATTTTGCCTTGGTAACAAGGGCATACAATCATCTTGTGGTCCTCGTTGCAGATGTAGTACTTTAACGGGGGCCTGTGGCTGCTGGATGCGTTACTTTCAGCTTCTGATGAGCGAACAGATGAATCATTTGGAGCAGTTCTACTGCGATGATGCGACGAACGCTGCGACTTCCCCTCCCATTTTGGGGCCGGTGGTCGACGAGGGACGGCGTATCGTCTTCCATCGCCTTGCAGACGATATAGAAGGTTCAGGGCTTTATCGGCTTCCTCAATGTTATCTCCGCTGCCAATGTCGGCACTGGATATCAGGACGGGGGCAAGTTCCGGGCAAGAATTGCTGCAGTAAACCTGCAGGAGCAGCAAACTCTGGTCGCCATCCATCAAACCCTCGATAAACCTTAAATACTCCAGGTAGTCGCTCCAGGTGTCGCCAGCTCGTTTATAGCATATAATACGGTCGCTGAGATCCAATTGAATGAGGCGGCATCCAAACTCGGAAAGCATGGTGTATTTCAGCTGGGTGAAGCTCATTGAGTTGCCGGAGTGTTTTTGCTTCCACTCGGCGCTTTTCTTGTGGAAGTATCTTGACGCCTTCCCATCCAGGAAATTAACTAGCACCGACGCCTTCAACTCATCCGTCCAGGAAGAGCCGTTGTTCAGCGACTCTGTGTGGGCGGCATGGTCATACTCCTTGAGAAAATACTCGAACTGGCGCCAAGGCTGGGATAGATTTCTGTTCCGTCAAATTTTCTGCAATGGACATCTTTTATTTTCGGTTTCTTTGGTGATGGCTGGGCAGTATTCATGCTCACGTCAGAAATGGAGGATCTTGGCTGCTGTTGACTCTGCTCTCGTAATGTTTTGATTTCGCGTTGCAACTCTTCGATGAGGCTCATCAACGCCGTTCGTCGCCGGTGTGTCGGCGGCATGAGGCGACGGTGGAAATGGCTCGAATGGCTGGGGTCTGGCGGATTTATAGTCAAATCTGCCATCAGATCCGACAGGTCCGTTCTGCTCTCCTTTTCGTTCTCCAGTTTGGTTTACGGGAGCACCTTCCTCGAAGGACAACGAGTTGGGCTACGTCGACTTCCTCGAAGTGAGTGTAAAGGTCGTCTTCCTCGAAGATTACCTCGGGTCTTAATTGGCTGCCTTCTTCGAAGTACGCCTAGGGCTTGAGTGGCTGACTTCTTCGAAGTGCGCCTTGAGCTTGAGTAGTCGCCTTTTCTCAAAGGACGCCTTCGCTCCTGAACAGTCACCTTCCTCTCGCTAACTTCTTGGGCTCAATACCATGTTGCACGAACGGGGCGCAGGGTAGTTGTGTGCTAATGAGATGGTAGTTGTGCTTGTGGGGTAGATGATATATTGAGAAGTGAATAAAGGCATTGGAAAAGATGCAGTGAGCTGCTGCTCGCTCCGTGCAGTGGGTTTCGTAACCCCTACGAGTATTTCAGGTCCAATGGTGGTTACGAAACCTCGTTGCTGGGCACGTCTAGTGACAGAGACACCGTGGCATTCTCGTCCGTTGGACCGGCTTCCAACAGCTTTCACGTCTTTCTCACGCTATATCTATCCCTACTTACTTTTTAAGTTATCTGTTTTTAGATTTTTGGGTTTTACCGGGAAAAAGTATATCTAAATTTTATATTTCTACATGGACTACTTTTGTATTCAAATGAAACACTTGGCGCCGGGGTCCCGCAAACAAAACCGAGCAAGCACCGATTTTTTATTTTATTTTTAGGGACCATCACCGGTAGTAAAACTACAGCAAAACTGATCCACTTTCAGGTAGTTACCCAAGAGGCAGCATGCACCGACCGGCAGGGGGTCACAGATGACTGTGCGTCGGCGAAAGCGGCAGAAAGGTCAGGAAAGGAGCGAGGCTGCTCGTATTCGAGCTATCGACAAGCTTATAGAAGACGCGGTGTTGAAGATAAGAAACAATTGGAATTCGTGGGAGACTGGTTGGGTGGAAAGGAATGGCAGCAGTCAGAGGGGTCGTGATAAATTTGCTTCAGCAGGGTTTGTCAGAGCGTGAAATTAAAGCTGTAATTCCAGTCGGTGGGCCTCGTATTAAACGGCTAAGAGAGATGGTTAAGTTCGGCGTAGAGGGTTTTCACACGCGACAGCCAGCAGCTCAACCCTCACATGCTTTTACTGAGCAGGAGATTGAAACCTTTAAACTCCACTGTTCGACTTGGATTTTGGAGGACGGATTTCCGTGCGCTCATCGTCGGCTCAGGCAATACTTCACTGAGCCGAACTTAACGTGGACTGTCGTACATGCACGTTACGTTGATGATGTTCAGCGAGCGGACCCCGAAGCTCGTACGATGAGTTATTCAAGATTCACTCAGTACGTGCGGGGACGTTTCAAACCAGAACCCCAAACCGGTCGCTACCTCAAAGGTTTCACTTTGCAAGTCAACATTTTACCCTGTCCGATGCTAAACGACCCAGCCATGACCTATACTCGCTCGACTGCCTATGACATAGCCAATACGGTATGAATATTTTTACCGGTTGTTGTGGGAGCACCGGGTCCCGCCAAGTGTTTCAAATGTGCACAAGGTATTAATAGTCATGGGTACCGTATTATAGCCGCCTTATAGCGGGTCGCATCAAGAAATTGCCGTTTAGGTACAGTACTATTACTACACTTCAGAAAAGGATTTAGAATAGAACAGCAGATTAGGATTCGCGTCGTCGGACACATCACACAGGCACCGATTAATAAAGGGTTGTGGGTGTTGTTGCAGCGCTATAATATTAATATTATTTAATACGGTCAGCAGCACCATGTAAACTTGCCAGCGCGTGGCACGCGCGCGACGCAGTCCCAACTGGTGTTTTATAACTGATCATGCTGACAAGAGAATTTGTAGCGGCCAAACCTGGAGGTTGCCGCTTGACTTGACTTGCAGTTCCCCTTTTCGTAGAGTGTCTCATCCACGTGAGGTGGCGGATTTTTAGGCGGTGCCCGTCACACAGTATCTTGCCTCCTTCTTGACTAAAAAGTTTGTGATCGCGAAGCAACTTGCAGCTGGGCAGAATTGGTGATGGCGACTGAACGAGGCCAGGTGAGCCGCAAAAACAGGCGGACCTCCGAGATTCTTCTCCGAGGGAACACTTCAGAAGCTTGGTTGGAGCTTTTCAAATGCCCCTCGCAGGGATAGACGCTGCCAATGACCGAGGTTGGGATGGAAAACCCGTCTCTCATTGCTCTTCTGGTCGCACTGTCAGGTTTGTTAAATGACGTCCATCCTCGGACAGCACGGTGCAGCTTGCACCCGACGAAAACCAATCCGCGGCGGTAGCTCGCGAGTGCCTTTACCCAGATCAACTACAATATAATACACGTATCCTGGTATTAATAAACGTCCAGCAGAGTTGTTTCACTGAAACTTTCAGCCCCACCGAAGATGTCTACTTCATCTTGAGACGGAGGCTACTTTCAGAAGACTCCAAGTCGAAATTCAGCATCTTTTCCATCTTCAGATCTGTGTCTGGAGAGATACTTTCATTATCTGACACTTCGATTAGCAGTCGAAGATACCGAACTGCTACAAGCTTCCACCTTTCCACCAGCAAACCTTTAGTGTAGCATTGCGTTGCGCTTCCAGCATAACGCCCAACTCGAACAGCTAAAAGCGTCCGAATTTAGAAACCATCTGACACTCCAGATGCCGCCTCCCATCAGTTCCTCCTATCGTCCCATTCCCCATACAAAAGCTAACAGTCCGGTCGCACCGTACGTCGTACGTCCTCACTCAGCAAAGTTCAGCTCCGCAGGAAGTCTCAACAAGCGTACCGCTCTCAAGTAACCCACTCCACACGATGCCGCTAGGAGACAAGCTCGGCCGCCCCTTCGAGCTGCTCTCGCTCATCGGCCGCAAGCGCAAGGACGAGCCGGACGAGGGCCACAACCAACATCCCAACCAGCACCACCGGCTCAACAACGCCGACGCGCGCGTACGCCAACGCCACGGGCGCCGCGTCCTCTGGCTACACACACAGCAGCAGCAGCTTCTACCCCGCCGTCAAGTACGAGCGCATCACGCCCGCCACACAGGCCGCTCCAGTCGTTCAGTATGAACGTCTCACTCCAGGTTCTTCCGCCGTCTCCCAGTCCGTGACGCTGCCGTCGCCGCTGGACTATGAAGCCGCGGCGCGCGAGGCCGCCTTCCCCAGTCCTGATCTAGTGCCGTCCGCGGCCGTAGCCTCCAGTTCCTTCCGCTCCGCGCCGTCTCCTGCTCTGTCCTCCCTGCCGTCGCCCGGCATGCTCACGCCGCTCACGCCGGCGCCTGTAGTGACGTCGACGCCTACGCCGGTCGGTCGCAGCCCTGTAGTGGACACTATTCGGCCGCTGAGACCCCGCGCAACGCCCAAGGGTCCAACCTACCCAGTCCAGCTCAGATGCCTGCGGGTCCCGTGGGCGCACCGTCCGCGCCTTTCTCCTCCGTCATGGAGGAGTGGATGAGCCAACTGAGAACCCCACGCCGGACGTGACGCTCTTGCCGTCGCCTTTCGACTTTAACAAGGACACGCCTACACCCATGGACACGAACAGCATGGACCTGCGCCGTCTACAGGACGCGCTGCTGCCCACGCCGCCGCCGGACGTACACGACCAGAGGCAATACCCCAAGACCTCGGCGTACGTGACTACGCGTGGGCCACGCCCGCTGCTTGAGGACATTGCGTCCTTGTGTCGTGACTTGAACTCGCAAGACTTGTCGACCGCTAATAAGGGAATGCTGCCGTCGTCTAGTGGACAGATGGAAACCAAGTACTCGACGCTCCCGGCCAGGCCTCTGCGCGCGCGGGAGGAAAGTATCAGCAGCGCCTACTCGGACGACGGAGAGAGTCAAGCCAAGGTACTAGCGGCAGCGGCTGCGCTAAGCAGCGTGTCGACGATGGTGTCCAGTACCCCGACGTCCGCTGGCTCCACGAAGGGCAAGCGGCGTAAAATGTGCACAGCGGAAGGCTGTCAGAACCTGTCGCGCTCGCGAGGACTGTGCAAGGCTCACGGCGGAGGCCGTCGGTGCAGTGTGGACGGCTGCTCACGGGCGAGTCAGAGTGGCAGTCTGTGTATCACTCACGGTGGAGGCAAGCGCTGCACTGTGGACGGCTGTGTGAAGGCAGCACAGTCGCGTGGTATGTGCAAGGCCCACGGAGGAGGTGTGCGGTGTCGTGTGGAAGGCTGTGCTAAGAGCTCGCAGGGCGATGGGTTCTGCCGTTCCCATGGTGGCGGTCGCCGCTGTGGACACCCAAGCGGCTGCTCCAAGTGGGCTCAACGGAATGGCATGTGCATGGCACACAGCGAAGGAAGTACGGTAACAGTTATCGTGGTCGCCAGCACCGACAGGAGACGTGGGACCCCGTAGAACAAGAGACGTGATTGCAAACAGAAGCAAGAAGACCACACCCGCATAGCACGTGGATACTAGCAGTCGGAAGTATCTGCCAACAAATCGACTACGGCGCATGTGCCAGCAGTACTACAAGAGGAGATGCTGAAAGTGTCGAGGTCTCTCCTCGCACAATGAGGGAGCGAGTGTGCCCACGAATGAAGTGGGCCCTTTGCTGATTGACTGTCCAGCGTAGGACGTAGCGTCGATTGTTTTACTTGTATACATTACCCTTTCATCAATCTGTGTCGTACAAACCACTGTCAAAATTCCATTCGATCGAATGCTCAGTAGCCATGACGTTGTCGATCTTCGATCACCGGAAATCATCGATTAAAAAGTTGTAAACGACACACGCGCCCGCCTCAAGACCGTCGCTTCAATCAGAAAGTGTGTGAATTAACCTTTATAGACTACTTCGAAGTACATGTTATCAATTGCAGTAGTCTGATAGACTCATTGGGACTCATAGTAGGCCACGCGAGCGTCCAGAGCTGCACCAGCTAGCCAAGTGGACGGACGTCGTAGACCGCGCTTCGGACTACGTATGTGATTGTAGCTGTCCACGCGAGCGCTCACGCTAGAGTAATCCGGTTTTTCCTCTTCAATCAGATGCACAGGGCACGCTGCTCGAGTGCCGATCTTGTCCAGCGTTTCCAGCGTAATAAATGAGCCGCGCTTTAGCTGGCCCTTCGGAGAAGGCATTCCGGAATCGGCTTCCTCGCGGTCGCCGAGATCATCTTCCCACCGTTGTGGAAACGCAACATGCTTGGCACGTGCAGGCAATGGTCTTGTTCCTAGTTTCATAACACTCCTGGAGGACAAGAAGAGTTAGAATGGATGAAAACACCACGTTCACATGGTAACTGAGACGTACACTCGGTGGTAGGCGTCGGTGAGAATTGGCGGCCGCACGAACTTCTGGTTCATCTTGAGGCGCGATGAGATCGTACCCATACTTTTTGCGCTGGGCGTCGGTTGTGCTCTTCATAGTGGTACGACCTGCAAGTCCACCACCTCGCAACAAATTCTTCACAGTCGCAAACGTGACAGACCCGCGCGACCGGCCCATTGGGTCTTGACGCACAAATGACTTCTTGCTCGAACGCCGCCTCTTGGTCATACTAGAGCGAGATGCGCGACGTTCTTCACCTTCATCACCACTGTCGTGTCCTTCTGGAACGGTATTGAGCTCGCCATTTGATCCACGAAACCACAGCGAGTTGGCTTGATCTGGCTGGCCTTGCTGAGAATTGCCATTCGGCTCCGAGTTCGAGTTACCACTTGCATCATTCGCTAACCCGAAGCGGGTCAAAGAGTATAGCAATTTGTGTAGCTCCGAGTCGGTTACTAGCGGGTTCATCGCTTGCTGTTGCTGCTGGTCACGAATTGAAGGCACAGTCGACAAATCTGACTCATAGCTTGACTGCCGCTTTAAAATGCTGCGTTGAGGGAGTTTGGAGCAACGAAGGATACTGCTCGACCAGGAGAATACTGCGGTGAGGCTTGGGGTGTTTTCTTGAGAGGAGAATTGGCTGGGAAACCTTGTGGACCTCGATAACTGTTCACGGTGGACGAATCGCCTAGCGGTAGCTCGCCCCCTTGTTAAAAGACACTGATCGCTGGGGAGATCGTGGACATTCTGACTTCTGCTTGCTTGGCGACGGCGTTCGCTGTTGAAGGAGGAACGGATTCTCTTGAGACTCATCAAAGAGGTCGGTGCTCATAATTGTCAGCACGTTGACGCTGCCAACAGATCCGCAGTACGTCATTCTGTCTGAAGTTTTGGGGAAGACGCGAGCCGCAAAAGTGCCTTCTCGGCCAAACGAAAGTGTCTGCTGCTGTCTGAAGCGCTCTTTTCGTTGTGCTTGAGCAGAATCCTCCGTAATACATCATTCACCGTGTCAAAGGCATCAAGACCCAGGACGCCTCACTGGCGTCCTCGCGTAGTTTAGCCTCCCCTTCAGCTTAGTTCGTGTACCATTTCAACGTAAGCTTAGAATAAGGTTGCTAAGTAAGGGGCGTTCCGAACCGCACTCGTATCGTATCCCCTATCATCGAAAAGGTTATAATAGCCAAGCGCTAAAGCTCAAAGAATACAGGTACTCGCACTCAAACCTCGTGCATGTAGAAAATGATGAAGCTTGGAATTTGTTCCGGACGCCGGACAGTCGGAGGGACTAAACTGTAAACGACAAAGGCTATCCAAGACTCTTGTATGGACAGCCTCGAGTTCGATCAAAAGAGAAAGAGCGGTTTTCATTCGCGTTGCCTTGAATGTTCAAAGTGCATTGATGATGAGCGAAGTACTTCAACACGAAAGTCACGAAAGTCAAAAGTTTCATTATAAATACTCACACGACAAACTACTCACTCACTTCTGTCCTGATCCACTTCCACTGCTATCACACGCAATTAACTAGGGGAGTTCTGCGGCACACATTTCCTCGTGATCCGCAGCCTTGTCTCTTTCTTCCATCGGAAAGCAGATTCAAGAAGCGCTTCTTACGCCCGTGTCTGTTGTTGCTGGTAGGTTTTAGCCTGGGACAGCATTTCCTTCAGAAGGTATCGCTGGTGAGCGATCGAGTCCTCCACAGCTTCGACAGTAGGCATTGGCCGTCCGTTCGTGTTGGCTATCGTGGGCGGCGCGCCCCGAACCGACCGCACCATTTGGGTGGTATCCACGGTTTGGATAACCTCCTCATCCAGTGATCCATATCGCGGGGCGTCACTGCTGCGACGATCCATGCAGTACGAGTTCGAGCTACCGAAGCTCGTTTCGCTGGCAGTACTAGAAACGCTGCAGTTGTGGCGGTTGCTCGCCTTGGCGTCATCCAACAGCTTCATGTCGACCCGCATCCTGGGAACCACGATAGCCTTTCCGTGCATTGAGGAGGTAGTTGATACTGAAGTCTCCGAGTCTCGACGGCTACGGCTGCGATCCGACGATGAAGAGGTAATGAATGAAGCTGAGCCGAAGTCCGAGGCAGGAACAATCGAATCGGCTTGACTCGAGACCATGAGAATGCACTTGGTGCAGAACTTGGTCGTCTCGCCCACGGTGCGAGTCACGATGCAGGACTTGCAAGCCACTTCACCACAACTGCGGCAGTTGGCCTTCTTGGAAAGTATGCCGAACTTGCTCGTACACACGTGGCAGGTCTTGCGAGTCGAATGAGGCACGAACTGCCAGTCGCTGATCATGGGCAGTCGAGCCAAGAGCTTCTCCTGCACGACGATCGGCAGCTTGCTGAGGCAAGTCGCCACACTCCCCAGAAAAGAGCTGACGAGCCACCCCGGCAGGTTTTCGGGCTGCCGTACCACGCCGTCCAGGAAAATGTCCGTGTGGCTAGCGTTCTGCGTCGGCCGCAACAACATGATCTCTGTTACGTCAAGACGTGCCAGTCCGTGGGACTGTTTCAGCGATACACACTCGTTGCGTTCGACCGAGTGTTTGATCTGGAAGCCCACGGGGATACCGTCCACGTCCGTCGTCACGCCGGTGAACTCGAGCACGCACATGTCCCGCTGGTAGATGGGACTGTTGTTGCTCAAATTAATCGCTTGCCAGCGTATCGACATGTGCTCCTGCATGTTTTCGGCACTGCGTTCCTTGAGCACGCACAACGTCTGCGCGTCCAAGCTGTCGTTGTAGAGAATTTCACGACGCTCGATCACCTGAGCCGTCGAGTCGGCGTACATGATGCCCATGAGGTCGTTGAGTGAAGCACGCACCGTACCTTGAAGACGGTAGTGCAGGTCTCTGCCGTTGTCACCAACCTTGGTAAACCGCTTGAATCCCCCGTGCGCCCCGAGCTGCTTCCACATTCGGTTTCCGGCGTTCCCGGCTTGACGTTCCTTCCTCGCGCGGGTCAGTGCGTCATCCAGCAGTGACTTGGCCGTTGCAACGTATTTTTGCATGTCTTCTCGAGTCATGCGCACGCGACTGAAGTGACCTCGACGGAGAGGAAGCTGCTGCTTCGGAGCTTCGTTGCGCCCGGCAATGGCTTGGGCATCGGCACGACTTAAGTTCGGTGCCATCATGCCGTTCATGTCCGGATTGCGTGTCAATTACTGGTAGAGTCTACCGAAAGGTAGGTGGATGCACCGCAAGACTCGGACGTCTCGATTCGGAAGCTGAAAACGCAAACTGAAGGGTAGACAAACACCGACAAAGGCAGCGTGGACACTGGCGTACGGCACCAAATGGAGCGGGGGCGAGAGAGAGCAGAAACCACGTGAGATTTGCAGCCTGTTCTGCCGGGTAACTTACCGTGCCCGAGTTATCGGACCAACACCTCGGTCGCATTGGCGGTACAGAGGTCAGGTCGACGACAAATCCATACTGCCCAGCCTCCAGCTGGTGTCCCGATCGACTGGAGACTTGAAGCGGGCCGCTCCTCTGCCAGCGAGATCGATCTTTTGGACGGGTTTGCAAACACTTCCACGTCGTCGGTGTTGATGGTGGAGCGAGAATGTCCGACGGAAAAGGTCAGGCTAAAAACTTTGCAGGTCCCGAATTCGGTGCGCAGGCACCATCAAGACAAAGTGTACTGTATTAAACATGTAACTTTACATGTGATGTTAGTCTCCGATAAGCCGCGGTGGTACTGTACACAACATGTTTTGGCCATTCGCCCGCGATGTGGGCTAAATCCCACCGTAACGGGAACCCCACGGTCACCGTTGGGAACTGTACTGTACATGTATCCCGTAAGAGCAGCAACTGACTTGTACAGGTGTATGTTCCGATGTGGTACTTACCGAAGAACATGTATTAATAAGCAGTTGATGGCGGCGGTTTGGTACATTAAACAAATTTTGTAGTTCGAATACATGTTGACTTTAACTCTAGCGAGCTCGCTGGCAACTTGGAGAACAGCGTAAAACGGAGGCAAAATGCCACGCTGGACGTGCGTCAGGGGCAGTCATCCACTGAGCAGCGCACGTGCTGCTTCGCCGTTTGGTCGTCCTAGCGGAGATTACAGGTGTTTTCAATTGGCGAACCTACCCGGGGATGCAGCAGGGCCCACGCCTCAACGTAACTTACAACTTGCAAAGTTACAGCAAAGTTGTACAGAAGTTGTAAGTCACGCTCGTGCGTATCAACGCCCTCGGGATCCGACTCGGGTGGTCTGCTGATGAAAGACATGGACAGCTCGTTTGCTTGCTTCACGGGTACATGTACTTGAAGGTCGATAGACAAACCGAGAATGTGGACAACGAAGCTGTACTGTAAACTATCCATAGGTTGACTTGTTGGCGACACCGCGGAGAGTCTCCGGGAGAACTCCGATTGTGGCCATGAAATTTTGCCAGGATCATATCCAAGGTGCACATGGTGGTACCGGTATGCTGAAGATTGCCAGTTCCGGTCCATCATCTGGTCGACTTGCAATCACGCTGCGTCGAAGCGGTGGATGGCAACGAGTCGAGGTTCGGAGCTCAACTGCAAACGTCGAGCCAGGTGCGCACTACAAAAAGCTCACGCATCCATCAGCTGGAACGCATACTTCCGGTTGTCTGATACATGTAGATCCCGACATTTTTCCATCAGCTGAACCAGTACAGATGTCATGGCACCTGACTCAGGCAGTGCGTCGACTTGAGCATGCTGCAGTATTCGTGTTATCCGCTCTTCAAGTAAGCGAAGCGACTAGCGCTCATTCCGAGCAAATGTGGCTGTCGTCTGCAACTGTGCATGAATATGTATTTAGGTTAGTTGATCTTCGGTACTCATACTAAGATGTTGCATCGAAGCCGCGGCCTCGGGAAGCACGGTCGAGCTCCAGCGCCTGCAACGCAATATAATCACAATTAGCATCAAAGAACGCGAACGGTTCGCCACCGAGTGCAATAAGCCAAGCCACCTTCCAAAAGCCCATCTGCTCATTTGGCTATGTGGCTCGGGCTTGCCCGTTTGTCTTATCTTACCTCTCGGACGACATTGTCGACACGATTGAGGTGGCTCTGGCGTGGAGGCCGTTTCCTCTTCCCTCGGGTTTGTTGAAAACCATTTTGTTGCGCATGGCAGTCGTCAGGAAAGGAAGCGTCAAGATTTTCCTGCACAACGTCAGTTTTGCAGATTGTTAGCACGATAGGTGCACCCGTTCCTCAGTATTTCCATAGGATACCTATCATTTGCGGGCATTTTAAACCCAGCACGGAACACGAATTCGTCGTCTCCGCGGTAGTCCTGTACAGCAAAATGCTTGGTCAGAATCTCGAAAGCACGATGCTGAAATGGTCTTACATATTCAGTGGGCATGGCCATATTTACAGGCTCCGGATTTGCGTGGTCGGCGGGGAGTGATCCAGCTTCGCGAATCACGCCTGATACGGGCACAGGCCGGCTACAGGCCACACACATAACTGGCTTCGTCCCCATTGCTGTCGAGTCTCCATCGGTCGGTTGCAAGAGCATCAACTCACCACGGATGTCCCGTAGAGCCACCTCGAAGCGAATCTTCAATTGCTCCATTAGCTCTCTCTTAAGCCTAGCCAACTCCTCAGTCGTAAATTCACGAGCGTCTTCAAGACGATCATCAACTTTGTGCAAAATTATCCAGCAGCAATCGATAGTTAACATTGGCATTGGCAGCACCACCGATACCAGGCCCACGTTGCCCACCCTTTTCAGTGTTAATCTGGCTGGATACTTTCTTGGTGACTTCCTTGATGAAGTTTTCGTAAAACTGCTTTTGACCTTCGGGTGAATTGTAAAATCTAGTATCAAGCTCCTTCCCAGTCATTTGTGAGTAGAGATCCGTTAGCACATCGCCCTGCTTAGCTGCCGCCTCCACCATACTACGTCGATCCATTGATACGAGAGTCGTAGTGCCGTTGTTGTTGCTACCTCCATTTCCATCGTTGCCTCCTTCATTTTGTTGTTCCGCGATCTTAGATATTTCAGCATACATTTCTTTCCGAAGCGTTTCTAATTCCTCCATAACAAGCTCTGTTCTCAGATTGTTTGTGGAGGAAGATCGTCGGCCGACAGCGAGTGAGCCTGCATCAGGTGCCGCATTGCCATGGTTTTTGTAGTTTGCTGCATTGAACTCGGCTGTCAAGGCGTTCAACCGCTCAATGTCTTCTTCGACCATAGCAAGTCGTCGAACGGCACCCGAAAGTCGTAGCTCCATTTCTCGCAAGCCATCAAAGTTACGCTGTTGGAAGCTCTGGCGACGTTCCTCGTTCGTTGTATGAGTCTCCCCTGTGCCATTCGAGTTTGCATCGGCACCTTCTCGAACTATTACTGATTCGATGGGTTGACCTCGATCAACGTTGTAGTTACGGTGCCACATTGACCATAGCAACTCCAGCTAAATGAACAGAAGCAGACACATACAATAGCAAGACAACGTTAGTTTGTAGAATATCCTCAGTCGAAGAAAAGAAATGGAGGATAACAAACCTTTCTCTCATTGCATCCAGCCCCTTGATCAACGGGTCGTTTTCTTCTCAGTTGTGATATTCACTTGGAGTGTCGCGTCGATCTCTTCATCCAAGTACCGCAATTTGCGTGCATACTCTTCTTCACGGTCACCTTCTGCCACGTCACCATTACCATTATGATCTGTGACTCGTAGCGGGACCACCCCAATCTTACGGCATTTTGAAGCTGCTTGACTTCATCCGAGAGCGTCTGTAGGGTTTCGGCAATATTCAGTGGCGAGTTTACCAACGGAGCTATTGACAGCAATGTCCTGTGATAGCACCGTTGCATTTGCTGCAGTGCATGGAGCGTTTCGTCGTCACTGTTTCCTTGTAAAAGTTTATCTTCCGTCAGTTCGAGAGACTTGCGCCACTCAACCAACTGAGGCTTGGTGCGATCCTGGAATGTTTGGTTCCGTGCCAAGAGTTCCTTCTGCATCGCCAAACGAGACTCCACCAAGTGAGCTTGCAAATGTTCGTTGAACACAATATTGTTGCGAAGTGCATCCAACTGCTCCTGTTGGCTTTGAGTGGTTCAGAGACCCCCTTAATACTTTGCTGTAACGAATTCAGCGATGCATCAGTCGAACGCCGGAGATCAGCAAGCTTCGTAAACACCAGCGACAGATCAAGTTGCGGTGGTGAGGCAGCTTCAATCGATTTGCCCGACTTCCCAGATTGTCCTGAATCACTAGCGGCAGTATTGTCGCTTCCACTTCCATCGTTCGATCCTCCTACCGTAGTTCCACCTGTCGAGTACATCGAGGAAACTGTTTGCTGCTGTACACTGAGGTCGTCAAGACTATCGACAAGCGCTTTGATATCTGCTGTATGCTTCTCCACTGCTTCATCTTGACCACGAAGTTTCTGATCTTGCTCATCTTGCACAGCCTTCAATTCCTTTAGCTCGTTCAACATATCGTTGATGGTCGCTTCTAACTCGTCCTGCTTCCCGTTCATTCCGTTGTGCGATGAAGATTCTGCGCCATTACCATTCGATCCATGCCCTGGGCTACCCGATGAACCGTTTCCGGGAACAGACAACTGCGAAGACATGTCGCCCAGCTTGCCGACACGACCATTTATCGCATCTAGGAGTTGATCGTGCTCGGTCACCCGAGCGGTAAGTGCATCCTGTAGCCCTTGTAGTTTTTCCACTTCTTGCTGTAGGTCAGCAGCGTATGCAAATGGAGCGTCTGGAGGTTGAAGATCTTGGGATCGAGCGCTTCTCGAAGATCCCAAGACTTCAGATGAGTCGCCATTACTTCCAGACCCGCCTTCTTCCTGTAATTTTTCACCGTCTTCATTTTCACCAGTCTCAGCAATGGCATCTTGACCAAAGACACGAGCTAAGGCCTTTTTAGTTCACTTCTCAGTTCTTTCTTGGCCTCAGCGAGTTCTTCTGCAGTCACGAATGGTTGTCTACCAATACTACTCGCACGTGGTGACCGTGGAGATTGATTCACAGGTGATGCTGCTTCACTTTCTCCTTTTGATCCATTTGCAGGTGCGTTCTTCTGACTATCAGCGCCTTCCTGCTGCTCTTGTTGGTCATCCAGTGGCGTTGGTCCTTGGATTTCTTCCAGTTGGTTCTTCATCTCCCCTACCTGATTTTGTATCGCCTCCATCGCTGCAGCAGCTTCCTGCTTGTCATCTTCAGCGTGTGTTAACTCTTCACGAAGAGCAGCAACCTGGTCTTCCATCTTCTTCATGGCATCATAATTATTCTGTTGAGTTCGCTGCTGTTTCGCCATCGATGCCCCCAAAGCATGCAATACTTTCATCAATGGATTCCAAGACACGCTGTACGCAATGAGTTCCTGCTGCATCAAGGATGCAAACATGTCTGAGTCAAACCCGTCGTTGTCAGTCTCCGGGACAATTGAAGCAGACTTGATATCGCCATCTCCGTTCGTAACTGGTTCAGCTTCGCCTTGTTGCTGATCGTCGTCAAGAGGTTCTTCCATCCCGTCAGAGCTCTTTCTTCAGTCTCGATCAAGCACCAGCAACGATTTCCGCACAGGTTAGTGCCAGGTGATGGAAGGCGTTCGTGCAACTTCGCAGCGATGGCTTCCACGCAGGCGTTTCCTCAACGCTATTTGTGCTAAAGTTTGGCTGCAGCAGCTCGTTGGCTATTTCGGGAAGCATGTTGAAGTGGTGGTGCTTCCCATTATTATGCGCGATGTTTGTCTTCGATTCTAGCAGCTTTTCTAGGCAAAACTGTATCTGTTGAAATACTCGCACTCGCTCAAGCAAATACTAATCAAACATGCAAGACCGAATTGAATTTTGCTGGGTCTCGTCACGCAGGAGCCCCAGGACCGCGGACCTGGAATGACGATGATACTCCTGTGTATGGAGTAACAGTTCTCCAGAGGAAGTGTTTGCAGTCCCCGTTGACTTTAACGCGATATTTTCCTCGTGGCGTCATTTCCGGGATACGCCACTCGATGGTTACGACAGACCGGAAGGTGCCCTGTCGCTCCCAACTAAAAGTTGTGTTCGTATCACCGTCATCGACATGAAGTACCCAAATACCTCCTTCATTGCGATTGCTGTCTGCCACCCAACGATGGACTTCAAGAAATGTGCCTTGAATCCGCAGGTCATTTTCGGGTGAGCCGCATGAAAACTAACTGTTACGGTAGACCCCCAACCGTATACCTTCAAAGCATCGGCACCAGCAACGACGCTTCCGAATGTAGCGTTGGATGCAACACCATCGTGGATAACAGGAATGTTATAATCGAGCACCCCCATTCCCTTGATGGTGGGAGGAGACAGCCCAGTTTTCTCCTTCTTGCTCGTAGACTTGCAGTGTACGATCTTTGCTAGGATATCAAATTGTTGGCGCGTGGCGACGAGCTGATTAGGACCAAAGTGTGTCGAAGCACCTTCATACCGCTGCACTGCATATTCCTCTCGCGTGGTCATGTAGCCGCAATATGCGTTACAGAGTCCAGCAATAACGGGTTCGTGTATTTCCTTGGAACCAGGAAGCAGTTCTTGGAGTGAAGAGTGTAATGAAGCTCGAAGCCGCCTCCAGCCATCGTTGTCATTTCAAAAGGAACTGCCGCGATATGCAAGCAGTCCGCGAAAGAAAACAGTTGAAGTGGCAGCACTTTCGGAGACATTCCGTAACGCGCAGTCGGGAAAATAATGGGCTTTTCCTTCTGCAGTGACTGGAGTTCCGGCAAAGTCGTCAGCCTCGGATAAGTCCCCCATCGAATTCCTTCCTTGACAGCAGGGACGCCACGGCCATCAAACTCCGTCCCACTCACCATCGACACTCCAATACACCCCGATGACGTTGATGTCGGACACTCCGCATGCAATTGCCAGCGTTTCTCAAGTTGGATACTGCAGTAGTCCACGTATTGATACGCGAACTTGATCGGTCCTGCAATCGGGGGCGATGCCAACGCGTCCGAAAACAGTTTCCTCGCACTCTCCAGCTGAGCGTTTGCCACCACAACCATCCGTTCAAAGTCTTTGTGCTGCGTGCACGGATGTCTCGGGCCGCAAACGTTGGGACTTACATCTCCTTCATTGCTCTGAGCGAACGCCGCCACGAATGCGCGCGGTCTGTCCATCAAGTGTTTCGTACCTTGTTCGCGCTCGAACTCGTAAGCCGCGTAGCCCTTATTGTCCCCGTGATCAACGTGTACCAATTGCCCATACTCGTCGGGTGGACTGCGAACCAGTTGATCATGCCAATTGGATACCCGTCCAGTCCGTCGAACCTCCAGAGTGTCATGGTCTTATCCGTGTCATACTCGTAGCACGCTCGCTCATGCTCTGGATTGGCCAAATAGGCGTCAGTCGATCGATTCACGGACGCTCCGAGACAAAGCCCGGTCGCGACGCGGATAACCGCCGGCTGCAGGTTCCTGTGCGCTCTCACGACGGCCTCCACGATGCCCGAGACGACGCACTCGAAATTCTGCCGGTCCGCGCCATGCAGCGGCGGGTGGACACTGTAGATGAAGTAGTGCGACAGGCCGCCGGGCGAGCAGTGCGTATGTGTGGCGCTGATCATGACGTTCTCGCGGCTGTAGGCGCCTCGCGGCAGCTCCGGGTGGCTCTCGAGGCGGCGCACGACCGTCTGTGTGACCCACTCGGCCACCATCCCCAGCTCGGCGCTTACAAAGACGCAGTACGTGCCCGTCTGCGGGTCGTGGAAGGCGAAGGCGCGCGCGCAGCCGCATGTGGATGCCCGACGTGAGTTGTCCCACCTTGGCATAGCCGAACATGCCGGCCTCGGCCGCGGGGCCCGTGATGTCGAACATGGCGGCGCCGATGCGCAAGCACGAGGCATTGCCGTCTTCCTCGCCGACGGAGACGCTCGTGTGCATTTGGTTTCCTTTGTTTCCTTTTGCCGACTGAAGAGAAACTGAGAGAGGGACGCCAAGAGTGATGGTCCCTACCTGCAACTTCAACAATCTGATTACGTTCCTGGAGCGACAGGGTCGAACAGCGAAGTGGACTGACTGGAGGAGAATGCTGCTTGGTGTTGCTGTTGGTGGATGGTGGACAGAGGAGTTTGGATCTTGCCGTCGCCGGATCTGTAGTTTTAGTTCGAGCCGCCGCTTTCTTCTTCGTCCGTCTACAAGATGGATACATTCCTTGCATATTAGAGCCAATCACATGGCACCTGTTGTTTTGGGCGCTGAATGCGGATGCACAAAATAGTGAAACATTCCGCCAGTCGACTTCTGCTTGGTCAGGCTTTTTGATGCTTGACCTCAAGCCCATGTCCGAGCCGGCGCCGATGCCATCCACGTTGTGATGGAACTGGAACTCTATTAGCACCTGTTACTCACCGAGCACTTTCGCGATGGCGAGGCTCATTTTCTCGAAAACCAGCGACGGAAGGGACCATCAGCCCAGTTTGATGTGACGCAAATGGAAAGCTCCTCTCCGACAGGCTGTCGTGCAGCCGAAGCGAATGATGTCAGCACTGTTGGTCCAGGTACATGTACTGGTTACAGTGCTGGCTGATGCTGGACACACTTGTTGCACATGTACATGTCCGCGGTTGAGGCACCGCACGACGGTAACTGAAAGCCCAGGCGACACAATTGGTAACGATGTACCGCAGCCTTCCCATTGCTGGCAACAATTTGTTGCATCGAGGGCGGAAGGAGCGAGCTCAAGCACAACCGCAGGGCTTGGGTCGGCCGGGAAGCACGAAGCCACTCAGCTGTCGGCTCGCGCGAACCCGCAGTGTTTATTGCCTCGATCGTCTGTCTACATCGTTGCTTGCGCTCCGCTCTGATCCATCTGGTCTCCGCGCTCCTTTCCACGCGGACCAAACAACGCATCCTCGTCGCACTTGGCTCACTTTCTGAACCTCCCAAACCTGCTACCATCACATCATCCATCCACATTACTCACAGACACTTCCACCATCACGTCTCTTCTAAACTCACTTCACCTTCCATTTTATATATATCACTGTATACAAACCAACAGGTTCGGCTGGCTCGCAGAAAGCCAGTCCTTTTGCTCTCTTTTGACTTTCGAGGACGTCACAAGTCGCAGAGTCCTGTCGGTCGTGCATATGCGCAAGTTCTCTCGCGCCTCGTCCGCGGCGACCTCGAGCCCGCGCCCAAGCCGTCGCTGCCGCCGGACGCCACCGTCACCGGCCCCAAGCTCGAGCCCATCAAGCCGCCTTCCTCCATGGCGGGCCTTCCCCTACGCTGGAGCGCGCCACCAGCTTCCAGAACATGATTCGCAGTCGCCGCACGTCGCAGGACGAGATCCGCGCGCTGTTGGCACGCACCACGCAGGCGCTGGACAAGATCGTGAGCATCCGCGAGTCCATGGAGGACGTGGTGGACTTTAAGCAGTTCGAGAAGAAGGCGCAGCGACCGTCACGGCCCTCGCGCGTGAGCTCCAGCATCGCTGAGCTTGGGGAACACGCGGCCAGGTCCACACCTGCCTCCAGTTACGGCAGCACTGAAGCCTCTTCCTTGTCAGAAGACACACTGGCAGCTGATAGGTCCACGAACTCCACGACCAAGTCGTCGTCGTCTATTGAGGACGATGACGAGCACGACGTGGACAGAGACCGAGAGGAGCACTTGCTGCGGTCCAAGAGCACCGACCCGGACGAGCAACGAGACCTGGAGCTGGAGATGGCAGAACAAGGCGACACGTTTGACGACGACCCGACTACCAGCTCCATGGCCAGCTCCATCTCAACGGTGGGGGACATGGCCCCACTGCAAGAAGCCAGGCTGGACAGACTCAAGAGCATCAACATCTCGTTCCATGAAGGACTGCCGAAAGAGTTTTCCAGTCGCTCTGCCGCTTCCTCAACACGACTCTGGAAGTCAAGACGCGCCACTCGAGGTTTAACTTTTACAAGGAAGCTTTTACGGGAGGCGATGCCGTCCGGGAGATGTTGGTGAGTGGCTTTGCCGAAGACCACCAGACGGCTACCAGGTACGGGAACGTGCTCGTGCGGCTCGGATTCATTGAGCACGTGTCCCGCACAGACGACCAGCTCCACAACTCCAAGGACAACTTTTACAGATTCACCAAGGTTCTCGAGTACGACGATCCGTCGGAAGCTTTTGCCTCGGACACAGCCACGCGGAGGCGCGCGTCGATCAATGCCAACAACTATCGCGAGTCTGTGCTCTCGAACGAGTCCACTGAACTTGTGGACTACGACTTCGCTACGGCAACGGATGAAGTGCATGCGCTCGTGACGGAAGAATCACTTCAGGCTTTGGCGAAGGTGCTGCACAAGGTGTTCGAGCGCAAGAACAAGCTGCTGTTCTACAAGGGCTTTGTGGGCTGTTTCTTGGGCGCTGAAGCCGTGAATGTCATCCGCGAGATGCGCATCGCCACCTCCCTTATCGACGCCGTGCTCATCGGACAGGCGCTCCTGGACGAGGGCCTGATCGAGCCGATCGCCACGACAGTCACTACTTTCCAGGACAAATACGTCTTCTACCGCCTTACCAAGATATCATCGTCGTAACCAAGTCAGTCATTTACTCAAGAGGCCAAGCTGCTGCTGGTGGTGCTGTCCAAGACAACTACTGATTGCAAGTGATGCAGCACATCGTAGCTCGCTTCATTCCAGCCAGGCCAAACCGACGCATAATTGCGTTGCGCTTCTTCCACACCTCGTCGGACGCTAGCAAGAAACACTAGATCGCGTACCAAGAGGAAGCCCATTTTTGTCGTTCGCGCAAAGTATTTAACCTGAACAACCATTGCGCATGAATTCGTTCATTTCCTGCCGCCTGCCATGTAGCAGTTCTCCATTCACAAGCGGAAACAATTTAGAATGTCAAAGTTATTGATGTTACTACAACTTGTAACAGCACTACGCGTGAAATTACGCTTTCATGGTCTTGTTCTTGTTTCCTGTGGGGCTGATATCGTCTCCGTTCAGGATCTTCTCGAGGTCTTCGTGGTTAACGTGGGCAGCCTCCTCCAGATCGTGGTCGTGTTTGACATCGAATTCCTTGCCACGAGCTTCAGGTCCGATGAGCGTGAGCAGAAACACGTAGACGTACACGACACCGAGGAAAATACAAATGACCTTGCCATACTGGTAGCGGCTAACACCATCTTCACCGTCGGGTAGCGGGAAGTGTTCCCCGAGAGAAGCCTCGATGGTCGACGAAGCCGATGATACCAGGTTACCGAGCTGGTAAGCTGTACCAACAACGAAAGCACTGTAGGACGGCGGAGAGAGTTCCATGAGGTGGATCGGGATAACACCCCACGCACCTTGGACACAAAACTGCTCGAAAAAGGCGGCAATCATAATGCTTTCGTCACTGACGTAGCAGTACGGGTAGAGGAGAGCGGCACCGATGACCGCCATGACAAGGATCGAGAGGCGACGACCAAAGACCTGCGAGTAGTAGCCCACGACCGTGCCGCCGATAATCGCACCCAAGTTGGCCACAACCTGGGTCACCGTCACTTGGTTCACGTTGAATTCAAACTGGTTCTCAAGCATGGTGGGGTACAGGTCCTGCGAGCCGTGCGACATAAAGTTGAAGCCCGCCATGAGCAGCACCATGTAGCAGAGCAGCAGCCAGTGGCGCTTGAGCGCGATCTTGCCCTCGGCCACGAAAGTCTTGGTCATGTTGCGACTCGCCTCACGCACTCGTTGACGTTCCTGGAACACTTTGGTCTCTGGTAAATACAGCCGGAAAAGGATAATGAAGACCGGCGGACAGGCTCCGAACCAGAAGAGTGGACGCCAACCATGACTGGTAGTGTTGACAAGGGCTCGAGCGAACACGACGGCCAAGAGGTAGCCGAAAGCATAGCCCTGTTGCATCATGCCGGAGACGATACCTCGAGCAGCAGGAGGACAGTCCTCCAGTGCCGTAGCGGCGACGTTGCCGTAGAGACCACCCATGGCGATACCGAAGAGTGCACGCACCCAAAGGAACTGCGTGTAGGTCTGACAGAAGCCTGTAGCGAGCTCAAGCACAATGAAAAGGACGTTGTTGACGATGAACGGCCACTTGCGGCCCCAGCGATCCGAGGCGATGCCGAAGATGACGGACCCGACGGAGCGCAGCATGAGCACGAGCGTGATGCCCCACGTGATGTCAGTCTTGGTCTTGTCGAAGGTCTCGGCCAGGTCCGAGACCGTCATGGACACGGTGAAGAAGTCGAAGGCGTCCCAGGACCAGGCCACGAAGGCCACGAGGAACTGCAGCCACTGCATGCGGTCGAGCAGCGCCAGCACCTTGAACGGACTCTCCACTTGAGTCATGGGCGGCTTGAGCGTCGTGAACCGCGTCTTGCAGTACTCGCCGAAGGACCGGTCCTCGTCGTTGTTGACAAGAGGTTCAGCCGCGTGGTCTGATCCCTTGGGGGTCAGCGCCACATGGAAGTCGGTCTCCGATGGCATGTTCGTCGACAGGTGACTTGAGGTACGGGAGAGCGGAGCGACTTGAGCACTGGAGCGCAAATTGAACAATGAGCTCCGATTAACTCGCGTAAGGATATGCTCGTGTAGTGGCTGCAGCTTCGGCGGTCATCGATCTGCTTTGTCGGCGGTCCGGCTCATGACGTCGCGAGAAACGGGCCATGTACATGTTGAAGCTGGCATTTAACGTGGGTGAGTCGGTGCGAGTCCCTCACTTCAACGACTGCAACTTGTAGAAAGTGTACACTGTAGCGTACAGTATGGAGGCCCAACTAGCAAGATGCAGGATGAGACGAAGCACGAGATTCAACCACGAAGCGCGTCAAGACATTCCCCAAAGTGCCAGGAGGTGCGCAAGTGAAACCGCCAAGGAAGTCCGAGGAGGGAATCAAGGCGGCGACATCCTCGGCCGCCCGCGTATATCGCGGGTGTCGTGCAATCTGGTTCAACACACGCAAAGCAAACGAACAAGACAAGAGACAGCAAGGTCCAAGGAGGTCCACCCCGAGCAACAAGCCGCAGGAAGACCAAGGGGGAGAGGAGAGCTCAGAGGCCAAAGATCGGTCGCCTCCCAAGAGTCGGCCATAGGAGAAAGGCCAAGCACGCGCGTAAAGGGACAATAAGGACGCTGAAGGAACAACGGAAGCGAGCAGGGAACAAGGACTAAGGACCAAGGAAGGTGGAAAAAGGATGTGCTAAGGCGCTGCCGTTGCGGTGGCGTACAAGCAGCACACAGAAACGGCATATGGGACCCGATCGTCGCTGGGTCCGACCCGACCAATAACAGAAGACAACCCTAGCGTACGACAGCTACCCGGCGTGTGGAGGAGCGACAAGACAACTGAACGAGCCCAGGAGGTTCGAGTGGATCTGCTTGAACCAGATCTACACGTGCATATCAAGATAGCCAACCTGGGACCTACTGCATAGTAAAATAGGCAGCCAAGAAGTCAACGTACAGGTAACCAGGACGGCAGTAGCCGCCGGGCGCCTTTGGGCCCGGTAAGCGGGGTTTGATGCAGTGCTCACCCTGAGTGCAACCGGCTTTAACCGCAAAAAAAAAAAAATCGAAGGGCGTCAAGACATCACCACCTCGTCACCGACTCAGATTTTGGCTGACTGCGCTTTGGCTGAGCAGGCTGCTGCAACCCGGTGCTGCGTTTTTTTAATTTGTGCATTGCGTCTCGAGTTGCACGTAGCGTTCGGGTCAGCTCTGGCTTTCAAACCGGTCCGGAGGTTCAATGATCGCCGGTGATAGCTTGAAGTCCTGAGCTTCGAAACTCGACAAGTCGATCATCACTGAAGGCTCCAGTGATGAACTTGTGCCATGGTGCAGAGCTTGAGCTTAGCGTACTCGGGCATTAACACGCCGCTAGCTGCTAGCCTAGCAATCGGCGCGTTATTCATTGCAAAGCTGCGGGAATCGAAGTGGAGACCTGGCTCAAAAGTTCAACTGATTTGTCTGCAGCGCATCCCTGCGTCTGAAGCATTTGACCGCTCCGGCTCAGTCAAGCCGTCTCCATCATGCAAAAGCAATGTATCTACCGGTAACGTTAGCACATTTGTTTGGAGGAGCTGCTTATATACGAATAGTTATCGTCTCGTAGCCTCTTCGACCTCAGTCTCTCGAGTTATCTCTATACAGTCGGCATGGGGCTCCCTCCCGTCAAAATCGGTCTACACCGAGGAAGGCAAGCCCCGTGCCAATAACAATTGAATATCCGCCCGGAAGGCGTCTTGTTGTCATGAGCACTTCTCCTCCATAATCGCGTTGTGAAGTGGGGTGGCCGGATAGCTCTTCACTGACCCGCTGGGTGAGCTGCAAGGTGAGCCATTGCTTTCACCCTCGCTGTGCGTGACGCGGTCGCAGTGAATCTCGTGGTCCGACACGTGCGACATCGAGTGTCCGCGCGGTTTCGTGCTGGTCCAGTCGCTCTCTTGCCTGGGCAAGCGGAATTCCGACTTGGCTGGCGGAGCTCGCAAAGCAGAGATGGTGCGCAAAGCGGAGATGGGTCGCAAAGCGGAGATGGATCGCTCGTAAGGGACATGTTGTTAGCAAGCCGGGCAGCGACCTCAGCGTGTTTCTCCTCGGCCGTTCTTCCCTTTGTAGCTGCGCTAGACACCGCCGCGCTGGCTGGTGAAGCAGTCTGGGCTCCATTCGGAAGCAGCATACCGGGTTTCGCTTTGAACCCGCAACGCTTACGCATGCGGAGTTCTAGCTCCTTCTCAATGCCGACAAAGTAGCGGTTCATTGCATTCATGAACCGCCGGCGGTACGAAATGGGGCTGATCACCGTCGGGTACCGGAAGGTCAAACTGGCCTTCGATGTCGACTCCATCTTCTTCAGAAAGTCAAACTGGTGCAGGTAGTCGATAAGCCCCACAATGACTTGCCGCTTGTCCTCGTCAAAGCGGAGCAACTGATCATGAAAAGACACAACAAATACGATCGTCAGCAATTGGCAGAGTACGAAAGCAGATAACTCCGAAAAGAAACACTCACCAGCGAGTAATCGATGACACCGGCACGAAACAGGAACCCTGTGTCGTTTAGAATAGCAGCCTCGATTATCTCCAAGTCAGGCTTCGCCACCGGAACCGGCATGCGTTCTGTAAAGTTGCCATCTAATAGCACCGGCAGGTTCATGGAGACTTGCACATTCGAGACGCTGTTGAACGCATCGGCATGATCTTCTTCGCCGTTGCTGGAAGCATTATAGCGTCGTCGGAGGATGCCCTTGAGATCGTACATTTGTCCTGGCGGGAACCCGTACGAAAAGTTCTCCATGATTACAATGTACTCGGTGTGCTTCAGCAATCGACGGCTATGGCTAAGCTTGAATAACCCAACGATTTTCGTGATGACTGTTGGCGTCGGAGTCTCCACCACCCGCGATATGAACTTGAAGTACTTTGGGGCCATGTGAACAAACATATTGAACTCCGTGACCGAAATGCCCTTGAGCACATAGCGTTTGTCATGCGTCTAAACAAAAAGTGGTTAGAGACTGCAGACGATCAAGGTTGGAGCCGCGATCAAAGAATTGGACTTACCATCGAAAAGAATGCGCCCGACTTGCCTCCAGAAGTATCCCACCGTTTACTTTCGATGATCGAGTTTAGAAACTCCACGTTGCCCGGAACTGTCAATGCGCGCAGTGCATGGAATTGCGCTGCGAAGTAAGCCACGCAGCGGAACTCGTGGCTTGTTGATCCGACTGCGTAAGAAAATTTCATCGAAGTGTGTTGCAAGTCTGCCGAGCGCAACTTGCTTAAATAAATCACCTGCTTCTTGTCAGTCACTATCGCCGAGTTTGTGACAGTAGCCGCACCTGCTTTCGGTGAATCGGCTGTTGTTGTCGGGGAAGTCTCGGGAACTTCCTCACTCTTTGGTGGTGATGGAGCCGTCACTTCACTGACACCTCTGTTTTCAGAAGCGTGCAGCTCTTCTGCGATATTCACCTTTTCTCGAAATATGCCTCCAATTGATCAATATACGCCGTGGAGCAGAGAGTATACCCGATCAACGACCCAATGTCCTTGTCATGGACTTTGACAACGTAGCCGTTGACGCCATCTGGGAGATCGAAATGACCTTCTCGCAATGCTGATGGCACTTCAGTATAGGGCTTCACCTTGATCGCGTCGGAAGCGTGCAAGCTGTGGCCATAGTAGCTGACTGGTGTGTTGGTAGAACGGTTCGATTCCGGAACCGATGAACTCCGCTTGTCGTGTCTCGAGAAGATAAGAGAATTGTGACGTTTCGACTCAAGTGAAGACCCCGATGTGTAGGACAACTCCAGCTTCCCCAGCGTAGAATTAGACGTGCTAGTCGAAAGAGCACTATCATCACTCAAACTGGGCTGTTGCTGGTCTTTGTCGACCGGCACGCCTTCCGTGAACCAATCCAAAGGAATACGGCGCTTCGTAGGAGACTCGGACACAATTTTCTTGATGGTGGCATGCTCTTGTGACGGCGCTAATGAAATGACATTTTCACGAAGTCGGCAAACCAGCACATACAGCTCTTTCAGCAGCATGTTGCACCCGAGAACGCTGGTACGGTCCGACTCGAGTGTTGATTTTGCGCCAGCACGAAACGCCTCGATCGATGCATTTGCCTCCGTTCGAAGTCTCTCAAGCTCTTTCTTGGGAACCGAAGGCACTGTTGACGGCAAGAATTCTTGCGCAGTAAAAAGGTTTTCCTCCAGGATGTCAATATTTTCCGACACAAAGGTCGCAGCCATCTCAATCTTGGCGTCCAGATTTTCCACGAACTGTTTCACGTACTCTCTGCGGCAACTCGCATCCGTTTTGCGCTTCGACTGCATCGTGGACGATATAAACTTGTACGGTTTCCAGGCTGCTCTGCTGTGCTTTGGCTTGCTTTCTCCATTCATTTCATTGACCATCGAGGCGGTGACAACCGACCCATCCTCCTCCGTAGACGAAGGCACTCGTCGGTAGCTTCGACTTCTCGTACTAGAACCGCTCTCAGATTCATCAGCTGCGAAAAAGAAGATCGACTGCGTACAACCAGCTCATTAATGGCCGAAACCCAGGCGTTCCTGGACGTGCCATCCACCGCATTCAACCGCAGCGTCCGTTCTCCATTGCAGATGGAGAACTGAAACTGCCGCGGCTTGGTCGCCTCCTCGGTCACCACAGACGTGTGTCTGTCAATAAGCTCCTCACTCACCTGCACCATGGACGCGCGGTCCCTCAGACACACCAAGCTGCTGGAATCCCAGCGCAGTAGAAAGTACCTCAACTTCCAGCTGCGCGAGAGCGAGCCTCGTACCAAGCCAGCCTTCCTTCTGAATATCCTCATCTGTAAAGTCCACACGAACGAAATTCGACGGTCTCTTGGTGGAGCCCACTTGGAAGTACGCCTTCAGTGCGTCTCGATACACACGGTAGTACCTGTTAGACGTCAGTGCGTCCGACAACCTGCTCTCTCTGTGTCCTGGTGTAGCAGCAGCTTCCGCTTCAATATGAGCAGCTGAGAGTGGCGTCCGTACTCGTGTACGGATCCACCGACGACGTCGTAGGAAGTGGTAGTAACCTCTCTTGACTTTACTGGTTCCTTCAGCCAGACGGCAGTTGATACGTTCAATAGACGAGCCGTAGGTCCAGCCTTCGTCGTCGCACTGCGTGTACTCTCCGTCGGGCATCCACGCGTGGCTCCAGAGCCAGTCGGAAGAGCGCAACACGCCCACTTCGAGCTGCGGCGTCTCGCGTACACCATTGAGGCGGTCGTCGCGGGTCGTGACGCGCTGCGCCGCGCGCGTGAGCTCGTGGAACGTGTTGCCGCTGCGGTCGCAGAAGCGCTCGAGCGCCCAGCCGTGGAAGGGCTGCAGCACCTGCACCTCGAACGCCTCCTCGACCACGGACTCCATCAGCACTTGACACCGAGCGGAGACTAATTGGCACTGTCAATATGCGAGTGAAAGAGAGTCGAGTTTCGGCCCTAGCCCTGACGGTCGACGAGTACGTTTCGGGGTTTTGGCCAATGACGAGCACGCCATCTGCGACTTTCAGCCTATCGCAGCGACGAGCAGACAGGCGTGCGAGAGCACTTTTGACACATCGCAGGCAAATAATGGAGCTCGCGCGTCGTCGGGCGGCTACACGGTTTGAATATCCTTGACTTGACTTGAACTGCGAAAATGGAAATGTGTTCGTGGATGTCATGGACTCTGCTGTTCGAAATGGACGAGAATTCGCGGGACGGACACCTGGAAACTGAACGGATGCGCCCCGGCACAATTGCGCATATAGACCAGTCGCCGAAATAACGGACACGGAGATGGCGTTCGAATGCGCTCATCTTGCATTAAAATGGCGCTGCCTAAAGCTCACGGCAAGGATCGGTCATGCCTCGACGGAGGCACTCTCGGTGCTGCCGTGATTCAATAGCCAAGCTGATTATCACGCTACAGTGGCAAAATAGGCAAAATATCCAGGCGAAACGTGTCCCATCACCGTTTTGCAGGACAGCAAATTGTGTGTGTGCAAAGCGACGTGTGTATTTCAGCAAAATGCAGCGACAACCAGCGTATCATAATCATTGCCCTGAGTTGAGGCCCGCTCGACTGCAACGCAGCAGCCTATTATAATTGACGTCATGATTTTGCTTGTTGCTGGCGCGTGCGTGAAGGCCGAAGGCTTTCAAGATCGATGTCCATTGAGAAAAATTTGCAGTGAGAATCTCGGCTTCAAAGTTAGAAATGGAGCTTAGACTTTGGTATGCAATCGCTATACCGGTACCGGTACTAGTACTGTACATGTAATACACAGAAATATATCTAGGCACAGTAACGAGAATGAGCAGCATGTTACGTTATCATGTCAAGAGAAAAATGCATTAAAGAGTGTCCTCCAGTGGTTGACACGATCGACTCTTGAGTGTTGTCCAAGCCTAGTGCACATTGACTTCGCGCCGGATGACATCGACCACCTCGTCGTCCTCGTGTTCATTCTCGTCGGCGGTGTCCACGTGGCTGGAGCTTCCCTCGGGCCCAAAACCTCCCTTGCGCGGGCTGCTGTTGTCACCGTATTGGCACAAATCCGTCAGCAGTGGAATCAGATACTTGTTGTCGAACTGCAGCGCTCGCATGTGGCGGTGAGGCTTTACGGTCTTGTCGAGCGCCGCCTCCTCCTCGGCCTATCCATCAGAAATGAACAACAGCGAAGAGTTTTGGTCAACATCCAGACAGAGATTTACGACAAGGAAGCCATCACGTGGAGTACTCACGGTCAGTCGTGGAATGCCGCACTTGTCCAACACAGCAACTGTGCCGCCACCCATGACGAGGATCGACAAGAGCACGACAATCAGAGTTGTGGCCACGATTTCAGGGCGCTTTTCGCCGGGGAAGGACTTGGACAACGCGAACGCGACAGCACCACGCATACCGCCGTACCAGATCACGTGTTGCTGGTTCATGGTAATTCGAGCGCTATTCTTGCGCAGGTTGAGCAAGTATGACAGCGGATACACGGCGCACCCACGCGCTAGCAGACAGAGGAACGCCATCCAGAAGATCAGCCAAAATCTGTAGTACTCCGTCAGACCAAACGCTGAAAGTCCCAGATCTATCGTACAAATACAGAGCAATCAGTTAAACTCGCGGGTCATGGTGGCAGGGTTTTCTACTGCAACACTTACTTAGAAACACCGATGTTTCAGCCAAGTGTGAGAGAGTGTTGAAGACACCAGAGCACCTGCAAGTTCATCAAATAAGCAAGTTGTAATGTCAATTGCAAGGTTCACGAAGTCAATCCAAAGTTCGCAACTCACACATCGCGGGCTTCCGGAGTCAAATTTGGCGACGCGTAGTGCTTCATGGAGACACCAGCGAAAATGACAGACACAACACCCGACATCCCGAGCACTTGCGACACAACAAAGGGTAGGTAGGCGAACATGACGTAGACTCCTACTTCGTGAAGTAAGTTGCTGCGTAGGTTACCGTACTTGAATAGCAACGCCGGGATCATGCCGAAAATGACCCCGATCATCGTGGAGCCTGTAAGCACCAAGCCGAATTCGAAAATGGCAAACAGCATGGGTTTGAACTCGTAGGAGTGCCCAATAAAGCGCGAGAACGTCTCGAAAAGGCAGATAGCCACGGCGTCATTGAGCGAGCTCTCCAAACACGAGGTAAAACAATGTCGGATCCACGTGAAGTTCTTGGAAGACCGCCAGGATGGAGACAGCATCTGTAGCGGAGATCAATGAACCGAAAGTGAGACTTTCAGCCATCGATAACCGAATAACCCAACCAAAGCGGCCGATGGTGTAGATGCCGACGCCGGTGATAACGCTCATAATGAGTGTGCCGAAGATCGAGTACACGAGGATGGGTGTGAGGTTTTCAAAGAAGTATCGGCGCTTCATGGTGTACCCCGAGTTGAAAATGATCGGGGCAGCATGCCGACGAAGAAGAAATTCGGGTCGAAGTACATGAGCGACACCGCGATCGAGCTCGACTTCATGAGCATGCAGAAAATGCTGGCGAGGAGCCCCACGCCGATGGTCGCCGCAGCCTCAGGGAGGTAATGCCAGTGCAGCTTGTGAGTCACATGGTTGCACAAGATGATGGAGATGACGAGCAGGATCAAGAAGGCGGCGAACTGGAACGCGAGCGAGTACTCGAGACTGACGTCCTCCTCGATGAGGCTGTCATCGTAGGAATCCGTCATGCTTGGTACGGAGAGCTCCTGTAGCAGTAGTGTAAGTGACCAAGTGCGCGTGCGGCCGAAAGCGGAACTGTCAGTGGCGCCTGTTAGGAGGCGTCGGAAGTTTCTAATAACCGCTACGCAAGATCCAAAGGCTCATGCCGAGGGTCACCACTAAACTATTCTTGCCAGCAACTACAGTATCACGACTGCAGCTTGAAAGCAGAGCTGCACCCCGAAGCACGACACGGTGGTCGAGGTGTCGTCGACACTCGACCTCAGCGATTTGAGTGATCTTGCGCCGGACCGAACCACGTTTTACTGCAACTCGACTCAAGCGATGGCATATCGGGAATGAGCAGTGGCGGATGTGGTAAGTCGATGTAGCCACGAGCATCGCGATGGGAGAGGTTGGTGCAAATTGCACTGGAAGGAAGGCACCAATGCGCCTCATCAATAATTCAGCGGACACTGGATCTGAAAGTCCCTATGCCGCTAGAAGGGTCCCGAAATCGTCATACCCAGTGCAGTCGTCATGACCGCGCAACCCATTGCTGGGTGCGCTGAAGTCGCCCTCCAAACGCGACAAGAGGGCGTTGGGCGTTGGAGGCACTTGGTGTCATTAATATGACGTTTTGTGTCCGCTGATATCCGTTACCGGACTGCAGTTATCCACTATGTGATGCAACAAGAAGCTCTGCAAACTTTGCAGGGCTGCAGTGCAAACAGCTATCGCTCCATTCAAGTTTCGGAAAACAAAGCAGACTTGCGCCATTTTCTGTCAACAGCTGTCAAAAACGATCTTTACTTCAGGCTTACTTCCTCCACACCACTCTTTCCGGGTCACTCTGGATCCCTATCTAACCTCACCTTTCCACTTAAATACGACCCTCTCCGACCCAGAATAACCGCACGGCGCCTCTCCCGCCTGAGTTCAGGTCTTGGATTGAGAAGGAAAGAACGCCGAGAGCTCCACCCGCCAGCCTTTGACTCTCAGCACTTTGGAAAACGCCAGCGACTGTCCGTCGCGGTTGTTGCCAAGGCCATTGGACCGTTCGTTTCGCAGATCTCCAACAACAGCCAAAGATGCTGTTCGGCGCGCAGTACGACGACGACGCGGCCACAGACCACAGCGGCAGCCCCACGACGCCCCCGCAGTCTTCGCGCAAGACGAAGAAAGTCGCGTCTTCCTCCCGCAAAGGCACCAAAGCCAATAGTCGCAGAGACGGGCGACGCCCCAGTACCGGTATTACCGGTCAGAGCAGCCCCACGCAGTCGTTCGACTCGACCAACTCGTCGTCAGCGTCATCGTCCTACGTGACCAATCAACGCACCAGCAACTTCAACTTCTCCGCATTAGACGCAGCCAATGGCAACGCGTCATTGCCACTCAAGACCCGAAGACGCAAGAAAGGTGAACGGACCAAGAAACTTAAGCGTCAAGTGGACCGTCAGTGCATGTACCCGAGTGTATGGAAGCAGCTGCAGTTCCGTAAGAAGATCGTGCAGTTGGCTACTAACCTCAGTGACAAACCCATCTGCGTCACGGGCGTGGACGGCTTTCTGGCCTCTTGGATCGTGTGTGAACTGCTGAACCGCGGGTACCATGTGCGTGGTACCGTGCAGAACGGCAAGGACGACATTTCGGGGTTACTGCAGCTGCCTAATGCCAGGAAGAACTTCTCGGTGGTTGAGACGTCGCTACTTACGCCTGAGGCGTGCGACGTGGCTGTTCAAGGTGCGTCGAGAGATCTTTTAGTTTTTTATTGTTTTCTGAGTTTTTTACGGTTATTTTTTTGCAGGATGTGACTTTGTGATTCACACGGGGACTCCATCCTCTTGTTCGGTGAGAGATCCGCTGTCGGAGCAGCAGGAGCCTGGTGTGCACAGTATTGGTAGCCGCATGCACTGTATCATCCCCATGATGACCAACTTCATTCAGGCGTGCGCACGGTCGCGGATTAAGCGCGTTGTGCTGACCTCGTCGATTGCTGCGATGGCGGACTCGGTCACGCCGGATTCCATTATTAACGACGCGTGCTGGAACGTGACGTCGTCGCTGGAGAAGAACCCGCATTTCCTGAGCTTGAAGTTGGCGGAGGAGGCGGCGTGGCAACTTGTGGACCAACTTCCGAGTGATCGCCGAATTGATCTGGTCACAATGAACCCGGGAACGCTGTTTGGCCCGATGCTGTCCAAGTCGAAGCTCGCGCCTGGAAACCAAGTCATCTACGACATGGTGACTGGCCAATACTCGGCATTGGTGGATTTGAATTGGAGCATGATTGATGTTCGCGATTGCGCTGTAGCGCATATTGCAGCGTTGGAGAACAACGACGCTCGAGGGCGATATATCTGCGTCAACAGGAGCGTGTGGATGAAAGATGTTGTCGATACGTTGTCCAATAATGGCTACAGCGGCCGTGATCTACCGTGGAAAGTGGGTCTACCTAGCTGGGTTGGACGTCTACCTGCATATTCCGTTCAGCTGGGACAAGTGGGCACTTCGCTCTATACGCATGACCCGGCCTCGGTGCGACCATCGCCGTATCTGGGCGACAAGGTTGTGGAGCACTTGAATATTCGTTTCCGATCAGTCGACTCGACTATTGTGGAATCCGCGAATGATCTGCTGAAGTGGGGACTCATCAAGCCTTGGGCTGAGGATCACGAGGCTCTTGAATGCGGATGTTGCCACAATGCATTCACGTTCTATCGACGAAAACACCATTGCCGGGAATGCGGTGTGATTATTTGCAACGAATGCTCCATGTCTCGAGCGGTTGTGGAAGGAACGGAAGGAAGAGCACGCTTGTGCGATAAGTGCGTAAAGGCATCGATCCCAGACCTGCTGGATCTGCTAAATGACGAGGACCCGGATAAGAAGCGCATCGCGGTGGTTGCATTGGAGTCTTTGATGGAGAACCCGCTGAACCACGACTACGTGACTCGATTTGGTGGTATCTTGCTATTGATGGACGCTATTCATCACCCCGACGAATCTATTTCTTCGCATGCCGCAGGCGCTCTGTGTGCTTTATCCTGTAGTGTGGCAAGTACACTTCAAATGGTGCTTGAGGAGCTGTGCTTCAGATGCTTGAGGTCGAGGAGGCATATAGCACGTGGGGCATTTGCCTACAAGCACTTCGCAACATTTGGAAGCAGATCAACCGGCAAGACTTCCGGCGGATGCTTCATGCTGTAGCTAGGTATCTGCTGACGCTAATATCGGTACGGTGACACCCTCCTGGTAAAAGGTGTTGTGATGTGCTAACACCTCTTTCGTGGTATGCACAGGCGAACTTCGTGGCAACATCCTGCTTACGTTCGTGCACATGATGGATGCTGAGGAGGTGCCAACACTGTTGTCTGAGGGTTTGCTGTCAGTGTTGTATCACATGCTGCAGTCAACGGAGGAATTCTCTCGTTGCGCTGCTGCGCATGCTATTAAGCATTTGGTGCCTGCGGGATACGACCCGGACGTGACGATCGATGTGCCGCCGTACCTTGTGGACGATCACGAAGAGCTGTTCCTGAATTCGTCGCTGTCCGACCTGCAGTTTCTCGTGAAGGGCACATCGCCCCGATCAATGCGCACAAGGTCGTCCTCTTCTTCCGCAACTCGTATTTCAAGAACATGGTGCGAGTGAGTATCATTTACATTTCTGCTTACTTGCCTCTTTTGCTAGCCCTGTTTCCTTGACTGTTGGCAATCACGTGTGGTTTTGCTAATCATATTATTTGTGTATTCTGTTACATGATGCAGTTTGGTTCAGCTACAAGTCAGACTGCGGTGATCGAAGTCGACAACTGCAGCTACGAAGTGTTTTCCATCTTGCTGCGGTTTTTGGTACGGTTTAAGCTGCGTTGAAGCTATTGACTTTTGAATGAATGCACTGACAAGTGTTTTGTGTGTGAATGTGCAGTACACTGGCAAGGTGGACATTACTGCAGATGTGGCCGAGGAGTTGCTGCAAGCATCTTCGTTCTACTGTGTGTACGAGTTGCAGAAGCGCACTGAGGCCTTCTTGAGTGGCCAAATTTGTGTGGAGAACGTCGTGGACCTGCTGACGCTGTCCGAAGCCTGCAACGCTGATGATCTCAAGAAGAACTGCGTTCCATTCTTGATGCGGCACATCCACGAGATCGTGCGTCTGCCTGCGTTCGAGGAGCACCGCGTGCGTTCGAGTGAAGAGGTGTTGAAGGCGCTGACAAACATGCTTGGACCTGAGTGGGAAGCAAGCTACGCGAAGTTCAAGAAATCCGTTGGGATCCAGGACAAAGAGGAGGAGGAGCCTGCTGAAGATGAGAAGACGGATGAAGAGGAAGAGCCTCCGATCGGGCACCAGGTGAACGAGATCCAAGAGGCGCCTCTGTCGCCGCGTTTCCTGCTGTCGCCCGTGCCACCTCCCAGTTACACCGGGAACCAGTCGGTGTTTGCCACGGAGTCGCCCCGACTGAACACCGTTGGCGAGGACAAGTCGATGGAGGGTTTCCACTACATGAAGACATTCGGCAACGAGGACGTTCTCTTCCGGCGTTCTCGCAACTTCTCGGAAGACTTCTCGGAGGGCTTATCGGAAGGCGTGTGCTAGGTTATTTTATATGAACACATGAGGGCCAATTTGTGCGTGACCGATTGCCTTCCCTTGCTCCATCCTCAGTTTCTTAAAGAAGTCAAAACTACTGATCTAATCTGAAACAGCCAGAAAAAGCAGTTAATTCTTAATCAGAGGCAATAATAAATAACTTCAATCTCGCTTTCTATTGGCTGATTAGTAGCCAATCGTATTGCGAGAAGCCGCCTTTCGTCCCTTTTCTGCTGCCTCTTCCTTCTCAGACGAGAGAACAGCACCATTCCGCCTTGGCGCGTCTTGATGGGAACGGAGCTGCAGTAGAGCAAATGGACGGCGCCAGGACCAAGTCGCAGTACGCGGACGAGCACAAAGACGTGGCGGTGCGCGTGGGGACGCGTCCACGGGCTTCGAGTACGCGGTGGCGCTCTCCTCCAAGTAATTCTTCCGCATTTTGGGCTAAAATTTGGTTTTTATTAAAACCTTGCACTTACGTATACAAACTTCAACTTGTTTTTACAGTGTCGTGGTCGAGGAGCTACGTGAAGAGCTAGAGAGACTCAGTGGTGTACCCATAGCTGACCAAATCCTGCTCTGTGGGCCGCCGTTCGCCCGCCTGGACCCTCGTCGACCGCTGGAGTATTACGGACTTCCTGCTGTAAATTATTATTATTATTTTTCATTTGTTTTTTAGGAGTGATTAATGTTTTTTATTTGTAGGAGGACAAGGAGGTGTTTTGTATGACCGCCGACTGCTGTCTCAAGAGGCGGCTACGCCTCCATCTACGGCGGCAACGCTAGTTCCAGTTTCCGTTCCGTGTAGGACAGAATGCTGCTGTTTTTAGTGTGAATTTGTGTTGATTTTTGTGGTGGTATTTTTTTATTTGGTGCAGTGCCGTCGCAGCCGGTGGCGTCGTCGGAAGGGTCGAGGATGCTGAGTGAGAGTTCGCACCCGATGATGCGGGCGTTGGTGGAATATGAAGGATACTTCCAGCTACAGGTCAGCCAGAGTGAAGCGCTAGAGAACGGCACTCGGGCGAATATTTCTGCTAGCGAGAGAGGTGCACAGGAACTACAGGTGCAGGAGAGAGCAATCGCTGCTGCTGTTGCGAACTTGGATCTGTTCAAGACGTCGATGATGAAACACTTTGCTCCGTTTTGGACGGATTTCCAGGCTACGAGTGATAAGCATGAACGCCTGTTGAGCCAGTTTGACAGCTATCTCGAGGCACTGGGTACAGTGGAGCTGCACCCGGCACTGGCTACAGATGAGATGAAGACGCTCTATGACTGCATTCCTGTTGAGAAAGAACGCGAGTGGGCAGCGCAGTGTGAGCAGTCGCATACGCATGTGCGAGGACAGGTCTTGAAGCTGCAACAGGTTCACGACGAAATATGTAAAGAAGTCACAGTCATGATGGATACGCATACCGACGCTTGTCGGGAGTACAAAGAAGCAAGTGCTGAATTGGAACAGATGAAGGCACTAGGGGCCAAGCAACTGAACATTACTAGTACCTTGCGAGACAACTTGCAGTATGTCCTCAGCAGTATTGAGGAGACGTCCACGATTGCAGGCGCAAGTAATCCTATGCAGGCGTCTACTAATGCATTGGATGTGTGTCGGCGTATCGACGAATTATACCAAGGCCAGCAAAATATGGTAAGAGATTTTGCGTTCTGTCGAACGTTAGGTGTGTTGCTCGACCCTAACATTCAATTTCTTTGTTCTCCCAGGTTCCTAATGCGGAAATGCTGGTTGAAGATATCGTTGCTCACGTGAATAAGATTGCAGCTAAAAAGGCCGCGACGTTTGCACGGGTTCATTCAACCTTGCGCCAGATCTCAATATCACAGTCAAAGATCCGAGATTTTGAAAACTCATTGGCTGTGTTTCGCGAAGCACTTGCCGCCCAAAAGAAGCACTTTTACGAGCTGGAGCATCTTGACAAGCTACCAGGTAAATACTGTGGAGAATTCAGTACCGTATTCAGTAAACGAAGGAAGATGTTGTGGCTCTAATAACGTTTCTCGTGACAGAATCGTACGCTGCCTGCCTCAAAGAGATCACGAGGCGTCTTAAGTATGGGCGCATGTTCTCAGACCGTATTCAGTCAATGGCCGAGGAATTAGCGCAGCTACGTGAAGATGAGGTACAATTGAAAGTGATTCCTTCCATGATGAGCAGTTCTAACTTTGCAGTTTGCTACATTTTTTCACGAAGGTGCAACACCGCGAAGAGTTTTTGCGCAGCTATGGCCAACACCTGCCGCGAGACTTCGTCACTGGACTTGCAGAAAAACCGTCTCATTGCGAGTTCCGCATGCGTCCATTTGACCAGAGTTTGCCATTAATTGAAGACGAGGACAGCCAGGATTTTGACTCCTTCGAAGAAAAGGAACATCCGCCTTCAGACGACTTTGTGGATTGCGAGGACCATGGTAGCTTCTCTGAATCGGCCGACAACGTGGATCTACTGAAGGAACACTGCCATGAACTGGAGGCCAGAGTAGCCGAGCTCACAGCGGAATTGGAGCAATCCAAGAAGAATTTATATTACGATGGGTCGGGAAGTGAGTCAATCTCCCGTTCAGACTTGTCCAAGACCAGCGCTCGTGAAGGGGAAAGTTCTTGTGAATTTCCATTGGTATTGGCACTGGCGGCAACAGCGGGTGGCATGACCAGCTCGTCAGAAGCTGATCGGTCCAATCTTCTTGACCGCGAGTTGGCGACAGTAAAGCGGAACATCGGTAAGTCAGGGGTGATGTTGGTCTGATTGAGGCACTAATTCTAACGACATCTTCTTTTCTAATCTGCCAAGGCTCAGGTGCAGGCAATAACGACGCTACCATCGCCAAGCTGGAGGTATGCACTCTTGGTCGATTATAAGGGTGTTTTGTGAGCTCATTTTCTATGCTGTCTTATCGTTTGCCCTTACAGAGCGAAAACCAGCAATTCTTGCTGAACGCTGCAGCCTTCGAAGAATATCCTTTTCAACCCTTGACTGCATGTGTATGTACTCGTGGTGGAGCGGTCCCGTTTCCTCACCTAGGCTTCCTTAACCGGCGTGGCGCCTTTTGCTCTGCGATGTTTGATTCTACGGAGATTCAGGAGCGATCCAAGCGTGAGAAACAGCTCAAGGAGAACCAGTTTAAACTCCAACAGACAGTTAAGGACTTAAGCGGTAGTGTTCGCTCGCAGCGAACATCATTGGCCAAGCTACTTCAGCTTCTTCAACTTCCTGTGGAAGCGCAGAGTGTCGAGGGCGAGAGCGTTGACGCGTTTGTGAGCGCCAACTTCGATGCCGTGGAGATGCGTGTGAAGGAGCTGCTTGCCAGCGCCGAATCTGAAATGGTACATTCTAACTGAGAGTTGACATGCGTTGTGGATAACGGGAATTCATCGGATACTGTTTGCTGTGCTTGTAGATGCTACAATCGGAGTTGGAACAGCGACGGTCAGAGTTCCGCTTGGCGGAGTCGGAGCAGGATGTAAACGACTCGTTCAAGATCTCCTTCCGAAGCTTCACTGTGAACGACCTGGCACTGTTCTTACCAACGTCGGCACCCGGAAGTGATGCACAGCGGGTGTATCTGGCTTTCCACCTCGGCTGTCCGCACCGCTTCCTCTCGGAGGAATCCATCTCTTCATTCAGCAACGACGGTCAAAGGTATGTTTGCAAGTACTCCTTCCTCCCTCTAGCCCTCGTCTTCTAACCAATTCCGCTTGCAGATATCCAGACTACGTGGTGGGCCGTATTGTGCTCATCGACGAGCAGACCGCGACGGAGCTCAACAATCCATACGCCCTCCACCTCGGCACCACTTTCTACGTCTTGACGGTCGCAAGCCTCCACGAAAGCTAAGTCCACTCCACACAAACCAATCCGAAACCCTGCCGCATAACGTGAATGAAATGTTCAGCGGTGAAGGCGAACGTCCCAGTTCAGCCTGCAGAGCCAGCGTGTACACTTACTCTTGCCTCTTCCTCCCAACATTTGCTAGGTTCTTTTCTGCACCACCAAAACCTATTGTCAAAACAATCACCGTCATTCCTCTTGACCTCCCGGTCTCACGTAGCAAATTGAGCTTTTCGTCCCCTCGCCTTCCTGTCCCCATGAGCTCCTCCCCGCCGACCCCCGCTGACCCCACGACCGCCAAGCGCGCTGTTGAGCAGTTCGACAACGAGTTCCAGCGCTACACGACCAAGCAGGTACCGTAAAACTATCTTGAAAAATAGCTCATAACTATCCTAAAAACTTACATTTTGTGATGTGAAACTACAGACTGGCAAGAGTGCTCGGGCCGTGGCCATGGCTCGTGCCGAACTGGCCAAGTACAATGCTATTGTGTTCCAGGACAAGAAGCTGGAGGAGGCTGGCGTGAAGAAGGGACGACTGAGTAAGGAGATGCGCGCTGCCTACGAGAAGAAGATCAAGGACGTGACACAGGCTCTGGACAATTTCCACCAGTCTGTGGCCGGCTACAACCGCAACAAGGCCATGTCAGTGCTGCAACCTGCTTGTTTAAGTTGGAGGGTCTGGTTTTTGACGATGTTTTGTGTTTGCAGTCTGTCCTTCGTGCTGCTCGTGGCGTTCGCGCTCATGATGTTTTTCCAGCCCTGGGCCAAGCACTTTGACGAACCCACGGAGCCCACGTATGAAGAGTACGCAGCTTTGGAGGAGCCGACGGAGACCCTGAAGGAGACAGTGGAGGCTGCGGGTCTCAGCGACGAGCTGTAAGTTCACATCAACTCCCTTTATAGACTGACCGGCACTGCTCCAGCACTTTGCTGTTGAACTCAGGTTGAATGAGATCGATTGACATTGAATCCATTGACAACGTTAAGAGTACGGTTTAATAATTTACGCTTGTTGTGACTCACGCGTCGCTCGCACGCTGCAAGAGCTGCAGACTCACGGATCCTGACAGCGTACCGGTGTGTCTCCCGCCATCGGCGAGCTCCACGACGAAATTGTTTAGCTTCTGGATATCATCGGACTGCTCGTCCTCATTGTTTGGACCTTGCGGGATGCAGATCACGCCCTGACCGAAGCACGGGCCTTGAGTGCCGGCGTGCACCTTGATTGCAACGTGCATGTTTCCTGTGGGACGTGCGAACGTGGCGTGTGTGATACCGTCACGCATGAAGTCTGTCCACTTAATGTGAGCCACGTTCGTCTTACAAAGCAGTCGATCCGTGCTTTCCAGGTATACGCCACCGCTCATCGAGTCCGCCAGCTCGAGCAACTTCCGCTGAGCTGAGAAAATATCTTCCGATGGGAGTGGGAAGACGATCGTTACCATCACTTGGTGTCCGTGGCGATCTAAGCTCGAAAAGCGTTGGTCGATGTCGATAGAGCTGCCAAGTGACATTAGCGGGAAATCGGCTTCAGTGTCAGGCTGCCACGAAATGCTGCTGAAGTTCAATCGTAGCTGACACTCAAGCACGCCGCTGACATCCTGCATCCGTTGAAGCTTTTGGTTGCGAGCTCCGTTTCAATGGGCAAGATGTCGCGATTTACAAGTGCTTGAAAGACGGCAATCACCGGCTTGTGGTCCGAGCAACTAACTTCCTCGCACGATGCATATACAGCACATTGCAGTCGGTGGCGCATATCGGTTTGGGAGAAAAACAGGATCCGATCGGTATACGATGGCACCCGCATGCCATGACCCTCCACGACAGTCGTGTAGCATTCAGCTAGCTCCTCCACAGGCCACATCCCAGCATCCAGGTTCAAAGCAACCCCACGCACCCGCCGGAACGTAGGAGGAAACGCAATCTTAGCCTCGCGGAAGCCGTAGAAAATATGCCCGTCCCGCATGCCTGTACGTAGCTCATCATGTGCTAGCACATCATCCCAGGTGGAGTGGTCGTCGTCAACAAGTTCGCAGTCTGCTGAGTATCGGACACTGTTGTTGCTGCCGTTGGAAGAAGCAAATGCTGACGTGCTGCTTTTCACACTGCGCTCCAGCATACTCACATCGAGGTCGTTGCTGTCCCTGTCGCTACCACCACCGAGAGAGCTTCCAAGTCCGAAAGAGCTGCTAAGACCGCGATTACCCAAAGGGCTCCATCGTTTCCCCAGCAGACCGCGGCGCAAACTGCGATTCCGCTTAATTGGTGCAGGTCTTGCAGTTTCACACTGCCGTACATTTGACACCAGCTCCAGGATGGTAACAGCACTCGCCTCACGTTGCGTCAATCTGTAGTTGAGGTCGCCTAGCACGAAGCTGTGGTGATGCACGTGCGGGAACTCGAAGCCCACGTCCTCCAGGTTCAGATGCAGCTCCTTCAGAATATCCTGAGAGTCACGATTCCTCCGCCGCACTTTTGATTTTCCCTGTATGCAAGAACAGACCGTTATGTCAATAAGATGTTGAGGCACTACACAGCATCACAAGCAGGTACTACCTTGGGATCTGAAGACAAATGGCACGCTACAAACGCGAACGACGTATCGTAGTATCGGAAAGCAAACCCGACAGCGCCTTTGTTGGATGCGCGGCCCAATACCAACGACTTTCCAACATTGACTTCTTGTTGCACCACGGGCGGCATGTAGAACGCACCACTGTCTACATCTGAGGACTTGATGAACACAGTGATAGCAATATGTCCCTGTACACAATTTCCACGACACAATCACGTGAGCCAAGCACACATCAATACTACAATCATCCAGGGTTACTCTTATCCTTACATGGTAGCCCAGTGACGTGTTCTTGCTGCCGATCTCGCGGTTGAACTGATGGAACTTTGACGCTCTGCGCGCTGGACCGCTCGTTGCTGGCCGTGGTCGTCCACCCTCGAGATGCTGGCGAAGCAAGCTGCGAGTGTTTGTCAGATGCAGACACTCCTGGAGACCGATGACGTAAATATCGTGCCCCAGCGGTATCCACTTGTCCAGTTGCGCTGGAGTGAGTCTGGCCTCGCCCATATTGAACGTCGACACGAAGATGTTCGCAGGGCTACGGTAGTGTTTCACCAGAATATGATCGGTTCCCGTATCCATCGTCGGGAACGAAGGCGACGCCACAAACTTGCGGGTTGGGAGGATAGACGGCTTGCACGACACTATCCGGTACATCTTAGTCAGCAGTCCTCCGTAGATGATAGCAGTCGTCAATCCTTGAGTACACACCGTCACCTGCATCAATAGTGCCACCGCAAACCTCGACGAGCCCAACTCCTCGTCAAACACTGCAACAACAAAAACGTTAGCACAAACGTAGCCATCCACAGTACCACTACAACTCACGTCGAAAGACTGTGCTGGGTGTCCAGAGCACAATGAAAGCGGCGATGTAGATCCTCAGTTTGGACGTAATGAGCGCCCAGGACTCCTGCGTGTCCAGATTGGCGTCCCGGAAGTCGCGCGAGATGCGGTTGTGCGTGACGCACAGGATGACGCTGATGTAGAGGATGGCGCCCACCACGAAGAGGTAGAAGGTCCAGAACTGCTTGCTGCGCGACTCGACCCAGCAGTAGAACGTGGCGTCGCCGAAGAGTCTCGCGGCGTACAGCGCCACGCTGCAGGCCACGGCGGGCACGATCACCAGCAACACGTAGAGCTTGAACCTGCTCTTGAGTCGCGCTTCACTGTCCCGATGCACGATTTTGCGGTACAAACAGTGCGCGATGGCGGCGTTCCAGAAGACCGACATGAGGCCGAACACGTGCAGCGCGAAAGCTTGTGCGTTGCAGGCGACGGAGGTCGAGGGGGTACCGAAGAGCTTGGGGAAGGATAACCCGGCGTCCAGAAGTGATAACACGACCACCATCTTCTGTACCATTGAGACGCCACTGTGTAACTGTGCAGACACGTAGTGGTGTCGTACAATGTACAGCCCACCACCTAATGAGAAAGCACAACAGGTCAGGATGACCGTATGCAGGATGTCCAATTGATTAGGCGAAAGACTCGCGTCCTGCGTGGCGTCCGACATGTGTCCGACCAAGGCAGTATCGGAGCCCTTGAGCTTTTGGTGGTTGTGCTGAGAGTCTGATTCTGACGTTAATGGAGACCTGTTCGTCTTATGGTCTTGGGGCTAAAGTCGCAGTGAGGATCCGCCTCAACTGCTGCGGGGCCAGGTCTGAACCTGTGGCGAGTTGCGCAGAGAGCGGCCAAAGCCACTCCGAAACGACAGATATCCTAAGGCTTGAGGTTGGACAACTGGGGTTGAGTATGTCGGAGGATGGTTTGTTGCGAAGTTTAGGAGATGTAGATCACGGTACACGCTCTTGACGTCTGCCCGAATTGCGGGATACAGAGGTGGTACAGCGTGGATTCACTCGGCCGTTGCGAACTTTTGCACTTGATGATATCCTACAGAATGCCTTTGGCATTGCAATTTGCTATGGAGCTCGAGAGATCGTTCTCTATTAATAGAGAATCTCTATCTGCCGTGTGTAATCGGCCACACACTAATGGTGCCGTGGGTAGTACAGTAAGTCAGTATTAATAACAGTCAGAGTTTTCGAGTTCAACGGCAACAACGCAATGCGTTCGACGAGATGAAGAAAGATGTGGCGACAAGTGTCGATGCACGACGCTATGTTGCTGCGGGGTGATCCCACTTGCCTCAAGAGCTGACCACAATTCTGACTCTGCCTTGAGTCAAGATGAAAAAGTGTACCCTATTGCGAATAGGGCACTTTTATACCGTACGAGGGGTACGAAAATTACGAACGGCACTAGAGATGATCCCGTTCATCTTCTGGCGCGTGGGGCTGGCGCTGCTGGCGACGCTGGCCGCCTTCCTGTTGGCCAGACCCGTGGTCGAAGTGCTGCTCAACACCATCCGCTCCAGACTCGACAAGCGCGTGCGGTGCGGGCGCAAATTTGATGCGAAATTCGCTACTTTTTAGCACTTTTATCCTACTTTTTAGGCTAATTTATTTTATTTTTATTATTTTTTATTATTATTATCGATGTAGATGGATCGCAGACGTGCAGCACTACATGATCACATACCTCTGGTGGTTTCTCTTCCTGGTACTGGTACGAGATGTCGTGGCCCGGTACATTTTGGATCTGGGCAGCGAGAAAGACGAGGTGATGCAGTATCTTCGATATCTCGTGGCTGTTCCACTTGTGTTCGGCACCTTTGCCTTGCGCAAAGTTGTCACCAATGTAGGGCAATGCAGAAACTGTTGGAGAGAGTTTTTGATCCTGTTGGTTAAAGTCTTTTTACTTTTGTAGATTTTCGTCCGGTACTTCAAATGGGACCGCTACTCGTCCGACTACGACGCTCGGATCTTCGTCATCACTGAGTCTATCAAGTTCGTGTGCGTCGTGGTCATCCTGATCGAAATTTTCTACATTTTCTTTCTATCCAACTCGTTCATGCGGTTCCTACTTGTGGTCGCGTTTCTGAGTATCGAGTTGGTCGCGGTGCTCTCGGGTTTCACGGTGGTGAGTGCAGATTTGTGTGATTCTGTTGAAATTGGCGCTGAAAGACGGTGTTTTGATTCTTGCTATCATGTTAGTTGAAGAATGTGGCAACCGGGCTCTTCCTCATCTTTGCAGAGCCTTTTCGAACTGGCAGTGAAGTCAAGGTGCGGCGGATGCTGGGCTTCATTGAGCGGGTATCACTTGCACGTACCATCATGCGAGCTAAGGATGGATCGAAGATATTTGTGCCGAACGGTATCTTTGCGGACAATTACCAGACCAGCGGCAACGCGTTAGACGCACACACGCACACGCTCATGCTGTGTCTACACCCTACCACACCAGCGCAAAAGATCAGACAACTTGTTCAAGAGCTGCAGGTTGTCCTGCCGGCTTATTCCCTGACATACGAAGCACTTGCTGCGATACACAGAGATCGTCGCGAGGGTTTCGCCATCCGGTCCAGCAGTGCCAGTAGCGACAGCACTAGCGGAGGAAGCGACGACAGTATTCTAGGTGACCGAAATCAGTCGACTGCAAGCAGCGACGTTAACTCCGGTACCCCGCGCACGCATGGAAGGTCTAGCACCACCTCAAGTGCATTTGACGCGACAGGTCGACCTATTTCTCCCCTCCTCCACCGGTGCGTGTGGAACTCCACGCAATGTTCAAGGTAAAAGTGGTTGTCCTCATCGATCGTGACCGTTTTCGGTCGCTTGAGGAGGCCAAGACCGAGGTGAGCGTATATTTGGCTGATTTGCACCCGACCTCATCCTAATCTCCTCTTTTGTTTCTTAGGTAAATTTCTCCGTTATCGACACAATTCAACGGCTTCGTGTTAATGTGCAACAAACAGCTCGCTGATAATACGAAGACATGAATATCAATAATTTAATTTAAACCAGATCGGCACGATCTCCGTTCGGTCGACGGTGCCTTAACATGTTGCCATCGCTGAAAACACGCCGTCCAAGTGGCTCGCTTGCTGGCGGTGCTCGTCTTCGACGGGGATGGCTCGACAATTCAGGGAGCTGACCGAGGTTAAAACTCGAGGGCCGCTCGAGTACATCCGGTTCATCAATCGTAGATGCAGATGATGAGGCCGACGAACTCGGGCCAGTGTAGCCTTCTTCTCCATGGAGTCCTAACTTAAGCCTGGTTATCAGGTCGGTAATCTGGAGCACGGTCTAAGACAACATCAATGTACGCGTGAGTTTACAAACAATATGCCTCTACCGCTACGCATGGCAACGAACCTTAGTCTTCTCAGCCAGCAAGCCCTTGATATGACGCTCCTGGGAATAATAGACGACATGCACGAGGTACGGCGCCTCGATGCAGATCCAGAAGCGACCCTGTGGCTGCGCTTGCTCTGTTGCAAGTTGCTTGCTGCGCTGCTTGCTTCGTTCGTACACGTTCATCATATCCCAGCCTCCGCGCGGTTTCTCGAGTCCCAAGACGTCGCCCTTCGAGTTCGTTCGCTGGTCGATCATGTGTTGCAGCAACAAGTTGTCCATCTCCTGGATGAAAAATCGCAATGCAGTTGTAGGCGTCGAGTGACTAAAGTGCACGGGGATGACGCAGCGTCGATCCAAATTCTTGTTCTGCACAGTCACCGAGTTCTCGAGCATGATACTGTTAGGGATGTACGCCAGTCCTTTGTCATATTGGCGCAGCGAGAACCCCTGCAAAAACAACCGTTCCACCACGCCTTCATGACCCTGGAACGAGATATGCAGTCCACTCTTAATCTGTTCATCCTGCAGGGTCATCAATCCGCCCATGATATTCTTCAACTACACAAAAATCAGCAACACTTCCTTAAAAACTCAAAAGATCACGTACCCAGGAGTGCGCTCCAAACACAAACACAAACTCCACCATAATAACTGCAACGGTGGACACTTGACCGGACTCAAAGTCTGTGAAGCGGCCGATCTCGTCAATAATGCACGTAGACACGACGGCTGCAACCAGCAGCACTTTAATAACCCCAATGCCCTCCGTAATGATCATCACACGACTGTAGTCGTCGTCGTCTTTGGACACAGCTCGACTCCAGCCCTGCACGCGGATGATGCCCCACGTCACGTAGTTGCAGAGACAGATGACGAGCCACACGAGGGGTGGCCCCAGCAGCAGCGTCACGATGCCCTTGAGCGTGCCCGGATCCGTGTCCAGTAACGTCTCCAGGTCCATAACATAGGCGGAAAACCAGGCCAAAAGCACGAAAACGACCCACGAAAGCGGCCGCAAAAGCGTCTTTTCGAATTCGCGCAACCACGCGAATAGGGCCGGCAGCACACGCCGAGCCACGCGCAAAGAGAAGCGCACCACCTCCACGCGTAGAATGTAGGCGGCAGCTAGCAGTGCTAGACCCAGGAACACGCGCCATTGCTCGCTGCTTGTGGACGAGTCTACTGCCGGAGGAAGGGTGATCGTCGCAGGCTGCGTAGCGTTCACGATGGTATCGTTCATGGTTTTGCAAAATGACAATTAGGTGCTTTTTCGGGTTTTGCCCAATGAAAGGAGCTGAAAATGAATGAATTTTACTTTTGTAGAATTTTACCTTTATCGTTTCTTCAAACCTTGTTTGCCATTGTACCATGTCGAGCTGACCTTTAAATGGTGATCCGTCTGTCACTATGCATACCCAGCTTCTCATGTTGCATCTACAGTATACAACTTGAACATCACCAGTATAATTGCTGCTGCCTTCAGTTTTTATGACTCGATGGCCCACACGAATTGCATCTGCTGCTTCACTCATCATCACTGCGTTGATGTATTATCCGGATAGTAGAGAGGTTTCGTGCAAATCCTTACCTTCACTTTTCCACCAGACTAGTGACCAGGTGTGAGGGTGATGATTTTGCCGCGCAAAGGTTTCGCTGTGCCAATCTTCACGGTGCTGCAGCCAACCGTATTAGAGCCAATCAGATTCATTAATGCGAGTGTAAGACAGAAAGCAGCACACACTGAGTTCGACGATGCAGTTCACCCAAGACGAAGCACTGGAGTTGCTAGCACTGCTAAGCTCGTTCGGGAAGGAAGCACTGTGGATTGCTTTGCTACAGGCCGGCTGCTTTGAGACCCCAGAACGACCACTGATTCCTGCTGTGCGGCTTAACCTCGGCGCATACTGCGATGCCAACGCAGAGATCGACTTCCGGTTCGACGTGCGCGGCGTGCGCCTTCTTGTGCGACTGTTTGCACTTCCTGATGTCGTTGTGACGGAGAGAAACGACCGCTGCCATGCTGAAGAAGCCACATCTCTCCTTATGTACCGTCTCAGCTTTCCTCGCCGCCTGCACGACATGGCTGGCACCTTCGGCCGATCAAGACCGGCATTAAGTCGCATATTCCTTTGGATGGGTACGTGTTCGATTGCTATAGTATGGTCTCTATCGTTGCTAATTACCTGTGTTCTAGTTGACTATGTAGACGCAAGGTACAGCGATCGCATGTATTTCCACCTAGATCTTGTGAAAGGACAAATGGGTGCATACTGCGCAGCAGTCGAGCGCAGAACCTCCGTGTCCGGCGTGTTCGCTTTTCCCGACGGGACAAAGATCGGAATATGCCGCCCTTCGCCCCACAAAGGGCCTCAATCTGAGAATCTGCAGCGTCAAGTCTACAGCGGTCATAAGCGACTACACTGTCTTCTATTTCAAGGTAAAATAATGTCGGCTAATTATATGAGTGTTTCGTATAGTTGTTCAACTAATTGTTCATACTGCTAGGTTTGACCACACCCGACGGATTGTGCATGCATTTTTTGGGCCGTTTGAAGGGCGCGACATTTTCGATGGCAAAGCCATCTTTGGCGACCCTGCATATTCTGTAAGCGACTTCGTTGTTACGCGATTCAAGGACGTGGTACTGTCAACGCACGCAACGATTTTCAACAAGCAGATGAGTGCAGTGCGAACTGCTGTCGAGTGGAACTTTGGTACCATGAAACGACTTTGGGCTTTTATCGATTACAAGAAAGATCTGAAAGTTCGCCTAAGTCCTGTGGGAAAGTTTGTACGGCTAGCGATGCTCTTGACAAACTGCCACTGCTGTTACTATGGCGGCAACCAGATCAGTCGCTTCTTCGACGTTGCACCTCCTTCACTTCAGGACTATTTAGACATGTCCTATTAACTCAATAGATGCAAGAACCAACCACAGTTATATTTACTTCTTATTCGCTAAGTGTTCTAGCAAAAGAATAAAGCGCTGCTCAAGATCACGACGATCTTTGCGCTCTTGCTCCCATTGCGCTCGACGCATGGTGAGTTCCTGCTCCTTCTGGGATTGTAGGATCTCAGCCAGCTTTGCGAACTTGTTGGTTCGGGAAGGGCTTTCAGTTTACCCGCCTTCTGCCTCTCGCGGCCGTTTCAGCCGTTCCACAGCGATGCGGCGTATAGCTTCGCCAGCACTCTCACTTGCCGCGTTTTTCTCATCCCTTGCCTTCTTCTTGGCGGCCTTTTCCGCTTTCATCTCTTCCATTCTCAAGATTAGCTCATCCACGAGCTCGTCCTTCTCGCGGTGAGACTCCGTTACACCCGAGAGGCGCTTAGCCGCGCTGTTCTTTTTGTTGGCGGCAGCTAAATGCATACACACTAGCATTGGGTAATGGTAGCGAATGGAATTACTTACCAATGAGTGCGTTGATGCGGTTCTGAGCTATTTTACCAGACAGGTTCTTACGGGAGAACTCCGGGCAAGCCATCAGCGCCTCAGCTAGCTTCTCCCACTGCTCCATGACCTTGCCGTGCTCCTGTAAGTAAGGCTCGTCCGCAATTGTCTGCTTGAGAAGCATGACATCTTCAGCCTCGGAGAAGTTCTTTCGTTTGGTTGGTTCTGCCATTGCCTAAGCAAAAGTGAATGAAGACAGTGGCTGACTGGCTGAGGGTGATGACTGCAATTCACTACAGCCACGACTTCCATCAGAATTTATGGGCGACGATTAGGGTAATTTAGTGTTTTAAACAGCTTTTTGATGGTGAAGGTGATGAAATCCCGGCACGAAACCTCTCTAGTACCCTAGAAGTTCACCTCCTTTGGAGCACGACGAAACCCCGAAAATGCTCATAAAAGCCACGTTACCATCTCCAGGTCCCTGTGTTGTGCTACCCTAACGCAAGCTGGAATTTCTGGTAGTGGGTTTCTGATAGCATCAGGGCTCATTTGACGACTGTAGTACCGCGTGGCTTTCCAATACGCGGTTCAGCAATGTCATAGACTCGAGTTTGCACGCTTTTGCTCGTGAGAGTTCCACTGAAGAGTCCAGAAAGCTGGAAAGGCCGACGAGACTTGACACCGGGTCAGAGAAAGCGACGTCATGGCCGGGCCAACAAGTACTTAAACAGTCGAGTAGGTTCCAGGCTGCGAGTCACAGCTTTACCATTTATTTGTCGGAACAACAATCACCACATGACAAAACAATGTTTGGCCCCAAGCAGCTTTACAGTATTCCTTCATACTTCGAAGTACATCGCATTTTACAGTTCAAATACTCATATTCACCACTTCCAACTCTCGCGAAGACTTCAGCGTCTCACAGCAAGGCCAGCGAATCCATCACCGTCATAACATTGTTCGGATTGGTGGCCTCTGTTTTCTCACAAGCCTTCTGGCTAGACTTCAACGCAGTAATTGCAAGTATAATCTCTGATGCCAATTGGTGGTTGTCCATCCACATCGAGTCACTCTCTCGCGTGTGGCGCTTTGACACTGCGCCCGAGTTGGGCGCCTTTAGTGGCAGTGCTAATTTGCAGTCCGGAAAACGCTTAAGCGCCTCGTTCGTGACGTAGTCCCAAACAGCATTTTCGTCCTTGATCTGCTGGAGTGAAAACAAGGCCACAACGGGACCTCGGTACCACCACCCCGGGTGCCTCGGCTTCTGCGTGTCCAGCATGACAAAGAACTCAGCACCGAGTTCCTTGTAAGCGGATATGATAACCGACTCGAACGCATTCTTCGCCGTGAGCTGACGATTGTTGCGCTTGTTGAAAGAGAGCAAGCTCGTCTTGCGTGACATGGGGGCTCAGAATTTGCGCTCCCACACAGCACGAGCGTGGTTGCGCCAAAACTTGCGAAATTTTCTCGAAAGTGCAGGATGCTTGGGTTCATCAAATGGAGCTGGTAGATTGGAAAACACTGCTTCCCAGGGGATCTGCGCCTCAAAAGGCTCCATCTTCCGCGTTAACTCGAGCTGACTGCGGCACATATCCTCACTCATTGCCGGCTTGCCTCTTTTGTGAGACTTCTCTTTAATTGGCGTGGTACTTTCAACTTTGTGCTTTCGTCCTCTTGGCCTTGAGGGGCCTTGGCGATTCAGCCACGGAAGCATCCGCTGGTTCCGTAGGCGTAGCAACACTAGTGTCTTTTGATTCATCACGTGCAGCTATTGCTTTCGGCTTGCTGTCATGGTTCAGAGTTGACACAGCAGCAGACCTTGAGCCTGCCGCGACCTCAGTTTCAGGTTCCTCATTACCGCTGGACGCTCTCACAGGGACAACATTGCTGTGTTTGCGCCGTCTATCGGTAACAATCTCAGGCTCTTCCGGTTGCGCTAAGGCAGCAGCATCGTCAGGACCATCCATAACTGCATCGTCACCGCGAGGACCCGCAATAGCTGCAGCAGCATCAATGTCCTCAATAGGTGCAACTTCATCGTCGAGATGCTGAATAACTGCCTTATCACCGTCAGGAACCTCAATGGCTGCAGTAGCATCACCAGGACCCGCAGCAACATCGTCAGAACGATCACTAGCTACACCATCATCAGGATACTCAATAAATGCAGTATGTTTCTCAGGGGCTTCAATATCTGCAGCCTCTTCCTGCCGCACTGAAGCAGCGGTGTCTTCAAGATCCATAGGAGTCACCAAAGCATGTTGCTGCAAAGAATCATCAGTAATGGCCGCGGCAGTGTCTTCAGGAACCACCGCATTTTGTTGCTTCACTAAATCAGCAATAGCCGCCGTAGCTTCTCTGGTCTCCATAGCACAACCAGGTACACCTTCTGTACGTGTCTGGGTCACTTGAACCACCTCAACTTGCACTGAAGCAATGTCTCCGTCAGGCTCTGTAAGAATCACCGCATTTTGTTGCTGCGCTGGATCAGATGGATCAGCCGCAATAGCAGCCGAGTTATCTTCAATCTTCGCAGCAGAAGGAGACTTCGCGTTTGTCTTCTTCTCGTCCATCTGCAGCTCACCAACTTGCACCGAAGCAGCGACACCTTCCGCCTCTGTAGGAGCGACCGCATCTTGTTGCTGCGCTGAACCATCAGAAGTCTCTCCAATCTTTGCAGTACGACGAGATCGCTCTTGCGGCACCTTCACCTCCTCAATTTGTGTTTCAGCAGCAGCACCTTCGGGCTCTGTAGGAAGAGCCTCATTTTGTTGCAGCGCCGAATCATCAGCAATAGCTGCCGTATCTTCGCTGGTCTGCGAAAGTCGACGAGGTCTCCCTCGTTTCCGCTTTGGAGTCGGAGTCGTCTGTACAGCGCCAACTTCCACTGAGGCAGCATCATCAGAAGCTACAACATCATGTTGCTGCGCTGGATCAGCAGCAATAGCAGCCGAGGTATCTTCAATCTTCGCAGCAGAAGGAGACTTCGCGTTTGTCTTCTTCTCGTCCATCTGCAGCTCACCAACTTGCACCGAAGCAGCGACACCTTCCGCCTCTGTAGGAGCGACCGCATCTTGTTGCTGCGCTGAACCATCAGAAATCTCTCCAATCTTTGCAGTACGACGAGATCGCTCTTGCGGCACCTTCACCTCCTCAATTTGTGTTTCAGCAGCAGCACCTTCGGGCTCTGTAGGAAGAGCCTCATTTTGTTGCAGCGCCGAATCATCAGCAATAGCTGCCGTATCTTCGCTGGTCTGCGAAAGTCGACGAGGTCTCCTCGTTTCCGCTTTGGAGTCGGAGTCGTCTGTACAGCGCCAACTTCCACTGAGGCAGCATCATCAGAAGCTACAACATCATGTTGCTGCGCTGGATCAGCAGCAATAGCAGCCGAGGTATCTTCAATCTTCGCAGCAGAAGGAGACTTCGCGTTTGTCTTCTTCTCGTCCATCTGCAACTCACCAATTTGCACGGGACCTCCAGGCTCTGTAGGAGCTACCGCATCGTGTTGCTGCGCTGAATCACCTGACGTCATTCCAATCTTTGTTGTACGTCGCGATCGTCCTGACTTCTTCTTTTGCGGCACCGTCTCCTCCTCAATTTGTGCATCAGCACCAGCACCTTCAGCCTCTGTAGGAGCTACCGTCTCTCCGATCTTTACTGTACGTCGTGATCGCTCTGACTTCTTCTTTTGGGGTACCGTCTTCACCTCAACTTGTGCATCAACAGCAGCACCTTCAGGCACTGTAGGAGCTGCCGCATTTCGCAGCAGCGCTGAATCCTCAATAGCTGTCGTCGCCTCTTTAGTCTCCAAAACACGCCGATGTCTCCCAGTTTTCCTCTTCTTGGCCACGTGCACCTCCTCAACTTGCACCGAAGCAGTGTCGTCAGGAGCTAACGCATCTTGTTGCCACGCTGATGCCTCAGCAATAGCTGCCGTAGCCTCTCCGTTCTTTGCAGGACGACGAGACCTTCCTTTGTCTTCTTTCGATGGGCCACCCTCGCCTCCTGTGCAGCCTCAGCAGCTTCAAACTCTCCAGTCGCCCTCCCATCTTGTTGCTGTATTGAACCACCAGCAATAGCAGTCGTAGTCTCTCCAGTCTCCGAACCACGATGTCTCCCTGTTATCTCCTTTTGCTCCTCAACTTGTGCAGCAGGAGAAGCCACTCCTGACGACGTCCTCCTCCTTTTCCTCTTTTGCACCACGTCCGACGTCACTTGCTGCACTGGAGGCGTCAGACACACCGGAGGCAGCATCTGAGGCAGCTCGAAGGGAATGACACTGATGACCTGGCATCCTCGCTGCACAAAGTCCAGTAGCGCCGTCTCCCGATGACCCACGAACTGCAGGAACAGGTGCTTCAGTAGTGCCATGTTCCGTGTAGCTGTACGGTATTGCAGGTACAGGAAGACGCACCTGCGGGTGTCCAGTGGCCATTTCGGTTTGGCCAGCAGAAGTTCCGCTTGTTGTCGTCTCTGGACACTGGTTCGAAGCACCGGGAAGATGGTGACGATGGTGCAGCCCTGCCGCATCATGGGGCCCAAGGTCTTCTCCTGCTCGTTGAGGAAGTCGGCGAAGATGCGGCGTAACATACACAAGTTCTGCGACTTGAGACGCAGCTCCAGATACACGGCGAAATCCTGCAACATCGCGTGGTCTCGAGGCACCGACGAAGGAGGCGCTCGCCCACGACTCACGTACCCGTCATGGGTTACTATAGAGCGCGCCCGCGTTGTCTGCCCCGAGGAATCGATGGCCGACGCCATAGGCGAGATATCCTCCAAATGAGTGACGTCGTTCAGAAATGAGGCGGTATTTGGTTGTCAAACGACGGTATCGGATAGTAAAGTCTACTGTAGTTGAAATGCTATGTGGGACCAGGAATGCAGTTAACTGGTGCCACAGTTGGGAAGGCTTTTGCTTTCAGTTTGATCTGGTGGAATGCTTTGGCTGTAGCGTATTTGCCTTCGGAGTCGAGGACTTTAACTGCTCTGGAGTGAACCAACGATGCAGCAGCGCAGTCGCAACTTGGCACGGTGAGGGACGACTTGTCGCGAGTTTGACGACAGCGAGTGGCAACATGGAAAGCTGCAGTGAGTTGACTCGGACCTCCGCTGTACAGACAGTTATATAGACACAAGCGGGTGTAAAACGTCTGCAGGACGCTCGCCTTCACAGCGGTAACCGGGGTCTCGGGACTGTGAAGTGTTAGTGGAGACTGGCGAGCCACGTGAAACTTGATGAGAGACTTTCTCATTCGCAGTCGAACTCGACAAAGCTTTGTCTCTCTTTGTGCTGTCGATGTCTTCGCTCGGTTGGTTAGCAACTCCGACGTGAGCTTTTCGAGTGCAAACGACTCGCGCTGATACTCTCGTCTCACTGACGTACTCAACAGCAGCACGTCACTGTTAATCACTCGCAATTGATCATCAAAGTCCGCGCAAAAGGCAGCGAGCGATGTAGTGCATCTACCAGCAGAGGAGTCCGATCCAACACGTTCCAGTCGACTCTCGAGGTCGAAATTTCACGCCGTTGATACCGGCAATTGCAGCTTCTTCACACTGTTTTGTAACATGTTTCCTTTGTAAGAAAAGCTTCTTGGCGCGGGCCAGCGCTGGGAATGCCGCGATGTCCATTATCTCAACACCCGTGCTGCCTCGATATGGCTACATTTGATCTGATTCGACAGGTACTGGATTTAGTTAATCAGCCTGTTGGTTACTGGTTACATTCCGCATGTAACCGAATGGCAGCTAATGGTGGAGAGAGTTACACTGAGCGACAGCGTGCGTGCGGAGGCTTCAGGCTCGTTACTGGACTGTGGAGACGTCGATGCGTCATCTGGAATGTTGCTGATTGATGTGGAGGCTGGAGCTTCCTCGTAACTGTAAGTTGTTGAGGATACCGTTGTATATTGAGAAGTGAGGACGACGCTAACTAACGCCTTACCAGCTTCCTGTCTGCAGCCATTCGTGTCGTCCCGAGTTCACCACCCGGAGAGTGGCGGCCGAAACCAGTGACTGAACCGCGGTTACGCGCGGGTTACGCCTGGGTTACAGGCGCAGTTCTAACACTCCTCCTTGGTCCCGCGCAGCTCGGCCATCCTGGGTGCTGGAAGCGCCTTCGTTAGGAGATCCGCCATCATCAGGCGAGACTCCACGTACTTGGGTTTGACTATCCCCTTTCTCGCGAAGTCGCAGACGAACTTGATCCGAATGTCCACGTGCTTGACGCTTGCCATGCTTTCCTCGGACTCCAACTACTTGATTGCAGCTTGGTTGTCCATGTGCATGGGCATGGGCTGCACCACCTCGAACACCAGCTCGCGCACGAGCTCCCGCAGTCAGAGCAGCTCCCGTCCGACGTGGGAAGCCGATGTGAACTCTGCCTCCATGGTGGACAGAGAAACCCCAGTTTGCTTCTTGCAGACCCATTGAACGATGGCTCCGTTCATAGTCACGACTACGCCGGTGACGGAATTCCTGTCGCCCTTGTCAGCGGCGAAGTCCGCGTCACTCCAGCTCTCTATTCCGATCTGTCGTCCCCGGTCGACTCCACATACATCCCAAGCTTGAGCTCCTTCGTGTCCTTCAGGTAGCGTGCGATCCGCTTGGCAAGTTTCCAGTAACTCATCGTTGGCTGGTGCGTGTGACGCGTGGCCTTGTGCACGGAAAAATTGATGTCGGGCCTTGTGCAGCGAGCGATCCAGAGCATAATTCCAACAAGCGACTGGAAGCCGCGCACCGTGGGACCCACACGAGCTCTGGCACTCGGCAGCAGGTTGTGGTTCAAGAGGCTTAGCCTCATTGCTTTCGTCCCCAATAGGATCCCTCACGCCGTTCGCGTCCGCGAGTCCGTAATGTCCCATCAGCTTCTCGATAGCTGCTTGCTGGTCGAGGTTGTAGGTTCCTGACTCGTCGAGCTCCACGCGCATCCCGGGAATTTCCGCACCACGCCCAGATCCTTGATGGACAGAACGCTCATCGCCGCGAAGAAGTCGTCTATCAGGCTGGCGAGGGACGCGGTGACCAGAAGGTCGTCCATGTACACGCCTACAATCGTCATCTCGTCTCCTTGCCTCTTGTAGTAAAGGCACATGTCGGTGACGCAGCGCGTGAACCCTATCGCTTCTAACTTGGCGTGGAGCAGCTTGCTCCACAACCTTCCTGCCTGTTTCAACCCATAGAGTGATTTCTTCAACCGCAGCGCCAGCTTGGCGTTGCTGTCTACGCCGAGTGCACGCAGGACTTCCTCGGGTACCACCATGCCATTGGGAATCGCCAAAAATATCTCCAGGTGCTGCTCCTTGTCCGCTTTGACATACGCGTTAGGGATGTCTCCGTGTCTAGCGGGCACACGCCAGCGCCTCGCGAATACTAAGGTCACCTTCACGTTGCTCAACTCCATCACCGCGGCAAATGGGATGCCGTAGTCAATGCCGAACAGTTGCTCGTTTCCGCAAGCAACCAGGCGGGTCTCGATGACTCCGTCAGCGTCCGTCTTGGTCTTAAAGACCCATTTCGTGTGCAGTACGTGGCTGCCCATTGGCGTCACTACCACCGTCCATACTCCGTTTTCTTTGAGCGCCTTGATCTCGTCGACCATTGCCACGGTCCACTTGTCCTCGAGCCCGCTTCTCATGGCCTGCCCGTAATTCTTCGGGTCCGGCTCCCGTACGATGTTCACCACTTCGGGGGAGGCGCCTTGGCTGTCATCGGTGTTGGGCGGCTCCGCGCTGGCAGCTGCGTTCCGAGTAGCCGACCTTGTCTGATACCTCTATCGGGTCCAGCGGCCCTTTCTTCGGTGGACTTCGACTTCGGGGTCGCCGTTGACTCTTGCGTAGCCTCCGAGTCGTTTTCTCCGTCTTTCGTCTCCTCCGAGTCTACGAGGTGCACGCGCCTGAGCTGTTCATTCTGCTCTTCGGTGAGAGTCTCGATGTTCCTGATGTGCTGTGTGACGACCACTACCCTGTCGTTGGGGATGTACGCCCTGTATCCTTTCATCTCATCGCTCTTTCCAATGATCATAGCCGGCTTCCCGCGCTCACCCAAGGACTCGTTCTTGGCGTCTCGGTGCACAGTGCACGGAGAGCCGAAGACGACAATGTCGCTGAGGACAGACGTGCTCTTCGTGAGCATCTGCAGCGGCGACTTAGACCCCGGGCTCCGGTTTAAAATGTAAGCAGCGTACTCGGCGGCGTTCCCCCAGAAACTAAGGGGCAGCCCACAAGCAAACACCATGCTACGCACCATGTTCATTATGGTGCGGTGCATTCTTTCCGCCTTGCCGTTGCTGGCCTGGTTCCTAGGCTCACTCACTTGTCTGGTGATGCCCCTGTCCTTACAGAACATGTCGAGTGTCTGGTACTCGCCTCCGCCGTCCGTACGTAATACGTGGATGCGGCAGTTGAACTGTCTCTCGAACAAGACCATGAAGTGCTTAAACTTCTGCGCAGCGACGTCCTTGGTCTTGGCCAAGAAACCCTGCAGTAGTTCGTACGATGGTCTATGAAGTTCACCATGTACCTATTGCCTAGTCGGTCCCTTGGCGTCATGGGTCCCTTCAGGCCGGAGCAGATGACGCCCCCGATGACGTCGATGGGCGAGTTGTAGCCAGTGTCCTTCCGTGTCTGTTTGTTCTTGGTCTGCTTGCCTTGCGCACAGACCAAGCAGTTTGCACGCTTCTCGTCCGTCGGTGAGATCCCAGAAGCTGGGTCCCTAGTCATTTTCAGGATAGTATCGTAGTTGAGGTGCCCGAGCCTGCGGTGGAAGTGCATGAGCGTGCCGGTTTGCACGTCTGGCCCGACCTCCGCGTGGCTGTCCGCCAGCACAGACATCAGCATGTCTCCTGCGTTCCTATTGCTGCCGCATCCGTCTTCACGAACCACCAGCACGTTGTTGTGCCTCTGCACGTCGAACACCGCTGGCCCTCCAGTCATCGCAACTAACACGCGATGTGGGCCACGATACTCTATCTTAAATCCCTTCTTCTCCAATATCCCGTAGGAGATGATATTCCTCTCAAGGTTCTCCGCGTACTGCACGTTGAGCAGTCGCACCTTGTTCCGTTTCCCCATAGCAGTGGTTTCCAGCATCACGCTGCCACGCTTGGTAACCCTCAGTGCTCCTCTGTCCGCGGCGACGCACTGGCTCTCGATGTCCTCTAGGTCTTCCAGCAGACTCGCGTCGTTCATGAGGTGACGACTAGAGCCAGTGTCCAGGATCCACAGTCCCTTCTCCACCGTCGTGTCGTCCACCGCAAGCACGTAATCCGCTTCTCCGCCCTGACTCCATTCTGTCTTCTTTCCCGGGCACGCTGCCTTCAAGTGGCCTTGCTTACCACACTTGAAACACTTGCGAGTGTCCACGCCCCTCGTGTACGTCGTTCACGACGTCACGCCCGAGTTGTCCTCGAAGCTTGATCTCCGTTGACTGCGCGAAATGTGCCAGCTCCTCTGCCTGACGGAGGTTGTCCGTGCGGCCGAGGTTCAGTCGCGACAGCATCGACACCCTCATCGCGGGATCCGCGTAGTCTACGATGTTGTCTAGCACCAAGTTGTCGGCACCTCCGCACGCTTCTCTGACCGCCGCCAGGTACAGGTAATGCTCGGTCCAGCTGCGCTTAGCGTTCTTCTGGGTCGTGAACATCTTCATGCTCTGCGCCGGCGTGACCTTCGTTGCGAAGGTGTGCAGCAGGCGCTGCATTGCGTGCTCGAGTGTCGGGTGCTCTCTCCACCATCCTTCCACCTGCTGATTGTAGTAACTCTCAGCCATGCCAGTGAGGTGGTGTCCGAGGATGATCACCTTCACCTCCTCTGTCCACTAAAATCCGCTCGCACGCTCCGCGAACTGGATCTGTCGCGCGAACCTCTTGCCCCACGACAGGAACCCACTACCTAGACCCTGCTAGATCTCCTTACCGTCAAAGTGGCGAATCCCCAGCTTACGCTGATGCGTATCTGGTACGCGAGGGAAGCTGTTGACGGACGCCTGCATCCCTTGCGACAAGACGGGTGGCTGGGCAGGTTGCTGGTACGTGCGCGGTGGCACGTAGTGCTGTGGCAGCGCTGGCTGGGGCGCTTGAGCCATCTCCGCGTTCGCGGCTGCGTTCTCAAAATTATACCCACGTTGCTTCACACTGAAGTACGTGGCTGGGGGTACTGGCGGGTTCCGCGGTGGAGGCGTCTGCTCCAACGCGTGCCGGTCCATGGCTCTTCCGAGCCCGATTGCTGACTCGAAGACGCTTGACTCGCGTCCCGAGAACTGTTCCTTCTCCTCCAGTCGCTGCTGCGACGCCTCCAGACGCTCCATGCGTTCAGAAAGGCCTGTAAGAAGGTCCAGCAACTTCTCCTGCGGGTCCAGCGGCTTGGTCAGCCCCTTGACTTCATCAGTGTCTCCGTACTGGCCGTCGTCCTCTTCGTGGTCGACCTTGGCTCCGGAGTTCCGTGACCGGCGACGGTGTAAACTGTTGGGCTCATAACCTGTAAGTTGTTGAGGATACCGTTGTATTTTGAAAAGTGAGGACGACGCTAACTAACGCCTTACCTGCTTCCTGTCTGCAGCCATTCGTGTCGTCCCGAGCTCACCATCCGGAGTGTGTCGGCCGAAACTGGTGACTGGACCGCGGTTACGCGCGAGTTACGCCTGGGTTACAGGCGCAGTTCTAACAGTAACAAGGCGATGGATGGGGAGGAATGACCGGAACTAAGGGTTACGCGTTTGTTTACATGGCGGAGAGGAGGTTACACACATCTTGCATTTTGAATGCACTGCACTAATAATCCGAGGTTACCGGTGGCTGCCTGTAACCCTATACAAGATACGGGAGGGTTATTTATAGTGAGGGGTACACCTCGTTCGAGTGTGTTACGTGATGAATACGAATATTCATATTCCTTCGTTTCAGCTCGCTTGAATGAATATTAATACATGGCAAGATTCTCCGACTTTCCACAACGACACCCGACCTGCCCGTCTATCGCTACATGGAAGACTACTTCGTCCCAAGTGACCAACCCAAGTTCCGAGGCCGCCAACGCACCACGCTTCCCGTGGTCCTCGATGCCGACCTCCGAAACTTACCTGACAACTACCGACTCGACGAACCGCTGACCTCTATCTTACGCTGCCACGCTCAAGACCCGAAGGAATGGAGGAGACTAATCCAGTCCCTGCTTGCCTACACACCCTTAGAAGAGAGAGATCCGACGTATGCGAACGCTACACTAGCAAGGAGGCTCAACAAAATGACTCTAAACTAGTTTACTACTACTACAAGCAATATGCTTGGTTTAACTACAATAATTGCAATAAGTATTGTTAAACCACGCAAAATGATATTATTGTGCTGCGGTAAGAACGCGAAGAAAAGACAAGTGCCTTGGTCTGAATTCCTCATTTTGCCATCGCCGAGACCATTATCTACAACCCTCTGCCATCATGTTCCCCACGAAAATCTATCTCTGACTGGCGCCAGTATGCCGCCACTCAATTCCGTCATCCAACTACCGGCCCTCCCTTCTATGAGGGGTTTCAGTTTATATTTTTGCACGGTATTTTCTGAAAGGAATTACCCCAAAGAACACTTCATGCATTCAGCCGATGGGGTTTCAGTTTATATTTGACTCGGCGAATATTTCAAACAAGATTAACCCAATCTGGATCTCATTCTCTCAGATTCGATATCGGCATTCCGATTATAAACCCTTTTAAGGAAAAGGAAAGATGCCACCGTCCGATTTCAAGAAGCTGAAGAACGAAATGTCTGACATCATCTTCCAGGTTGCGATGGTGCTAGAGCTGCGTAAGACTGCTGAACCGGACACCGAGGATGAGGAAGACACAACCGCTGGCGTCACTGTGAACTCTCTCGTGCAACTACGCCTTGCTCTAGACAGTGTACGCTATTCGGTTGAGCGCCGGAACGTCGTACGCTCTACTGCACACCAACGGCTGCTGTTCGAGCTTCGTGACGACGAATTTCGCGCTTTTACCCGCGTTACCAAGACAACTTTCAACATCCTTTTGGACATGATTCGTCAGGACGTCGTATTTCAGCCTAGTCCAAACGCCAAGAAAATGCAGCGTGATGTTGCGATACAGCTGGCTGTTGCGCTTGAATGGTACGGAACTTTCGGTAATGGGAACTCTGTCGCTCACTTCGCACGAAACTATGGAATGGGAGCGGGCACTGTTCCCACGTACATCCGTCGAGTTCAGAAAGCTTTGTTACGGCATTACACGAGCTGGGTGTCGTGGCCTAGCCGCCAGCAGCGAATGGTTGCAGCAGCGTACCACGAGAAGCGTTTTGGCTTGACGGAGGGTGTTTGTGGATGGCACACACGTTATCTTTGATCAAAAACCACACATCCAAGGTTCTTTACACTACAACCGAAAATGCCGCTACAGTTTCAACATTCAAATTGTGTGCAACGAGGACAAGGTAATTCTCTTTGCGTTCACCGGTTGGCCAGGTTCTTGCTGTGATTCCACTGTTTCCGCGAAGACGCCAATTGCTCAGTGTCCCGAGCGGTTATTCTCCGGCGGCGAATATCTGGTTGGTGATTCGGGTATGCGCTTAATACCCGGCTAATCACTCCATATAAACTTCCTGCGGCAGCAAAAGAAGAGAACGCAGTATACAACGAGGTCATATCGTCTGCTCGGGTCATCAACGAAAACTGCATTGGACTCCTTAAAAACCGCTGGATGGCGCTAAAGGAATACGAACTCAAATCAACCGCAAGCAAGATTTTCGCCACGTGAATAACCATGTTCTGGCGTGCGTCATGCTGCATAATCTGGGTATCGCGCTGGTAGATGAATGGGACGACGACGAAGGCGACGAACTGGACGACGACGACGCAGCCAACAGCACATCCCACGGTGGTAGAACCGCACAGGAAAAACGCGAACGAATCAAACATGCTTTGCTCAGAGATTAGGAAGAAACATATCGACCAGCTCCTGCACTTCTTCATGTGGTCTCCCCCAAGTATTAGCTCGACAGCCATATTTCTTCGTTTTTCTTCGCGTTCCTCTTCACGTCTTTGTCTGCGTTCTTCTTTGCGCTCCTCCAGTGCTTCCCGTCTGGCTTCTGCTTGCTCTTTCAACTCGGTTACCTTGAAGTCCATTGTCATTTTGAACTGCTTCTGCTGGACTTTGAGGTTTAATGCAGCTCGCTTCCCCACCGATTGCCTTGTTTTCTCTGACTCCAATGAGAAAACAGACCCGAAGTCCGTACGCTTCAAATTCTGGCCTTTGTTTGCACCTTTCGCAGCGGCAGCAGCTTTTAATGCGGGGCTTTCGCTGCCGCAGGTGTAGCGGTAGCAGCAGCAATCTCTGCGCGACGGCTTTGTCTAGATGTGGTAGGTGCACTAGAATCGGCTTGACCTTCCGGAAGGTTTCCGGGCTCTTCTGAATTGTATCGGTGACCCAACGATGCTGGTCGAGTTGTACTCATCGGAGCCCATGAAAGACGAGGGCAGTTGTTCGGATGCAACAATTCTTGAATCGGTCTGCGACTTCGGGAGGTTGTGATGGCGATCGGACTAAGCGAAATGTCTTCGGAACTACTTGGAACATTTGATGGCTCTTCATCAGAGCGAAATGATGAGCCGTTTGGCCGAACGGGTGTTGGAGCACGGTTGCTGCTCTGACGTTGCTGATCTCTGCGATATTCACTGGAGTCACAATCAGAATCATCAAGGTCAAATTCGGCACGCAACATAGCTCCATCATTTCGACGATCGGAATAATCAAATGCACCCCCTTCACATGCATCGGACCCCTGTTCGTCAATGCCGTCATCAACATTACTTGCCATTGGGGCTGCGTCGTTGTTGTCATCATCGCTAAGATACGGCCCATGTTGTTGCGACTCTGGTTCAACATTTGCCTGCTCTGAAACCATCATCTCCATAACGGACAAGCCTTCTCCACTAAATCATCCACTGTGCTCCCGTTTACCATCATTGCGTCTGTGATTCCAAATCCAGTCTGCTTTTGCTTTCGATCACGAGCGGATTTATAGCGCTTAAACTGCGAATTCCACCGGCTTCGACAAGTCTTGCTGTCCCATTGCAGTGAGTGGCGAGGATCTACCCCGCCATTCTCCAAGGAAAACTCGTACACAAACTCTGCCATCTTTGCGAACCCAGATAGATTCGTAATACCAGAACCGTGGGCAATACCTTTGCCTGCATTTGATTCACCGAGATAGATTTCTCGGTTCTCAGGCATCTCCATCCAGAGTACCATTCCCTCAAGCTGAGTGGGAGTTGTGTGTGAATATTTGCTTGGGACTTCTAACTCCTCTGGCTCCTCTAACTCTTCCGAGTCATCATGCGTTTCCGACTCGTCAAACTGTTCTTGCGGAGAAGGTTTCTTCTTTGACTTCGTTGGTACAGGTTTCTTCCGCTGCTTCCCCTTCGACATTTTGGTGTGATTCTTCTGTGGGGCCTCCTTGTGAGAAGCTTTTGGCTGCTGCTTGCGCGACGGCATACTTAAGTCAAGGGCAGAGTGTGGCTTGAGCCGACACTTCACTTGCGAGGAAAGTTGAGAAGTGGCGCGACAGTCGAAGTCGACGTGCTGTGCTGTTCCCGCTGATAGCGCTGTTTTATCACAGTACCGGTTGACCTCGATCCACCCTACGCCATCGCTCGTTTACTGGCATCATCAGAGCAAACCATGTTGCATAGGTATCAGAAATATTACACAGGAACGGCGAACCAAGCACACAAACCTGTTGTCCATTTAGAACATGAACACGTACAGTATCAACTGGTTAAAAGCTCAAACGTGTGGCCTTTTCGATCACTGCACCAGGTCAAATGGATTACAGCTCCAAAGCCATGCCTTACACCGCGTCAACGCCCTCGTTGCTCAGTGTGCTGTTAATAGGCGTCGCTCCCACCATATACGAAGCCCCGGGGAGCTGACCGTATACGAGATGGTTGAGAACATGCCTTGGAAGAAGTTGAAGAAGATCACCTGGTACATGACGTGCTTCTGAATCAACGTCCACAGTTCCTTCGTGTAGTTGGTGAAGTTAATGCGGGGCCTTTCTCCTCCTTGATGAAAAACCAAGTCTTGGAGATGGCAGGCACCGTCAGCACGAAAAAACGATCATGAGCTGCGGGAAGGTCTACGATATATCGAAGTCGCCGCCATACTCGTCGCCGCCAAACTTCTCGCCGTTGAAGCAGAAGACAGTAAGGAGCTATCCGATGGTCACGAACACCGTGCGAACCACGTAAATAGCCGACTGTGTCTTGCAACAGGAGTCTCAAGCGGTTCATGTTGCGCAAGAAGTCGTAGCGAGCGTAGAGCAGGGAGAACGGGAAGGAGCTACGCAGGTCCATCCCATGGGCGACAACATGAGAAACGTGGTGCAGAGCAGTTTACGCCGTGCCGTGCTGCGCAAGAAACTATCCGCGTAGTAGCATGAGCTTGGCGGAGCGCAGAACGAAGCCCGAGATAAGAAAATGTCCCTGTCACTAAATATATACTCTCAAAACAGTTGTATCGATTTGAACGGGTGGCGACATTTCACCAAAAATGACTCCGATTGAGGAATTCCTCCAAGGAATGCGTCTCGGGAGGAGCATTCCTTCAAAGGATGACTTCAAGAAATTACCCGAAAAATACGGTGATTTTATAAACTGAAACCCCTATTGGTACCGACTTCCGGCTTACCACCGGCATCTCTATTACCCCCGCCGCCTGTGCCTGCGGTAACGGGCAAACGAGCATCCACCGCCAAGTCGGGTGAAAAGCAGAAAGGTAAAAAGAAGGCCAAGGCGACCGAAAAACCCGCTACGAAGCGCTATGTATGGACGAATCCAATGGTATCACACCTATTGGAGATGCGCTTCGGAGACGAAGAAGTCAAGACGCGCGTCGAATCAGCTGATACAAATCTGAAAAAGAGGCTGGCCTGGCAGTACTTCGCAGGACGTCTCTCGGAATCCCTGAGTGTTGTGCTCAATGGGGAGCAGGTATGTTTTCATTAGATATGGCTGTATGCAATTTAATTATTGACTAGTTATGCGTACAACAGGTGGTCAACAAGTACAAGAAACTCAAGTCCGAGTACAGGCAGGGCAAAACATCTCGCCAACAAACCGGAAATAACGGTCGTGAAGACGACACCGAATTGTGGGGCATCCTCAACAGCGCTTTCGCTGGACGTACTGGTGTCGGAGGAGCTCTGGCAACCATGGAACTTGATGGACGGAGAGTGGCGTCTGCAGGAATGTCGGTTGGGCTTCGCGTAGGTGGGATTGAGGAATGGAGAGTACAACCATTTGTACGATGTCGGCAGAGACATCAAACGCGTTCTCACTTCAGAACACATACACGAGGTGTTCTGAGTGCTCCACCCAGAACGGTATAAAACCGGAACTCGTTCCCAATGATGCACTGAGTTTTGACCAATGAAAACTAAGTATTGTTCGGAACGAGTTTCGGAATTTTACTTAGACCAGGGCCTAACGGATCGAATTCGAGTTATCATATTAATATGGGCGAACCAGACCAAATATGAATATTCATATGAATATGAATATTCAAACATATTAATATGCCATTGGGTGCCTTTCAAAACCCCATAAAACAGTTTTATTGAAAAATTTAATCCACTGTTTTATCACTCTAACATGCGTATAAAAAAGTGGGCTCCAGAACAGACAACCAAAACTATCATCAAACTGTCGCTGTGACCGATAAAAAGGTCACGTTGTATTTCATATACTGAATCTTACTATGGATTTCTGCGGGGACAAAATTAAGCCGGACAAAATCTAGAACGAAGTGCGCGAGGTCATAGCGACTCTTCGCGGGATGGCACCCCGAGATGGCAACTCACATCGGTGTGGCGCACGTCTCCCCTTTCGCTTTTCATTCTGCGAAAGGACGATGTCCAGCGGTAGCGTGCTGCTAGCGCTATGTGTCTATGCGCGATCTCTAATGTGCAGACCGCTAAGCGCAGAGAACTGCGTAGGAGACTGTTCGAGGAGATACGTCGCGACGAGTGGCGTCGAATGGTGCGCGTTCGCCATTACATTACTCTGCATTGCCTGAAGGACCCTACGGATGCTAGCTATGGACACATGGCTGAGGGCACTGACGAAAACTTCATAAGTACGACGAGTCTGTCAAGGTGCGATATTCGTGCATTAAAGGTTATTGTTTGACTGAAGTTTAATCTATTTGCGGTTATCATGCTCATACAGACACTCTTTCGTCATCCTTCTCGAGCGCTTCGTACCTTTCTACAAGATTCCCCAGTTCAGTCCCAAAGGCGGCCGACCACGACAGCTGCAGGCTCACCACCAAGTACTAGGCGTGTTATTAGCTTTCTACGTAGGCTCCATGCAGAGGGCCTCCCTCGCTCTGCAAAGAGTTTGGGGTGCCGCCGTCAACAGTAGCGCGGGTGTTGATGTTGAATACGGCTGAGGAGGCTCTATCGCAGGCCTTACACAGTTTTCTTCCAGCACGCATCGTATGGCCATCTCTCGCTCGCCAAAAGGCCCTAGCCCGATTGGTCGCTCGCCGTCACCATTTGATGCAGTTCACTTGGGGTTTCCTGGACGGAAAAAAATTTATAGAGTATGTGGAGGAGTTGATTTCACTATTCCATGTATTATTTTATTTCAGTTACACTAACTGTTGACTATTTCTTTTGTAATGTGTCGTAGGTCCAGCAACCCCAAATCCGGATGTTCAAAACGCCCATTACAACGGATGGCTACATAACGTCTTCGTGACGGGGACGTTGTGCTTCAGCGCAGACGGCCTCATTGTTAGGGCGAAGCACAACTCTCCCGGCTACTGGAATGACGGTGATACCAGCCTCGATTTTCGAAGGAAGCTTGCCAACCCAGAGTTGAATCCGGACATGCGATACGGTATCGTAGTGACAGCGCAATTCCGTGCGCTAAGGAAATGACCGGACGCGTTCTAACACCCCTAAAAGACGGGGACCTCTCTCGTTTGGTTCCATCAGTACGCCGTGTTACGAAGGTAATGTCGGGAGCCATAACCTTCATACGGCAATCAGCCGAATGGGGCATGGGGTCGGTGGAAAAAGTGTACCACCGCCTCTTGTTGCCCCTGCCGTACGACGTGCACAAACGAAAGATTAGACTGGACAACTTGTTCAGGTTGGCTAACTATCGGATTAGGACTGTAGGGATCAGTGAAATACGCACAACTCATTTCCACGGTCATGAGGATACATTATAACTAGTAAAGCTGCACGTACTATCTCTTTCATCAGTTATTCAGCCTCACACACAGCTTGATTTTCTCATTGAGGGTGAGGGCTTCCTCGTTGTATTGAAGCAATGAGTAGCATCATCGGATCGTGGCGTTCGCGTGCTTCTGCGCGGTCTCGTTCGAGTCGCTCCTCGTATCGTCGACGACTTTCATCCGCAATCTCTGCTTCCTTCCGGCTCTGCTCCTCTCGGAGCAGTCGGTTGAATTCCAGTTCATGGCACCTGCGCGCTTCAGCAGCTGCAGCCTCCTCTTCACGGTGAAGACTATCCCTCTTCACGTTCACGCTTTTCATCAACCAGTAATGCTTCTCGGTCCTCTCTACGTCGTCTGTCTTCTGTCTCGGCACGGCGGTCTGCGTCTTCACGCATGAACACGAGAACCTGAAGCATGTCCGTCCCTGCGGCGGCCTGCTTCGCTTCGCTTGCCTCCATTTCCTTCCGAAGATCGTCCAGTCTTTTCTTTGCGTGTTGGCGCTTATTAGTCGAGTAAGTCGCTCCGCTACTAGAAGTTTCCGGGGCGTCGCGCTTCGTGCCCACGGACACAGATCGACTGTCCTGTGCTCTCGCATCACGCGGAGATCACCACCTCCTAAACGATTGCTCGCAGTGCTTTTCGTTTTGTTGCGAGCCATTTCGGAAGCGTCTTCTACCGCTCGTGTAGGATCTCGTCCGAGCGGCGGACCGTCGGGAGATGCATACGTGGTTCGAGCTGTGACTGAAGCCTTTAGGCCGACCGGCCCCCTTCTTTTCGAGGAAGCTGTGCTTGTAGACGGAGTCCGCACCCGAGCTCGACTATCGCTTCGTGAAGCTCCTCTGGGGCTGTCTGTGTCTAGTGGTGCCTTGTCTGTTGGATTCGGGTATCTTGTAGTCGAGTGGCGGCCCGGTCGCGGAGTTTCATCTCTCGGTGATGCAGCAGGCCCCGCAGAGCTCGGTGCTATCGCTGGAGATGACGTAGTTTCCCCAACCGCCCCCTGATTATCATCCAGTTCTGCTATTTGTACACGTACGACCTCGCTCTCTTCGTCAGACCACACGTCCGTTGCGAGGGACGCGTCGAACGTTCCGTGACTGGGGATGACAGTTCCCATAGCGCAGCGTGTATCAGGTTCTTGCGCGTCCGGGTCTTGTTGGCCTAACTGCGAGAAATCGTCCTGCAAAACTTGGCTGTCTTCCTCCTCGTCCTGATCCTCGTCGCTGCCTGAGTCCACGGTGGCGCCGTCGTCTTCAAGGCCTGTAGCCGCCGGCTCACTATCTCCGTTGTCGTTCGTGGTCTGAAGGGCGTCCGCTACGTGCTCCAAGAGGTGGGCGTCGCCGCGGTCAAACGCGTCATGAGACGTGTGGGCGCCCGACTTCCTCTCTATCGCCGCCTGAATTTCTTGGGCAAGTGCAACTTAGCTGGTATTTCCCCGTTGATGCCCGTTGGCTTCGACTTTCCGTTTAAATTCCTAAATTTTCGCCGTAGTGAGTCATAGTCGCGCTCGAACCAATTTCTACCCCGGCGCGAGTTGTATTCTAACGCGACATCCTCCCACATGTTCCGGCCTAGAGAGTGCCAACAGCGAGTGCTAGGTGTCCGTGGACACTGAGACGCATCTGGCGCCATACTTGGTGGTCATTCGGTTGGACAGAGTTGTCCTAAAACTCCTGGCGAGTGCCTACGAACGATTGTCCTGGTGGACCCGTTGTCGGTTGGATCTAAGCGGCATGATGCTGAACGATCAGAAAATGGGCTGGGCTGTCTCTATAATTCGCGACGAGCGTCACCAAGCGAAGTGTTTGGGAACAGTTGTGTCTATGATAGACATTGCGAAGAGGAATTGGCACTAGCGTGATGCTCGGTGATCATTCGGTTGGACAGAGGCTACAATACACTCGGCATAAGTGTTCTGGGAGTGCCAGCTCCCTAATGGTATCTTCAGTGAGACCTACTACAGTATCATATCCGCTTACAAGGAACTCGGGTTGAATTCTTTGTCATGTTGGGCACGCAGAAGCCACGGCGCCTGTTGTGGTCGTGTTTGCTCTCCAGCAGGTCAAGGACGAACATGCTGTTTGGGCCTACTTTCCAACTATCAACTGGTAGCAGAAGTTCTAATGCAATTGCAGTGTTGAAGCTGACCAGCAGACTTGTGAGCAAGGAGAGGCAACCGAAGACGATCCGAACAATGTGATGACGTATAAACGAAGAAAAATATTGCAAATTGCGTGCTACCGAACGCACCCCAGAACTCGTCGCGCGGCAGATACTACGTGTACACATTAAGGCGCGAAGATGCACCGATTCTGCGGGCGGCCGGCTTTTGTGTACGTGCAAGGAGAATAATAGATGCTGGTACTATAATACCGGTAACGTACATGTACTTCAGTATTATACATGCTAGCAGACCACGGTCGCCAGAAGCGTCACGTGAACTTGTAAAACATAATCAGAGGATTTGGATTACGGGGGAATACTTCGAAGTACCGGTATTCATGTAAATGTACATTGTGTTTAGGGTGTGGTAAAACTCAAGGTAGATCGAGCCTTTCCTTCGAAGTATCAAGAATATGTCGACATGTTCTCCACCATTGTACAGTACTGTATGAGTAGGGTACATGAATAATAGTGCGTTGATACGAAGTACATGTATGTCACGAGCTCACAGCATCTTCTGCTATAATACAAGTACGATAACGCCGTTGGGGCTCCCGATGCGGTAAGAACGGCCGTGTAGAATTTATTACCACCGAACAATTGACGACTGGTGGGTGATCGTGATGCACGCATCTCCAAACGAAGGCCCTCTTCTTCAATCCGATGCACACGATAAACACGACAAGGACATGTAGCCTGTGCTATACTGGTACTAGATGTTCTGCAGACACGTGCCATTGTTTTAGTAACTTACCGGTATTATACATGTACCATGGTATTATACTGTGTGAGCTTTCTATTACAGATGTTCGTTAATTTTAGTCGTTTCTTCGATTATTATCCAGCTCACAAGCATACCGGTAGCAAAACACATCGTGTGATGTGGACATAGTAATGTTCAACAAGCCAAACTTTGGGTTGTAAATTGCAGCATGCAATCCAGGTACTGTACCGGTACATGTACATGTACAATACAATGTACATGTTGTCTCATCCCAAATGGAAATCCCGCATGCTTTCCTTACTGGGACAGAGTGTTCGATGTCCGACGATAACAACCATTTCTCGTTTAGCCGTCTCGGCGTGGGGCAGGCTTTCACAAAATGATTCTTCGAGCGCTGCTGCTCGTACTCATGGTCGCTGTTTCAGGGACCTTTTCAGATGAATCTATTCAACTAAGTGAGAGTTTCGGAGGTCCTCATGGAGCAGAGTTCTCAGATGAAACTTCAGTTGTCGTTGGGCAAGCGGTAGGGTCCATTACCATTCGTGCTGGCGAACGCGTGGATGGCATCGCCCTAGAAGTTACAGGACCGACCGCAGCGACATTTAACCATGGTGGTGCCGGTGGAAAGGAAAATACTCTCAGGCTTGGAGCAGATGAACGCATCACGTCGATGGAGGTTCATTGGGGCAAAAGAGTGATCGAACACGCGTTTTCTATTTGAGCTTCGGCACGAGCGCTGGCAATTCGGTCTCGGCGGGGTCCATGACGGAGGATAAAAATTCGGTGACTGCACCAGAAGGTTATCAGCTTGGAGGTTTTTGGGCGTGGAGGCGATGAGATCGACTCACTTGGTGCTATCTGGTCACTTATTGAGGCTGCACCCGCACCTGTGGCAACAGAGGACCTCCCTCCTGCAACAGAAGCTCCTACGGATCCTCCTGCAGAAGTACCTATAGAGTCTTCGGCGACATCATCCACGGCAGGTTCAGCAGTATCAGGTGCTGGTGATCCAGCCCAAGAGCCCCCTGCAGAAGTATCCCTAGATTCCTCGGTGACAGGATCGGTGACAGGCTCAGTCGCATCAGGTGCTGGTGATCCATCCCAGGAGCCTCCTGCAGCTGTATCTACAGAGTCATCGGCGACAGCATCTTCGACAGGTTCAGCAGCTTCATCTTCATCAGGGTCAGTTATTGAGGATCCGAAAGTGGAGCAAACAGAGGATCCAGTCGCTTCCGCAGAAGCACCAGTACCTGCTATTTCATTTGAGGACTCCGTTCAACTGAGTGAAAGTTTCGGTGGTCCCCATGGTACCGAGTTCTCCGACGAAGCCGAAGCTACTTCAGGGCAAAAGGTTGCATCTATCGTCATTCGCGGCGGTGAGCGTGTCGACGGTATCACCTTGGAAGTAGCAGCTCCGACAGCAGAAAGATTCAACCACGGTGGAAGTGGCGGAACGGAGAACGCACTCAAACTAGGAGAGGGCGAGTTCATCACATCGATGGAGGCTCATTGGGGAAAGAAAGCCGGCAGGACTCGTATTTTCTACTTGAGTTTCGGTACGAGCGCGGGTAATACGGTGTCTGCTGGAACGCAAACGGAAGACAAGAATACGGTGACAGCCCCGGAGGGTTTTCAGCTTGGTGGGTTCTTTGGTCGTGGTGGCGAGGAGATTGATTCGCTCGGCGTTATTTGGACTAGTGTCAAATTGATCGCTGCGCCACCAGCACCAGCACCAGCACCAGCACCAGCACCTGCCCCCGCCCCAGCAGGTGACGAAGCACCTGGAACGGTAAGACCAGCAGGAGGTTCTACAACAAAGCGAGCAATCATCCTAAGCGAATCACTCGGTGGCCCGCACGGCGAGCAATTCTCTGATCAGCCGCAAGCGACTTCCGCACAAACTGTGAGCTCCATCACAATTCGTGGCGGTAAACGCGTTGATGGACTCACCCTCGAAGTTTCGGCTCCTACGGCTCAAACTTTTAGTCATGGCGGAAAAGGAGGCACTGAAAACACACTTAAGTTGGGTCCAGGCGAGTACATTACGTCGATGGAGGTTCATTTGTCGAAGAAGATGGTCGGAGTGACCAGCAAAACCCGCATTTTCTACCTCAAATTCGATACGAGCGCGGGTAACACGGTTTCTGCAGGGACCCCGACCGAAGAAAAGGGAACGGTGACTGCGCCGGAAGGCTATCAGCTTGGTGGGTTCTTTGGTCGATCCGGAGACGAAATTGATCTGCTAGGTGCGGTGTGGACCAGCATTGAGGCAGTCGCAGAAACAGCTCCCCGACTAGTGGAGATGAAGACATTCAGCTGAGCGCAGTCCATGGAGGTCCTCATGGTGTTGCGTTCTCCGACATGTCTGAGCTTGTACTAGAACAGACGCTTAGCTCCGTCACTCTTCGCGGTGACAAGCGTGTTGATGCAGTCACACTACAGGTCACGATGCCAGCGGAATTGACCTGGAGTCACGGCGGCTCAGGTGGAACTGAGAACACCCTAGCTCTCGCCTCAGGAGAGTACATCAATTCGGTGGAAATTCACTGGGGCAAGAAGAGCGGACGCACACATGTATTCTATGTAAATCTTGCCACGAGCGAAGGAAACTCTGTTGCCGCGGGAACGAAGACAGAACAGAGTGCGACGGAAACAGCCCTGAAGGCTTCCAGCTTGGTGGTTTCCACGGTCGTGCAGAGGGCGAAGTCGACCAACTAGGAGCTATCTGGACGAGAATGTCAGCGGTGCCAGCTCTACTTACAGACTCCATTGGTACTGCTTGGTACGGCAACACTATCCGGAATTGGGTGGGCCCTACCATTGGAGATTCTAAGGATACGGCGTGCTATCGAAGAACGGTGGCTTTCGACAGCAAGAACATCTGCCCGCTAGGTTACGGCAAAGACGACGACGACTGCATCACACAGTGTCCGATGGCGTACCCAGTTGTGTGCAGCTTGGAGTGTATCCCGCAAAACGATGATTGTGCGCTGAACATCGCTCAGAAAGTAGCATCCGTTCTCGCCGTTGCGTTCAACGCGGCAACTGCGGGATTGTTCGGCCAACTCAAGGCTGCATACAACACATTCAGCACGATGAAGAAATTGTATCTCTGCGCTTCGTCCGTCATCTCGATTATCAGGTCGCTCATCTTCTACCTACGATTCACGCAGACGACGGCACCCCAAGGCGACGTCGAGAAACTACTCGCGGTGGCATACCAGTCCGATGTTATCGCTGTGGACTTGCCCGTTGCAGTGTACTCTTGTCTTGGTATGAAGGTTCCGCCGAAATTGCAATGGACAGGCATTGTGATGGTGATCGTGGAAAACATCGTCAAGCAAGCTATCATCAACGGCGAAGAGATCATCTCGTCCGCAGACAATGTCATCAAGATGTTGACCAACACCAGCGCGATCAAATCCCCCGACACAAGCACTACCGAACTGGATGCCTTTATCAAATCGAACACATCTTGCGGCTTCGAACTCAAACAGCTCACCGACCGCGTCATTTTTGCGGTGAGCGACGTTCGAAACAAAACCCCAAATGCCGCCGTTGACGATATTCGAGTGACGATAAGCAGGTCGGCTGTGGTGCTGCATGACATCCCCACGGTCACCAACAACTGTATGAAGGAAATGTTGGGGAACAAGACGAAAGACGCCGCGTTCGAGACGCGTGACTTGCTACGGAAGACGGTAGAAGTGATCATCGAGCAACTGATCACAACGGGCACAACGGATATGGGAGAGACCGTGAAGGAAGACGAATACATGTTGGAGGTGACGAACTTGGGGTTGACCGTGATCGGTGGGTTGGACCCCACCGGTGTAGTATGGATGGCATCTCAGTTCGTGCAACCGATTTGCGGACCAACTTCGTTCATTGGCGAGGTCGATGATGGCACGCTATACGACGCTCTGGGGCTTTCGACGATAGACCAAGCTTTTGAAGGCAGCTACGGATGGTGGACGAAGAAAGGTGACGGTGTCGTGAATCTCATCTTCGAGAGCACGGACAAGGAGGACGTGACGGTGGTTGTCCACTCTGGTGGTGACGACTACGCGGAGGTCGACGTTGGTGCTGGTGAAACAGTGACATGGGAGTCTACCGTTTCCGAGTTACAAGACAAAACGATGTATCTGGACCGATGGCGTCCTGGGCTATTGGGTCTTCCAGGCTCAGGTGGTGGTTCCCTTCTCCTGTGGGTTCCACGTTCATCGGAAGGTGGTCATCTGACGATGCATGTGAGGATCAATGTTAGCTAAATTGCGTGATAAATGTAGACAAATGTTATCGGTGAAGTGTACCGGTACTGTATAAATACTGGCCATTCTTGCAACAATGTACATGTACTTCGAAAAGTATCCATGAATATTCTGAATTCCAAAATTAAAGCAACAAATTTTCACTTGAAAGCAAATTTCACGTTGTGACCTGATTATCACACTAATTAGAAACGCACTACGAGCCAACCATGACGACCAAGTCTCCGCAATTGGAGTGGGTCGCTATACACGAGTCCAGTGTGACGGTGGCCAATGATCTCATCGACCCGGCAGCTTCTGTGTCTGCCTATGGCCATGACGACCGCTCCATCGTGGCGCAAAATGATTTTCCTTCGGGGTCTCAATTGGTGACGCTAAGCAGTGGGGCATTTCTAAATGGCACTTGGTGGCTCGAACATTACGCAGAAAACGATAAACCCAAGTTGCAGCAGCAAGTTGACACTTTGCAATTGAGTGACACAGTGAAATCCACGCTGGCTTTGCTGGCGGAGCTCGCACAAGGTGCAAAAAGTGACTTTCATGGTTACATCCAGCAACTCCCGACGAACATTTCGCTGCCTTTCATGTGGGACGAAACACTTCGAGAAATGCTTCGACACACCACAGCGTACACTTAATGCAATTTCCTATTGAGATCTTGAGATAGAGTGGTGATGGTTGGTGCTGACTTATGGAGTTTTGTGTGTACCGTAGGTTCCCTATTCTGGATGACAAGTTGGTGTTGAAGATGTACACGAGCTATGCGGTGCCGCTGATGAAGGAGTTTCCGGCTATTTGGCCGTGCGAAGTGTCGGCACTGGAGAAGTTTCAGTGGGCCTACTCGGTCGTATCATCACGGTACGGAACTGATGAGGAATGGCGTGTGCTTTGGTAGCGGAGATACTGAACGCGTCCATTTTGCAGTGCCTTCACGATTGCGGATGTGCAGGAACCGACGCTGCTTCCGGTCATTGATATGGCCAACCACGCAGCTGAGAACCCAGTCGCACATATTGTGAAGAACGAATCGGGTAGCTTCCAGGTGTGTGGCATTTAGAAGAGTCTTTTTATGGTGGTGTTGCTCACTTTGTTATTCCTGATCTGGATAGCTGATTGCTTTGCGCAAGGCGGAGATGGGCGAGCCTGTTACGATCTCGTACGGAAATCTATCCAACGCGCAGGTAATACGATGTACTGCCCACCCTTACTGGTTGTTCGATGTATTAATCTTAGCCATGTTGCAAATGCTCCAGCTTTTGTGCCGCTACGGTTTTGTTTTGCCTACACTTGTGCCGTCAGATTCGATTCTCATCACAAGCTCTGAGCTCACCAACGCCTTCAAAGCGTGCTCGGCGAATAGTGAAGATGAAGAAGACGACGGTCAAGATGAGGAAGATGATGTCCCGCAAGTTGGTAAAGGCAAGGCTAAAGCTAAAGCAAACCCAGCGAAGCGTCGCAAATTGGTTCGTCCGGAGAACGACGACTCTCTCTTTTTCCTGTTGCACGGAGATGCCGAGCGCGAGTTCGGACTGGGTGACGCACTGCTGAGTTTTGTTATGGCTTCGCAACTCCCCACAGAGCAACTCTACGACGTGTTGGCGGTGCTACTGCAAGAGAAGGATAAGCGGTACAGCGATGCGCTGTCGGATTCGGAGGAAACTACATGTAGTTCTGAAGCGAAAGCAGTCCAGCAACTTTGCCAGTACGAGCGACAAGTATGCCGCCGGATTTTGCTCGGGCTTATGTCGCTGGAGGAAGGTTCAGAGTCAAGTGATGGAGAGGAGTAACCTGTTAGAGAACTGGTTTTGGTTGCTTGTTCTCTGAAATTTACATTTACTACTGTAGTATTTCAGAGCTAAGGAAGTTGTGTGCGATTTTGGGAAAACAAATATACCCTGAAACATATAAGAAGGAAACTGCACTTTATATCTGACGAATCCCCACAAGCAATTATTGATTATGTGCGGTATTATTTGGGCAAATAATTACTACTGACTTATTAATAGATTTGTAAACTCTAGTTTACCTAAAGGGTTAAGCTGATTGGCTAATAGATTCTCGCACTTAGCTGAGGTGGACGACACAGGCAACACGCAGGTAATTTATTAATAACGAAGTACTACGTAGTACACAGTGCAGTAGTAGTTTCTAAAGGATACTTATTTCTTCTTTTTAACGATTTTCGTTTTGCCTATGGCAGTCGTTATTTTACCCGTCTGAGGAAAATGTGACGAGGCATTTTGACCCGAACGTGCCCAATTCGGGCCGGAACATGCCCGATTGATCAAAGAGTCAGTTCATGTCATCAAATGATGCGTGGACAGCGTATACATGCCCATACCGTATAGTCGGATGCTGCGACTTGGAGCGCCAGCGACTTTGAGCACACACTGACCCTGGCCACTCAGAGACCTTAGATCTTATGGAGCCTAACGTAAGTGTATTTCAAACATAGTGGAGTAGCAGCACTGACGCTGATGCAAAAGGAACAACTTGTTGAAGTTAAGCGCACATGCACAAGTATCTGTAGCGCAGATATTGTAGCTCTTTTCTAGTCAGTAGACTAAGGTTCCCAGTGCCCGTGTAGACTTCAAAGGCTAGTAGAATATACATGCCGCAATTGTAAGTGTCCGATTGCACACCCAGATCGCATTGGTATGGCTGGACTCGGTATTTCCTTGGGGCAAAATCGGGGAGAATGGTGACCAATCTTTCAGCAATTCCTCGCACGGCAACCATGTACGATGAAGACATCGGATCATAGATGCGTACGTCCTTGGCAGTGAGGTCCACCATAATACTGCACCAGTGCTGGTTGCTGCAGCAGATAGGTATCAAAACCTTCTCAGTAGACAGGCCGCCGAAAATAGAATCCAGGCCACATAGTTGTGGCGCCGTAGCCGCAGTGCGATTCGTCACACTACCAATCAGTGCGGGTTCTACAACCACAACGTCCCCCTCGCTCTGAACGGCTATAAATTACAATGCTAATGGCAGAGTCACATAATTGAGTTCTACCCACCACTTCCAGGATATCGATCTGTATACATAGAATTTATAATGAATGAGTAGTTGACAAAGGTATAGGCGGACATAGCTTACGTACCTTTGTCGAGCAAAGAGGTAGCGACTTGATCTTGGGTAGCAGGTCACTATCCGGGACACACTGGAAATTAGCAGGCATATGCATCGTAAAATCAGTCGTTTCGATCCATGTGATAGCTTTCTCCACTAATTTGATGGTCTTTATCGCAGTATGCCATCTCTTCATGACCATTAACGTCTCTGTTGAGTAGACTCCAAACCCAGGGATATCCAGTGCCACTTCGGTCTCTGGTAATGCTCTGGATTTTTGCTTGTAGGGCTGATACTTTCGCGTAGCACAATTTGATGTGCTCGGGGCGAAATATGCGGGATATAGACTCCAGTTGCATCTCGGTTTTCGCCGGGGGAGATTGGCTAACTTGCGCGCCGTCGGTGCTTTGAATTTGACGCCATAATCGAATGTCTTGAATTTTGAAAGAATTGCAGCTGCGGAATCGTAGGTTGGCTCTGACAAAAGTGTCTCTTGCACGGATAGTAGGCTGAGATTCGATGAGTACAAATCGGAGTCGTCTGACGCCGCCGTAACCGCTTTGTTTCGATCTGCTTTCTTGGCCTTTGCTGATCGTTTTGGACGTCCTCGTGATCTGGGCGGGCTAGCTATTTCGAACGGGGCATCTTGAGCAGGCTCCAATACAGTCCTTGTCACTCCTGATTCATCGGCATTCTGTGTCTCTGCCGTCTCGCCCTCCAGGTTGTTTGTCTCGCTCATATGTTTGCCCGTCGTGCCAGTTACAACAGAATCATCCGTCTCACCCGACAGGATGACCGTCTCACCCGACTGGATATCCGTCTCGCCCGACTGGATGACCGTCTCGCCCGACTGGATGACCGTCTCGCCCAACTGGATGACCGTCTCGCCCAACTGGGTGACCGTCTCACCCAACTGGGTGACCGTTTCGCCCGAACGAAATACTTGGGTCGTTGGGGGTGGCAAGGATGCAGGCTGTTCTCTCAGTCGACACCGTTCGGATCGCCACCGCGACTTGAGCTACTTCCTCCATCACAGGAACTGAAATCCCCCTTCTTAAACTGGCGAGCCACGCTCTGAAGATAATTGACGGCAGCGTGATATTGCGGTATCCCCAGAGGCGCCATAGTATCGCAAATCTCTGTGGCAATCGGTAGAGCTTCTCGATACTTGCGATTCGCGTCCCAGGGTCGCTCCATACCAGCCAAAACACGTCGTACCGCGAACGGTTCAGGCGAACTGGTATTATCGGTCGAGCTGTCAAACTCGATCGCATAACGAACGGACGAAAGCAGCCAGCGTCGCTTGAGTAGTTGAGTTGAGATGACTGTGTCAAAACCCAGCGCCTTCCGCGAATTACAGACGTGACGATACGGAAATAGTATAGTGCACATAAATAAACACGAGCAATTCCAATCATGCTTGGTGATGGAGTATTCTGCGTTGAATTCGTCCAGCGCATCATCTTCGTTACTGATGCTCTTCACGAAGTACACATCGGGACACCTCTCGTAAACGTATAAGAAGCGGGGCCAAGCGCATACGTGTACTGTCCATGAATAAGTTCACACGCGTGTTCACTAACGAGTTTCGCAACCACAGTCAGCTCTATGTCAAAATCAGCATGCTGTACGTTAAATTTCTTGTACACTTCACCGAGAAAAAATCGCTCCTGGAGACTTTGATAAAACCTGATTGACGCGATGCACTCATCCACAGCCATAAAAGAATCAACCCATTTCTTTAACTGCTTCCAGGATGATTCCAGGCGGTTGTTGGTGTTGTTCCCAAGGGTCACCGTGTTTTGCCGTTTGTGCGCGCACCAGAGATCGCGGCAATTATCCCAGATCTTGGTAAAATAGTCACAAACGGATGCTGCTCACAATATGGCTCGTCGTCGACCAGACTGTCTTGCACTGGAAGCGAATTGTCCCCGTCTCGGCCCGAACCCTGCCCGTCTTGTCTAGACAGTTGCCCGTATCGGCCCGAATTCTGCCCGACTGACGCTGTTGCGGGGATGCTTGAGCTCTGGTTGCTAACCAATCATCGCCAGATGAACCATCTTCTTGAAATGCTTCGCATACTCCGCCTCCGTCTTTGCGTAAACTAGCAAACTCATAACTCCACGCAACTGTTCTTTCTGCCACGCGTTGAAGCAGTAGTTAGAAGACGCAATCTCCTCCCTCAGGTACTTCAAAACATGAAACTGACACAGCAGCACAGTGACATCAGGAAAGGCCGTCTTCAACACCGACATTTCGGTGAAATCTTTGTCGATGAGCACGCACCGGGGTTTATTCCATACCGGGTTGTTAGCTTTAAATTCCTCCAGCGCAGTCAACAATGTTGGCCAACGCTCATTCTGCAGAAGGGCATGCTGAACGAATTGGCCCTTGCCGAAAGTATCATGAGCCATGAGAGAGAAAATCTTGTACTTCGATCGGTTGGTACCATGAGTGGCATCAATAAGAAGAACTTCTGAAAATTGCTCGAAAAGGGCACGCATATGCTTGGTTTGAAGAGTGATACAGGTCGCGATTTTATGAATGGATACGCCAATAGTAATGAGTTTACGATAGTTTTGTTGAGCATCAGAAATTGAACTTACCTTCTGATTCACATCATCAAAAAAATCCGACCAACATTACCCGTCTGCCCACCGAAGTCAGCCATCCACTTTTCAAACGCTTGCCACTACTGCTGGGTCCATTCCCATTCTCACGAGCCTTCAGCTTGCCAACAAGATTATGCACGTCTTGGGGCTTGGGGTTGCTGTCAGAATTGTCTGTGATAAGTTTCAGGATGTTGGTCTTCTTTGCCCCGGCCTTTCGGAGCACATCAACTGTCTGCAATGTACCCTCATCGAGTAGCACTCGTTGGGAAGGATGCCCCTAAACGAATGCTCTGAAATACCATGGTTGTGCTGCACCCGACATTTAGTATTTCTGACAGCGAACCGCTTGGTGGACTTGTCCGCCACTTGGACACAAGCGTTGATCTAGACAGATTAATAGTTTGTTTTAGTACACCCGCAACTGATCTTGGTCATATCGGCCTGAATAAACCGAAAGATGCCAACGATACTCGAATCGGCCCGACTGAACCCCGAATGGGCCCGACCGAACCCGAATCCGACCGATGAACTTGAAGAAAACCCCACTGCACCTGGGACTTGCAGCCTTGTCTCTGAGTCTCCTGGCGAGGGCGTTTGGTGCTTGCTTGTGGATGGTACTTGCCGTGGTGCGTGCACACGTAGGTGTTGGCGTAGTGGCCCCAAATAGTAGGGATCTTATCGGCCTTTGACTGGTTCTTCTCCATCTTGGCGTTCCGCTCTGCAACGGTGGTGTTCGTGTGGATGCGAAAGATCTGCATAACAATACGTAGTTAGAGCTTAAACAAATAATAAAGAGCAACATTCCCGCCGCGATACTTGCCTGGAACGTCCGGGCCTGATAACTGGTTAGATACTCTTGTAGGGCCCCCAAGACGAAAACTCGATCTGCTTCGGGAGTGGGGACACGACGAGAGTTTCTGCTCCACCTTCACTCGTGCTGCTTGTCGTATGCCCCGACCCATCACCACTTGGGAGGGCTTCATCTGCAGAATCAGCTGCGCTGGGGTGGGCGACGGCTGCCACGTCTCGACAACGAAGCCGTCGTCGCTCTCGTCCAGGTCAGCGAGGTCTTCATCGGCCAAACGGCGCTTCGACGCGGCCCGCGGCCGCATCTCCATATTCTCGCACGGGCCACGCGTTGAAAAGAGGGAAATGATTTTGTGGCTGACAAACGGTATACACCTTGGTATACCGAATCCGCCGTCCGAATGCACGGAGCTCAGCTCATCCCCGCAAATCAGAAGATAGGGTGGGGGAAGGGTAATCTCATTCGGGTCAAAAACTCACTCTCTTTGCCTATATCGTGCAACAAATCATCTTCAACGATTTTTTATACTGCCTGATCCATGAATCTCACTTGGTGTATAAGTGTGATATGTTACAAAATAGGGTGCGTACTAAGTTGAGCTTATGCTTAAAGGACACTGTCTACCTGCACAGTAATTTTTGTGAGGGGGTGAATGTGAAATAGAAAGACCAACAGAGGCGAGCGTGTGCGAGCGCGCGAAGACGCAGCAAACCCGTGCGGGGTGCCCGCGAAGCAGAGTCGCGCGGTATTTGCGGAGGCGGGCCCAGCTCCGAGCTCAACAGCGAGCCGAGCATTGTACTGGCCCGGAGTTAGAATCTAATTATTGCAGGAGCGCAGCGACCGCCTTTGCGAAGCGAAGCAGAGCAAAAACAAACTAGAGGATGACATCCGTCCGCGCGGGAAGCACATCTTTAGGATACATTAGTAATTTTTTAATTCGACTTGATTTGAGTATGCAGCTCGTTGCGCCCGGCACAAGACTGAGCATATAGTACCTGCCATGCTTAAAGGGCGCATTTTTCGCCCTTTAAGTACGAGATCGATGTACGAGAAAAGTGTTTCATAAAAACTGCAACTCGATCAAGTTTTGCACGATTAAATTTTTATGAGGTGCGCGTTCCCGGATGTGAACAATGTATCGCTAAGAACAATTTGTAGGGCTTTACATTTTGGCATGAACTTGTCTAGGAAATTACTAATAAAAGCGGCGAGAGAGTGTGTACCTCACGAAGTGCATGCGTATAAAGTGAAGCTAGAGTCTGTGTATTCTTACCCGGAGCACTTTTTTACGATACTGCCAAAGATAGGCGGCATACATGCATGGTCGAAAAGAAACACGAAGCCTGTGGTTAAACTTGGAAAGAACTCAAAGGACACGATGGACCCACTTTCAGCACGTCGGGATGTAGCCACCTCGATCAAGTAGTCGGGGTGCCTGCTCGCTAGATGAGAGAGGAGGTTGGAATAGCCAGTTCCAGGGACCTGCTTGCATCTATCGTTGCAGATTTTGAAGGACGTGTATTACGGCTGATGACATTACAGCAATGGCGTCAAATGTGTATCCGATTCACGTGCAATTTGTGTTCGCTTTTATCGTGTACGTCGCGCCAATCATGAAGCCGACCGACGATATCCCGCGTGCGACTGCCGATCGCGAACGAGCGACAGCAGCAGAAATTGCAAGCGAAAGGTTAGAGAGCGTCAGGGTGATATTGCTTCGCTTCACCTCGCCGTTCACACGCCAGGCAGCCTGAAGGAACTACGCTAACCATTCCGAAAGATAATAACATGCAACAAGCCGAATCGCTCGATTCAGTAGCCGAGGCGCAATACGAGTCCAGCGACGAGTCCGAGGAATATGTGTGGAGATTGAAGTGGAACTCTTCGGCGCGTACGAGTGAAGCGCTCGTCGCTCCGAGACACATTGCGTCGCCCTCAACATGACATTTTAACGGCATTTAGCTTGAAGAAATGATGCCCAAGGTGAGGACGTCCCAGCTGCAGGCCACATTAAACTAGAGAACAAGGATGAGGGAAGAAGTGCTAACGCAACAAATTTTCCTGAAACATCAACATGGTTTAGTTAATTGGTGTCGTTATCACTGCAATTCTCGCGCACAGCCTGCACAATGAACTCAGATGAGCGGAGGTTTTGGTCATCGTATCCACAGTGGGCGTACAGATTTAGTACCCTTTGTCGATTGTCGACTCCCGGGTACGACAGGACCGCATCGGAACATCCACCACACGTGCAGGATACGAGGGAAAGACCAGGATCGTATTCTTCTGAATGTAGTGCTTGAGGAGGCCAAAGCAAACCTCAATTGGGTTTAATTGTGGTGAATATGAGGTGATAGAGCAACCTGGCTCCTGCTTGGTGAATAACCTGCAGTATAGCGAATAAATTAATAAATTTCCACAGACTAAAAAAAGTAAGCGCTACAAACTTACCTTTTCAACTCACGATACATGTGATTTTTTGCATTGTCCATCACAACTATTGGTTGGGGGACAAAGGCCACGGATTCAATAGATGTAATACCTTTTCAACAAACGATCTATGAAAGAAATTTTTAGTGAAGGTTTCTTCGGTGCATTCCCACGCAGCAAAACCACTGTAGTCTAGCGCAGCTAAGATAGATAACCTTTGCCACGACTGAGGGGCGAGTCGGTGTACCACCTGTGCCGCTGGACGCGATCGTAATCACCATCTGCGCGAGGTTGACGACCCATTGACTGGGTTCTGGATCTCTACAACAAGAATATACTCATGCTTTGTTTTTGACGGCGATAATTGCAGCACTAATCGCGCAATTGCTACGAAGCTGGATGTGTCGTTCATTGGTTGCGCCTCAATTTGGCATTGCAGGCATTTCTGGGACACTATGAGACGGAGCTCGATCAGTTCAACACGCTGATGATCCAGCTACGACAGCCCAACGACAGCGCTGAGTTGATCAAGCTCACGGATTTGCACCGATCAAGAGAATCACGACATTCTGGTCGTCAACTCGTGAGATGGTCACACTGTACCTCCGTATCCAGAGTGATATCCGTAAGGTGGAGTCTGTCGACGAGCTTGTCCGTTCTGCGTCGGCTAACCACAAATTGGCAGCTTTGAATGCGGATCTGCGCATTCTCGACAGTGTTTGCAAAAACACTACAAGATGACACGACTACAATGGCGTACACCAGACGGCTATTCACTTCTTTGCTGGAGCGATACCCAGAAAGGAAGATCCACCTGGATCCGGCATTTAAAACCATGCACTCACCCACTTTTCAGACCGCCGTAACCAAACTGACCAGCGGTACTCCCTACCCCCAGGTGAGGCTAGTGTAGCGAGGTTCCTCACTCTTTACCGGTCGTCGGAGAGGCGCAACTAGGACCGCGCTCCGGACTCCGCGACGACTATTCTACAAGACGGCTCAGCCCACACAGGCCAGGAAGGTCTGCTGTTGCCTACGACCCCCTGCTGACGAAGATCCCGCAGACAAGCAACACCTGCGAGCGCTTGTTCTCGCAGACCAAGCTAATTCTGACCCCTCAGCGTGGTCGTTTTGGATGACGCTAACTTCGAGTTGCTTACCTTCCTTCGGTCTAACAGCGATATGTGTAATACAGGGTCGCTCAAGCCGAATGAATGGATTGAGTTAGAACGATGAGCTGGCAACACTCCTGACAAAATATTACTTAAATTGCTAAATATTTATTATTGTGTAGTGTCTTTTCGCACTTACCATTACAGACAACAATACGCTATGCGACAATTCCTGACTTCTGGTCTGATACTAAAAAAGGATTTTAATTATAGCCAATAAGATTTACCTAAACTCAGTTTTTTAACCAACGACACAAATCTGTAAATTACTGGACGCAGCGACCTGCGAGCATTTTCAAACTCGAACGATGCGCGTTAAGCGCTCCTACAAGATTCAGTTCAAGCGTCAAGTACTTAGAATAGATGCGGAAGTGGGTATTGATGCCGCCATCGGTGAAAGCAACGTCCCGCGCTGGACAGTGCGGAACCGGGTCAAGAACGAGGACAAGATAACAAGATTCGGCGGCTCGCAGAAGAGCCATACGCTCAAAGGACAAGGGCGGAAGGAGATAATTCCTTTTTCACATGCTCTTGTTTTGTGCATGAAGGATGAGCGCCGCGACAGCAATGTAATATTTTAAAAATCAAGCTATTTTATTACCGTGTCTTCATTTGATTATAGATTGTTACTACAAGAATGCTGATCGAGTACATGAAGCAAAACCACCAAGATCGTTTAATAGAGTATTTGAGTACGAAGAAAAGTGAAGATAGCGGGCAGAAAGCACTCTTTAAGTTGTGCCAACATTTTGCAAAACGGTATGTAAATGCTCTGAAAATGTGAAAATATTTTATTTTGTACAAATAATGTTTTAGTCATGGCTTCTCATCACAGGTCACTGTTACGAGTAAACTTAACGACGGAGAGTTGGTTGAGACCCAGCTTGAATTTGCGCTGGACTTTGGGGGCTTCACTGGACCCTCCCCAATGAAATGTACAATGTCGACGAAACTGCTATTTTCTACGAAATGGCATCCAAAACGGGTTGGGCTGGGAAAGGAGGATCTGACTCAGCGCGAGTGACGGGTTTGGCAAAGCACCCGGGCCGTATGACAGCCGTCATTACAGTGCGCGCGGACGGTAAATGTTTTTGATCTCTTTTTAAATCTGTTCTAATATTTTATGATGTTATTAGAGAAAACAAGCCGATATTTTAATAAAGGGCATGCCCGGCGGGGACATTGAAAAATACGAGCTTAAAGAAGTACCCAGTAGACCACTACTACTGCGTTCAAGAGAACGCATGGATGGATGGCAGATACTGGGAGTTTTATGCCAGCGAGGTGCTGCCACGTGTGTCCTCTATCACGTCAACGCAACGACAGGCTTCGGTATCGACCCGACCTATATTTCTTGCGACTTCGAGCAAGCCATGATGAACGCTGTGAAGATACAGTTTCCATACACCAGAATTATCGGCTGTCTCTTTCATTTCAAGCAGGCTTTTCGCAAGAAAATGTTAAAGCTCGGAATTCCGGAGGCTGAAGTTGACATTTCCATGGTTGAAGGAGCAGTCGATGAACCTACCGCCATTCGAAGAGTTGAAATTCTGCGCTCGGGGATCCGGAATGCCAGGCGAACTATCCGTAAAGAATGCCAAGACATGGGTATTTCTTACTCAAAAGAGGCGTGGACGAAGTTCTGGAAATATTTCGTTCAGACGTGGGTGGAAACGTTGGGACCGGAGTACTAAAACGTCTACGGATTGGAGTAGAACATCGTGAACCGGACGAATAATCCGCTTGAACGGTACAACGACGCGATCAATGAGGCGTTTAGTGGGACTCATCCAGATATTGGCCAATTCATTGTTGTTCTTGAGCGCGAGGGCCAGAAATTTGTTGACACTTTGTCAGACATTGCTAGTCGCAGAATTCGCCCACCCAAGCACGCACGGGTTCGAGCGAGACGGGTTGAGCCAGATACCGCAGACAACAACGAGAGGAGCGAGGGGATCGAATCGGACATGACTTCGTCACCAGAATACTGAAACATGCTTTTAAACTGACGAAGCAGTGCATATTTACATTAGAAACAAACTTTTATATTTTGCATAATAAATTTCGGCTTGAACTTCGGGAAGAGTTTTGTGTTACTTGGTTTCAGTATGCAATTGTTCGTAAGCACTGATAGTGATATCCAGCGGCAAACAAATCACATCACACGTGTTTTTAAAAAATTAAGCCAATGAATGGATAAATTCAGCACTCAGATGGTGAAGGCGGTAGACAAAATGATAGGTGAATATTTTTGTAGTTTAAGAGTCGTTCTTAACCACGCCATGCCATGTCATGGCAATAATGGAGTTATATGATTGGACATTGTTTTGCTAGGGCTAGAGATTAACGTAAATGAAATGGCAAGAAGTGCCATGAATGGAAAATGCAATTTGTCATGGCAAGTGCCAGTGCCACGGTGCTTTTGTCCAAACTTATCTTGATTTTAGTATGGTTTTAAAAATACATGACGATATTTTTGTGGCGTGATGGCACGCAATTTCCATTCTTAATCATGCCGTGCATGACATGGCACGCATGGTACTGGTTAAGAACGACCCTAAGAAACTTATTTGATAAAATAATTAGAAAAAAACGATTTTTGTGTATTATAAAATTGTTTATAAAATTAGATTTAATTTTTTGTCACTAAGTTCTTGCCCGTCCACATAATAGTGAACGTCTACAACGATTGGGCCCACAATCGTCGGTACGTCTCGTGACGATTCGACGCTTGTAGCTGGACGACGTGACGACCGTCGAGGGTGGGAACTGGTGGGTGGTGATGGTCCGTCAAATCACTGCGTAAAGCCGCGCCTTTTTGCCTTTTCAAAAATTTAGGCGAAGACGATTAGCCACCCATTCGCCTTTTCGCCTTTTGGACAAAACTAATTCGCATAATTTTAGGTCATTTAAGGAGGCGTAAATCCCGGGATTTTTAAAAGACTTTAAATGTCATTCTCACCCGCTAATTGCGCCACCCCAGTACGCGCCGCTGAAGTTGTTGCTGCTGAGGCATGCGTCGTCCCTGAAGGTTGCATCGTTGCGGTTTTAACCGGAGTTTGTACAGACCACCACCGAGTTGCAGGTGTTCTTGTCGGTGCAGTTGTTGTTGGAGCTTGCACTGCCCCTGTTGTTCGTGAAGCTGAAGTTGTTGCTGCGTGAGCTTGCGCCACCCTGGAGTTCGCGTCAGTGTAGTTGTTGCTGCTGGACTGTGCCCCACCCCGAGTAGCAGGAAGCTACGTTAGTGCAGTCGTTTATGGAGCTTGTGTTGCTCCTGGAGTACGGACCACCGTAGTGGTAACTGGAGCTTAAGCTGCCTTCACCCCGTAGTTGCAGGAGTCTGCGTCCCTGTCGTGATTTGTGGATCTTGTGTAGACTCTCCCCGAGCTGAATGGACCCACGACGCTGGACTCGTTGCTAGAGCTTGTACCACCTCCGATTCTCTGTAGTTATTGCCGGTGCTTGAGCCGTCGAAGAAGTGTTGTTGTATGGTGCTTGCACCCATGCGTCTAAATTGATACTGTAGTGTGTGCAGTTCCCATGATAGAGTACGTGACTGGGTCATTTTTGGTGCACCACATTGAACTAGGGCGTTACACAGTTGATTTTGAAGACGGTGCAGTTGATCACACGGTGGCACCACTTTCAGTAGGAGCACACAACAGAATTGATACTAGGTATGAGAATATTGATTGGGAGTCACAGGAAAGTGGACTAAGTTGATGCAGGGACAACAGTAAAGATCATTGTTGAATACGTTTATTATTAGCGGGCTAACTTCCAAAAGAGAGCCGAATGAAGATTTTAAAGCGCGAATTCCGGTGATAATTTTTGGGGGAAGTTAGGGGCGTCTTCATTTGTTTTCTTTTTACACAGGCAATCATTCACGACCAGAGGGTGTATGTGTTATCACTTGTAGACGACCCAAATGCGCTTTCAATTTCATCATCTTCGAATACTTCATTTAGGCATTCCTACTTCCTGAGGAAATAATATCTCCTCCCCATCACCTCCATCCCCAATGTCTTCGAGCACAGAAGCTTTTAATGGCTCTTCCCTCAGTTGCCCCAATCGTGAAACACTGGGCAACTGTGTTCCCGTACGAGGCGAGCGCAGGGAAGGAGTCTGTCGCGTCGGTGTAGTTGAATTCAGCACTGAAGCTGGAACTAGAGCAGTATCTAACAGCGTATTTTGAAGTCGAGTACCTCATGGCGGAGGGAACAGCAGAGGTATACCGTTAGAAGAAACGCTACCCTACAAAAGGTCGCTATGTAGAATCTAAAATTCGTTTCACTGTTGGCTTGTTTGTGGAAGACTTGCGGTATATATCTTGTACATGTGTGCGCACTGATAGTGTGCCATGCAATTTGCAAAAGCCATTTTGTTTCTTTTTGGGGTTTGAATCACCCAGAGACCACTTAATAGTCGCTCGGTCGTTGCCGTATTCGCGGCTATCGAAAGAATTCTGATAGCGCGTTTTGGTAGGCGATATTGTAAATCTTGCTTGGTGCGTGATTCCAAAATTCATCGAACGAGTCTAATTCCGTAAACATTGTCGAGGTTATACGACCTTCAATCCACTTGTCTATCTTATTTCGAACAGAACCGTAATCATCATCAATTATTGGACGATAGTAATACAGCGCAAATTTGCCCAGTTGCGCCAATGACGAGATCGAGTGATTACGAGCATCATGCATGAACACGTCACGTGCTTCTGGAGCAAGCATAGGATTTAATACAAAAGCCAACATGAATAAAGGCTGTTAACATTGCCTCCATCGTTTTTCGACACATACTTCTCTGTTCCACATGAATATGCAGTAAAAAATAATCGCTCATATCTTTTGAATTAATAAGCAGATTCGAGAGCTGCGTGCAGCATACAAGTGCGTCTGCGTACGTGCTTGCTGCTGTATTTTTTAGAAGGCGCTAACGACAGTTTTGAGGGCAATAACACGAGGTTAAGAAGCCATTTTTCAGAGAAGCTCACGCTTTTCTACGTAATTCATCGAATATTTACCGATGCCGAGTCAAAAGTTACGGGTGTGTTCCTCTGAACCTTCTCTATCGACTACACTCGTTTTTAGCGCACATAACGCTGTTTTGCGTGAGTTCTGCCCTGCGTTTGTTTGCCTGCCATTCCTTGTCATTTAGCAAAAGTCGGCTCGAATGGCTTTTATTAATAACCAATCAGGTGCTCCAGTTGTCAAAGCTTAAGATTTAGTTTGGCTGATCCTATGATTTAAGGGATGGCTACATCAATTTATCTAGCTCCGAAAACCCGTAATCCACCACCTCCTCTTCAACTGGCAGCGCTGAAGGCATCGCGGGGCCATGGATATGCTCTTTTCGAACGCGGGGTAGCTTGTAGTCATTGCCCCCATCACTCTTGATACCCGACTGCATCACCTTCTGCAGTGTTACAAAACACTGTCGATAGTGGCGGGGAGACTGTTGAAGGCTTGGGAGACGGCGTAGATAAGTCCGTCCAAGTTCTTAGTCGTGTGCTTTAGCTGAAGCGCTTGTATGGCATTGAAGATGCCCAAATCCAGCGCATTAAGATCCCGCGAGCGTGGTGGCTGGCATACGAGCTCTATGTTCCAGCCACCCTGCTCACCGGCCTCCACGATATCTTTGTCGTATGGAGAGACGTGCGGCCCAGCATTGTCTTGTTGAACCTGCACAACTCTAGTTTTTCGTCCTACAACAGTAACATGAACAAGTTAGACCAAAACTGCAAAGTACAACACCTTTTAGACTTACCAGGCCATTTCTTCCGGATAGCAGGGTAAACCTGCTCAATTAGCTTTTGTAGCGTTTTCGTGTCATGCTAACATTCTTGGTAACGATCGTTCCTTCCAACGGTTACTGGAAGAACGCTGAGCCGGGGCTTGCTCTACGATTGGCCAGATGCCAATCTTGCCATCGAACAGCTTCCTGGTTCGGCCGTTGTAGCGAGGTCGTGCAATGGCCGCTAGGAACATTACCTTGCCAATGTTGCGTTTGTTTGGAGAAGATGGGTACGGTAACCCCTCGTCGGGTGTCAAATATAATTTTGCGTTTCCTTTGTAGAGATTGAACCATTTTTCGACAATATGCATAACATCGTACATGTACTGCGTTTTGCTCGAGCCTCCTATAATACAACAAAATTTATTTTTGAGTTAGTAATAATAGCAGCGAGTAATACAACTGGTCCTACCAATAGATCGCTGCACATGCACTAAGCAGTAATGCAACCGACGGAACCTGTGCGTCTCTGTGACGGGAGTCACACGCACCTTTGCCTTAGAGGAAGCGTTAACGCGTAACCACAACAGACGCCTGGCGTCTCTGTTGTAAGCTGGCCTTCCAGTCGTTTCCTGGTACCGAGTATCAAACGACTTGCGAGCTTCCGGGTTAGAGTTAAACTGACTGTATTAATCTCACTTGTAAGGTTCTAACTACTGTTAACTATCTGCATACTAAACTTCTGTACTCCAAATGGATGGCTCTCCATCAATCGTCTACCTTAAGTCCGATTCGTATCTAGTGTAAAATAAACAATCGTACTTAGCCGGGAGCAGGGTGTCACACACCCACTTATGTGGGGCATGTACTCGTACTTAGGCGGGCTTGTGTGAACCACACAGAAGAACATTGGGTCTCCCCTTTCATAAGTTCTTTTGCACGGCAAACGGTGGCGGCCAGCGTGGCCCCGTTACAGTCTCCGTCAGTGTGGGCTTGACGCGAGATACTGCACGTCGAAGCCAACCTCCTTTCATATACCGCCACAGCGACGTTGTGGGAATGCCACATGCCTTCGCAAGAGACCTCAGGGATTGCCTCTCAGAGAGGGGCACCGCAGCGATCAAGGCGGCCACCTCGATCTTCGTCAGCTTCTTCGTCTTGGGGGACATCTTGCTACGAGGGGGCAAACCAGAGCGGCCACGTTGTTGCGGTTCGACCACAACTTCCAAGCAGATCGTCCGCTCAGCGAAACTGCCTCGACAGCAGCGGCAACTGCTGCCGAGGCACTATCCTACGCGCGGTCAGGTCCACTAGGAACAAAGCCACGGATACCTTCGTTTCCAGCGACAGGTCTGCTCGGCCAGGTTTTTTCGGCATACACTTGGTCGGCGTGAGGCTCGGGAAAAGGGTGAATGAACGAAGAACGATTGGAGGTCGTCGACCTCCGATTTAAGCGAGGACTCAGACTGGCCATTTTAACCAATCGACACACTTATGTAGACCACATCAAATTCATGTTGAACAATCTACTGCATATTCATGTGGAACAGAGAAGTAAGTCGTTTTGCGGTTTTCGTCATCTTGATAATCGTTAATAAATCCACGATAAATATCTCGAAACGAAACCACCACATCACCTAAAGCACTCTCGTCTTATTGAAGCCTATATGATGCCCGAGAAAGCGGGGCAATAATAGTTTATGCTATGGCAAGCTTACGCCAAAATGAGTCATCAAGTATAATTATCAAAGTTTCAGGAAATCTTTTGCAAACGGAATTTTCTTGCAAAAATTTCGGAAGAGTTGCGAACTCGCAACAGCGATGCAAAACAGTATTGCATACTATTCCACAGAGTTTTACAAAGCGTAAACAACGCAAGTTGTACACTGTAGCACCCTTCATTAGTGCTTCCGCACGCCGAAGCCACTTTGTCGACGAAGAATTTAAGCATTTCCCCACAGTAGTTGCTTCTTTCGCAACGTCGGCAAATCAAGATTTCAAAACTGCTTTGACCAAGTTATTTATATCATGGGCAAAACAAAATAGAAACACGACTGGTGGCGGTTGTCAAGTATGCGATGTGCTCTACCACATTGGACAGCATTATCGGTCACAAGAACACCAATGTTCCATCCTTCTTGTTTTGCTTGCTTCATAATCAGCTCCATCTCTTCTGCCATTGCTACTCCATCATGCCGAGAGCCTGCTTTAGGAGGAACATACGTAAGTGTTTGGTCAAAGAGATCAAGCTCAAAACCTAAAAGTTGGATCCGCGCGTTTTGCTACACGTCAACTAGTGCGTTTCCAATACCCCGGATCGTATCTTGCTTCTCTCTCAGCTTCTTTGTTGCTAGCTTACGACAGTGTGCAGCGTGCGTTGTTAAAATACGCCCACCCAATACCCGGGCAGAAGGCAGGTAGGCCGAAATACCAGGGCAAAACATCCAGTAGTGCCCAGGTCAACGCCCACTCAGTGAATGTATCAGCAAGGAAGTTTTCTTCTTGATACTCCACAAGTAGATGCTCCAAAACCTTCTTTTGCTTCGTGGTGAAGCGCCTAGACGTGGTTGATTTTCCGGCACGCAGTGATGTAGCAGCGGTCACTGGGCGGAGATGCTGCTCTCGTCGCGGGCGTATTTCGATTGTAGCATAAAGGAGCTATTTCGCATGGACAGCGGCAGCGTTTCCGCTCTCTTTAAAGCAGTATGTCCGGATATGGTACCAATTCGAGAAGATCCTGACGCAATCGTGCCGCCGAAGCGGCTTGCGGGTTTTCTGCATGTATCAGGTGTGCGGGTTATGGCAGATCGCTTTGGTATCGGTCCTTCTACGATGTCAGAGATCGTGAAGGAGGTAGCCGCTATTGTGTGTCGCTTATTGCCGGCTTTCGTGGCGTCCCCATCCTTTCAACTCTGTGCGTCGCATTTTGCTAGTGAGTGCGGCATCCCACAGATCGTAGGGTGTATCGATGGTTCTTACATTCCGATCGCCAAACCGGTTGAAGATGAAACGATGTACTTCAATAGAAAGTTCTGGACGTTCTTACTGGAGATGAGTCTTATGCGCGCATCCGTTCTTGTTGCTGGGAAATTCTGGGTGTCAAACCACGAAGCACATGACCACCACGTTTGAGATTGCCGATACAAAAGCCGATGATGTCATTGCATCGTTAAACAAAAAGCTGAGTCATGCGCGCTATCGCGTGGTGTGCGCTTTCTGCCGGCTAATATGCCGATGGCGCATTTTTCTAGAAGGAATTCGCCAGGACATTACTCTCGCTCTAATACCGTTTACGCATTGTGTATTACACAAAACGTTTTACTTGTTCGCAATGACACGTTCACCTTCAGGGCCGAAGCACAACATCACACATTTAGCCAGTACAAAGAACATTTTCCTCAACCGGTGGGTGAAGTTGAAGCCGTTGAGTGCGGAAACACCCGATATGAACTGAAACAATGGTATGCATTCAAATTTAAAACTGCAGAGTAGGAAGTGAGCAGCACAAACAAAGAGCATCCAGTTCACACTATTTACATCGCACCAGTGTCCTTAATCAGAGCCACAGCCATCTCCTTTATCAGCGCCATTCGTTCGTTGTTCGTTTTACGCCGCACTTGCATATGTTCTTGCTGCAGCTTCTCAGTGCGAGCGAACAGAGCTCCGACCTCTCTAGCAGGATGTCCCTCATCTCTTCAAATCTTACTACTGCGCTTTCTCGCGCATTATTTTTATCCCCGTGTTGTGTGGGTCCTTGTCCGTCCTGCTTTCGTGAGGGGTAGAGGAACCGAATAAGTCGTTGAGGGCGTCACTTGCTGCCGCATTTCCCGCCAATTGGTCGTCCGTGTGAAAGCGGGGCTGGGCACTAAAAGTTAACGCGACGGACTCGGTATCAGGCTGCTTGCCTAAGAAGGTATGAAGATCCTCAAACACGTGTTCGGGCTCTTGATTATGCGGCGCTGGCTGTGAGAGGACCACGAAGTGCACTACGACTCAGTACCGATAGGGTTTTTGGGATAACATACCACAAATAATCTTAGAACGTACCGAAGCTCCTTCTTCTCTTTCTCGCTTAGATCAAACCACTCCGGTTTGCCGGTACTGCCTGCGATCCGATTTTGCGTTGACATCACTGACGAAACGATACATCCCCCGAAGAGCTTGCAACTTGTCTTCTACGCCCTTTTCGTGCGTTTGGAGGTAGGGAATGCAGATTTAGACTAATCATAAATTCTCTGATTCACCATGGTGGGTTTCTAGTCCTTGCGCCGCTCTCCGGTATGAATTCGCTTCCAAGCGCCAACGTTGTTTCGTCGGTCCAATTGCGCTTTTCGAACGGAGCCGGCGTAACTGCGGTTAGATTAACGCTGCTGATGCTTGGCGAAGGTATGGGGTCTTCATCTCTCCGAGAAGGTCCGTTGTGCTAGTTTTTCATGAATGTGAAGGGGTGCAGATCTTGTTGCGAGTGGTAGAGCGTTAAGCGTCGCAGGCGATTGAGCTCGACGAGTTCCAGGCCCCAGGAGGCTCATGGCGTCTCTGGGGAAAGGGCACTAAAGCGGTGCTTTCTTGGAACTTTTGTGTCATTTATCGCCATTTCAGGGATATTTAAGGGATACTGAACGCGGATTCCTGGAACCCGTGAGAAATTGGCCAGCTTCCAGGTTCCAAGTGTTTGCTGAACGGCACCAATGAGCAGTGTGCTCTCGTTTTCGTCGTCGTTCATGGGGCGGAAGCAAGATCTGATTTGATATGCATGGCTGCGCACGTTCCTAAATATATTTGGGAGCTCATAATTTGTGTTTAGGAGACATAAACCGGTTGCGGGAATCGCTCCAATAGGTGAAACGCGTGCGCTTCTTTTATCCAATCAGATACCGATTATGATGCTTACAGCGTTTACAATATTTTTTTGAATTTGAACATTCCATCATTTCGGACCAGAGGTACAGTAGTATCAATTTCTACCTGCAAATTGGTAAAGGCAAGAAGCGCCGCAAATTGATTCATCCAGAGCAACTTCCTGTTGCACGGAGACGTCGAGCGTGAGTTTGGACTTGGTGGCGTGTTGCAAAGTTTAGTTAAGCTTATGGCTCTCAAACTCCCCACGGAGTAACTTTACAACGTATTGGCGGTGCTACTGCAAAAGAAGGATACGCGCTGTCAGATTCGGAAAAAGATACTGCTCAAGTGAAAGCTGTTCAGCAATTTGGCACAAGTGTGTCGCTCGGCTTGGCTACGGTTGATTCGGATTCAAACGACGAAAATAAAAACTACTACAGTACTACTGTATTTAAGTAAGGTTCTATTGGTTTTATTGTCACTGATAGACTTTGGCTGCCAAGGTATATCGATATAAAACTTGAACAAATTAACCACTGTTGTACTGTAGCCTCTACTAAACTTTTAACTCACATTGATCCGCACATGCATCGTTAGGTGGCCACCCTCGGATGACCTCGGAACCCACAACACTAGCGAGCCACCGGCGGATGTGGGTATTCCAACCACGCTTGCGCGCCACCGATCCAGATACATCGCTTTGTCTTGCATGTCTGAGATCTTCGCTGTCCATTTCAATTTTGTCCCCGCAGGCACCTCAACCTTCTCGTAAACATCACCACCCGAATGAATGACAACGGTCACGTCTTTCTTGTCGGTACTTTCGAAAGAGACGTCTATCATGCCGTCTCCCTTCTTCGTCCAGGTTCCGTAACTTCCTTTGAACGCTTCGTCCATAGTTTTTAGGCCCAATGCATCGTACAGCGTACCATCGTCGATTTCGCCAATGAAAGCTGTTGGCCCACATGTCGGCTGAACAAATTGTGATACCATCCAGGCGATACCCGTTGGATCCATGCCACCAAGCACGACAAGTGCCAGGTTCGACGCTTCCAGCGTGTAATCATTTTCAGCGACAGATGCACCCATGTCCGTCGAATTGTTTTCCACGAGCTGTTCAACAATGACTCCGAGCGTCTTCCGGATCAAGTCGCGGGTCTCAAATGCCGCCTCTGTAGTTTTGTTATGCAACAGTTCGCACATGCAGTTGTTCGTGGCCGTGGGGATATCCTTCAATACGAGAGACGACTGGCTGATGTTTACTCGGATGTCATTTACCGTAGCGCTCGGTGTCGCGCTGCGAATTTCGCGAACCGAGGCAATTACACGGTCCGTGAGACTTTTTAGTTGGTACCCACAAGTCGAGTTGGAATCAAGAAGGTCCTGGAGCTCTTCCACTGTCGACTCGTCCGTAGCATCGATGGTGCTGGTATTCGAAAGAAGAGCCAGGACGTTGCTCGCAGATGAAAGAATTTGGTCGCCGTTGATGACGACTTGCTTCACGATATTTTCCACGACAACGTAGACGATGTCTGCAATCTTGATTTTGCCAGAAACTTCGATTCCAAGACAATTGGCAACAGCGACAGGGAGATCGAAGATCACAACGTTGGACTGGTAGGCAATCGCCAGCATTTCTTCGAGTGAACCTTGTGGCGCCGTCGTTCGCTGGAACCGGAGGTAGTAGATCAGAGACTTGATCACGCCGATGATGTTCGCAGCGCAGAGAAAACTTTTCTTTGCGTTCTTGTACGAGGAAAACACAGCCCCGAATATTCCTGCGGTCACTGTGTTGAATGCTGCAGCCACGACAGACGCAGCCTTACTAAGAACCTCTCCAGAGCAGTCATCATTTTGCGGGATGCACTCTGAATAACAATCGACGGGGTACGAAAGCGGACACTGGGCGATGCAGTTGATGCCATAATCTCTGTATCCAAGGGGGCAAGTCTTGTTGCTGCCAAATGATTCAGTCTTCCTGTAGCATGCCGAGTCAGTGGCGTCACCCACCGTAGGGCCCACCCAGTTCCGCAATCGATCGCCGTACCATTCCGAGCCCATTTTATCTCGGAGAGACTTGGTTTTCACATCGATTCGCGTCCAGATCGCACCCAACTGATCGACTTCGCCTTCAGAACGACCGAAGAAGCCGCTGAGCTGAAACCCTTTAGGAGCAGTGGCCGTGGCACCGTCATCTGTAGGAGTTCCAGCCGCCACGGAATTGTTCCTGTTTGTTGTGAACCGGAGGTAGAAAACCCTTGATGTCAAGCCCTTCTTCCCCCAATGGACTTCCATTGTTTTGATGTACTCATCGTCCTCGAGAGTGAGCGTGTAGTCTGTGCCACTGGAGCCGCCGTGAGTGAGCGTTAGTTCAGCCGGAGTCGCCACTCGCAAAACCACTGCAGTGATCCGTTTGGCGGCGTTGATCGTGATGGAGGTGGCAGTCTGTCCAAACTCGACCAGCTCGATATCCGAGAACGCGACGCCACCGAAGCCACCGAACGTTCCACTCAATTGAATATCCTCATCCGTAGTAGATCCGTGAACTGTGACAACAATCAGGAGCAGCAACGCCAGCAGCACGGATAAAGGCTGCATGTGAGCTCCTCGACAATGAACACAAAGTGATCAGCGCCCTCGGTCTTGGAACAAACATCCAGCTCGATTGCCATCACGACAGTCGGGCAGATGTCCAAATTGGGGCAACTTTTGAAGGCTGTAAGATAGGAACCAGGATTGGCAGCGTTGCCGCACCGAGGGATCCACTTTGGGTCATCCGACTTTTCTTCTCCAGCATCAGTGCACATCGTGTACATGCAGCAAGAAGTTGAAGAGGAACTTCTTCTTGTTCGCAAGAAGAGTAGGTCGACGTCGAAAACGAAGTCTTTGTGCTGCTTCGATTTGAGCGGTCTCGAAACGTAACCTTTAGAAGACCTGTTTACCTCGAAGTTCGAGTCGAACGGGTGCTGCGGTCTACAACCACCGCAGTTTGATGATCGTAAAGAGTGTGTTGAATGTCGGCCGCCCAGGTCTTCAAGGACACCGTTCAAGTCAAACTTCGACAGACAAAATTTGTTGCGATGATTCCAGTGTGCGGGAATCCTTCGCTATGAAGCGTCATCACTGGGTCCATAAATGAATACCAACACATATCGCAAGACAGTGCCACCTCCAGGACGTGAACATGAGGTGCTATCCTCGATGCCCATTGCAGGTTCACGTCCCTAGCCAAGTATTTCGAGACGTCTCTATTTTACCCGGCATCACAAGCATCGTATGGAGCTGATCGGAGCCTCACTTCGCGCGCAATAGTAAAATTCTACAGAACAGAAAGCATCGATATAAAGGAGTACCAGATACAGGAATTGTATGTCAATGCTCTATCTGATCGAACTTTGACCTACTCGGATAAAGAGGTGAATGGAGTGCAAGATTTGCAGATTCCGATGGCCTTTCCGAGGGTAACTCATCTGGTCTTGGACTCGGGTAGAATACAAAACGTGCTCGCCAACATGTCGACCGACCGTAGACATCCTGATGCAGTCACTAAAAACAATCGTAGCATGGGCCCGTGTTGTACACCTTGATAACGTTGGATCCCTCACTCCACGATTTTGCGAGTGCAGTGGTGCCCATGCCATTCACGAAGCTGTTGCAGGTGTTGACGCTGTTTGCCTTCTTCGTCATCCGTGGGGCTGCCTTTTTGGACCAAGACGTTCTGCTAAGTGAAACTTTCGGCGAAGGTATCGACGGTATCGCGTTTTCGGACATCACTGAAGTCAAGCTAGGACAGAGGCTCAGTTCCGTCACACTACGAGGTGATGAACGCGTCGACCAAGTTACGTTGGGAGTGGAGCCACCCACAGAGGTGACTTGGATTCATGGAGGTTCGGGTGGAACCGACAATATTCTCATTCTCGGCACGGACGAGTATATCACATCGATGGAAGTCCACGTGGCTAAGAAGGGTCGATGGCCACGAGTATTTTACCTCAAAGTTACCACTAACACGGGGAATTCAGTTGCTACGGGATCCAAGACAGATGAAAGCAAGATTGCCACCGCCCCCGAGGGCTTTCAGCTCAGCGGGTTCTTCGGTCGGGCAGGTTCTGAAGTTTACGAATTGGGTGCGATCTGGACGAGGAGGAGTGCTACCTATTTAGCTCTCACGGACAACATGGGCGATGAATGGTATGGCAACAAGATTCGTAACTGGGTAGGACCAACTGTCGGCGATGCAAAGGACTCGGCATGCTACCGGAAGACTGAGGTTGCTGGTAGCAACGGTATTTGCCCGCTCGGATACAACAAGACCGACACTTACTGCATCACACAGTGTCCGCTATCGTATCCAGTTAAATGCTTTTGGAGTGCATCCCGCAAAATGATGACTGTGCGCTGGAGGTTCTTCAAAAGACGGCGTCGGTGGTGGCTGTCGTATTCAATACAGCAACTGCTGGCCTACTTGCCGAGGTCAGTGTCGCGTACAAAACAGCAAAGAAGACATACATTTGTGCTGCCGGCATCATTGGCGTACTAAAGTCCCTCATCTACTATCTCCGATTCCAGCAAACTACGGCTCCCCAAGGTTCCGTTGAAGAACTACTTGCGATAGCGTACCAAACTGACGTCGTACTCGTGGACCTGCCTATCGCAGTCTGCATTTGTCTCGGATACCCTGTTTCGTTCGCAGCAAGAGTTGCTGGTGTTGTGGTCACGGTCGTGGAGAATGTTGTGAAGCAGGCTATCGTCAACGGAGATCAAATTTTATCGTCCGCGACCGATGTGATGACTTTTCTTACCAATGTCAGTGCGCTCAACTCGGAGGATGATTCGACGTTGATCGAACTGCAAGTGTTCTTGGACTCCAATACGACCTGCGGATACCAGCTCAAAAGTCTCACAGATCGCGTCAGTAATACAGTCAACAGCATTCGCAACGCAACGCCCAGCGCCACCACCGAAGATATTCGAGTGACAATTAGCAGGTCGTCACTGGTGTTGAACGACGTTCCAGTCGTCACAAACAACTGCATGGGCGAAATACTGGCCAACAAGACATCTGAAGCTGCCTTCCAGACCCGTGACTTGCTTCGCAAGACCATGGGTGTTATCATCGAGCAGCTGATCACGACAAATGATACAGATATGGGCGCCTCAGTTGCAAAGGATGACTCCACGCTCAAAGCATCCAACCTGGGACTCGTCGTGCTAGCTGGTCTCGATCCAACGGGCATTATATGGATGGTGTCGCAGTTTGTCCAGCCGACTTGCGGTCCAACATCATTTATCGGTGAAATTGACGACGGCACTCTCTTCGACGCACTAGGACTTACAACCGTGGACGAGGCGTTTGAAGGTAGCTACGGGTCTTGGACGAGGGAAGGCGACGGTATGGTAAACATCATCTTCAAGAGCACAGACACAAAGGACGTGACAGTCGTCATTCATTCGGGTGGCAGCAACTACGCAAAAGTGAAAGTTAATTCATGCGAGATCATGACCTGGAACGCCACACTCGCTGAGCTCCAAGACAAGACGATGTATTTAGATCGATGGCGCCCAAATATCATAGGCATTCCAGGATCTGGTGGAGGATCATTAGTACTCTGGGTGCCGCGATCGTCAAGGGGGCCATTTGAGTTTGCACGTCCGAATCAACGCGAGCTAGTCGTATTTTAGATAGAACCAGGTATACCAAAAAATCGATATATCTAAGGTAGGAAATACTCTGTACTTCGAAGTACGTAGTAGTATAATACGTATAAGGACAATAAGAAGGAAATGAAATTTGTTTAATTTATGATTTAAAAACCTTAATTCTCGGTAACGTATTTCTCCATTCACATGTCAAACTGCTATTTTAAAATACATGATGGAGAAATACGCTACCGAGAATTAAGGTTTTTTAAATCATAAATTAAACAAATTTCACAATTATTGGTACATAAAATGCAAATATATTTCTGGAGCTATCTATTTTCGGGATGTCTGGATCGAACCCTTACTATGCTGTCAGCATCTGAAGTTTAGACTTGAACAATGGGTGTACCTTTACAAATGTATTATTGTACGTACTGGTACGTAACACCACCATGGATACGTGTACCGGTTACTGACATGTTTTAATGTGTCAAACAAAAAGAGTAACCGCACCGGTCGTGATAAACGCTTGCTGAACGCCAAATTTGACAACTAAATTTCGTTTTTCAGTGAGGTACATTGATGTCACTTAGTTCTACCTAACGACTTCCTATGTCCGTTCTAGCTATCGTCTACTTGCTGACAACTAGCTTACATTCGCGATCCAAGTTCGCACTTCCCTAATTTGACAACTAAATAACAGAAGATGGAGCCACCGCTATCCCAAATGCTAAATTAGAAGTGGCATCCCAGCCACAAAGCTCATGCTTGTTCTCTCAAACTGCAACAACACGTTCGTGCCTACTGCCGCCCTCTCGGAACGCACCAACCAGTCCGCGCCGACCGTCGCCGTCTCGACCAGCAACAACAAGTCCGTGCAGACGACCGTCTCAACAAGTAGTAACACGTTGTAGTGAATCCAGGGAATTCACACTAGGATAGGTTTTCGTAAACTACCAAATAGAACACACGACGATGCGGGGACTAGCCACGGAAAGTAGTCGAATGTATTGATGTAACTTCCTGATCACTTGAGTGATGGGAAGCGAGATGTGAAGTGAGGTCAAGTTGGGACACTAACTCTCACTCAATGCCTAGGGCATCTCAACTTGACCTGGCCAAGTGAGAGACAGTCAATCTGGGGTCATCCCCGGACTGAGAGACGGACTGTCGTGGTAAGCTTATGGAAGCCGTTCAGACCCACGACAGGGAGCCCAAAGGAAACATGTAGCTCGACATTAACGATCCTAATACAAGCTGAGTCAGGCACTGACAGCCTGACCAGCGGAACATGTACGCCTGACGACTGGCAGCCGTCAGACACCTATTTGGTGAATCTGTGATCCTGTTCTGAGGCATGCTCACACCAACCTGGCGGTGGGAACAAGGTGAAACGCTTGAATCCATTACACAGCCCCCAAAGCTTGGATCCACCGCACTCGCCGCTCAGGCGATAACTCCACGGCTCGAGAAAACACTCGTCTAGCCGCCATCCAAAAGCAGCTTAGCGAAATCGCACCACCAGTTCACCACTACGCGTGATGATGGTGAGCACGACAAGATCAATGTCCTCTTCGCGTTCGCGTCGATGATGAAGGTGGCATGCCTTCAGAAGTTGGGACTGCCCGAGCAATCGCCAACCGGATACGGCGTTCCCCACGTACTTGCCGAGCTGAAGCTTGGACGTCCTCCTGCGAGGTTCCTGTCGTCACAGCAGCTTCTCCGTCCTTATCGCCAGTTTGTCCTCGCTGGGACGCGTCTGTCGATCGATGACGCGTTGCCTACCGGATACTTGACGCCGTGTCGAAGCACCAGTAGTCGGAAGTGCAGGAGTAGTCACAGCTAGCGTCCCTGACGCCTCGCCATGTTCTCCATCACCACAAACACGTTTCCAATACGCGTATAGCTCTTGGTCACCCGCTTTAGCCACATAGTTGCCGACCAGCACACGAATTTCCTTGAACAAACTGAGCACCGATTTGTACGAGTCTTCGATGGGCTGCAGCCCTTTCCATCCAACGCAAATCGCGATGTCGCTGGTGTCCAATTTTGAAGCACCCGTTGCAGCAGAACGGAATGCTGACGGCCTGCTCAGTGTTGACAACCGGATTTGGGTGCCATCCGAAGCCAAGGATCGCATTCAACAACTATGCGTAGTGGCACACTGTGGTCCGTGGACAACATGCCATGGTTGCCCATCTACGTCGTCTTTTCGTCACTGAACATCTCTCGGTCATCCTTTCCTCGTTTGTGGGCCAGTGCCTGCTGTCTCTGCATTCGCGAGGGGGAAGATTGTCCCCATGCCTTGGGGTGAAACGATCGAGTGCAATTCTCGCAATGGAGTACTTCACTTTGATTTCTTGTACATGGGCAACAGCTATGGGGATAGCAAGTACCTGCTCGCACTAAAGGATCATGCCACTCATTACTGCGAGTTGGTGGTGGCCGACACAGCTGACAGCCGCCTGGTGACCGAGGCGCTGCTCGCCTGGCACTCACGATTTGGTATCCCACCGGTATGGGTATCAGACAACGGAAGCCATTTCAAGAATGAAGTCGTCGCTGATCTAAGTCACCGTCTGCTAGTGCAGCAGACGTTCACACCTGTGCATTGTCCGTGGATAAACGGCTCTGTGGAGCGTGTTAACCGTGATATACTACAAGTGATGAGGGCAATGATTTTGGAATACAAGGTCAGCTACAAGGACTGGGTGTACCTCGTGCCGATGGTACAATCCAGTTTGAACCACACGGCTGTGCCTTCGTTGGGCAACCGTGCGCCAGTGAAGTTGTTTAGGGATTGTAATGCCCGACGCCACTGAAAGAATTCTACTTGTCCGGGTCGGACAAGTTGCAGACTGTCCCGGAGAGCGACAGAGTCGACAGCTATCTTGACGACCTGTGCAGCAGTGTGCAAGCAATGCACAGCGCAGTTGAGGATAGCAGTGCCTGTTGAACAAGAAGCGTGAGTGGGGTGAAAACCTCGTCAACTTCTCCGAGGATGACTTTGTGCTCAGTTCTCGGGTCGACGAAAAGCAAGGGAACAAGTTACATGTGACCTGGATTGGTCCCTACAGAGTGGTGCGTGCTGATGCACACTCATTTCGAGTGCAACATTTGGTTACGGGTGACGAACTGGATGTGCATGGCTCTCGCCTCAAGCTGTACGCGGATAACAGCTTAGAGGTGACCGATGAGCTGCTGGAGCATGTGGCTTCGCAGGGTATCCTGCTTGCGGTTGACGAACAACTCCACGAGAGTTGGCCATACGAAATTATCTGCATCGAGAGGTCTCAGCGGAGTCGAACTCGCTGGTGCTGGTGCAGCAGCGAGTTCGACGCAGTACGACGACGTACAGCTTTAAGTCGCTTGACAGTAGCTGTACGATTGTGATTGCCGGCCCAATGAGAAATCATATCTGTCCAAACGTTGGCAGGGCCCGGAACGCGCTCCACAATGTATCGAAAGTTCGTCAACTTCATAGACCAGCGCAACAACTTGCCCTTGATGTGTTTCTTGACACTCTCGTGTGGGGCGAAGTTGTGAATCAGGTTGCGGTGATCGCAGTACATGCGAATTGTTTTAGGTCGCAGTAGGAGGTAGTCAAGCTTATCACAAGCTGTGACTATCGGAAAGGCCTCCTTTTCAATGACAGTCCAGTTTAGCTGGCTGCCAGTAAATGTGCCTCTCATGAAATTTAAAAGTCAGTGCTGCTGGTCTGTAGCAGGCACCTTCGAGTCGAAATCCACGACTTGTGTCACAATGAGGGACCATCCAATGTCGGACACGTCAGTGAACAAAGAGGTCGTGGCAGAATCACCTGGAAAATCCAAAGTAGCCGCAGTGGCTAACATCTCCTTCATGGAGTCGTAAGCGTGGCGTTCTTCCTCGATGAGCGAAAGCACGATCCCAGCAGCCGCACGATTCGTCCGCTTGGTGCTGGCGAGAGCATGATCGAGTCGTTTCTGCGAACGACTTGTCGTGCACAGTCGACGATGTATTCACGCATCCAGTTGATTGCACAGTCAAATTGCTGTAACTCGGCTGCAGTAGTAGGATACGGTATGGCCCTCAGCGTTTCAATCCGTGCAGGATCGTGTCGGACGCCTTGGCTGTTGATCAGTTTGCCGCACCACTTCACCTCTGTCTGGTACAGGCTGCTCTTCTTGGCACACAGCTTGAGGCCAAAATCACTCAGCAGCGAAAAGAACTCTGCGAGTTTGTCCATGTACACGTCCATGTCGTCCGCATACAACCGTAAATCGTCAAACCAGATCAGTAGATGTTGGTACAGTAGGCTGGTGAAGCACTACTCCATCGTCTTCTGAAAGAAAATAGCAGCATCGCTGCAGCCCTGTTGAGCTTTCCGGTGTGTGAAAATCTTCTCGTCCGTCATGTATGAGAGAAATTCCTGGCACAACGCAGCAAGGTAGCTGCCAGAAACCCTTAAGAAAGTCGAATAATCCAAAAATGTTTCATTCCACGTGCATTTTCCATGACTAGAAAGGATGGGCATGACTGCTGCCATCACGTCGGTCTTCCCGTTTAGCGCTCGATAGTCAGTGGTTTGCCTCAAGTGAGATCCGTAGACTTCTTGACGGGTAAAACGGTGCTCGCCCAGCGGCTTTGGAGGTTCTCGTACACAATTCACTTCGTCGGACAAGCCCCGGCTTGGAGGTGCACCTCCATCGGCGGCACATTTGCCGGAGGGTCAGCTCGCAACTCCAAACGCCACACGTCATACGCATGCGCAATAGTACGCAGTTGTTCAACTCAATCCTGGGAAGACCATTCTCCACAGCACGTTCAATTAGTCGTTCCACGGCCGCAAAAATGTCATCATCGCTTGAAACAGGTTCTCCAGGGTTGAAAGGCATGTCATCTGCCTCCAACTCGATCGAATCACCACTGGTCGACGTTGATTCCCAGCAGTACGAGTAGATCGTTTCCCACAATATACTCGTGTCCACTAGCAGGACGTCCACAGTGTCCATTGGCTCAACTGGACCTGCTGCGGTATGGATCATCACATGGAGTCTGGCCTTCAAATCAGCCACCACCCATGTCGATCCGAATGCTTGGTTGCGAACGGGAACTTGCAGCTGTACGGCCTCCACACTCCGCTTTGCATAGCTGCTCCCAGTGAGACCGGCCCATAACTGTGTAGTCAGAGCCGCTGTCTGGACAGTACGGCAACTCCAGCACACCATTCGGCGTCACCTTGCGATTGGAATCCGGAAGCAGCTCACCAAGTCGCTTAACTCGGGCTTTCTTCGTCTTCCTGGCGTCACGCCGTCGCTTGAATAGCTCGGTCTTCTTGTCGTCCGTGACCTTGGTGCAGTCACGCAGTCAATGCATCTCCTTGCACTTGGGGCAGGGCCCAGGTGGTCCTCCTGGCACTTGCGGCTTCTGATCGCCTTGCGTTGTAGTCTTCGGTATATCTTGACTTGGACTCGGAGTCGTTGTCGTCGAAGGCGTCGACGACTTGTTGTTCCAACGTCGTTTCTGCTTCGCAGGCATATGAGCGTGCGGGGTCCTCGGCACTTTCACTTCGCGCCCAGCCGGTTTCTTCCTCTGCTGATTCAGACGCTGGTGTTGGCTCGTGAGAAATGGACTTGATCTTCAGAGGTAGGACCGGAGTAAACAGTGGTACTGTCCCACTGGAAACACCATCACTGTGGGTTGGAGTCGTCATCTCGGATGTTGTTGTTGTAGTACTGGTACTAGTACTAGTACATCCCCTCGATACACTTATAACTACTATGTATAGTAGAGAAACTACTAAACCCAGAAATAAAACTACTACATATACTACTAAAGAATTCTTTGTAGTGAATCCAGGGAATTCACACTAGGATAGGTTTTCGTAAACTACCAAATAGAACACACGACGATGCGGGGACTAGCCACGGAAAGTAGTCGAATGTATTGATGTAACTTCCTGATCACTTGAGTGATGGGAAGCGAGATGTGAAGTGAGGTCAAGTTGGGACACTAACTCTCACTCAATGCCTAGGGCATCTCAACTTGACCTGGCCAAGTGAGAGACAGTCAATCTGGGGTCATCCCCGGACTGAGAGACGGACTGTCGTGGTAAGCTTATGGAAGCCGTTCAGACCCACGACAGGGAGCCCAAAGGAAACATGTAGCTCGACATTAACGATCCTAATACAAGCTGAGTCAGGCACTGACAGCCTGACCAGCGGAACATGTACGCCTGACGACTGGCAGCCGTCAGACACCTATTTGGTGAATCTGTGATCCTGTTCTGAGGCATGCTCACACCAACCTGGCGGTGGGAACAAGGTGAAACGCTTGAATCTATTACACACGTTCGTGCCGACGGCCATCTTCTCAATCAGCAAAAACTACTGTAGTCCCTGCGTACGAGCATATGGGAGTAAACTACCGTGCATTTGAAGTAAGTCTGTATGTGAAGCTTGGTGACGACGAAGTCATGAAGGAATACGTTGCCCTCACCACCCAGCGCGGCGTCTCGAGCAGGGACTCATACGGTAGCGAGTAGTTCCCACTCGACTGGGTACCATGTCTGTGAAACGGACGTTTGTGCTTGCAGATATGCCCACTACTGAGATGGCTGAAAGCGATATTTTCGGTTTAGTACAGCATAATATGTTCATATTATGAAGATGTTTAGGTCTAAAAAGTAATTTAAAATATGAACCATTAAAATATTTCGTAAACAGCAATTCGACGCTTTGCAAACCTCAATATTCGAATCCTTGACTGTACACTCCACGATAAAAGTATGTAGACACCCCAACAGGTCACTGTAACGCAGGTCCCCAATACGCAAATTATCACAAGCAACCGCAGACAAAAGGCCAGGCCAAATTTGCTTTCGATACGTGTTTTTGCCACGCGATTCTGATCGACAGTAGCTTTAAACCAAAAGTGAAGAAAAACTGGCAAGTTATCACTGCAGCTTACGGCATTTTTCGGTACTTTTAAGACTTAAAATATCAAACTGCGCTAGGTTACACTCAGATTCCGCTCCTTAGGTGGAAACTGTAAATCTCAAGCTATATCGCTTTCAATTTCAACAGGTTTTCATTTAGTGTAGATTTTTGTACAGTGCTCTTAAATTTTATCACGGCGGCGTAATCATTTTTTGTGCATAAACGCGAAGCTCTTTCGTGTTTTTGGTACGAGTGACAAACCGCATCTTTTTTAAGTGCGGTTTAAAACAGATAAAATTGACGCGGTTACATGTATTACAGCAGGCCGTCTAACTGTAAAACTGACTCATGCCTTTATTTTATTTCTTTAAACCGGCGTCTGGAAGGAAATATCATCTCCCGGTGCGAATTCTTTATCGGTTATGGGTCGAAGATTTCCGTACTGGCAGTACGGTACTTATTTGCTTAGTAGATCCGAGAGGCTCGTCGGAAGTGTGGGCATCGTTTAAATAAAAACATTTTGGATGAGGCTATTTATGTTATAAATTGGATCCACGAAATCAACATGAAACCTTTTATATTAATCCTGCACTAGAACGTCTCAAATACTTTGAGAAATATGCTGCCTCTTCACTTGCAGTGATCTTCTGGTGCGCACTACCGGTATGCATGTTAGGTAGGTATACTGCTACGTCACATACCCCGGCTCTTGGACATGTCGATCTTTCTGGTGTGGCAGGCATTTTTGACCATGCTCTTGTCAACAATACATGTATTAATACTGTAGCATTGCACACTTCGTTGGACTCCAAGAGCGGTATTATTTATACCCTATTTACCGTCCAGCTTAAGTAAAAACGCGTATGTCACGGCACCAACACGTTTTGAAAATGTGAAAATGCTACACATATATGTCACGGTGTTTTTCTAAATGGTGCAAACTATAAAAGTCTACTCAAATAAGAAATTTGTGCATGTTATGTACGATTCTTATCATTTTTTTCTACATCGTATAAACTGTGTTTAGGTTGTGGCTGTTTTTTTAAATACCGTTGAGACTCCAACTCGCCCGCGACCACGGAGAGAAGAAGAAAAATTCACCAGCAGGTCGAAAAACTTCTGAATCTGTTTCGTAAATACATAACCCTAATACTAATAAATTTGCTGCGTGTAAAGTGTTCTTTTAAAAAAGAGCACTTAAAAGAACACTGCGTACAGTATTTTCGATTCAATTATTATAATAAGTGCCGTGCGTTATAGTATTGTGAATTCCGCAGATCTTGGGGGTTCGCTTAACCGCCACATACAAATTACAAGTCATTTCCGAAGTCGCCCATAGCAGCACATGTGTCACAGTAAGTACGAATCGGACTTAGTGTGAATTCAGCCGTCAGATTTGGCATTTTCACCGCGCTCAATCGCCCAATGCAGTTTTGAGTAGAACCCACAATATCCGTTTTTCATAAGGTTACAGTTGGAGACGACGATGGCACGCTTTCCTAACTGGTATAGTACACGGATACCTTCCAGGGCCTCATATGGTGTTGTCAGTGTCAAGCTGCCTCTCGATCTGCCGGCTAAAGTTTGCGGAAAACTTTCGCGTTTCAATTTACATTGATATATGGTTCTTGTGCGAATTTGGGAATGTGCAGGCATAGAATAGTTGTCTAGAGTTCACTCACGTGAGTCTCAAAGGCGTCATTTCCAGGCTTCTAGCACGTGAGTGAGCTCTAGACAACTATTCTATGGACCTAGAAGTTCTAGGTCCTAGAATCTACGAGTCCTAGACATGGTGCCAATCCCGTACTTTATCCTGCCGGGATGCCTACAAATCCCTCGACTATCAATTCGATTCGATTCGTACACCCGACTTCGGAGCACGCGTCGTGCGAGAGTCCCGACCAGCTCGTCCATTTTGTGTTTTACAGGCTGTCGCTACAATACAATCAGCGCTGTGCATCTCAAAGCGAGCATGCCGCGAGTGGCAGTGCTGCGTGTACTGCTCCTCCTCGGTTGGTGTGCTGCAGGAGCGTCGACTACACTAGTAGATGCCTCAACGACGGACGAAGACATTCTACTCAGCGAGGCATACGGTGGGCCACATGGTGATGCGTTCTCGGACATGGCGTCAATTACGCTCGGACAGACTCTCAGCTCCATTACGGTCCGTGGTGACGAACGAGTCGACGCAATATCGGTAAATATCAAAACTCCAAAAGAGGCGACTTGGACCCATGGAGGCTCAGGTGGAGAGGAAAATGTGCTAATACTTGGTATGGGGAGTACATTGATTCAATGGAGATTCACTGGGGTAAGAAGAGAGGCCACACGACGGTCTTCTATCTCGAGCTTGAAACGAGCGAGGGCAACTCCGTATCTGCAGGAACGAAGACAGTCGAGAACACCCAAGTGACTGCCCCCAAAGGTTTCCAGCTCAGCGGATTTTTTGGACGTGCAGCAAGCGAAATGGACCAACTTGGTGCAATTTGGACGAGGAGGTCGGCAAAAGCTGCACAATTGACAGACCGGATGGGGACTGCCTGGTACGGCAAAAAGATCCGCAATTGGGTTGGCCCCTCTGTCGGGGTTGCCAAAGACTCAGCGTGCTACAGACAGACACACGCTTTCAATAGCAGCAAAGTGTGTCCATCTGGATTCACTTTCGACGACGACAATTGCATCGCTCAGTGTCCGCTAGCGTACCCTGTGAAGTGTTTTCTAGAATGCATTCCTCAAAATGATAACTGTGCGCTGGAGATCATGCAAAAAACTGTGGCCGTGGTGGCAGCAATTGTGAACGTGGCGTCAGCAGGCGTCTTGGGCGCCATTTTTTCAGGTTACAAGAAAGTCAGCCAAACTTTCTTCTGCGCTGCAAACGTGGTTGGAGTGCTCCGGTCTCTCATTTACTACATCAGATTCCAGAAAACAACGGCGCCCCAAGGAGCTGTTGAAGAGTTACTAGCCGTGGCCTACCAGTCTGATGTCGTTCTTGTCGACTTGCCAGTTGCAGTGTGCCATTGCCTTGGCCTACCCGTGCCGGCGAATATGCAGTTTACTGGTATTGTCATGATGATCGTGGAAGGCATTGTAAAACAAGCTATCATCAACGGTGACGAAATCCTCTCGTCCGCCAGGAATGTCATGAATCTACTCTCCAACGTCACTGTAATCGACTTTTCACAGGTTACCGGTAGCGTGGACGAACTGCAGGACTTCTTGGATTCAAATTCGACGTGTGGATATCAACTCAAACGCCTCTCAGATCATGTTATGACTTCCGTCATCAACGTTCGCAATAATACTCCCGGCGCTACGATTGATGACGTCCGAGTGAAAATCAGCAAGTCCTCGCTCGTGCTGAAGGATATCCCCACAGCTACCAACAACTGCATGAACGAGTTGCTCTCGTATAAAACTGAGGAGGCTGCGTTCGATACTCGCGACTTGCTCCGGAAAACCTTCGAAGTGATCATAGAGCAGCTCGTCAGTACGGGGGTGACCAACGGTGGGGCGTTTGTAGCTGAGTCTCAGTACGTACTCGAAGTGACGAACTATGGGCTCGTCATGCTGTCTGGTCTCGATCCGACTAGGGTTATATGGTTAGCATCTCAATTCGCCCAACCGACTTGCGGGCCCACCTCATTTATTGGCGATATCGACGATGGCTCGCTGTACGACGCGCTGGGTTTAACGACAGTCGATGAAGCGTTCGTAGGCAGCTACGGTATGTGGAAGAAAAAGGGGACGGCATCGTGCAGCTCATTTTCAAGAGCATCGACTCAAAAGATGTGACAGTTAACATTTACTCGGGCGGTGAAAGCATCGCGGATGTAGACGTTGATGCGGGCGGGTCGGCAACCTGGAACTCCACCGTCTCGAAATTGCAGGACAAAGTGCTGTATCTGGATCGTTGGAGACCGAATCTTCTTGGTATTGCTGGTTCGGGTGGTGGCTCTTTAAAATTATGGGTCCCTAGAGCCTCGAAGGGGGCCACATGACTTTGCATGTCATGATTAACGTTAGTTAGACAAATTATTACTCCTCGAAAGCTGATGGAGTTTCGTTGTTGAGTCCGTGATAATAGAAGTTTCTCAAAGGTTAGCCTTTGCTGCTACCCGTATCGAGATTGTTGCGTGATGGTTTGGATGGCAAGTTCAGTCGAGGCGATAATGAATTTCATGCTTGAACTTTACCACTCTACAAATCTGAAGAGGAATCACTTCTGGTGACTGCGAGTATCCGATATTTTCAAGGGTACGAAAAGCCTTGGATCAACAACAGTGACAGCACCGCCGACCACTGACCGCTAGCCGGAGCAGCCGCAGATCCCAACGCCTATCCTGCGTATTTTTCTGGTCGACCATGCCCCCACCGAATCGGTGGCACTTGGCGAAAGGCGAGATAGATGGACAACCCTTGACGACCGCCACAACGCTTCTTGCTGTTGAGCTCTGAAAGTAAAATATGGAGTTCCTGACAGCGTTCCAACCGCTGTTGTGCTTCTTCACTACCGCAGTTCTTGGCGCTGTATCCGACGAAGGTATTCAGCTGGGCACAGCTTTTGGAGGGTCCCATGGTAGCGCATTCTCGGATATCGACTCAATCCAGTTTGGGCAAGTGCCGAGCTCCATCACAATTTGTTCCGGCGAGCAGTGACGTTGCAAATTGCAGAGTTAACGCTGTCCCATGGTGGGAGGAAGTAGACTTTTGCTCGATGGTACTGAAAATTGCTGATCCAGAATTCTCGTGCAGAAAAATTGTGCCCACACGTTATTTTAATATAATACTTCCGTTTATCGTGAAGCTGCATACACCTCGTGTTTGACTACAGTACTGCCAAGCTTCGACGGACGAGCTTTACTCGAGTAAAAGGGCGTCGCTGTAAGCGCAAGTATTGTGTAAACTACTTCAGAAGTACTTCGAAGTACATAGTAAGACAGCGCGTAAAATGAAAAGCTGTAGGAAATGTATTGAAATATACTTCTACTACGTGGTAGATGCGAACCCGACTACAACTGTAGTCTAAAGACTGAATATGCAACAACAACAAAATGCTACGGAGCGAGAACTGTTGGTATTATCGGTACCTACTCGTAGTTCATAACAACTGATCGAGATACCCTCCTTCCTTCGCGAGCTCATAGAATACGCCACTGCCATCCTTCACCAACTCACGAGGACTGTCGAACTCCACCACGCGACCGTCGCTCAGCACCATGATGCGGTCCGAGTCCAGCACCGTGCCCAACCGATGCGCGATCGTCAGCACCGTCGCGTCTTGGAAGTCCTCGTTGATCATACGCTGCAGCTTTTCTCCGTCGCGTGGTCGATGGACGCCGTCGCCTCATCCATCACCACGATGCGGCTCCGAGTCAACAGCGCGCGAGCCATGCACAACATCTGTCGCTCACCCACGCTGAAGTTCTCGCCGTTCTCGCTTAACTCGAACATCAGTTGGTTCTCCAACGCCGACACCTGAACCTTCATGTCCACTTTCTCCAATGCCGACCAAATGTCAAAGTCCGTGAACTCGTCGAACGGGTCCATGTAGGCTCGTAGTGCACCCTTGAACAGCACGGGTGACTGCGGGATGATGGATATACTCGAGCGCAATGTACGCAGCGGCATGGTTGCAATATCCACGCCGTCGATAAGGATGTGGCCGGACACGAGCTCGTTGATGCGGAAGAGCGCCATGGTGAGACTGGACTTGCCAGCGCCGGTGCGTCCGACGATGCCGATCTTCTCGTTGTTGTGGACGTCGAAGGAGAGGCCCTTGAGCACGGGTTCAGCTCCTTGCTTATAGTTGAAGACAACGTCTCGGAATTGAAGAGTGGAGGAACGAGGCCAGGAGGCATCGGGTTGGATGATAAGTGCTCGCTGACTGCCCTCTGCTGGGATCGATGCGTACTCGAGGATACGTTCAGGGCTGACCATTTGAATCTCTACCCACGACCATGACTGTACAAGATCGGCAAGTCCGCTGTCGACACTAAGAGCGTACGTGAATGCCAAGCCCACCATGCCGGGGGACAGGTAATCACGCAAGTACACAAGCCCCGATACGACGATGACAATCACTCCACACCCCAGAAGCTGCATGCGAACCAGGAACCACTGCACTGCCACGGTCTCTGCAAACCAGCATTTGCTATTCACATCGTTGCGAATGAAGTTCTCCAGGGTTATTCGGTCAACGGTCTCGCGACCAAATGCACGAATAACAACGACACCCTCCTCCGACTGCTCCACATGACTCAGCACAGGAGACGAAGACACCTTCCACAAGCGCGAGATTTCCCGCGACGGGGCGAGATAGAAGCTGGCGATCTTCACGTACATCCACACCAGTGGAATAATCAGCGCGCCCAAGAAGCTCATGGTGTACACAGCAGTCGCTAACTGGCATACAGTGAAGAAAAACACCGCAAGGAAGCCTCCGAATGCGCCCGGAATCATGCAATCCACCGCCGACATGTCGTCACCGTATCGGTTCACGATACGTCCGATTGAGTTGGCATCAAAAAATCGCAGCGGAGCCTTCAGCAGCGACAGCGTCATGTTATCAAACAAATGCCTCGAAGCTCGAAGACCGACAATCGCCACAGTGGCTGTGCGAACAAATACCATTATGGCCGCACCAGCTCCCAGAAGCGCATATACCTTGACGTTGTAAGCCGTCTCGTCGTGGTTGTATGAGCCATCCTTCTGACCGGTCCAGTGATTCAACCACAAGTCGCTACCGATCTGACACACCTGCCACAACGTCTGCACAACGAACAGGAAAATACACACCTTGATGCCACCCAGCGATTCTAAGTAGTTCGAGAACACCTCCTTCGACACACGACCCTCTTCGCGCTCCTCGTCATCGATGAGTCGACCAACGTCTTTGTCCTGGGTTGTTTGGTTCTCGCCATCGTGACTAGCATCATCCTTTGTCGAGCGAGGCAATACTGCCAGTGTGTACGAGTATCTCGGCATCGCGACGTCATACGGCGTAGCTGTCAGCTTCCCATCCTCCACCAGCACCTTTAGATTCGCTGCTTCGTTCGCAATGATGTCAGCACTGTGAGTCACCAGCACCACGGTCTTTTCTGCCAGTAAGTTGCAAATGCACTCTCCGAAGATTTGGCTCTGCACGATTGCGTCCACAGCAGCTAGCGGCGAGTCCAACAACAAGATGTCAGCGTCCGAGTAGCACGCGCGAGCCAAACACACGCGCGCCTTCTGACCTCCCGACAAGTTCACTCCCTTGTGACCGATCTCAGTGGAGTCGCCTCCAGGGAACTGACGCAGATCAGGCAGCAATCCACATGCCGCAACTACGCGCGAAAACTTCTCCTTGTCGTACGGCAGTCCAAACAGGATGTTGTCACGGATCGTCATGTTCTGGATCCAAGTCTGTTGTGAATAGTAGGCGACACGGCCACGAACGAACACGCTACCAGCCAACTTGTCCATTTCACCAAGGAGTGCTGAGCACAATGACGACTTGCCGCTGCCGACTGGGCCATGAACAATCACCAGATCGCCTTTCTTGATCGTGAGGTTCACGTGGTTTAAAAGTGCAGTATCCTTGATCCAACCAAATGTGCCATCTTCGATGGACATGACAACATCCTTGGGTTGTGCCGGGTCGTCACGAGTGACGTTAGTGGGCTCAAACTCATCTAGCGCCAGATACTCAGAAAATCGGTTGATCGAGATTTTGGCTTGGATGCACGTCTGAATAACAGTCGGTAGGTCCCGAAGCGGGTCCCGAAGTGCGTTGAAAAGCGCGATAGCCGTAAAGACCTTAGCCGCAGTTAGCGCTCTCTCCATAACGATAGCGTACACAGCGAACGAGACGACAGATACCGCTAATGGAGAAGCCCACAGCAGAAGATGTTGAGAGCGCCCAGGTACATGTATCGCTTGACCGCCGACAGTTCAGTAGCACGCAGCTTGGAAATCTTGTCCGCAAATTTGTCCTCCCAGGCATTGAACTTTACGATCTGAATGGCGTTGAACACCTCCTTGATAGTCTTCATGCGGTCGTCCTTGCGCGTCATAACGTCTTCGAAAGTGCTCCCCGACAGCTTTGCGATGACGAAACTTACCAGCATCGAAGACGTGATCACAGCAAGCCCCGCAAACGCAGCCAAGTCGATGACAGCGTACAACATGTAGACCACCACCACAATCTGAATGGGGATGATCCACAGATTGTTGATCTGGAAAGCAGCCCACAACACATTGTCTACGTCCGATGAGTAGAGGTTGGAGATGTCGACCGCCTTGGAGTCGCCCTTGCTGTGGGTACTGCGACGCATGGCCTTCCGGAACAGCAGCGCCTTGAGCGCCACCGTGAGTCGGAGTGCAATGAGCTCAAGGTAGAAATGCATGTGTGACATCACGATCGCGTTCATGAGTCTGGATGCGAAGAAGACGCCGAGCCACGCACTCAAATTGTACATGTCGATGTGCGGTGCTGCAAACACCGTGATCACGTGGTTCAGTACAGCCGGAGCGAAGACGTCGCAGGCGGTGGTGAAGAGCATCGCGAAGCCGCAGAGCAGGAACCGCCCTCCGTAGGCGGCCACCATGGCTTTGATGATGGATTTGTCGTGATGTTCGAAGTGCACCGCGAACTCGTCGAAGGCCTCGGCCGATCGGTTTTCACCCTCGAGCTCCCACAAGTCTTCGTTGTTGAGTTGGCGAGCGTTGCCAGTGGTCATCACCGCGTTGGCGTACGAGAAGAAAAGTCGTGACCAGAGTGGCGCAGTGGCAGGGGTGAACTTGCCATTATGTTTTGTCAGGTCGACGTCGCTGTTGGCACTGGGGAACGTGGAGTAGTGCGGCAGCTTGGTCTCAGTAGTAGGGGACAATAGGGACACACTTTGGAGCACCGTCATGACGGACTTGCGCGTTTCAAACCTGAATTGGAAATAGACGATTGACTGGCAGGCGCACCTGGTTGCGTTACCGGACGCTTGTGCAGCACAGCTGCTATTATAATACATGTAATACAGGCGGTGTGGGGACAAACACCTGGAGGGCAACACCATCCATCCGCAAACAGGTGCGGCAATCCGCTTTATCGGAGACGGTCGGAGAAAAGAGAACGGATAATAACTTGGTGAAGTCGACATCATAGAACGCGACTGTACTGTACCAGCTCTTCGACCAATACAAAAACTCGAAGCAGCAAACGACACCATACGAGAATAGGTAAACATGTAGATGGAATGAAAGCAGTGCTCGGAAAAAATATACAGAGTTCCCCGCCAAAGGGAGAAAGGTGAGACCAATAAGTTGTTCCAGGTTAAAAGATTTGCAAACCGATTTGTATCGCGGTAGAGCAAGGCTTTGTGACAGATGTACTAATTTTGCAAGGTAAATAATTGATTACGGTTCTCCCTTTGCCTGGGAACTCTGTAATATAATAAATTACATTTGTACTTTACTACCACAATTATTATTATTGTACTACGCTACAGGGCTGTATTAATGCTATTCGCTGACAATTCATGTACTAAGTAGCCATTTTCAAGAACATAGTGAAGCCAAGTCTTTTACGTAGAGTCTCCCTCCTCCAGCGATTTTATCCAAACGACAGTGACAGCTTGGGCGGGCTACTAGCTCATTCTATCATTCCCCAGCAACTGCTCATCCTCCCCAAACGATGGCCAAGAACGCCGACATTTGCCGCGTGCTCTTCGCCGCTCTCCCCGACCACTACTTCAAGTGCAGGTACTGCGGTACGGTGCGACACCAGCTTCCCTCCAGTGGCTACGGCAACCTCGTGAGCCACCTGAAGGACAAGCACGCCGAGTACGAGGCCGACTACCTCGCGCACGCCAGCTTGCACGCCGGAACCCTGCACTCCTTCGGCTTTGTCGACGACAAGATCGCCAACATCTACCACTGGATGGAGTGGGTGGTCGACCGCAACATGCCTCTGTCTCAGGACGACCAGCCCCTCACCCGCTCAATGTCGCGTCTCAAGCCTATCTCCTCGAAGACGTTGAAACGGTACATGGACGAGACAACCAAGGCCGTCGAGCGAGCGATTGCTGCCATCATCCCGCCGATCTATGGCGTCATGTACGACGGATTGCTGTGCTTTGTCGACACTTGGTGGCCACGTACATTGTGTTTTGGCGCGATGGCCAGCTGCCCTACGTGCTAGTAGCGGTGGCCCCACTTGACGAGGCGGACCAGACGGCCGCGTCTCGCGTTGAGTTCATTCGGAACATTTTGGCCATTTATGGCCAAACTTTCATTATGAAAGCACCATTGGGATGTTAATTTGTCTGTCTACGTCTTTTCCAACGCTCATGCTTGAAAAACGCCCTTGCAATCTCTTCAGCAACGTCGCGGACACGCACACGACTTGAACCGCAATTAAGTGCCAGTTTTGCACTTTCGGGTGTGCGATGTTTGCTCAATGTCGAGCGGGACTTGGAATCGCACATCCTATCCGGATACCCGCGCGTCGGAATGGGACGAGGGCCGAACTGGAGCGAGCGTGACTACAGCCACCGCCATCGCTGGTATCGTTGGTGTCGCCAGGATTGCTTCGGATGTTGTGCCAGCAACGGCAGCGGAGGCGGTGGCCCCAGTCACGACCAAATCGAACTCCCTCTTTGTCATGTCCCCATCCACTGTACCACCCCTCCCAACCTGTACAATTAGGCGGACAACGTGTTCGCGGACTTCAGCCTCGGTGGCTCGCATCACATTTAAAATTCAAGAAATCAGAAGTATATCTATGTGGATGAATAACCGTTAAATCGCGCCGGAGGGGCGCCCAAATCTCCGCATCATGTCGTAGTTGCGGTTGGGATAGCTGAGCCGGGTTAGCAGAATGCACTCAGTCTCGGTTTTATGAGCCTTGTCGCGCTCAGTTGTGATGACAAACTCGGGGAGTTAAAACAGTCGGGCCAGTTCCCACATCAAACCGAAATTCCTTCTCGTTTGCGTCTGCCAGTGACGCGGGTGCCGGGGATGATGGTTCGCTGCGGTTGGTAGTATATGGGCAGGAGTACGTACAGCTTCTCGCTGTTCAGGGCCAGCAGGATGGGGACACCAGGCATTCAACAATTTGAGCAATGGACGACGTCGTCCATTGCTCAAAATGAATCGTTTTTTGACGCAAACATATTTGACGGGGTATGGGTGCGGAAGAAACACAGCTGCGAAATTTCTGCTTAAATTCGTCATGTCCGCTTCTTCACCCATAGGCTGTTTGTAGATGGAATAGGCGTTGCAAAATCTCTCTATTATCACGTCGTTGAAGATACATGTAGCAAATCCATCCTACGTTTTAAAAGCGTGGTTTGGGCACAAGAATAATCGTGCAGAGGGAGTACTGTAGGGTGGTCGTGTAGAGGGGGGCTTGTAAAGGAACGTCCATCTTTTAGTTCTTAAAAGAAGTACCCGCTTTGGTACCCGGGTAAGTTACAGTGCGGTGCCGCCAAGCACAGGTCTTTACGACCTGCGAATAAAGACGGCAATGCAAAACTTGGATGATTATCTTTAAAAACGATTTTTGGCCAGTAGTTTCATGGCATTAATATATTTTCATACCAATCATCCTTCTTACCGTAAAGTTTGGATTCAGTAAGACACACCGATTCAATGCGACAGTCACATATTTTGAAATAACTTGGAAATTGTTTGTATTGTTAAATTACGATCGTAAAACTAAAATTGTATAACAAGCAACCTTTTTACACTGTCTCATGAAATCTATACTTTACTGTAAGGGATGTTTCATTGGGGAGCAGAGGGCAACTATTAACTCTGACACTTTATATTATAATTTCTGGGTTTGATGTTATAGATAATAAAAAAACCACAAGCGCCCCTCCCTTAAAAACAAAGAGCAGCGCCGCTCTTTGTTTATGAGGGAGGTGTTGGCAGCGGGCCCCTTTACCGCCTTTTGAAAAGGCCACCAATCACATCAGGCGCATAGTTTAGGCGAAAGAGCGGCCTATTCGCCTTTTGTAAAGGCACTTTTGGGGTTCACTCGTGGATTATAGAGTATACAAATATCCAAATGAAATGAATCTGAGCCTCCGTACAAACAGCTACAACACGTGTCGACCAAGCTGCTACCGCCTAATATTCACGTTGGTGCTGCCCGGCCTTCTCCTGTCTGAGTTACCGTAGCTACCACTGCGATACGCGCCTCAATCTTGTCTGAGTCGTCGTTGTCGAAGGCGCAGCTGTCTAAGCTCATTTCGTTTGTTTGCTCGGTGCAACCTGTAAAGATTATCCGGCCCCATGTCCCGGAGAAGAATCAATTTACGAGGTTGGAGCATATCCCAAAAAGTAAAGGTGGCTACTGGTACAATACGTGCAACCACAGCTGTTTGGCGTTTTCAAAGGACCCCGATATTGATGCCCCGTTCCGGTTTTAAGGTGTGTCTATAACTACACTGGCCATTCGAAGGTATGTCAGTACTATAAAGCTACAGTGATAAGTTCCAGATTCGAAGCCCAGAACGACACTGACTCGAGTGTAGGCTCCCAGACCTGTCACCACTCGCTTGTTCACATTAGCAAAGAAAGCGTCTCGGACCAAGAGATCAATAACCCCAACACGTGGCGGAAACACGAAGACTTCCAGACGTTTTACAAAGCAGCAAAAAGGTGAACTGGAGCGACTTTTAATTCAGTCTCAATCTGATGACTTCCTGGCTGACCTATTCATCGAATCAGAATCGACAAGAGCACCTCTGCCCTGGATTAGCAGCATATCTACCGTCCCTCCGAGTTCTAGATGTATGTATTCTCAAGGCACAAGCTGTCCAATGGAGCCAACAAGATTGAGAAGAAAAACAGAATTCCAGTATTGGGTGTGTAAATGCACTCGCGGACGTTTGGCAAAATATTTCGAAAGAGGACGTTTTGGGGTTTCAACTGGCGCTATCGGGTCGTATCCTTATCTACGCACTTCCGAAAGCGGATACTCACCACGATGGTTTGGCGATGCCGAAAGAAATGGAGGAGCTTCTGGAGCAGGCTACACACGAAGGGTGGATGATTCGAGCCGTTACTGACAATGCTGGTCAATGTGGAAGAGCGCGTCGAATTTTGGCGAAGCGTTGGCCCCGTGTTATATTTCTTTTGCGCTTTCTCATGATATTTACAATCTAGTTACAGAAGGGTTGCGGTCGTCAGTTTCTTCAGTGGCAAAGCAGGCAACAGCGGTTGTAAAAATGCCTAAACGCATCTTCGGCGAAGTGGCTTCCTCGTGTTGTGGAGCTGATAAAGGAGTACTACGGTAAACCACTGGCTCTGTTTACCCTGTGCGAGACTCGATGGAAGAGGATGTAATACAGTTTTGCATCGCTTCTTCGAGTTCGCACTTCTCTCGAAACGTTCGCCAGTAAATATCGCCTTCAAAGGATTTAAAACAATGTTGCGGATGGCTCATTCTGGCGAATATAATCAATAGCTGAAAAGTTTTCCCCATTATCGGCGGCGTCATATCAACTTCAACGAGATAAGAACACTTTAGGTGCTGTTGGGATCTCATTTCGTAATATATTTCGCGGGTTTAACAAGTATCAATGCAATGATGCCTGCCGTACGACGTTAGTTAGGTGTGTTGAGAAGCGATGTAAACAGTGTGAACTGAACAGCCTTTGTTTATGTTGTCCTTTGTGATGAATCCTGTTCTTGTGCCACAAGTACTCGAATTGGTCACGAAGGATGCTGCAAATGCTCCCATACCCAGCTCGGCAAGTTTACCGTGTAATACTACCGTCGGGTAATTGATGAGGATTGCCGTTTTCTCCGAAGCGAGATCTAAAAATGGATTGAAGGCCGACTGACATCCGCACGTATTACGTAGCTCGACAATTCGTATGAAAATGACTGGAAACACGTCCGAAACAGGTTCCAATTAGTCGACTCCCTAAACTTGCAAATATGGTGCTTTCGATTGCTGTGAAAACTGCAACCACGGAACGGCTTTTAGCGTACTCGGGATGATTCAAACGGCCAAACGCAACAAAAGACACGTAATCGATACGAACACACATTCAAAAGATGTATTACAAGGTATCTCCAGTTGATCCAACAGTGAAACGAATTATGGCTTCTACAGAGCGGCCGTTTGTAGATGGCTTAGATGGAGGCCGAAATGTTGATACTCCCCTCACTTTCGATGTGGATTCGCAATCTCCCCTAGCGCGAACTACGCCATCACGAACAGATCGACTAGCTTCGACACCACCGGCAGCATCAGTGAAGCAGACACCGACAGAACAACCCCCACTATGGCGATCACCTCGAACGCGAATGCCGCCGTCAAAATCCCCACGAATGCAACAGCATACAGTAGAGACCCGAGTATTGTGAGTTGCAAGATATTGGCGATGGTGTCGATGCTACGGAGGCATTTCCGGGTTGAAATGCGTACCTGAATGGAGTATTTCAGGATGATTACATTGAAAGCGCCTTTGAACCTTCTACAACTAATCGTACGTACCTCAACTGGGAATACGAATCTATTCGCCATGGCGGCAACTCCCCGTTTCCAAAGGACAACGACCCAAACTTTCCCAAGAGAACGGATTCGCGCTCTAACATCGACGCTAGATGAATTTTTCGGTAATGATTGAGTGTTCCTGCATATTTCATAAGAATTCGAAGTTGCAGCTCGTAGCTTCGAAGTATATAATTTGCAGCTCCTTATGCATTGACCTGCGTTTATATCTTCTCGACCCCATATCTTACTGCACGTACAGCGGAGTTGCCAATGATACCGTGATGACGTCCCCGAAAATATTCATTGCTGAGGCAGCAAGGACACGCAGTTGAAAGCAAATTGAGAAGTGATTGAGATTGAGCCGTTTGTTTACGGATTCCCTGGCAGCCAATTAGTTTTCTATCCTAAAGTCTATCATTCTCAAATCCCGGTTGATATTTGTTCTACAAAAACAATTGTCTAAAACCTCCGCGTAGTTGAAGTTTCATTCAAAAGTCCAGATACCGTACTGGATCCTAGCAAATCTATATGATTTTCGACCAATCAAGTTTATGATGATGGGACGGTCTAGATCCTTGATTTTATTCTTGAATGTCTAGATCCACCAACCTTATTTGTAGACATGCTGATTATGTGGCGTTTCAGATCCTTGATTGTATCTTGTATGTCTTCGAGCCACGATTTATTGGTAGACATGCAAAACAAATTTTCATGTTCAACATTACGTAGTTACCATCAGCAGCAATGTCTGCTACTTACGGCGACTGCGTCGCATCACCAGCCAAAACAACCGCACGCACTGATCGCTACGCGGGCACCGTCAGGTACGTGTGCACCACGTCGATCCACGCCAACCCTCAGTCTCTCACTGACCCCGAGCGCGTCGTCGCACAGATCCTCTTCAAGGAAGGGCTTCCCCGCAAAGTCAGAAATACATCTTTGTTAAACTCCACACCGGAGGACAGGGGGCGAGATAAGAACGAAATGAATATATATTCCTTGGCGAATTCCGAACTGACTGCTAAACTAGCGCTCTGCAAAAATCTCGACACCGCGACTTCATGGTAAATCAGGATGACACCGGTTTAGTACCGGTTCACCGGCAACAGGCTGCATCTACATCTTTTGTGATCAAAAGTATTCGTTCGTTCCTTAAAATACTGTCCCAAAGCCTCGAGGGGGCACCTGACTTTGCATGTCTAGATTAACGTTAGTTTCTCGAAAACGGATGGATTTTCGGTGATGTGTCCGTGAAATCAAAGTTCCCCACATGCTACCTTTGCTGCAATTGCGACTGTTACAATCGAGCCGTCAAATCACCTTCATGTTTGAACTGTACAAGTTTACAGGGGTGATACTCTTTTCCTGCGCAAGTGAATTTAAACGACTGCGCAACGGCGAGGTCGCAAACGCAAATTCATGGACTACCCAACCAGTCCTACAATCCAAAGCGGGTACGGGTACCCGTACCCACCTGCATTTTCAGCAGACAGAAAGTAGTTCATGTATTTTAGGCAAGAGTCCATTCAAATTCACGTAATTGCGTCTACATCAACGCCCATAGCTCATCCATGCCTGCTTTGGATATGTACCAATTTGCATTTACAGATATAAATTCTATTCATGGCTTCGACCAGGCTTGGTTGGGTTACCCACTCACTGCCAAATATAACCTACTCGGGTACCCATGAGACACACGGGTACGGGTGAGTAGGTAGGGTACCCTACTTTGGGCACCCATTTGTGAGCTCTGGTGACTCGGCGTCGCCGCTACCAGTCCGACCTGGTACGTTTCGACACCCCGTTGTTGTGTGTAACTGCCTTGGTAACGGAGTCCCCGTGAGTGCAACGTTTTCAAATACCGTGCTACCGATAGGAATTGTCATGCCGAAGCGGACTGATCCCGAGTACAGGAAGCAGAACCCCAGTACAGGTATCCGATTAGACAGGATTGAGGAAAAAGGTATCCGATTAGGCAGGATTTAGGAAAAGGGCAGAACAAGAGGCATAACTGCGTTTGCGTACCTGTATTGTATCTCCGGTATCTCCACACGGTACCGTAGCTGGAACGCTCTACTCGGACCGTGTGCAATTGTCAAGACATCTCAGCATCCCTAGACACCCTTTGTTTTCGTTGGTCTCGTCGGGACACCCCTCGTTCACGAGCTGCAGCTCATCCACAACGAGCATTAGTCGCTGCGCCACACAGTATGTACGTGTCTTCGGTCAAAACGCAGCGAGGGCTGAAGCTACCTCCGTTCACTGTGATATTTGACAGGAGCTACACAAAGAACGTATCGTTGATCTCGTTGCAGGTGAGCGCAGAACGCCATGTAGTACCGGTGCGAAAACGTGACTAAGGGCCGTTCCTAACTGGATCATGTACGGAGCATGATCCCGAATTCCACGATCTCATTGGTCGATAAGAGTACATATGGTACCTCGCATCTGACCCGGTGATCACAAGGTAGGCTCACAACCTTTTGTTGGATCACGGCTCACAACAGAGTGTTCGATCGTCATGAAGATCAATACAATTGTCTTGCTGGCGTCATGTGTCGCGGCTACTCGCGCACGCAAAGCTCGCCGCGCCAAGGTCGTTCCCGGAGTTCGATTGGAGCGAGCCCCTCATCGCGAGCGACTGCTACTAGAGGGCCAGTTTAAACGATACTACCAAACGAGTGCGGATGCTTTCTATGTGATAGTTCAATTGTTTACGCCGGCTCTACAGCGTGTGGCTGCTATGTCAATGTGCCGGACGGGGTCAAAACCCATTGAGATGGTGAACATGGAGCAAATGACCGTATCGTGGCTTGCAGGGGGCGTATCACCCCATTCGAGCTCTTGCTGGCGTCAGTACATCGGCCTTCTACGACATTAGTATGGAGGTAATGGCGGCTATATCTGAACACCCACGCTATGCAGGGACTGCTAATGGCATTGAAGGTATCAGTTCAAATTATATTTTGACTGGTTGCACTAGCTCTGTTGATGGATGGCTTTTTAAAATTAAAGCACCGAGCTCAGCAGAAGTACCTGACGTGTCTGCGTTCTTCTCTGGCCACTATCGCACTTACGGGATAAACGTACATGCAATGTGTGACACTTCTTGCAAATTCATCGGCTACTACTTCAATTCACCACGCAAAGTCTCGGACAGTGTTGCTTTTACAAAATGGCCACTAAGTGAGGACATCGCTCAGCTGCCGTTTGGATACTACATTATTGGAGACAACGCCTACCTCCTTGACCCATCAATGTTGGTCCCGTTCACGAAGCCTGAGATAAAGTCCCCCTCTTACCCGGCATACAACTTTTACATTTCACAATTGAGGATACGCTTTGAAATGTCGTTTGGCTTGCTGGTCAATAAATGGCAAGTTTTTCAGCGGGATCTTGCTGTAGACTACGTGAACTCTGGTCTTGTAATTAAAACCTGCACGAAATTGCTCAACTACTGCATTGAAGACCATATGTACGCGAACAATTATCCAGCGAGCATGTTTCCTGCAGTGGAAGAGTACAACGCACTTGAAAACTGCAGCTACAGAACCACAGAAGCTGACGTGTCAGGTCAACACCATATCAAGGTGAAAAATGGGCACATACAATGCCAAGGTACATTGAAGATCACAACATGGAGCGCCCTTAGCGTCTTTGAAGATGAAAGAACTTTTAATTTGCCGCGAAGGTAGTTTTTATTCAACTAAGTCATCGATAATCTCACCATCAAGTTTGTCCGCTTTGGCTTGAAGTGCATCAATACGACGTCGCAATCGATATTTTTGTCTCGTAGATGAGCTATTGGCATCCCTTCAGATTGTGGTTGTGAATCTGTTCTTCAACAATCGCAAGAGCACGCCGTTGACGAACGAGTATTCCGTCAACAGCGGCTAGACGCTCTGTCATATTGTCCCGCTCAATACGCGCACGTTGGGCACAAGCTAGAGCTGTTTGATCTGTTATTAGTTCGGACTTCGAGCTTTTTCAGTCTCTATCAACTTGGTGAGTACATCAGCAAGGGTTGGAATTGGGTCCACACTCTTTTGACGCTTGCGATTTTTCTGCCGGGTTGCGGCGGCGGAGTCACCTTCTTACACACCACCGGCACAAAATTCACGCCCGGCTTCACGAACATCGTACGACAAATTGAGGTACATGACAGCTCTATATCCATAGCAAAAGTTCCAAAACTCTGCGTGAGCACCGGAGAGTTTGTTACGTTCTTCTGCTTGCGAGAAGGCCGAGTGCACTTCCTTCCATATCGACTTCAGTTTATGCAGAGTGGGCCGTGATTTTGTCAGGGAAAATGCCGTCAAAAAGCGAATCTGCTGATACTAATATGTCGTAGGTCTCGTTGGCCGTGTTAAATGCTGCGGCTACATCTTCCCAAAATCGTGACCCTCCTTCATCTAATTCCTTCCGAGTAAGCTGATCACCGGATGAGATGAACCGCCCAAAGCATTCTTCGGAGAAAAGCACATTAATTAGTCGAAATTCGCAGTGCTTGGTTCGTCGAGCTTCGTCGGTATCACCAGACTGACTGTAGCGTTTTCCGAGTCGCTGTCTACAAAGCAAATGTGCTATTCCAGGACGTACGCGGTAAGTATCGCAACACGATCTTCTTTCTTGGTGTTCTTGGCGACGGAGAGTTTGCGGACTGTACACTTCAGCTTTAGTTGATCTACTGTCCACTGACTGTACTCGTAGGCAGGACGACCCGCATACTGCCTAGTTTCTGGCTAGCACTCCACTTGCTGCTTAATGTTGACGGGCTGGCCAGTTGCTGTTGCTCCATTGTTCTAACGTGGAGGTCGACTCAAAACTGATCGACTCGAAGAGAAACTTCCCTCCCAGCACGTCGTTACAAGTGTAGAAGTTGATTCTGAAGTCATGCGCTCGTTAGGAATAGACACTGGGATCACGCCCCACTTAACCCAAACCACCTCCAGGATCATGAGCCTTGCTTCCTGTTAGGAACGGCCCTACGGATGATAACGATACACTACGAGAAAAAAATAAAGATGCTGCAGGTAGATACACTATAGTTAATCGCTTCCTTTTCATCCGACGGATCATGCAGACTTGTCACGTCCAGTCAAACCTTCCGTGAGGCCACAATAATCCCAAAGATGCCTTGACACCCGTAGAACAAATACAAGCGGGGGATGCCTTTCTTCTTGTGCCCCGTGCGCTCGCCCGAATGAGAGCCGTTCACCTCGAGAATGAAGGGTGAAGTCCTAGACCCTGTCCTCAATTTTAGAATGCGGAAGAAGCGATCGCATTGATGGTGCTCCGCGCATTTGTACGTAACTGAAGTCCTGTGTTTACCGCTGTTGTGGTGGTGCACGTAGCGGTTTACGTCGTACAGCTCCATTTCAATCAATGCGCTTGCCTTTGTCTCATAGTACGAGACAGCCGTGAACACAGGGAGGCGGGAAATAGGTGAGGGACTCACCATGTCCTGTACATCGAAGGTTGAGTGACAAGTTAGAGCATCAATGGCAGGAACATGACCAGCAGGGAGTGCTGGGCTGGGAGCACGCACAAGAGTTTGGGGGTGGCCTGCGGGACCAAGCAACAAGGCGGTCTCGGCGGCAGTGAAACAAAGTGGGGAGCACGATTTCTCCGAAAACCATCAAGTTGCCAAAGTCATCGGATCACGATATTTCAACGTTGCCTTTGCTGTTAGTGCAGATCGAGTGGATACGGTACTCGGGAATCTACCGATTTCGCCGGTATACATTCGTTTACCGTCCACTTTTTCAAATTTATTTTCAAAATTTCTCTGAAAAATATTTCAGAGCTAAGGTGGTGCGATTGGAGGTGCGATTTGTGACAACAAAGAAACCTTGGAAATTACAAAGCTACTCAGAATAAGAAAATGCACATTTATATCCGGTACTATTTGCAGAGCATAATGTCCTGTAGAAACTAATAAGTTACATGTTACATGTTCAGTTAAATGCGACAATCTATTAGCCAATTAGCTCAGATGTGTGTAGCGCGAAGGCTGGCCAAACCTTCAGTCGTCATAAAAGGAGCCGACAACAAGGAAGACCATGTGCATGCTCACCTACTTGTGGTTAAGATAACCAATCAAATGCTGCGGCTGTGAAGCAGGAGATGCTCCGAGAACGTATGTCTAGCGTACACCGTGAACATTTCCCTACTGGTTCACACAAACCGAAAGAGACCCTGTTACATGTAGTTTAGTATTTCTTTAGGAAGTGGCTAAAGTCACACTTTGAGCGCCGGTTATCTAATATATAATTTACCAGTGCGACAGGTAAATTTCCGACATATGAACTGCATATAATTTTAGAGAAACACCTCATCTCCCCCTTTCATCCGTCCCTGCCGTCGGACGCAATCAAGTCAAGAATGTCGTCGACCGACTCGGAGTCTGATCCCAGCGACGCACCCGCAAAGTACACGCACTGGAGGTCCACGTTCCGGTCTCCACTAACGAGCAAGTATTCGCGCCGGTAATTGGGAAGTGCTTCTTCGCCACTTGGTTAGCATTTTTTGAATATCAGAAGGTGTATCAAGACGCGACTCACCAAGTTTTCAAGAAAACGAGAAAAACATGGTGGAACGTGGCAAGATCACACCTACCACTGAAATACCATCGACGTTTGAGACATACTACCGCAGGCTGATATGCACGCACGGATGGTCGCGTGCAAGTCTCTCAGCCGGAAAGCGCGATTCGTGCTTCAGCAAGTCAACCAAGTACGACGCGCAGTTGTCTGGGACAGTCGTTTGGGCGGGCAACATGGGGTTTCGAGTGAAGGTGACGCAGCATATCGCCCCGCCCACAACCACGTGCTGGTTCAGTGCGTGTACGAGAATAAACCGCATAATTAAGGATCCCGAAGTTATTGATTTTGTCGACGAGGTGTATGCTGTGGGGGCGAAGAACGAGCTGATCATGAAGTATTTGAGGCATAGAACGGGTGCGTCTGCGCTTGATGGTTTATTTGTTTCTTAAGAGGTCACTAAATCTTTGTCTGATATAGGGAAACAAGTTACTGTGCGAGATGTTCACAACCCCGTCGCCAAGCTGAAAGATGCGCGTCGAGGAGCAACTACAGTTGAATCCAGACTGGAGTTTTGCTTTTAAGCTTAAAGGGATTGCTCACAGACAGGCAACACTGCCACGATCCACGTCGACGACGATAAGTTGGCTCAAAAGATCACTTCCAGACACAGCAAATGCGTCGCTTCTTCGAAGCCTTCCCGGAAGTGATGATGATTGACGCCACCCACAATATCAACGACGCACGGTACAAGTTGTTCAGCTTCATGACCCACGTCTTCGACCATGTAAGTTCGTACGCTCTCATCGTCGTGTGTCTTTGTGTGACTCATTGTGGGTGTTGTGTCTATTTGTGACTTTGTGATGAGTGTTGTGGCTGTTTGTGATACGTTGTGTGGTGTGTGCCTCTTGTATTATTGAGACAGTACATTCAGCACGCGCTGATGGAGAATGAGAGTTCTGAGTGTCTGAATGATGCAGTTACATCATTAAAGTGTTTCAATCCTACATGGGAAAAGGTCAGATCTCGTTGCTACAGACCCAGTTTCCAGGAGCCTGAATTCTCCTCTGTGTTCCATGTGGTAGATTATCTTCGAGGAGAGATGGCGAAACGCGAGTATGGAGTCTTCGATCGCGAAAAGGTGGGGTATGCTGTTCACATGATGCTGCACGCTCATACCGAGGCTGGGTATGATACGGCTCGCAAAATACAAGTACTATATCGTCGAGGGAAAGCAGATTGCGTTGGCGGAGGACATTCCTGAGCCAGCACACCCGTTTTTGAAGTACTTTCACACGAATTAGCACCAGTGCAGAAGAAGGTGGAGTAGATTTGGTCCCCCACCCGGGAAATACTACTAATAATCGGTATGTTTGCGAATGAAGCTGGGTTGTTGGGTTTCTCGAAACTAATCAATTTGTTTTTAATTTTATTTCTTAGACTGGAAGCAGCGTGGGTTCACCTGAAGGATGTATTGAAGCCCACTATGATGCTAGTCGAGTGCGTGGATGCTCTAAGGTTTTTGCAGACTATTGCTGAAGTCGGATACGCGAAGAAGATTACCGATGTTGGCCACATGCGCTACCGGGGTGCTGATAGCGAGCTCGAAAAGTTGGCGAAGGAAGTCAGCCAGAACGCGTACCTGCTGATCGAAAACAGTATCGGGGGCAAGTGACTGTAAAACGAACTACACGGTTCGCGAACTAAGCAAGCACGTACAGGAGCTGACCTCATCGGTGGATCCAACCAGCGGTACCATCTCGATACAAAGGTACGTTCCGAACACTTACGACTGAAATGATATGTGAGCTAAATGGTCCCATCTAAATAGTATTTTCTTAGGTGTATCGATATGCATGTACGTTCATGAGGACGCAGCTGCTTCCCTGTCGTCATGTGATTTACTGGCGCTTAATTTACGACAAGAGTCGTATCCCACTGAAGCATATCCATCCACGCTGGTCTCTTACGTGTCCGCTCAACATCCCCATTGCAGATTCCCAGACCAATGACGAGTTAATAGTTCGTTTCAGGTGAAGGACTCTACACTGCATGCAGCGCGTCATAAGTTCTTAACGGGACTAACAAGTTTCGGGCTGCGCATGATGTCTGCTGTCGTATTGCGGTTACAATGAGTCGCAACGGCACTCCTGTTTACCTGAAAATGCTGGAAGCACTGAAGCTTTTCGAGGATGTGGTGAAAGACGGAGAGGCACCAGCTATTGCTAGAACTTCTACACTGTCCAATTGTTTCTCCGGCGGATATCCGCTGTCGCTGATTTCATCGTCGAGCCTGGATATCGACACCCTAATGGGTGCCAGCAATGGCGACTGTCCTCCCGTAATCGTACGTGGTCCGAGTGATACCGATCGTGACAAGGATGATCGTGAGTGTATGATTTATTCCAACACAAAAATCACTCTGTGGAGTTGACCAAAGACACTCTTGACACTTTTGAAGTGGCGGAGGATATATATCACACTGTTGAAGTGACGGTGGAAAAATGTCACGCTGTCGAGGTGACGGAGGCCAAACCTCACACTGGCGAGGTGACGGAAGACAAATCGCGCACTGTCGAGATGACGGAGGACAAGAGTTATGAAGTCGAAGCGCGTGATGACGAAAGGATCGTTTTGGATGGGAAATCCTCTCTACCCAAACCAAAACTGCCAATGAAGGAGGACGCTCCATAATTCCAGCTCCAGTCATGACACCTCGTTCTTCCTTTCTAAAAGTTCATAAAACAGGGGGCGCCCTGCTCTGATAAAGGGTCAGAAACGAGTGCAGAAAAAACAAATGGTTGTCTCCAAAAACGAATCCAAACAACGGGTACAGGGTACATTGTTGTCTGCATCAATGTATCGAGGGTCTTCAAGTCGTCGTACAGCTACGAGTCGGCAAACGAGTTTTTAATCTAATTTTGCAGTGAAGATAGTGGGGCCAAGGAAGCAAGCAATCGCCAAGTTGGTTGCACATCATGAATGTAGTAGCGGTGCTAAGTTCGTTTTTCAGACAAGTTCCAACTCAAATGCTTGCGTACGGTGGAAGGATTCCACAAATCGATCACAGATTCTGAAGAACGTGTTGGTATTCGGGTGCCAAAAGTTGGAACGTTCAGCGAGCACCAGCTCCAGACTATGACTGAGTACTACAAAGTGAAGAACAAGTTATCAGAAGTATCAGAAACAGTGGAGTGGATGCAAGCTACATCTCTTAAACGCTTAGGAATGCCACAAGATCGTGACAAATATGCCAAACTGAGCTAGGAGAATACAGCTGCTGCGATCTAACAGATGATACTGCCCCTGTCTAGGCCATCACCATTCGGAGCGATAACGAATGTGGCACTGCTGCTATTTCGCAATGACTTCAATGCAAGAGGAACTAGGCCAGAGGATTGGTATAATATCTCCGACATTTATTAGCACAAATGATGCTGCGGACAGGCACATGATCATCCAGAAGTCTCAGTCATTCCATGAGCGCAGTGATTTTGGTGCTTCTGCCATTACGTGCCCAAGGTAACCATTGATGCGGAGCAGTATTTGACCTCAAAGGAACACCTGGAACGATCAAATTGTTTGACCCACATCAAAAGAAGAAGCAAATAGACGCATGCGAAGCGATCGTGGAGCAATTGTCCCAAATGGTGAGCAAGATGGAGATCAAATACGAGAAAAGACTGGAGCAAGCAGACGCCAAGAGCTGCGGCCCGCTCCTGTTGCACTTCTTTGAGTGCACTATGCGCGACATCACGTTAAAGACGTCAACCATTTCACCGGCGCTCTTGCGAAACCTCCGGCTGGGATACTTGTTGAAGTCCTTGCATGTGTAGGTTGCAAACTTGTCAAAGTAATGAACTTTTCATCAACAACTATACATTTGTAATACTTCCCCGAGCATCGCTTCCGATGCGTTTATCTCGAAGTGCTCGACACTGTAGCTGGATTTTATCACCACCTTGCTTCCGAATGCACGCTTCACGTTGTTACCGATTTTCCACGCTTTACGTGAAAACCGCCGAGTCAATCTTACACTCGAGCAACATACCGCAATCTTACGACAGTAGACACGACATTCAAGGCGCATTCATGTTTGCGCAACCGGACGCCGACCGCGTCAAATGTCTAAATTCTCTGAAAGCTTTGAAATCTATCCACGTTTTATTCAGGTTGTGACCCTTGTGTGCCTTTTGTCTAGGATTATTGCGGTGGTCGAACCAGTGACTTTAATACGCACTTAAGTATTGTGGGTTCTACTCAAAACTGCATTTTCACCGCTGGAGATTCAACCAATCGCCCAATACCGCCATGCAATGGCGAGGGCCCCAAATCTGACTGCCGAGTTCACACTAAGTCCGATTCGTACTTACTGTGACACATGTGCTGCTATGGGTGACTTCACAAATGACTTGTAATTTGTATGTGGCGGTTAAGCGAACCGCCCACTTCAGGGTTAACAACGATCATTCCTTTATGCTAAACCATGCCTATGACTAGCCTCGGAATTGGAAACCCTTTTGTGGGTGTAGACAAGCGAAGTATTTTTCAGGAGTAAATTTGTTTTTCTTTTCTTTGCCTTCTATCACAGCCTACGCGAAGCAACTCCCTTCATATCGTCTATGTCTTCGCCTGAATTTCAGAGCTTCTTCGTGACTTTTTTTCAATGTACTCGGGATTCTGTACTCGGGATCACTGTATCGTGACACTCCTCGCGTCCAACTGCCGACATAAGCGTGGACAAGCTACAGGATCCCATTGACTCCAACTCGACGTGTGGATATCAACTCAAGAACCTCACCGATCTCACGGCTTCCGTCAATGACGATGACTACATGCTCGACATGGCGAGGATGGGACCCTCTGTGTTGGGCGATCTCGAACCGACCATCGCGTACATGGCGTCCCAGTTTGTGCAGCCACACGTGTGGACCCACCTCATCAGAGATCGACGACGGCACGCAGTACGACGATCTGGGGCTTGAAACTGTTGACAAGGCACTCGAAGACAGCTACTGAAAACGGCATCATGAACCTCCTGGTTCAAGAGCACCGATACCAAGGACGTGGCAGTGGTGATCCACTCGGGGAGTGACAACGCTGCTGACGTGGAAGTGAACGCGGGTGAGATCGTGACGAGGATTCCGACATCTCAGCGCGGCAAGGGTCGTGAACCTGGATCGCTGGCGATCGGATGCGATCGGCATCGCTGGGGCAGGTGGTGGATCGCCCGTGCTCTGGGTCGAGCCTCCAAAAGCCAGGATAGCGTTCTGTACAAGCCACCGAGACGGAAGTCGACGAAGCAGCGCTGGATTTCCGCTTGGTGGGCAGCCATCGGACTGAGTCTCACTTGGCGCTCGCAATCGGACGTTCAGTGCCACGCCGAACTTCCGGCTGCTACAGACGAAAGGCTGCTAAGCAAGCGAGTGGGCCAGCGTGTGGCACTCGTCTTGAACGTCGGTCTTCAGACCAGCAATAGCTTCAACACTACCGGAAAGCCATGCGGAGTCTTAGACGCGCTGTACTCTACCGAGTCGCTCGACGAAACCGCCGTAGCACCTCGTGGCTGGCAACGAATGTGCAAATGGTCGGCGCGTGCGTCACCGATAGCAATGGACTCAGCACTGCACTGCAATGGACGCAGTGTCGTATCGCGCTGCAATAGCTGACAAGGGCGGACTGGAAGGATCACCACTTCAACTTGGCTTGAAAGTATCCGGAGGAGTCAGTGCGAAATTCTGGCACAGCGCGGAGCGATTTGCCTTTGAAGATGAAGGCGATGCCGTAAGTAACAGCAATGAATGTGGTGCTTGGGCCTGACAGCGTTTTACATGGAGCTTGAAGACTCTTCATTGAAGTGCAAACGTCGCGCTGCTTTGCCGCGGCTGTGCTCTCAAATATAACTTCACCACAATAGGCAAGAGGTGCATACATGTATATGTTGTTGTAAGCTTACATTGCTTGTGATAAAATGTAAAACACTCCAGAGATTGAGCTGTTGTGGTCCCCCCTTGTGCCGCCATGACTTGTGGTGAGCGTTTCTTTGAGGTCAAGTTCCACTGTTGCAACCTTCGAAAAAGCACGTGTTCTCTATTTATCTTCCATTTCAGCCAATCGCATCAGTGCCCCTTACTTAGTCCAAGTCATTCCCTCCATGACGAGCTCCACAACGCGACACGCGCTAAACACAGCACCCCAATCACTTTGCGAAGTGCTGCGCAAGAGGCAGCAGTCGACTGAAGTTTTGTTTGTGGCACTTGCCACATCCAAGCCATGACCTACTCCGGCGTCTCTGGTGCTCGGCAGCCCAAGGCATTAACCAAGAGCTCCGAGATTAAGGCTGAAGCCGTCACAGCCGTGCAGCTACGTGTGGGCGACCTCTACTGGAAGCAGGACGGACCTTTGGGCTGGACGCTGGGCCAAGTGACCGCCTACGACCACAAACAACAGAGTGCCACATTCTGCCTCATCGACGAGACCACAGGCGAACCTCTGAGTCCAAATGAGGAACTCCCAACCCAAGTGCAACTGCAGCAGCAAATGGACTTGCAGCAGACGCCGCTGTTCGCAGCCAACCCGTTGTTCAGGTACTTGCCACATGTAAAGCCTTAAATGTGGCACAGAACTCACGTCTTACGTTTCTTAAATGTGGCAGCACCGCGGCCGACATGACGTCGCTCCGACACCTGCACGAAGCTTCTCTGGCCAAGAACTTGGAAGACCGAGCAGCTCTACAGAACCAGAGACCCTACACGTTCATGGCCAATGTCCTCATCGCCGTGAACCCACTGCAGCAAGTACCAGATCCGGACAAAATGCTCTTTGTGGGACAACCACTGGATAAGTGTCCTCCTCACCCGTACAATGTGGCGGAGAGCGCGTACCGTCAACTCTGTGCAGTGCGTGCAGTGATGCAGAACCAGAGCATCATCATCAGTGGAGAGAGCGGCTCCGGCAAAACGGAGACGTCCAAGATCATCCTCGACTTCCTGACCATGCGGGCTGTACACAACTCGGCGTTGTCTACTGCGTCCTACACGTCGGACGACGAGATGGAGCCGGAGATCACGGCCCAAAGCCGACCTGTGCTCGGCTGCAGAGGTCCACCGGGATCAGCTACACTGGCCATGTCGTACCCGCAGTCAAGCGGCAAGAGGAAGCTGTCGCCTGTGGCCGTAGGTGAGAGACTCATGGAGACGATCCCCATCTTGGAGTCGTTCGGCAATGCCAAGACCCACCGCAACCACAACTCAAGTCGGTTCGGTAAGTACATGAGACTGCAGTTCGCTAACGAGACCCACGAGTTGTCAGGTGCCAGCATTGACACGTACTTGCTGGAGAAGAGTCGACTGGTGTTCCAACCGCAGGGTGAACGAAACTTCCACGTGTTTTACGAACTGCTGTACTCGGACGATCCCGAGTACCTGGAGAAGAGTTTTCACTTGAAACCCAAGACACCTGAAGCTTATTCGTACCTGAACCAGTCGGGCTGCATGCGCTCCGACCTCATTGACGATACCGAGAACTTCCGTAATTTGAAGAACGCATTGAAGTTTATCGGCATCCGAGACAGCGCGCAGCACGAAATTTTCCGTCTCGTTGCTGGCCTGCTCCACATGGGCAACATTCACATCAGTCAGGAGGACACACAAGAAGGCGAGACTGCGTGCATTCGCGAAGATGACATCGAGTCACAAGAGGCAGTGCGTCACGCCTCGGAGCTTCTTGGCGTGTCGGCTGAGCAGCTCACTGAATGCATCCTGCTCAAGCGCATCATGACGCGTGGATCTCGACGCAACTCAATCTACTTCATCAAGCGCGATGTGCGTAATGCTGTGTACTCGCGTGACACCATTGCCAAGACAATCTACGAGAATACGTTCACGTGGCTGATGTGGGAGTGTGCTGCGGCTCTGGACTACGACTCGTTCCGCAGTGATGTGGTGCCGTACATTGGCGTGCTTGATATCTTTGGTTTCGAGGACTTTGAGCCCAAGAACCGCAACTCATTCGAGCAGCTGCTTATCAACTATGCCAACGAGACGCTGCAGAGTCTCTTCAACGCCTGTATTTTCGAGGCTGAGCAGGAGCTGTACAAGAGCGAGCACATCTACCACCCGACAAACCACTCACTGTCGTTTCCGTTCCCTTTTCCTGGCCAGCCTGTGAAGATGAAGGACCCGGACAACGAGATTGACTTTTTGGCGGAGCAGGTTGCACCCAGCGGTGACCTTGTGGCCTACTCGGATAACCGCGAGTGCCTGAACCTGATCGCCAGTCGTCATGGTGGCCTCTTTGCGACCATCGACAACGTGTCGCGTCTTCCTATGCCGTCGGACCGGAAACTTAACGAGCGCCTGCACACGTTGTTCAAGCGCCACGCGTGTTTCCCAACTCCCCACCCAAAGGATGTTCGTGACACTTTCCTCATCCGCCATTATGCTGGCACCGTGTCGTACACAATTGACTCGTTCGTGGACAAGAACAACAACATCATTTCGGACCAGTTCGAGGAGCTGCTGAAGAACTCGTCGTCACGTGTGCTGCAGGACCTGACGGGGAACAGCCGCAATGGTAACCGTGCACGTTCAGAGTCCAATGTTTCGACCAAATCGGCTGGGCGATCGCCTCTTGGTGGTGGCTCCGCTTCCTCCAAGCGACTCAAGGGAGGGAGTACTTCCAACCTTTTTCCACGCAGATGAAGGGACTAACCACTGAACTCGAAGGAACGAGCTGCAACTTCGTGCGTTGCATCAAGCCGAACACACAAATGAAGGTTGGGTTGTTTGACCGGCCGTTCGTCGTCGAGCAGCTGCGATGCTCGGGCACTGTACAGGCTTGCGAAGTGCTACGTGTCGGTCTGCCTACGCGCATTCTGTACGCTGAAGTTGTCGATGTGTACCGAAGTCTGTTGCCGTACGAAGTCTTCCGTCGCTTTGACTACAACGACAAGCTCTTCACGCAAGCCATCCTGTGGGCGTACGACTTCCCAACGGGGGCTTACCGACTGGGTGACACTCGTCTCTTTTTCCGTACGGGTAAGATTGATTTGCTGGACAAGCTGCTCACCCCCGCTCCGGCGTCAACCGAAAATTTGGGCAAGCAGCTACTGTTGTACCTGCGCAAGAAGCACTGGATCAGTGTGACCACTGCTGCGATCACGTTCAACGCATTCAAGCGCATCTTCCAGGATGTCCGGTACCGACAACGTGCCACGACGATCCAGTGCATGGTGCGTCAGCACCTTGCGCGGAAGCGTGTGCGGAAGATCCGTGTGCAGCTACGCATGCACAAGCTTTGGACACGGATGTCCCACCAGGCGCAGACCATGCATGCGTACCAGGACCGACCCGAAGACAAAATGGTATTGCTCGACAAGTTGCTTGCCAAAAGTTACTTACCTGTGCAGCAGCGATGGCTACTGAAGTGGCTTGGGCCCCTGCAACGCGTTATTTACCTGCAGAAGCGCTGGAAGAAGATTACTGCGCAGTACCAGGCCAAGCGTGGGTTCTTGTGGCTGTACGAGACCGTGAGACGCAAGCGCAGTGCTCTACGAGTGCAGTCGCATGTTCGTGCGATGATCGCGAGAACTCGTTTCTTAGAGCTCAAGAAGAAAGCTCTGGCTCGCCGGCGCTGGCACGCTGCCTACCTGAAGATCAAGGTCTTTTGTCTCTTTAACCGACAGCTGCGGATGATTCACGTAGACCGCCTCGAGAAGGACAATGTGACACTGATGAACAGTATGGCAGCTGTGACGGACAAGCTGAGCGAGGTTCAGGATGAGGCCATTACCGCGAAGCTGCAGCTCAAACAGCTGCAGGTATCGTTCGACGAAGTGAAGATTGAGTCCAAGCAGCAGCAACAACGTGTGCAAGAGCTGGAGCTAGCCCTCCAGGCCCGACGATTCGAGGTTGCAGAGCTGCGGAGACGGACAAGTGGAGGAGGTAGCTTCGTGGATCGCATCATTCGATTCTTCACGTGCAGTGCTGCCATCTCGCCACCGTCCTCTCCGCGTGGCATGGTGACGCCATCTCGTTTGCCTACATTGAGAAGGCAGACGCAGTCGGCATCGGAGGAAACGTCTGACAAGGGTGAGCGGATCGTGTGGGCTACGCCGTTGAGTGAAGCGATCATGATTCCTAATGACGAAGACACGTGTGCCGCTAAGCGGCGTATCAGTGTCACAGCGATGAGTGAGGAGCTTGCCTTCGACTCGGAGGAAGAGGAGTTCCGCTCCAAGGATGCCGACATGTTGTGGTCTGTGTCCAGGTACATGTTCTAAGGGTGAAGTGTTCATCGACTTTCTGGAGAGTTGCTTGCGGCGAGAAGCACGCGCCTCCTATCGACGCTCCGATCCAAGGCCGCGGCTGTCACTTATATTATTCGCGTAGCGAACGCTGGACGCTGTATGAGCAGGTCATATTTTATGTAAACTTAGGTTTGGTGAGTTGCCAGGTTATACCGAGACAGTCTCTTGGTAATCTAGCGCACCGTAGCGGGGCCATCGGAAGCTCCGTAGGAAACCTTAATTGATGCACATGTGTCTTTCTACTTCAGATTTCACGATAATGGTGCTGGTATTTGCTTATAGCGTAGCATAGACTGCCTGCTCGATCAGCATCCGCGCGGTGTCGTTACGCGGCTGCACCTCGAGCAACTGCACAGCGGCACGGTGCGCTAGGCTCCATCGCTGAAGGCGCGTGGCACAAGTTCCGAGACCGACAAGAGCCTCAATGAGTTGCGGCTTCAGCTTAATGGCCGTCTCGTAGTGGCCTAGCGCCGTGCCAAAGTTACCTGCCCACGCAGCAACAAACAGTACGGCACGTACTACTTTAGCAACAGTGCAGCTACGATCCAAGCAAGACGTACCACTCTGGTATTCCACCATGGCTAGCTTGTTCCACCCGTACGCGAACTGTGGAAAATCATGTACTACTTGCGTCAGCATCTCGCGCGCTTCGTCCCATTTCTTTAGTCCCGCCAGCTCCACAGCACGCTGCACCTCATTTTGGGCACTCTGTCCACACTCTCCAAGCCACATACCCTCCAGACCAGCCATTGCGAACTGTACGATGGTACTGTCATCACAGCGCAAGTACGTCAAGAGTTGGTCTTCGTCGGCAGATTGAAGACGAATAATAGATGGGGTGGCGACAACGGTATCCATCGTTTTGGGCTTCTCAGCGACATCACTCGGGTACCGAGCTGCCAGAGCTTCCGAAGCAACATGGTGGGTCCCATCAAAGCCGTCAAAGTACAGCAAAAGCGCCGGGTGCACAACAGCCTGCCAAAAGTTAAACCATGAGACTTCCATAAAACCCCGGCAACCCAAAAACTGCTTTACCTTTGGAGCTTCGTCCAGACTGATCTCATCTTGAGGCACGTTATACAATTTACTAGCAAAGCTACATAACACAATGTATCAGTAAACGACCATCTTCCATCATGTTCGTATCAACACACCTGAACCCCGGACTGTGCGGTAAAATATCATACACGACCCCATCCGTCGTTGCGTGCCACGCAAACACCACTCCTCTCTTCTCACCCTTCACTTCCACCACATCCCCAACCAGGAACGCAGTTGCATTCGACCGTTCCTAACAAAATATATAACAGTCAGCATTTCAACATCCTTAAGTTTCCCAAATTTAAATAATCACCCACCTGGATTCCAAACACGTTTTGGTCCTTGAACTCCTGGATGAGTGCGTTATGGTCGTCCACACTCTTAAGCGCCTCGAACGCGGCGTCAATGCGGGCGTCCAGCGCAGCCCTATCCCCGCTCTCAATAGGAGCCGCGAAACCTGTGCGTACAATGTCCGCAAAGGCGCGGGTTTGTGTCCTGCGTCTGAGCACCGCAAGGTCCTCAAAGCGCCGCACAAATTGACGCTCACGCTGCCAGTCGCTCTTGACGCCGGCGTACGAGGCCACGGCGCCCGACCGCACAGCACTGTACAAGGTGCGACCGGCCTCCACGTCGTGTTGCAGCGTCTGTGTCGAGCGCAGCAAGACCCGATACAGCGCGAGCACCACGGGCGACGTCATTGATACACTTTTGACGTGTATTATTTACAAAATAAATTACCGAAACTTTCACAGCTGAAAGTTTTAAGTTTTACGATTGTCTTCTAACTTTAAATTTAAGATGTTGTAGGTTACGGGAACTTAAATTTCTAGCTTACGGTAAACATTCGGGAAGTTACAAAACCTCAAATTTTGACGGCGAGGTCGAAGATACGCATGGAGGGCTTGGACGTGGAGGCCTACGCCGCCAAGTACAGCGGGCGCAACCGCACGGAGAGACTGCTGTTCCTGTGCAAGACGTGTCCTGCACTACGGGCGGAGGCCAGGCGCGCGCTACTGCGGGAGCTCAAGGGCGGACTCAATATGGCGCTGTACATTGAGGTTCTGGGTGACAGGGCCCCAGTTGAGGCCAGCTACGTGGAGAGCACCCAACGCACTGCAATGCAACAGCACGAACGACTGGAGCAGGAGCTGAACTCGTACAAGTCCACGATGATCAAGGAGAGCATCCGGGTGAGTGTCCTTATGCGCAAACGTCCTGGAAGAAAACTAATTTCTTGTTTGTGTATTTTTTAATTATTTTTAGATGGGGCACAATGACTTGGGGGATTTTTACTACGAGTTGGGGGATCTGCCGGCGGCTCTGAAGAGCTTCGCTCAAGCAAGAGACTACTGCACCACGGACAAGCACATTGTGGAGATGTGTCTGAACGTGAGCAAAGTGGCGCTGCATATGCGCAATTTTGGCCACGTGACCAACTATTTGACCAAGTTGGAGCAAGTGAACAGCTCTCAGAGCGACCCCATGTACGGTGTTTGAGTTGTTGTTGTTGAACTGCTGTTGAAACTAAATTCTTGATTTTTATATTTTGATGTTTTAGTCTCAAGTCGAAGATCGCGTCGGCTTTTGGGCTTGTCGCGCTGCACGAGAAGAATTACCACGGGGCAGCTTCCAAGTTTATCGAGTGCAATGCTGAGATTGGAGCGAGCTACAACGAAGTGCTGCACGCCGAGGATATCGCGCTGTACGGTGGAATTTGCGCGCTGGCATCTTTCCAGCGTGAAGAACTGAAGGAAAAGGTGCGAGTTGGCCAACAACGAGAATAACATTCACGGGTGGTTGGAGACTTATGCTGGATGTGCTTTCGTCAGGTGATCAACAACCCGTCGTTCAAGGCCTTTTTGGAGTTGTTGCCGTGGTTGCGTGAGCTTATCACCGACTTTTACTCGAGCAACTACGCGTCGTGTCTGCAGACGCTGGAGAAAATGAAGGTGCGCAGCAGCTTGAACAGAGTACCAAGTGAGCAAAGTTCTAACATTGTTTCAAATTGTGATTGATCGTTTGGCTGCTACCACTTACAGCCCGAGCTGAAGCTGGATTTGTACCTGTGCGAGCATGTTGAAAAGCTGTGCAAGGAGATTCGCAGTCGTGGAATCATCCAGTATTTCTACCCGTATCTGTCTGTGGATCTGCACCAGATGGCTCGTACTTTCAGCACATCGACGGTGGACCTGGAGAAGGAAATCTGCGAGCTGATTGCTGCGGAGCGTTTGCATGCGCGAATGGATTCCTATCAAAAGGTGGCCGTTGCTCACGAGTCATATTTTGCAGTCGCCTGCTCCTAACATCTTCTCGGATTTTTATTACAGGTGCTGTATGCGTACCACCCGAATCAGCGAGCTGCCACATACGACCGCGCATTCGAAGTGGGCCGAAAGTATGCTGCGGAGTCCCGCAATCTGCTGCTACGTATGAGCCTGCTCAAGAACAACATCATTATCCGCGACTCGTAAAACCGCACGATATGCATTTATCGCAGCGTTTATTCGAACATGCAGGCACCGATACTCGCAGTATCGACCGCATCGGGTAATCTCTAATCGTACGTGGATTCGCTATTTGCTTGGTTAAGAATGTGAATGTGCTGTTTGCATGGGCTCAAGTCGACTCAAAATAGCTAGGCTTGCGTTGTTTTGTTTTCGGTTTTTATGTGGCTGTTTGCAAAAGACATCAGCTGCTGGATCGGCACCTCATTTGAAGTCTTCGACTCAAGTGTGCTAGCGATGAGCGACGCGCCAGGAGAGCCGACCACCACGCTGAACGCGTCTGAGAACACCTTCACTGTTGATGAGTCATCAAAAACGATGTCAGTGACCGAGTCCTTGGAATATGTACAGCATGGATTGGGTATTCATACGAGTGCATCGCGCGCTATTTTCCTACATATTTGCCAACGCCTGACACGGCTTGAAGAAAACATGAACGAAGTGCGTGGCGACATCTATCAGCTACGATCCGATACCAACGAGGGCTCAGAAACCGTGCGAGGCGAAGTTTCGGGCGTTCACAACAGGGTCAACACCATGTCTTCAAAGTTGAAAGAGTACGAGAATGCCATTGAGGTGTTTCAAAATGACATGCGTACGCACCAAAATCACTTATCGGTGTTGTCCACCACGGTCAAGAAAGAGAAGGAGCATATTAAAGTCGTTGATACGGTACGCCCCAAATCGCAAACCTGGCTACTACTCTGGTAATGTCCATTTAACACCCCGTCTTTTGATTCTCTTTTGCTTGTAGAAAGTCGAGGATCATCGCCAGGATTTTAACAACCGCTTCGTGGAGCTAACACAAAAATTCCATGAACTACCGCTTCAACTGGCAGCAATGCAGCCTGCATCTCCCGTCGTTGCGCCTCCTCAGTTCACATTTCAAACAAATGACGAGAAACTATCCCTGAAAACACATTTGCACCGCCTTGATGGCACCAAGCGTTCACAGGGGTACACGGACCTTCAGCCATTCACCATCCCCGACGACATGAAATCGAAGGTTGAGACACGAATTCGGCAGCAAGAAGCAAGCAAACGTGAAGCGGATGCTCGAGCTGCCGCCGAATTGTCAGCTGCATACCGGCGGCTACAACTTGCTGAAGCCAACAACAGCAACCCGAGACTCAGTGAGATCCATTTCAACGTGGACGAATGTCAGCAGGAACTGAAGCGTGCATTTCAGCTGATCCGGACCTCCAACCTCCAACTTTACTCGTACTGTGAATCCAAGGCAGAACGAATGGAAATCACGGCTCTACAAAATGAGCTCAAGCAATTACGCAACCGTCTCTGTAAGATTGAGAGCTCGCCTGCGGGACATCAGCCAAAGCAGTTCCAGTTTCAATTTGGTGGGGAGACGACTGGCACCGCCTCAGATGGATTAATGGTGGGAGAAAAGTCTGCTCCACCGAGTATCAAAAGGGATCGCAGCATCTAACCAGCTCCCAGATCCCTGTCCTGCGGGTTTCACTGTTGGAGTTATCGAGGAATTTAAACATGCTCAAGCATCGCTGGAAGAAGCACAAACGGATGAACCCAAACAGCGGCACTAGCGTGAATCCGGTAGCTCAAAAGCATCTCGACAAACTAGTGGCTTTGATCAATGATGCGTACGCTACCATGGCCGAGGAGCCTGTAGACCTCGCTGCTGCCGAGGCTCATGTGGAAAAAGTTGGTCGTGTCCTGGGCTCGGACTTTTCGATGCAAATTTTGGCGCTGCTAGGCGGGCGAGCTGACGAACCTGAGAGCTGCCGATTTCCTGTTGCTATCACTGCACGCGCTGCATCCGGCGAAATGGCTGCTGCGTTGTGCAGATACTCTGAAGCGTTCACCGACATGTTTTTCCGCCATGAAGCTGACAATAAGGTGGCTACGGCTGCGATGAGTGAGTTGGCCTCTGAAAAGCGTATGTTGGAACATGTAAACCGCGAAGTAAGTTCACTTGCTCGCAGTCAGCACATACTGGAAGTGACGCTCGCGAAACTTGCCGCTGCGATGCAGAAAAAGGTTTAGTTGCTGTCGCTGAGGCGGAAGATACGGGTGAAGCTGATGTGCTACAATCGTGGTCAACTCTTGGTGGCGAGTTACAACAGCTAAGAGGGCAGATAGAAACCATGGGCAAGCAGTTTGTCACCGAGACCGACCTAGTAGAGGTGCTGAAAGATTTCAGACGTGAGCAGCAGACAACACCCCCGGTGGCGTCGCTAATGGACATCGGAACCATCCTGGTGGGCCTGCAACTTCACTGGACTCGCCTTCTTCAACATCACTGTTGAAGCGCCCACTGTCGGTTGAGAATGATTCATCAGCGAACAAAATGCTAGCCGCAATCACACTCGAGCCACCAGAAGATCGACCGAGGTCTCAGACAAAACTGGATCCGCTGCAGGTAAAACTCAACGGTGACTCGAAATCGAAATCCTCTCGCAACTCTGTGTCGTATAGGGCAGACGCAGGAGAAAGTATTGGCGCCGGGGCTGGAGCAGCTACGAGCAGAATGCAGGCACGGGCGCAAATGCTAAGGCCAAAAAGTCGGTCAAGTTAGAGTTCACGTAGTAGTAAACAACAGGAATATGACAAACTATCAAGCACTCGGATCAACAACTGCATCATCGCCTTCATCGCGTTCTATTACAAGTAAACTGCGCTCATTAGAGAGTCCAGCCAATATTCAAAGCAAAACCACACAAGTCCACCTTTCTTCTCCTTCTCTCAATCCCTTACGGGAGCGGCTCGGATGCGTCACCCACGCGCTTGAGATGCAGATAGGCGTCAGTGCCGTATCCTTCCATCGAGATAACCTGGAGATCGCCACCAAAGTAGCGTGCGAACAGCCGACTAATTGGCAAGCCATACCCCAACCCAGCCAGTGGGGAGTCTCCTCCGAAGTCATTGGGCGCCTCCAATCTCTCGAAAGCCTCCGAGTCCGCGGTCGTATAGAGATACGACCATATGCGGGAGACCGAGGAGCGCGGGATGCCTCCACCTTCGTCCGATATCTTGATGGACACGTCTTCATTATCTTCTCCATCAGCGATCACGATCTTGATCGGGGGCATGTCATTGTCCACTCCATGAAACTCCACCACCGCTCGCATCGAGTTCTTAATCACCTCGAACAGCATGTGGTGCAGATGACTGGGCACAAAGGGCATGGAGAAGTCCGTATGACCATGTAACTCCACCTCAGGGGCGTCTCCATACTGCCTGACACACATGTGTCTAGCTGTGTCAATAGCTGCCAGAGCGACCTCAGCAGGGGACGTGCTCTCACAGATACAGCCCACCCATCCTTCCTCTTCGTCATGCAGTGCAATATGTTGACTCATGAGCATCCGGATACCTATCCGGGACATGTAGAAGGCGTCCAGGAAGCTGTGCAAGTCGGACAAGTCGGCGAACTCCTGGGAGCGAAGATATCTCTCTCCTAGAGCCTTACTGTGACCCCCTTCTTTCGCTGAAAAGGTCTTGAAGAGCTCCATCTTGAGTTCATGCACCCCTTTGGCCATAGTGTAGAGTGTGCCACTATGACGTCCTTTGATGCTCTCGATTAAGTCTCGGAACGCCAACTCGTCCTGGTACGTCTCCACCTTGGGGAAGCTCAGCAGTTCCTCAGCCGAGTTCACGTACCACGCGCGCACCTTTTGTACTGATGGCATGTGGCTCAGACCATGTGGCAGGTTCTCCAGGTTCTTGATGCGGTGTGCGTAGCGGACGGGCATCTCCCCATGCAGGAAACGCGCCGACTGGATGAGTTTCTGGGGGAGATGTCCGTCCCGAACTCTAGCAGGTACTGGAGGGACACGCCCGTCTGTGGCTGCAGCGCTAACTCGTCGATCTTGGCTGTGATGTTGCCGCTGAAGCTCGAAGCGCGGCGGAATGTTGGAGAGACGCGACGTATTGACATGGCTACTTTGAAGCAGATTGGAAAGTGACGGAATTGCGGAGGTGGGATTTTTCAGTGGGTTTGGGTGGAGTGTGGAGTATGGGTAGGGAGAGGGTATTGGATTATACGGGGATATGAGGGTGTATGTTGGGGAAATAGAATAATAGGGTATGTGGTTTTAAAGGTTTATAGAAGATTGGGTTGATAGTTCTGTGACGTGTTTGCACATTCTTGTGGCAGACAACTTGTTGAAGTTTACCTGGAGTAGGGAAGAGATCAGCTGGACTCGGCTCAAGTTTGAGTCAAGGCTTGCACTGTGCAACGCAATGTTGAGTTCATAAAACAAATGTACGAGCGATTCACAGATACTATGTACTATCGACAGTAGTGAATATATTCGTCACAGACACCATCGATTGACTTTAACATGCAAACTCTACATGGCCAACAGCTTAGGACGGGTTGATGCGTACGTGCATGGTGATGTGACCGCCCTCCGACGATCGCGGAACCCAGAGCAGCAGTGATCCACCTCCTGAACCGGGTAAGCCGAAGATACCTGGACGCCACCGATCCAAGTACATGTTCTTGTCCTGCAGCTCGGGGATCGTGGAGTCCCAAGTCGTTGTATCACCAGCGCCGACATCGACTTGAGTGTACTCGTCTCCGCCCGTATGAACGACCACTGTCACGTCCTTGGTGTCGGTACTCTCGAAAATGAGGTGCACAACGGAATCGCCTGCGTGGGTCCAGGATCCGTAACTACCAGCGAAAGCTTCGTCCACTGTCGTTAGTCCCAACGCGTCGTACAGTGTTCCGTCATCGATTTCGCCGAGATACGCAGTTGGCCCACAAATGGGTTGCACGAACTGCGAGGCCATGTACGCGATACCCGTCGGATCAATAGTTGACAGCACGACGAGTCCCATGTTGGCAACCCGCAGCATGTACTCGTCATCGGCCACGTCCTTCCCCATATCAGTGGTCCCGTCGTCTATCAACTGATCCACGATAACCTGGAACGTCCTACGAAGCAGATCGCGCGTCTCGTAGGCTGCCGTCAATGTTTTGGATGCCAACAGCTCGCCCATACAATTGTTGGTGACGATAGGGATGTCGTTCAACACGATGGAGGATTTGTACACCTTCACCCGGACGTCGTCAACAGCGCTAACCACACCGCGGTACTTGAGAACAGCACGGGTGACGCGATCGGTGAGACGCTTGAGCTCGTACCCGCAGCTGGAGTTCTTATCGATTAATTCCTGTAACTCCTCCACAGTCGTTTGTGACGTGTTGGCCATCTCGTTGCCAGTGATTAGATTCATGACGTTCGCGCCGGTGGAAATAATTTCATCGCCGTTGGTGATCGCCTGCTTCACAATACCTTCCACGATGACAAGCACAGTATCCGCAAACTTGGCACTAGCCGGGATCGGAATGCCCAGACATGTACAAACAGCGACTGGTAGGTCATAGAGAACGACATCAGCCTGGTAAGCCACGGTGAGCAGCTCCGCGGTGTCTCCTTGGGGGCTGTGGTTTGCTGGTAGCGTAGATAGAAGATTAATCCTCGGATGACCTCAACGATAGCTGCCGTGCACTGGATAACCCGTTTCACAGTTTTGTACACAGCAAGGACCTGACCGAACACTCCACCGGTTGCTGCATTGAGTGCCACCGCGACAACGGAACCGATCTTGGCTAAAATTGCAAGCGCGCAATTGTCATTTTGAGGAATGCATTCCAACGCGCAAGAAACTGGGTAGGCCATCGGACACTGCGCGATGCAGTCGTCGCCATCCTTGCCGTAACCTAGGGGGCAAATATTGTTGCTGTCGAAAGCTGCCGTCTTCCGATAGCACGCGGTATCACTTGCTTTACCGATAGCAGGACCCACCCAGTTGCGAATTGTCGTGCCGTAGGTACCGTTACCTACGCCTGAAGGATCTGTCAACAAAATACTTTTGGCCGACATTCTCGTCCAAATAGCCCCGAGCTGATCCACCTCGTTGTCAGCTCGACCGTAAAAGCCACTCAACATGAAACCTTCAGGAGCTGTAGCGGTACCCGAGTTGTCTGTCTTGGTTCCACCAGAAATCGTATTGCCAGCACTTGTCGTGAAGCTAAGAAAGAAGACGCGGGTGTGCTTGTCCTTCTTGTCCCAGTGAGCCTCCATTGAATTGATGTACTCACCTTCCGCGAGAGTTAGAGTCTGCTCGGTTCCACCTTTGCCACCATGAGACATCGTCACAGCTGCGGGCTTGGAAACCTGCAACGTTACCGCATCGACTCGCTTGTTCGACCGAAGTGTGACAGAGGTTGCTGTCTGACCAAACTTGATGTCATTAATATCCGAGAACGCGTTACCGTGCGGTCCACCGAAAAGCTCACCAAGGGCAATATTTTCGTCGGAAGGAACGGGACCGGAGACTGTCTCGTTAACGACCGCAATGCTTGACCAGACCGCGCCCACGAGATCGATTTCGTCACCAAACCGGCCGAAAAATCCGCCTAACTGGTAGCCCTTTGGAGCCGTCACCGATCCCTTCTCTTTGGTCTGCGATCCACCCGCGACCGTGTTACCAGCGCTCGTAGTCAAACAAAGGTAGAAAATGCGAGTGTGTCCGCCCTTTTGACCCCAGTGTGCCTCGAGCTGGGTGATGTACTCTTCTGGTTCTAGTGTGAGGGTGCTCTCCTTGCCACCAGTTCCGCCGTGCGTAAACGTCATCTCCTTGGGCCCCGATACCTGCATCCCAAGGCCATCAAGACGTTCGCCCGCTCGAATTGTGACGGAGGTGATGGTCATTCCAGAGGTGGCCGCAAGCTGGTCAGAGAACTGGTCTCCGTGAGGCCCACCGAACGACTCACTCAGTTGGACAGGCCGATTGTTCGCCTTCGTGTCGACTTCGGACAAACTACCAGCAATATCTGCGGGTACGACTGTACCCGGCGAGGAGATGTTTGTGTCCTGAGTAGGAGCAGGAACGGGTGTCGGAGCTGGCGTGACCAATTCGATGTACGCCCAAACTGCACCCAGCGTATCGATCTCCTTGCCGGCTTTACCGAAGAACCCGCCGAGCTGAAAGCCTTCGGGTGCCGTCAGAGTTGTAAAATCATCGGTCATTGATCCTCCAGAAAGGGAGTTACCAGCGCTCGTGACGAAGTTGATGTAGAAAAGGCGCGTGTGGTCGTCTTTCTTGCCCCAGTGAATGTCCATCGACTTGATGTACTCGCCCGCACCGAGCTCGAGCTTCTTGAGGTCACCACCAGTTCCGCCGTGCGTGAAAGTGATCGTCTTGGGCGACGTGACGTCCATCATGATGCCGTCGAGCCGCTCACCGGCATAAATCGAGATGGCTTTGACGACTTGTCCCGAGTTGACGAAGTTCTTGTCAGAGAAGTCGATGCCGTGGGGACCACCAAAGCTTTCGCTGGTCTGGATAGAGTCCTTCACAGTCATTCCCGGTGCTGCAGCGGATCCCGCAGTAGATGCTGCCGCTGGAGGTTCTGCTGCGGATCCCGCAGTAGATGCTGCCGCTGACGCTGGGGGTTCTGCTGCGGATCCAGCAGTGGATGCTGCTACAGATGCTACCACTGACGGTGCTGGAGGTTCTGCTGAGGATCCCGCAGTGGATGCTGCAGTTGATGCTGCCGTTGACGCTGCGGCCGAACCTGGTGTTGATCCGGCAGCAGATGCATCTAGTGACGCCACGGCCGAGGCCTCTATGGACCCCGCTAGAGATGATTCTGCTGATCCCGATGCAGACTCAGCGGCCGAACTCTCCACTGGTCCATCTTTTGGTGAATCTGCCCCGGAAGCTTCAGTAGACCCTGCACCCGAGAGATCCGTTGATCCTGCCGAAGAAGCTTCTAATGATGTCGCTGCGGAGGCCTCAGCGGATTCTGCTAGAGAGGATTCAGCTGATCCTGATGCTGACCCAGCGGTGGAGCTCTTCGCTGGTTTGCGCTTGGGTAAAGCTGCCGCAGAAGCTTCGGTTGACCCCGCTAGAGAGGATTCAGCTGATCCTGATGTAGATTCAGCGGCGGAGCTCTTCGCTGGTTTGCGTTTTGGTGAAGGTGCCGAGGCTTCAGTAGACCCAGCAGCTGAGAGATCCGTTGATCCTGCCGCCGAATCCTCTAATGACGTCGCTGCAGAGGCTTCAGCGGATTCTGCTAGAGAGGATTCAGCTGATCCTGATGCTGACCCAGCGGTGGAGCTCTTCGCTGGTTTGCGTTTGGGTGAAGCTGCCGCAGAAGCTTCGGTTGACCCTGCTGCAGAATCTTCTAGCGACGTCGCTCCAGATGACTCTGCAGACCCCGCTAGAGACGATTCTGCTGATGCTGATGCTGATGCTTCAACAGACCCAGCGACCGAGCTCTGCACTGCTGGGGTGAGTTTGGGTGAAGCAGCCGAGGCTTCCGTTGACGCTGCTGCAGAGGCTTCCGTTGACCCTGTCGCCGATGTTGCAGCAGACGTAGCAGCCGACTCCGCTGCAGGCAATCCACTACCCGAAGCAGCAGTGGACGTGTCTGTAGAAACTGCCGGTGCTGCCGCAGCAGGAACCTCCGTGGCCGGAGCTTCTGCTGAAATTCGCGTCCAAATCACCCCCAACTTGTCAATTTCATTGCCGTCCTGACCGAAGAAGCCTCCAAGCTGGAACCCCTCGGGCGCCTTCACCGTGTTCATTGCGTCCGTCTTCGACCCTCCTTCCACTGTAGTGCCGGCACTCGTAGTGAAACTCAGATAGAAAATGCGTGTGCGACCGCTCTTTTCGCCCCAATGCGCCTCCATCGAAATGATGTACTCTTCCGCACCGAGAGTCATGGTGTTTGGGTTTCCTCCAGCTCCGCCATGACTGAATGTCGCTGCCGTCGGACCCGTAACTTCCAACGCGATACCATCGACGCGTTCTCCCGCACGAATGGTAATCGACCCGATCGTTTGTCCTGCTGCGACCGAAGCTTGGTCCGAGAACTCGGTGCCGTGAGGACCACCAAAACTCTCACTCAATTGAACGGAGTCGTCCGCTGATAAAGTCCCAGGGATGACTATTAGGAGCAGGCATATCATCGCCTGTACTAGCATCGCCAATGCATGTGACCCCATGCTTCCAGTCTGGCGGATGGTAAACTGGCGAGTGCTTTTCAAAGGAAGTTCATTGGCTTTGCCTACATATTGCAAGTGTTTACGCCTTGTCTGGAGGATTTGAGGCAGGGTTTTGCAAGGTGGAGGCTAAAATTGGATGGTAAGCTAACTAACAGTTGGATTGAATTTATGCGCGGGTATACGCTTATGACAATACTTGGGACTTCGTTGTTTTCATACCCCAAAGTATCTGATCACCAATATTAACAAATGAAGTACTCACTGTCTTGCATATATGAAATACCAATGAAATCGATTCAAAAATGCAAAGGATCTTATTAAGAATGACCTCTGTACGGTTCAGTTGTTGGCAACGATTGACACCAGGATAGGCATTGGGATTGGTAGTGGTCGCTCCAATCGCACTTTTCACTCCTGTTGACTGTATGTGACGAAGGAAGAGTTTGCACATGGTGCAGTAGAACTTGCGGCTGCCACCGTCCTATCCCGACATCTCGGAAATCGTTTCTGTCGGTATCCCTCCACTTGAAGTGCATGAGAGGAAGGCTCTCAAGCTGGCGGTGTTTACGATGGTGTTGCGGTTATTAGTTCCCTTCCACGCAGGACTCTCCATCCTTGAGATTCCAGGTACCTGGCTAGACACGCATTAATGCTTCGGGCGGATGCGTATGTGAGTTGGGTTGGCATGACTTCTTACTTCCTGTAATACGGTCACACACACGTATTACGGTCCATGAAATACCAGTCGTACCCGCCAGCACTTGCAGATGGTAGGGTGGAACCAACATCCCTTTACGACATCTCAATTCGGAGAAGGGCGGCATTCGGCGACGCTAAATCAGCGATCACCTTGGTACATGTACATGTACAATAGTATTCGAGGAGCTACCGGTATTATCGCTTCAAGTTTTCGGGCAGTGCAGGCCGCCATTGTTTTTCTTCTTCTCAACCTTATCGATATCAAATCCAGTGTTTTTGCGGGGTGAGCCTCACTTTCGGTGGCGGATCACAGCTCGACTGGCAAGTCGAATCTTCCACGGTTGCGTCAGCTGTCGACACACCCGTGATATCCTACATGTAGTTGTATGTATTTAACGTTACACATATTTCGTTTCAATAATTTGCTAACCCTGCCCAAACGCGAAATATTATGCTTAATCGACTTTGTTCCGGCTCAGGGATGCAGTGAAGAAACCCGATGATGTCCTTTGCAGTTTTCGACTTCGGTATTTTATTCAACTTACCTAGGGAAGGAATCCTTCCCTTGACAACACGCACTACTTAGGAAGGAGTCCACGCCCACACAGCAAAAAGCCACCCCCACAGCCACGACAATTCTCTTTAGGTTTGTGCAAATCGAGACACGGTATAAACTTGATAAACCTAGCCGAGGGACGCCTGGGCCAACTGCAAACGGACCCAGAAACTCTGATTCGCCATGGCATGGCCATTATGACCACTCGACAAACAGCCGTATACGGTAAGGCAAAGCGTCTTGATTAGCTTAACCTGACGACTTACCCGTTGTTTTAACAGTGCATGAAGGCCATCGACTGCTTGGAGATGTATCGCTTCTTCGTCGGTTTTGGCTTAGACTGCGGCTCGCGTTGTGTTTGGTTCTGCTCCTTGAGGGTTGCGGCATGGTCGTTGGTCTTGATGAGCTGGATGGCTGCGGCCTGAGAAGACGGCTGCTGGTTGGATTCCATTGCTCAGTGAGGTTGATATTCTTGTCGAGTGCTGCTGTGTCTTGAAGCGCAAAAAGGAGAATGTCGAAGGCTAAGACTGCATTGAGGTGGGTACAGCACACACGCCAGTGGAACCAACGCGCAGAGCTTGATTAGATGAGCAGGGCACCAACTCATCTAAACGACATAATCCATATTCGCCGAAGTGCTTTCAGTCAATTACCGCGGTTAACCTTCATTCGCGGTTCCCGGAACCTTCGCTCTGTGCAACTTCAACAAGCGATACTGTTCACAAGATTCGGCAAGAAAATGCTTACCGCATACCAGTACTGTACTCCCGTGCATTAGGACGGTGCCGACGGTATGATTTATCTTGAAAAGAGTACGCATGCAACATCCAAAATAGTCCAAGCTTGCTATTTTTCACCAACGAGATTGCTTCTAATAATATTCCAGCCAATTAACGAACATAGGGTTAGGTGAAACCACTGCCGGCGCTGCGCCAACGAATTTTGTCGGCAGGAGCTCCGAAATTTGCGACTGAGGCATACAAACCACTAGTATGACGCGTGTCACTTTCATATCTGCACTGTTGCCGACAAAAGACTTAAACAAACAATGGTCCTCCAAGACCTCGCTCCTACGAACTCCAAAAGGGCACAGAAGACTACAATAAACGCGTTTGAGTGTTTCCTCGCGTTCGAAGACGTAGCCATGGGGTTCATCGCGTCGTGCCTTCTCAGTGATGCAGACGGCTCTATGTTTGTGAAGCTAATGGACCGTTTTGATGTGTATCTGGCCTTTGTTGACGGGAGAGCAGGGAAGGCACTCACTAGAAATTCTGTGTTGAGCTTAAATCGACACGTGAAAACTGGCTGCTCTACAGCTACCCCAAGCACCGGGGTGCAATTGAAAAGAAGCTGATCAAGATGGGGAAGACGCTGGAGCGCTACTGTCTTAAGCAATCTGAGGGAGGCGTGATTGACAAAGCCTGAATGCACCAAGGGACCTATGGATGATATTTATTTCGATGCTACAAGCCCCAAGAACTACCAGAACGCTGCGTTTCTTGCGCTAATGTGGTACGCGTTTGGTCGCGCATCTAATCTGGGGTTTATAGCCAAGAGCAACCTGTCCGTGAGTGCTGATGGAGTCGTATTCATCAGGCTTATTCGTGTCAAGACCTCCGAAGAACAGGGTCTCTCACTCTTTTCGAACAGGGATAGTTTTATTACGTGTCCTCTGCACGCAATTGCGATTGCACTGGTGATGCAAGAGCTCACCATGTCACAAGTGCTAGATCATCCCCAACTCTTTGACGGTAGCGCATAAAAACTCAAGCAGTCAAATATTTCCGTTGCCGACAAAGTTGATAAGTCCGTAATGCCGTTGGATGGACGGCTGAGTGTTCTCCCGCCCCCGTACTTAAGACGTGCGACAAGCGAGTTGATTCAGTCCACCTAAAAGGGAAGAAAAAGTACGGTGTCACAATAACGAGGAGTAACGTTGTGGTCACCGTGAGTGGCACAACCAATGAGGTTGAAACGATTGGCGCAATGATTAGCTGGCATCAGCTCATGAAGCGTTATGTTGAGCTTGAAGCCGCATTGAAGTGAGTACATTCTTCAAAACACGTGGCATTTTCTCCCCAGAATTGTTTTGGTGATTGTTTAGCCATGTCAAATGAAGACATGAGCCTAACCATGTTACGACTGCGTGCTCCTCACGAGAGTTGGTTTTGATAACGTTCTGCGAGAAGCATGAGCTAGACGAATTATTTTTGGATAAAACCCTCATCTGGCTTACAGGAAACGCAACCGTGCTGTCGCAGTACCAACAAACGTACTGCAACATCTAATGCTCAAAGAGCAGCGTCTACAATGTCAAAGTTCTTTCAGCTATGCCAAGGACTCACAAAGCCCACCAGCGTTGCTCATGATTATTAATGTGAACAGTATTGACTGGTGCGGTGTGATTGTTGACCCTTCTGACCCATCGGCAAGCACAGTCACTGTCTTCGACCCCCAGCAGTGTGGCGATTGTATAGTAGAGCTATACCAACTTATTCATAACAAGATCGAGCCATTGGTACCACGAAGGAATTACCGCTATAAACGTACAGTACCTTTTCACTGAGAGACAGCTACAGCTGCGGAATTGGCGTGCTCATTTTCTTCGAGGCATTTCTCGAAGAAAATGAGCACGCCAATTCCGCAGCTGTAGTTGTCTAATCCACTCGATGTGTTGCCGACAAAGTGCAAGACGCAATGCAGTTCTTCCGATTTAGATACCTGAGCAAATACGTTGAGACGACCGAATAACAAATACATGACTGCGTTTATTACGTACGTATGTATGTTCGTGCTTATGTAATGTGGGCGATTTCAAAGAATTAAGATGCTCACTCACGCGATCGACACTTCACTGCGCAAAGGAATTGCGTGTGTGCATCCCTTATCATTATGCATGTCCTGCATGAAGCGCCGTCATAACACGTGCGTCCAAATAAAGTAGATCGGAGCTGGATGCCGAGAGATGTCGGGGGTGAATAAGCCGTCTGAGCTCTTACTCTTTAGACTATTTTTTGTGATGTACCAATCGTATGTTTTTCGCACGCGTCGATCATTGTCAGCGTGTCGGCAGCATCATGGTATGGAGTATTAATATTGTGCTTTGTAATGTTTATGTCCTTTACACGTGGGCCATTGCTCTTTTTTAATAATTCGAGGTCGATTTAATAAAAAGGTCTATAAAAAGGACAGATAGCTCTATCTAGGGCAGCTAATATTTGACAGAACCGTACAAACACCCAATAAAATGGTCTGGCACTGTGCCAGACCATGTTATTGCCAGTGGCACACAGTTTGGAGTTAGGCACAGTAAATTAATCTGTGGCACACCTCGCTACGTACGATCACACCAAATGCGGGTGAATACACACCAGTCAATTCCAGCAAATCGTTTAAGAGAATGAAGCGTTTTTCAACCAATTGGCAGAGAGAATGCCATCTAAACTCACATCACTTCTCAATCTACGCGAAGGTCCCCCATCCCCCTCCCCTACCTCGACTCAAGATGTCCCCAGCGTATAACCGGACAACTGTCTGCAACGACATGCCTCGCGACGATTTTCAGCTGCTAATGGAGGAGATAAAGTTCTTCCTTATCGTGAAAAGCCATATCGTACCCTGCGTCGTGTGCGCCATGGCAAGACCGCATAAGATGCGTTACCAGTTGCTGGAGTGCTCCTCTGAGACGTGCAACGCTGCTTCCCCGTTTGACGCATGTCAGTGGCTAGGGAAGTGCTGACATGCCAAGAGCTGAATCGTGTTACGATCATGGAGGCTGGTGCTCATGACACGCTCGTGAGAGATCCCCGCAAGGCCAAGCTCACTCCGATACTGAAGGATTACGGTCGGGAGATGGCGACACAAGGTTTGAAGCCGGCTCGCGTTTGCATGGGGATGTCCAGGCGTTTCGGGTTGTCGGAATCCGAATTGCCAAGTTTGCAGCAAGTACAATGGTTCTCGAACGCCTTCACCAAGAAACCGCTGCGCCGAAACGAGGACTTGGACGACATCGTGGACCAGGTGCATGATCTAGCCTATGGTCCTTCCATTGCTTACACACAGCTGTTTTCATTCGGATACCACTTAAACGTTCACGGAAAACCCGATCTCGGAAATGGTTCTGACGAACATCCGTGTATTTTCCTGAGTTGGGCCGCAGCTGTGAATCCGCTCCAGTGTCAGCACAGATGTGGTCAACTACGCGCGAATGCAACTTCAAGGGTAGCCAGAGGGTGGCTGGACCGTTGACGTGAGTTTGCGGACACGCGAATGTAAGTACAACTTCAAATTGGCGCTATACATCCATGTGCTATTTGGACTTCAGGTCAGGAACTACACCGGGTTAGATAGCAAGTTCACACTTGTCAACCGCTCCGTGGCGAAGAAACCCCGACAATCGAGAACGACCACTGTACGAGTTCCAGCTGGCAGACCACTCGTTAATGGACATGCACTTACCCATGATTAAAGATAATTCGTACAACCGTCTCTCAATACAGTAACTTGTACTGCATCGCAGTTTGTTCATTTTTATCGTGGTTGAGGCTGTAATGTCATAAATAGATACACGAAACCAGCATAACTCGATGCCTTCATTGCCCTCCACTTCTAGAGCTCACTTTTGATCAACGTTGGAAGATGACAGCCCGCGAGGACTCAGTAGATACAACCGAGGCCCCACCCGGCGCGTTTATCACTTTTTCGAATGGTGCAAACAGCATCTAAGGAGCGTGGGTGGGGTCGCCTAGATGAGGCGGCAGTCCGTTACCTGGAGGGCATGGGTACTTATTCCACGCAATTCCACCTCAACCGCCGGTGACGCAATCAAGCGACTACTCGACGCGGTACCTGAAGCACGCATCACCATGGCCCGTCTCATTGAGGCAGTTGTCATAGGTGATGATGCCGGCGAGAAGGAATGCGTCCTTCCAACAGGTGCCGATCAACGGGGTAGGCCGGCATAAAAACGAACCATTCTCGATCACCAGCGGGTAAATGGTCGCGTGCTGTTCCTGACGTCATGGGAGCCGACGTGGAAGTGCACCGCAAACCTGCCATCAGGTGAGATCAAGAAGTACAGGCAGCGCAAACGACGCAAAGTGGAGCGCACCTACATTGTAGCCGAAGCTGCCGAGGACTAACAACAAAAGCTTGTGCGATTGTCACAATTACATGTTTTCTTAAGCTTACTTAATACACCACACTAATAGGGTGGGCCGTGTACGCTTACAGTATATCTAACTGTACATGTTTTTTACTGTTAGTAAGTGTGTATTAAAATCATAAACATGTCAGTGGCCGGAAATCAAGGTAAAAACGAGAAGTTCTGTTGCCTCCCATAATTGTTTTCAGAGACTCGGAGCTCTGCAAACTGAATAGTTTCCTGCTCGTTCGTTATAGAAAAATTACATTCCTGGGCTATTTTTGTGGTAGCGTACGCTTCGATTGTGCAAGTGGTTAATCTGCTCGTGCGGCTTTGGACAGCTGCGTTCCTCACAGCCTGGTATTGTTTACCGCTTTGGTATTAATAATCATAAACTCTCATACTATTGCATGAAGCTTACTGTAAAGTTCATGTTAGTAAGTGTGAAGTGAGGGTCATATACAGCAAAATGGCCAAGCCTACACACTACACGTCATCGGTACAATTGCAGTGGGTTGCCACGCAGCCATCAGCTAAGCCGGTACAGGGCGAACCCTTCAACACGTTTTGCACAAGCTACTTGCCCCCCTTCAACAACACTATCAGTCGTTTCTGGTAGTAGCGGGCGCCCCCGAGCCGGTACTGTGTCCGCCGTGGCACGCGGCGCCATTTCATCATGTCCGCAGGCGCCGCTGAGCCAGTACTGCATGGGCCGTGGCACGCCGCGCTGGTCGTTGTTTGTCGTGGAAGGCACCGATTGGGAAGTGAGCTTACCAGGGGACTGGCTGACCCGCGGGATGGATGGCCCGCATCCTCCCACCTGGATCGGCCACGTCCACGGATCTTATCTGTGTGGCACACATTTGATTTGCGTGTGGAGCGTGGATGGCTGTGTGTTTTTACTTTTGTCCAAATATTCCGGTCTACGACAACCAAATCCCATCGTGATCGATTTCCTGATCGATCTATCTCCAATCGATCCCTTTTGCCGTTTCAGAACGGCAATTCGATCTCGGTCTATTTAATTCCACTTTGTCCCCACATTGACACCTGATTTTATGGTCTGGTCATCTGGCCATGCTCGATCGAGGCCATAAAACGGAGGGACCTTTTATCTGCAAAGCACAATAAATACAATGATAATATCTTGGTGCCGACATAATGACTTTATCTTGATAATGTAAAAAGAGCAATATCCAAAAATACTCCACGCATGCTATTTTCACCAACACGATTGCAGCTATTTATGTTCCAGCCAATCAACGAACATAGGGTTAGGTGAAACCACTGCCGACGCATATCTTGGCGACAGGATCTCCTAAATCAGTGACTAAGGGATACAAATCACTAGTTTGACGAGTGTCACTATCATATATGCCGACAAAAGACCCAAACCAACAATGTACCTCTAGGAACTAGCTCCTACAAACTCCAAAAGGTCACAAAGACTGCAATAAACGCGTTTGAGCGTTTCCTCGAGTTTCGTCACGTCCGAAGACGTAGCCACGGCTTCATCGCGTCGTGGCTTCTTAATGATGCAGACGGATTTGTGTTTGTGAAGCTAATGAGCCGTTTTGCCCTGTATCTGCACGATAGAGCCGGGAAGGCGCTCGCTAGAAATTCGGTGAAGAGTTTTTATCGACACATGAAAAACTGCTGTTTGACAGTTACCACAAGCATCGCGCTGTACTTGTGAAGGAGTGGTCAATATGGCGCAGACGCTGTAGTGTTACTGTCTTAAGCGATCTGACGGAGGTGTGATTGAGAAGGCGCCTGACTACCAGGTCGCAGCGATACTAGCGCTTATGGGGTGCGCGTTCGGTCGTACCTCTTCCCTGGGGTTGTAACCAATAGCAATCTGTCCATGAGCACTGATGGAGTCGTATTCACCAGAATTATTTGTGTCAAGGCCTCCGAAGAACAGGGCCTCTCACTCTTTTCGGACAGGGATAGTTTTATTACGTGTCCTCTGCACGCAATTGCGATGGCACTGGTGATACAAGAGTTCCCCGTGCCACTAGTGCTAACGTTAGATAACGCTTTGATGGTAGCGCAGAAAAACTGACGGCGCCAGCCGATTTACCTCTGCCTCTGCACTCTCGATCTCACTGCCCTCTTCACTGACATCGTCGCCCTCCTTGTCGCTCTCTTCGTCACTCCAAACCTCACTCGCTTTGTTGTTGATCGACCTGCCTTTCCGTTCGTCCCCGTAATCGAAACCGATATCGCCACATTGGTCCGACCGCACACACTACTTGGATTTCTTGGGGTGGTGGCGATTGCTGTGCTGATGCAAAGAGCAACTCTCCTTAAACGGCAGATTGTATGTATTGTAATGGCCGCCGAGGTCGTCCGCCTTGTCACGCTCCTTTCTTTGTCGGGCCTCGTCTGGATTTTGACAACAAAAGCGGCGGTGATTACCGAGGTGGTAAAATCCTCGCACATATAAGAGCTAAATATTGCAGCTTCTGTAGAATCGACCTCCTGCTTAATACCATGAATCCATACGTAGCAGTGCAGCCTCACATTTTCTTCCTCAAAATCAGCACCATCATGCCCCAAATCTCCTCGAAAATAAGGAATTCACCCGTATCATGGGTAACGCGTGTACGTTTTTCTCGATCAGCGAAGGTGCTGAAACATCCAGGATCAACGCAAAAATGGGTGTTTCGCGTCAAAACCACAGTCACCGATGTCTGCACCACATCTTTCTCGAGGAAAGGTATAATATACAGATAGAAGTCAGGAATCTACAGACACTCGGACAAAATACAGAAGGGCTAGGTAGAACATGAGATCAGCCATCCCTGTCGAAGTAGTTTTTTTGCCAAATATCGGTATTGAAAGGTAACGCATGAGAGCTTTTCCCACATCGTTCTCAGAACCAGTACTGCAAGTTTGAGGAAGACCCGAGGCGACCTGCCCGAGGTGACCTGACCGAGGTGACCTGACCGAGGCGACCTGCCCGAGGTGACCTGACCTGACCTGCCCGATGTGACCTGACCGGACCTGCCCGATGCGACCTGACCTGACCTGCCCGAGGCGACCTGACCTGACCTGCCCGAGGCGACCTGCCCTACCCGATGCGATCTGCCCGTAATGACCCACTCGCGGCGACCTACCCGAGGAGACAAGTCCGATTAGTTGAGGTTGTCGTTCTCACGGGCATCGCTCGTCCAGATCCCCTACAATTTCATGCCCGCGAAGCTGATTCGAGTATCTTGATAGAGACCATGCATTGACTTGAAATGCGATGACAAGGCTAGTACCAGTCCAACTCCATGACTCGGTATAAATACCAACGTTCGCTATATATGTAGTACTAAACTACCGCGTTATATTAACTTGGCACACTGCACATGCTGTAAACTCGGCAGGTAGTTTTCAGCAAACGTTAGTGTTATATTTAAGTATAGAACTGAGCTAGCATATCTCGGCAGTTTGTCGAGTTGTATTTCTCTGGCATAACTCGGCAGTGTGCTGATTTGTATTTCTCTGGCATAACTCGGCACACCGCCGATCTATGTTGCGCGGAGCTATCTCCTAGTTGTGCGGGAACGTTTTGAATTTTTGATACAGACCTCCAGCCTACGGCATGACGCGCCCGAGTCTGCCAAGCAGGTTCATATTGCAGTTAATAAAAGCGACATCTTTTCGGTTGCTGCGCTCGAAGTAGGTCGCGGAGATTATCATGACGAGAAAAAGGTGTTCGGCCGCAACTTGAAGGGCATTAAGTGTTTCATATAGATTGTGCATGGCATTTATGATGCAAACCACGGCAATACCAAGGAGCTCGTTGTGTGTGGCGAATTGACCGTCTAGATGTACGCCCCTTCCTGCGTGTCCCGATCTGTATAATGAAGATGAGCTGGATATCGTAGCTAAGGAGAATGGATGCCTGCATGTACTACGGCTGAAGAGCAGAATATTCAGAACCCTATTTCGCTAATGCCGTCGTATTTTCGCTATGGTTGCATCGGTAAGATCCAAAATCACACGTACCGGTACAACTGAAGTTTAAATTCGGAATTGTATTAATGGCATGACCTGAACGACTGCCTTTTAGCCTACCTTCATTTGAACTCGGTCACACAATTAAAATAATTGTCACACTCGCAACTCCTCCCCTGCCGACCCTAGCATCGTCTACATCAACATGAAGGTCATAGCTGCGTTCTGGGACTTTGTGGTAGAACACGGGAACCCATGAGCTAAGGAATTTGCTGCTATGAACCTCGAAATGAGGCCAGGACGTCTGCATGGCTCAAGAAGAAAGCTGGCCGCAAGTTTCGTTCTATGTGGCTACAGCTATCGGAATCTGATAGGAATGTTTTTTAAACGCATCAAGACTCGACTTTTCCTTTAGACAAGGCGCCTACAGGTATTTACAACGAAAGAAAAGACCGCAACAACATTTCAATTACAACTCCTCAAGTGTTAACATTCGAAGCCCTGGACCAAGTTTCAAAGACAAAACAATTCTACTCATGACACGATGTGACTTCGGACCCCGAGCCTCATGCAGCTGCCTCTCAAGAAGGTCTGATTGGTTGGGGGAAATAAGGCCAGTTTAACGTGGAGTGTGACATGTGGATAATATGTGAAGTGACGGAGTGCGGTGTGGGCGATTCGCCGCGTGTCAGTGTAGTACATGGTCCATTCTGTACGTCCAGGCTCAACACGCTCATTTATCTCCAATTGATCCATCAGAGTATGGCGGGAACCGTCAGGCTTAGTCGTGCTAGGGTCCATCAGGAACCAGTAACATACCATGACTGGGTACGTCCAGACGCCAGGCTCTTGAAAGATCGACGCTGGAAGACCCTTGTCGATAAGACGCTTCTGATGTTTCGCCATCGATCGTCTAACCAACTCATGACGCCGACAACATTCTTTGTGAAGCCGAGCAGCCATGGAGTAGAGACTGTCGTCTTGGTCGTTATCGTCATCCGCGACCCCTTTGGTTTTCATGATGAGCCAGTGCAGGACTTCCCAGAAGGCACGAGCGTTTTCCTCAACGAATCTGAGGAACTCATCCAGAAGTGCAATCTGTTTGGCAGTGAACTCAGAACGCCGATGGAAGTAAAATACCTTGACACGTTCGTCCCACATAGTCTTCCAAGGTTCTTGGTCAATTAGATCCAAGTATTCGGCGACGTTCCAACTCTCGGCCAGGATGAATGTTTTAATTTTCTGAGGGGCGTAATCAGGAAAACCTGGAGTCTGCTGAACGTGACCATTTTTCTTGGGTGAACGGTGGGCGAGGACGCCACGAATGCGCCAAGAGGACCTGGAGTTTCCACAGTTGCCAATTCAGTAGTCGTGTGGTGATTGAGATCGGAGAATTGCGGCCCTGGAAGTGCGCTTCTTGGACGCAGATTTCTTGGACGAACTTGATTTCAAGGGCGACTGTCGAGAACGTTTCCTGGGTGAAGAAGAAGTCGGTGCTTTACATCTGTAACATGGCGCGAAATGCGGTCTCCCATTGTCGCTGCAGTAGATCCGACACCAAGAAAATCAAATAACGTGAGATTGCCTCCTCATGTCCGACAACCCAAACACTATAACTGGGTATCGTCGACTGTTTAGTTTGAAATGTGAATCGACATGCAGCACAAAATGGCTGGCATCGCCCAGACGCCGAAGGGTAGACTTGGTAGCAAATCCAATGCCGAGAGGATCGTCACCCTCCACACGACCGAGAATAGGAACGTTTTTGTCATCAACGTCGAAGCCTAAAGCAAACGAGGTAGTGTCGTTCATACTGTCGCAAAATCGATGTGTCGATGCGAGGTTTACCATTTCGTCGATGTAGTCATTGTCATGCGGTTTGTGCGCACACAGTTCTGAACACTGCGTTGTAATGTTTCTCCATCAACATTTTGTAGGCCGAACGCGAGTACAAAGTCGTTCATAACTCTAGCAGGCTCTGTTCCGGATTCAGCACCCTCTGATAACAAATCGTTGCATCATCAGGTTGAGCTAGCCGGACCTCGGGGATTGAGAGGCCGCAGAGACGTGGGAATCGTTCTGATAAATTCAGCTTTCATCTGTAACCTGTCACGCGAGAACTTTGAGCCGCCATGAACACTTTAAACCGGGCCGGACCACCTTGCAGGTCGCCGTACATGTCTATGAGGCGCATATGAAAACAATGTAGCGCATGTGATGAATGTCCAAGTTGACTTGCCAAATTTGACATACTTCTAGTTGAATCTTGTCCTTCACCCGACATTTCTGTCCATCGAGAAATACATCGAGCTGTTCTTCGGTATGACATGCGAGCATGAAATTCCACGCATACTTGGCCCTCATGTGCTTGCCGACGAAATGTATCGAGTGTCAGAATGCTGCCGTGAAAACGGTAGCATTCTGACACAAAATCAAAGATGAAAAGGCTATTTAAAAATTGTGGCTTACAACCAATCAGCGCCGTGCGCTCTGGTGACTAGGGGCTGCTTCTGTATTTAGCGCGACGGTTATGTATTTGGGCACGACCTCACTGTAGATGTGAACTAACCTCGGTAGACTGTCGCCTCCGTCTGTAGATTTGCAACACGCTCTGTAGTTTTGGAGCACTTTATGTAAAATCACCATATTTCTCTGTAGTTCCCACCCTCTCTCATCTTTCTCAATGTTTGTCTTGCTTATCTCGAACGTCGGAAAGTCGCAGTGAATTCTTGTGTCAGACCACCGGGAACGGATTTCAACGCAGTACATAGCTTGCGTTTTGTACGTCAGTCGTTACCCAACCCAGTTACAATGCGCTTGATAAGCGTGGAGATTTTTTCTAGTACACTCCCAAAGCTACAGATGGAGCGTGCCATCGGTTGGGATCGCGGTCGTCTTCGTAAATTTCACCAAATATCGGGGAAAATCAAACACTTCAATTTCACCGAGTACACTTTTCATTGTTTGAGGTGGCAAATACACGTTACCGATTAGGTAGGTATCCATTATTCCAGAAGTAAGTCTGCCGTTTTGCATCCATCATATGCAAAACAAAGGCTTCTGTCCTGCTAGCAGCGCTGGTCTGGACCTTCTGGAAGCGAAGACAGTGGCGGTAATCTGCTGGTTGTGCAGCTACGAGTTAGCGCTGAATCGTGCATCAGTTTTTTTGTGTAGAGGCGTACCCGTCCACACTCGATCTCTCAACCAAGAGTTGCTTCTGCTGCAGGTGAACGCAGTGGCCATTCACGGACGTTCGTCTATTAGTGGTGGAGGTGCTCGTCCACTGTCGCACTTCTGTCCTGGTGTTTGCTGCAGTGGCATCAGTGGCAGACCGCGTGTTAAACGGCTTCAAAGTGGCAATACTTGATGCGAAGGCTCGTCTGTTGATGGTGCTATTCTGTACTGTAATGCCAACTCGGCTCGTCAGAAATGCCCACAGTGCAGTCTTCACTGAGGACTCTCAGCGGATGCCTGGCGGCTGGCCGACGGCCGACGAGACGGCGATGACGTGGATAGGCAATTTTGATTGTGGTTTTGTATATGTTGATGTTGGCCAGATGACGATTTGATTGTGCACTTTTCTCTGGTTAATACAACTGGATAGAGGTAAGAACAAAGCTTGCGGAATTGGCGGTTAGCTGTTGGAGTTACCTCAGCTGTCACGTTGTAGACAATGCATTGTTTTTATCGGTTATTGAAACGGAATAGAACATTGGTCGGACAATTGGTGCACTAACACATTTTTGTAGAAGACAGATCAGTTTGTAGTACCCAAATACAATAGTTAGACCTTCCATACCTTGGCAACCAAGACGAGTTCGGAAATCAAGCTATTACCACTTATAATGTCTTGCTTTTAGCTATAATAGGGACTATTTTGAGTTCTTTGTAGCAGTTTTAACTTTTGGGGTTGTTGTGAGAAAGGTCATTTCCGGTACGGTTGAGTCGAAATGTTTTTGTTATTAATGAGGCCTTTACTATAGGTAGAAACTAGGTCTACTGAAACTTTAAATATGTGCAGGTTATATACGCTTCAGAGTCTATTTTCTACATAGTTTAAACTACCTTCTATAAACTATGTAGAGGCATGAAGGACATGTCATCTCGCTTCAAATCATGAAAAAGGGAGACGCCGACATGAAATCTACAGCCTACCCATGAAAACCTCGAGAGCAGTGATACAACCCTAAGCCGAGCTAGATGTGACCCTGCTTAGTCTTGGGCTTAACAGGGCAACTTCAGTGCCTATCCCAATCGCCCACAAACTGCCCCAGCTGCAGATGGTAAAATTCTTTTAATTTGGTATCCCGTCATATTCGTGTCGATGATGTGCTTACGATCGGTTATGAAATGACTGGCAAGCGGCCCACTTGGTATTAGTTTACTTTGTATATGCCACCCGAATATGTACATTCCACATATCATAGTGCAATCGGTGGTTAGATTTTAACCATAAATTTTATTAATGTGACTGGTACATTTATATTGAAGATGAAAACCCTAGTGAGGCCAGTGTTGGTGACAGCCTCACCCAAGTGTCATCCCAGGCTTCTTTTTCACCGTCGCAGTCCCAATCATCTAAACGAAGCCTAGACAGGCAACCGAAGAAGTAACGAATCTGAGTTTCAATTTTGTATAGAGATCATGATAATTACAGGAGTTGCTTTGGTTTAGACTCTGAGGATTCTCAACCCGCGATTCAACGACAAAATTCCCGCTAAGTGCTTCTTGAATCAACGGGGTACGTAATGTACCGCATCATTTAAACTATGACAGACTCACGTTTTTTGTACAGAAACGAAGGACGTGGATGATAATTGGAGGCCAATTGCTGCAATTTCCAGCGAGAGAGGCGCTCGCATAGGCCGAAAAAGTTGCGTCACCAGACGATTGAACGTGGCCGGCACATTCAACAGCCATCACGGACCCATCCCACTGGGAGTACTCATCGCGGTGGGGGCGTCGGACTCGCGTATCAACAGCTGATAATATCATCTCCGACGTTTTGCGTCAGGAAACCCAACGGGAAGTGTCGCGTGGTGCACGCGTTCAACACGTTGAATGCAGCGACGATACCGGAGTCCACACCAATCCCTCGGAAGGACGTGTTGCAGACCAACATGGCAGGATGCACTATCTTCAGTGCTCTCAACGAAGACCTCTCATCTTCAAGCACATCCGGGCCATGAACGAAGATGTGTTCATCTCGACCGAGTCGTGTTCGCGGTGGATGAGGAGCATCTCCTCGAACTCTTCCGCCTTCAGTGGATCCAAAATGCCACATATTAGAGCTCTCCCAGCTCGAGTAGCTCCGCTACCGTATGCAGTGGAGCCAGGTTCACGCCTTCCTTGCGTTCTCCCGTGAGAACCTCTAGCACCACTGGTTCGGTCATCTTGCCCGAAGGGATCGCCCCGCAGTGTGACCTTGCAGCGGCTAGACCAGCCTGAGCGTCTTCTTCCAACGTGGGGGCCCTGCTCGGTCACTCTTCGTTGCGCGAGCACCGGCTCCAGCAACTTGTTCTGCTCGAGCTGACCCAGCTTCGGTAGTGGGAGACCCTGCTGGACCACCCTTCGTTGCGCGAGCACCTGCTCCAGCGACTTGTCCTGCGCGAGCTACAGCTCCTGTGCCTTGATCACCGCCGGTTCCACGGGACTGAGCGACCCTCTTGATCTTGGGCGATCCATGAGCCTCGTCGTGGGACACACACGGAACCTCCGTACATTCTCCCGCATTCACCGAACGCGCTTGAGCTCTCGAAGATGCATGGCACGCAGACAGCAACGCCGTAGGCAGTTCGAGCACTTCGCAGGTACTGCGGACGGGTATTGCACGAGCATCACATGCCACGCGGCGTTCGCCGCGTGGCATGTGATGCTCGTGCAATACCCGTCCCGGGAAGAGTGGACGTGACCCACCCGGGCTCTGTCCGAGAGGGACTTGTGACTAGCACCGATGGTGCGACTTCTCCAATCAATAAAGGGCTCATGCTTTGCCAACCAAGGCATGCCTAGGATAAGATCGTATCGATCATCCACGTCAAAGACAATGAACAGTTCGACCAAGTTGAAGTCGTCAAACTTGACGTTCAAGGATAGAAGAACCTTTCGCGTAGACACGATGGATCCAGTCGCCAGGCGAACAGATACATTGGTGTTATTCTTAGATGCTTCCAAAGCACTAGCATACAATGCGCTGTTCATGGCCACACTGGCTTTCGTCGCGAAATTGTAGGACGCTCCCGAATCAATCCGGATCGTCAGCGGTTCGTCGTACCCCTTAACACTGACAGTGACGACCACGAGGTTAGACCGCGTGATGGCCACGAAGAGACACAACAGTGTCGTCCCTGGGACTTGCTCTCCAAGAGGCGGGGTGGCAGAGCCACCGACCTCGAGGAGGAGCGAAGTCTCCCAGCAGGGCGTCCCGCACCTACTGTGAGCCGTCGTTTACCGAACCTGCAGATTCGAACATGTTAAGAGATGGCAGAGCCGCCTCAGCCTTGCCTACCTTCCACGGATTTGTTGGACAGTTCCGACGGAAGTGACCAAGCTGGTTGCATCCAAAGCAACGACCACTTGCGCGTAGGTTACACTGAGGTCGGGCTGACCAAGCCGACGAGATCTCCATGGAAGTGAGACCGTCGTTGGCCGTATCCGAGCACCCCTGCGCCGCGCGCACGCAATGTTCTTCCAGCATACTGCATCGTTGATAGTCATCGGCTATCTGCGGAAGAGCTCCGTCCGGACCTGACCCGGCTGAACGTCATCCATAAAGACCGTCACCTTGACGTCCTCAGAGAGGAGCGCCCGCCATAGCGGCCTCGAACTTCTACAACTCCATGACGTAGTCTTGAAGTGTACGCTTTCCTTGCTTGCAGCGCAAGATTAGCGATCGATAGCGATAATCCCCATTGGCCAAGAAGAAATTCGAACGCAGCCCTTGTTCCATGAACGCCCACAAGGTGCGATACCCCAGAGACGACGTCTCTCGTGCCATCGCCCATGCGCGTGCACGGTCTCCCAGATTAGAAACCGCGAATGCGACTTGGGTCCTGGACTCGTAGATCTGCCCAGGGCTCAGCGCTATCTCGATCTCTCGCATCCAGAAGACGAGACTGTCTGCTTCTTTGCCGTCAAATGTCGGCACAGACACCTTGACGGGCTAAGTTGTTCCTTTTCACGCAGCGTACGGAGCTGGACCCGGGGAGCGCCTGCATCGCACTCTGTGCCTCTGCTCGCATTGTCTCGAAAGCAGCTTCCTGTGCTGCAGTGCTCACGTGGGCAACCAGCGCCGACTCGTACTTGTCGAAGCGTTCCCCGCGCGCCCTCTGCTTCTCCGCAGGCAGATTGGGGGGTCCAGCGAATGCTGCCTCGCCCAGGAGACTGACCATCTTCTCCAACGTAGCCCCGTGGGCATCCAAGAGGTGAGAAAAGCCCTGCTGGGACGGCAGGCGGCTCCCTGAGTTGTCCATTCTCAGAGAGATCTTGATTGTAGTAATCCGCGCCGGTTGCGGGAGTGACTACAAGTGCTACCAGGTGTGACGGGGGTCACATGCACCTTAGCTTTAGAGGAACCATTAACGCGATAACCACAACAGACGTCTGGCGTTCCTGCTGTAAGCTTGCAAAGGCATGGCCTTCCTATCCAATATGGTACCGAGTACCAATTGACTTGCGAACTTGCAGGTTAAAGTTAAACTGCTTTATATTAAGAACACCGTTGTGGGTTATAACTACTGCTAACTATCTGCATACTCAATCCCTATCTAATCTGATATGTACAAATGGGAGCCACCCATCTGATGTACTGCTTTAATACAACTGAAGTACTGCTTAAGTCCTTGACGTGCCACACATCATGCACGTGGCGGACACCAATGGTGTGGACCACATCACAGAGAGCAATGGTTGCCCGACGCTCTAATCGACCATCCTTCAGATGGTCTCTACCTGCACCAACTTGAGTCGGCGGCTGCTGTCTTCATCTTCAACACCGCAGCTCCGCGAGCCGCAGCACCATGGCTGACGGCAACCACGTGCTGCTGCCATTGCCATACTCGACTGAATTGCTTGATCGTGGTTGGTCTTTCATGCCGTCACCCACTACAAACGGGACCGGAGACTATCCCGTTAACGACTGCAATGCTTGACCACACCGCGCCCACGAGATCGATTTCGTCACCGAACCGACCGAAAAATCCGCCTAACTGGTAGCCCTTTGGCGCCGTCACCGATCCCTTCTCTTTGGCTTGCGATTCTCCCGCGATCGTGTTGCCAGCGCTCGTAGTCAAACAAAGGTAGAAAATGCGAGTGTGTCCGCCCTTTTGACCCCAGTGTGTCTCGGATGGGTGATGTACTCTTCTGGTTCTAGTGTGAGGGTGCTCTCCTTGCCACCATTTCCGCCATGCGTAAACGTCATCTCCTTGGGCCCCGATACCTGCATCCCAAGGCCATCAAGACGTTCGCCCGCTCGAATTGTGACGGAGGTGATGGTCATTCCAGAGGTGGCCGCAAGCTGGTCAGAGAACTGGTCTCCGTGAGGCCCACCGAACGACTCACTCAGTTGGACAGGCCGATTGTTCGCCTTCGTGTCGACTTCGGACAAACTACCAGCAATATCTGCGGGTACGACTGTACCCGGCGAGGAGATGTTTGTGTCCTGAGTAGGAGCAGGAACGGGTGTCGGAGCTGGCGTGACCAATTCGATGTACGCCCAAACTGCACCCAGCGTATCGATCTCCTTGCCGGCTTTACCGAAGAACCCGCCGAGCTGAAAGCCTTCGGGTGCCGTCAGAGTTGTAAAATCATCGGTCATTGATCCTCCAGAAAGGGAGTTACCAGCGCTCGTGACGAAGTTGATGTAGAAAAGGCGCGTGTGGTCGTCTTTCTTGCCCCAGTGAATGTCCATCGACTTGATGTACTCGCCCGCACCGAGCTCGAGCTTCTTGAGGTCACCACCAGTTCCGCCGTGCGTGAAAGTGATCGTCTTGGGCGACGTGACGTCCATCATGATGCCGTCGAGCCGCTCACCGGCATAAATCGAGATGGCTTTGACGACTTGTCCCGAGTTGACGAAGTTCTTGTCAGAGAAGTCGATGCCGTGGGGACCACCAAAGCTTTCGCTGGTCTGGATAGAGTCCTTCACAGTCATTCCCGGTGCTACAGGGGCCTCCGTTCCTGCTGGGGTGCTGCAGCGGGAAAAGCATTAATATCTGTTGCGGAAATACTGAATGCCTGTTACTGCCGAAAATACTGAATACCTGCTGCTGGTGACTGAATGCCTGTTGTGAAGATTAGGTGTGAGCTCAGCAACAGAAATTCAGGGCTGAAAATCTGTTAATATGAAGGAAACTGAAGCAAATATGAAATAATTTCGTGCCATCTTCAAAGACACTGAAAAGATCGGGATCCATCTTCAGGGTTAGCGAGTCCCGATGTTTCGGGCCCGGACGATGCCTTGGGAGAGCTCTTCGACCTGGTAATATAGAATGTCACCGTGCTGATAGGACACACTCCATTCGAAAACGCCGTCCTCGTCAGACAATCGACGCCCAGCCACTTGCCCCACCCTGTGCTCTCGAAATCAAGCCTCCCCATCTGCCACATCGAACAGTTCAACATATGGTCAGCGAAGCGGGCGCCTTGGTTTCTCTGTAAACAAAGCCGTGAGCCTGTTGGTGCTAAAATTCGACAGACGAAGGATCCTCAAAAGTGAGAGTGCCACCGATTTGTCTTGGTCTGCCTGGTAGATCTCGCATTGGAATGCGTTGCATCGCTGCCGATAGATCTAGCTTCTCGAAAAGGTTCAGCGATGCGATAACATGTGCACACACCCAACCAGAGTGCAAATATCGTTTGTGTAATGGGTTCACTGGGACGCTGGTAAAGGCGATGTAGAACAGCTAGTCGGCGTACATGTTTTCCTTTCTCGCTTTTGCATTTACTACCAAGCCGGCAAGCGCAATACACTCGGCAAGAACCTGAAGGAAGGGTTAGCTTCCCCCGACTGTGTTCGTGTTTTTCAAGTGTGACCTACTACAAATAATTCTTTAGCAGTGCTAAGGTCAAGATGACAATATTTACTCGCAACAACCCAACGCCTTCGACTCCCTCCACAATGGACGCTGGAGGAAATTCAAGTGTCAAAAGCAGAGGCGAGGCAGCATTTGAGAATGCGCCGTACTCTACATGTGGCTTTGTTCATGCCGCTCGCTGCTCCTCAACTAAAGAGCACTTCGCACGCTGCCCTGGTGCACTGGGGAAAGCTTCGACGTGAGTACGAAGATGAGGTAGCGATCAGCTGCAGCAACTATGCCGACAAGATGTAAGAGGTGCTTGTGAGTGTGAAGAAGTCGTTCAACAAGCGACGCCTTGAGGTCTGGTGTGAAGTCGGCTGGGACGTCGACATCGTGACGGCCTGCGACGCGTTCATACTCACCAAGGTCGTCGAGATCATTTCGTCGGTTAAGAACAATTATGTTCCAGATGTTGCCGCGCTCTTCAAGGAGAACGTCACAATCGACATGGCAGAGAGTGACGCGAAAGAGCAGGTTATGCAATTCTTTGCTAGAAGCAGGAGTTTATCGAGGAGCAAGGCTGGCAAGAGTTCTTCACCGGGAACGAAGGGATCCGCCTGATGTTTAAGCTAATGGTGGAGTCACTCCAACCACGCGGTCTGCGAGATGAAGTGGCGATCATCATCAAGTATCAGGCCAGGTCAGCTAAGGGGAACGAAAAGCAAATGTTCAAGCTCTTACTAAACAAGGCCTTTGAGCAGGACCGTGACTTTCAGCGTCACAAGCGCACTCGTTCTAAAGATCAAAGTGAGCGAAAGCCAAAATCATCCATGCAAGACTGTGAAGCGTTCCTACCTCGATCGAAACACCGAAAAGTGGAGCGCAGAAACGGAAATCAGCCTGATAACGCTACAGACCGCAAGAACACCGGGAAGCGAGGGAGTCCAAACCCGCCGACCGGAGGCTGCCTGAAGTGTAAGGGCGACCATTGGTTATTTCGCTGCCCACACGCTTTCGCCGCCGAGAAGAAGTAGCTGCTGAGCAAGATGCACAAACATCGCGATAATGACAAGGGTTCACGACGATCGAATGCTGACGCGTGAAGGTCAAGGCGCATAAAGGACTGCCTCTCCAAGCATGACAAGACAATTGTGCTCGAAGAGAGGCTGTCCATGCTCTACTGCGCCGACACCGGGGTTGAGACTAGCATCATTAGTGCTCGAAAGCTGAAGGAACTTGAGAAGTTGGGTGGTCTTGGGAAAACCACCACGTTGGTGAAGCCTATCGTCTGCAAGACGGTGGGCGGGCGCGAGATTTTGACACATTAGTATGTGCAATTGCAGATCATGCTTCACTTTGCGGATGGGGCTGTGAGGCCAGTTAAACCGTATGAAGTGCTCGTGATTGACGAAAACGAGGATGATTTTATCCTCGGTGAAGACAACCTCGATGATCTAGGCATGTCGACCGACAACTGGAACGGTTGTCTGAGCGTTCTCGGACGGACGATGATGCCCCGATTGCTTTCGACGATGACTTCAGGGCAGGCGGATGCGGAGGTTGTCAGGCAGTGGAGAAGACAATTGCGACTGCTCTGGAAAACGTTTTCCGTCTGAGAAAGAGGACAAGATTCGCATTATTGTCTACATGTATGATGTCTGGAGGCTCCACCTGGGTCCTGACCCTCCTGCCAAGGTTCCACCGCTAGTGATCCGAATGCAAAAGGACACCAAGCCTTTCATGTGCAAACCAAGAGCGTACCCGACTCACGTGACGTCAAGAAGCTTAGTTCAGACAGACCAGCGATTATCGGCCCGCCAACACCGAGACAGAACCCATTGCTGGTGTCATGCCGATACTGCAGGTGATCACGGAACACGTCCGAGGTATGTGTTTTTTCGGCCTTTTCGATTTCACCAAAGGATTTTGGCAGCTCCACCTTGCGAAGGCGAGCCAAGAAATCCTAAGTTTCGTGACCGACTCGAAGGTGTACACACCAACGCGCGTTCCGCAGGGTTGCAGTGATGTTGCGCTGCATTTTCAAGTAACAATCGAGCGGTGTTTCGCCAAGTTACTCTACAAGCACTTGCTGATTTGGATCGACGACCTGCTACTCTACACAGAGGACGTGGATATGTATCTGGAGAAACTCGGCGAACTGTTCTCGCTGATGAACGAGTTTGGACTCAAATTGAGTGCAGCAAAGTCAGTCTTTTCAGCGGTCGGTGAAATGATGCGGCAAGATTATTGACGGTGACGGTGTCCGCCATGACTCGCAGCGCATTGCTACCCTTCGCGAGATGGCTTTGCCGTCCACGGCAGGAGACTTATAGAAATTTCTCTGCGCGTGCAATTGGATGAGGGATTGCTTGATCAGCTACGCTGGGCATGTGCAGACGCTGCAAAAGCGGCTTGATCTGCCATTGAGGGGGAAACGAACCAAGCGAGCGGCGGCTAAGCTTGCAGTGAATTTTACTGAAGACAAGCTAGCTGCGTTCGATCAGGTCAAAGACTGCCTCGCGACAGCGACCATGCTGGCACATTCTAGCACCGATGGTGTGTTGTCTGTATTAACGGACGCTTCAGATACAGCGTGGGGTGTCATTGTGACAGACGTGGAGCAGTGGCAGAGAATGGCAATCTGGGCTGATCAAGCCCACCGCCTGCTCCATTGTCTAAGCGAGATATTCTCTGGGTCGCAGGAAAACTGGAGTGTGATTGAAAAGGAGGCTTTCGCAATTGTAACAGCTTGTGATAAGTGGCCACATCTCCTTCTCCGACCGGCAGGGTTCCGATTTTTGCGATCACCGCAATTTAATTCACGTGTTTGCTCCCGATACGACTGTGAAGAAGCACATCAGGGGAAACTGCTGCGGTGGGCGATGAAACTCGGTGAGTTCCGCTATGCCATCCATCACGTCACTGGCGAGGCCAACGTGTGGGCATATATGGTGTCACGGTGGGCACGGATTCCAGCGACGACTAGTGCGAAGCGAGTGACAACCGGAGGCCAGCAGCAACAGAACCGACTCCTACTGCGATCGCTCGATGATGATGACTTTGTGTGGCCCGACATGGACACCATCGCTGCTGCTTCGCGTAAAATCGAGGACAAGGCCGAGCTGTCGGAGCTGGATGAAGGCGACGATGGGTTCTGCGCAAGGACATACGGGTGTGGATACCAGCGGAGGCTACAGATCTGCTCCGCCGCTTGTGCATCACTGCATATCGCAAGGTCATCGCGGTATGGACGCCATGCTGGCAACACCTCGGCCGCATTTTCAACGTTCCGAGCCTCCGGCAATGCGTGAGCAGGTTTTTGGCAAGCTGCCTCTTGTGCCATCATGTGAAAGGGGAGAAGGTGATGCGGAGGCCCTGAAGTGAAACGTACCGGTGCAGTGAGCGGAACCACGCATTGCATTGGGACTTCCTCTACTTAGGCGAATCGCTTGGTGACATGTAGTATCTATTGGTACTCAAGGACGCCGCCAGTCACTACTGTGAGCTGGTCAAGTGTGAAACACCTACAAGTACTGTTGCAGCCGACTCCATCATGGATAGTCATAGCCGTTTCGGGATTCCTCGGGATTGGATTAGCGACCAAGGGTCTCACTTCAAGAACGAAGTGATTGATAAGCTTTGCACTTGGTTGAAGTGCAAGCAAATATTCTCGCAGACATACAGCCCATGTGTGACTGGAGTCACACGCACCTTTGCCTTAGAGGAAGCGTTAACGCGTAACCACAACAGACGTCTGGCGTCTCTGTTGTAAGCTGGCCTTCCAGACGTTTCCGGGTACCGAGTACCAAACGACTTGCGAACTTCCGGGTTCAAGTTAAACTGACTGTATTAATCTCACTTGTAAGGTTCTAACTACTGTTAACTATCTGCATACTAAACTTCTGTACTCCAAATGGATGGCTCTCCATCAACCATCTACCTTAAGTCCGATTCTTATCTAGTGTAAAATACACAATCGTACTTAGCCGGGAGCCGGGTGTCACACACCAACTTATGTGGGGCATGTACTCGTACTTAGGCGGTCTTGTGTGGACCACACGGAAGAACATTGGGTCTCCCCTTTCATAAGTTCTTTTGCACGGCAAACGGTATCGGCCAGCGTGGCCCCGTGACACCATCCCACACCCAAACGGGAAGCACCTGTCCCAAGGGGAATCCAGCGACGGAGAAGGCGACGCCTCATTCCAGAAGCCACGCCCAAGACCACACGCGCCGAAGACTACCGACGCCCCACGGGCACGCGCCACTACTCCCGAATGGGAAAGACTCACGAAGCCAAGGCGCCCAGAGCCGCCGCTGCCAAGCCGAAGAAGACCCCGCCGGAAAGAAGCAGAAGGCCGCTTCTAAGAAGCCCGGCGATTCGCCACAGCCGCCCCAGACCCGAGCCCGATCCAGCAAGCGCAATTCAGTCCAACTGCCCGGCCCACACGAAGACGCCAGTAGTCACAGCGAGTCGGACGCCGACGTCACGAACCCTGGGCTCATCACTGGCGACGAGGACGTCAACATGGACACGGCTCCTGGAGCGAGCGACAAGCAACCGCCGCCGAACCCGATGGAAGAAGCTCCAGAGGAGCCGGTCGCTGATCAAAAAGATCCGGAGGCCACGACGACTAGCAAAAGCCTGGTGCGGGGTCTGAGCACGCGGAAACTTCCGAGGAGCCGTCCGACACGGACATGGAGGTTGAGGAGAACCCGCCACGTCGTGCCGAGCACTATTCTCCGGATAACTGTTCCGACGAAGTCGACTACGGTGAGTCCGAGCTTGAAGAGGACGACCACGAGCAGGGCCCCAACAAGTCCCCATCGCTCACGGAGCAGCAACGCGCCTTGCATCCCGGGAGCCCTGTCACTCCTCGCAGCGCCGCTGCCGTTGCGCGGAGCGCAGAGCGCGAGAAGGCAGAGCGCGAGACCGCGCGGACCCCGAGCGGGAGACCCAAGTCATTACGAACGTCGTGAAGGGCGAAGAAGTGCCGGCAGAGATGCTCCAGTTCGACAACCGGCAGCACCTCGCCGACCGAGTCCGCGCCGGCCAAGTAGCTGCCGAGCAGCACCGCGACACCAAGCGCGAACACCAGACCACGTCTCCCCGCACGCGAGAACAGCTCCTCGCATTGCGATATTGGTCCGTCCCTGAGTACCTCGGGTACCTGCGACTGAGTCGCGCGCCTGGCCAGACCGTCTTTCACTACGACGAGTGTCCGGTCGTGCTGCTCGCCGACACAGGACTGACCCGACAGTCCAACGAGACCGACTTGAGGGCGTGGCTCCACCACCCCTGCCCGAGTTCTTGGCCTCGCCATATCGAATCGATTGGCTGGCCCAGCGGCGGCTTCGCTTTCGCATGGCGAAGATGATTGTCGAGGACCAGTGGCACAAGCGGCACTTCGACCGCAATATGCCCACGCCGAGGGGTGATCCTCGAGGAGGTAGTGCAGAAGATAGAGAAGTCATGGCAGTCCCAGCCGATAGAACCTCGAAGTGTTCTCGGACCGGTTAACGCCGACCGGCCCCGTGGGAGCGCTCGTAAGCGTCCACGACATCGGCGCAGTCCTCCGAGAGGCGGCTAACCGGACTCCCATGTGCTCTGAGCCTCGGGATAGCCGCGCCACTACACCAGATACTGGTAGTGGCCGATACGCCCGCGGCGCTTCAGTAGCTTCTCAACGTCGAAGTAGAGAGCGCCCTCGTTTCCAATCAATGGGGGCGGAGGATGCAACGGACGCATCGACCGACCATGATGCTCCGCATCGCTCGATGGCGTCGTACGCGTCTGCGACTGACGCCCCGTCAACTCGTGGGTCTCTTTTGGACGCGGCTGAGGGCTGCCAGCGGCTCCTGGAGGCGCAATGGGTGGACCTTGCGTCCTGCGCGGACACGTACAGAGCGTCGAAGCGGCGATGGCCTCTGATTGGAAAGTCCATCAGGACCTGGATCGTCTCGGGCGTGTAACGCGTGATCTGCAAGATCAGTTCGTCCAGCTGAACCGGGGTCTGTCTCAACTGGACCGCAGTAACGCGGAGGCCCAACAGGCGCTTCGGAATGATCACTCCGCTCTCGAAGAGCATCTCGGTTGGATTCGCCAGCTCTACAACCGCGTGGAGGAGTTGGAGAACCGTGCCCCTGCGGCCGTGGTGGCTCCGCCGGCGGCTTCAGCTCTGACTCAGGCCGACGTGATGCAGATGATGGCGAATGTCGTTCGGCAGTACTCGAGTTCGTCGGACTCGACGTGTCACCCGCCTCAGCAGCCACCTCCGCCGGGCGGTACGGTTTGAGCAAGCCCACGTAGAACGTCGGGTGCGTGGCCATGGCCGACGGCAAGTCGCGTTGCCGTGGACCCCAATGACCGTGAACGGCCCCACAAAGCGAGGACGGAGCTTCGTGCTGCCCACAGCGGTGACCGCCTGCATAGGAAGATCCTTCGCGTTTAAGAGGACCTGGTCCCCTAATACAAACACCTGTGTGTTCTTACGCCCCTGTCGATCACTGTTTTCTTTCTGTGTGTCTTGTGCCGCCGCCATAGCATCTCCGACGCGCTGTCTTACCGCCTCTCCTGTCTCAATGAACGTGAGCAGGTTCCGTTTGACGGACGAGCGAAGGCCTTTGAGGCCACGGGGATCCTCGGCGACAGCCTCTCCCTCACCCAAATTGGAAGCCGGAGGCAACGACAACGGCGTACGCGGGTGCCGCAGCCCGTTAACGTAGAATGGGGTGAAACCCGTCGACGCATGCACCGCATTGTTGAGTGCAAACTCCAGTTGAGGCAGCAACGTGCTCCACTTCGTGGGTTCTTCAGCGCAGACGCTGCGCAGCATGTCTTCCAACACGCGGTTCACCCGCTCGGTTTGACCGTCCGTCTGCGGATGATCCGCCGTGGACATATCCAGTCTCGTACCGAGAAGGCGGAACAAGTGTGTCCAGAAGTGTGACACGAAGCGGGGATCCCGATCGCTTACGAACGCCTCCGGGAGGCCATGGTGTCGAAAAACATTATCGACAAAGAGCTGAGCCGCCTGTGGCGCTGTCACGCTCTTCTTCACCGCGGCCAGCCGTACCATCTTGCTCAGACGGCAGACGAAGACCAGAATGCCAGTATGGCCGCGCGTATCTGCCGGAAGCTCAAAGATGAAGTCCATGCTCACCGAGCGCCAACAATCCACCGGTATAGGCAAACTCATCAAAGGATCGGACGACGAGGAGCGGGATTCACACGCTGACACGTTTCACATGTTTGCACGTACGTGCGCACCCACTTGTACATGTGAGGCCACCAAAAGTGACGGGCCACCGACGTGTACGTCTTCTCGCGACCGAGGTGACCGCTTAGCGGAGTGTCATGTGCCTCATAGAGGACACGATGGCGCAAATCTTCGTCGTTGGGAACGACAAGACGAGGTTCCTCCCCGTCATCGACTTGGTAGTAGAGTAGGCCATCGGCCATCGAATAGCGGTGCAGCCGTGATCGCTGCCGAGGAGTGAGCTTCACTGCCTTCTCAGGCGCCTTCAACGCTGTGACCAGATCTGCAAAGTCATCGTCGTCAGCATACGCCTCGCGTAGCAGCTCATGGAGCGGAGACTCGAGGTACGCAACGTGCGCCAGCTCGTAGTCCGGTCGTCGAGAGCGCGTCCGCGAGGACATTCTGCTTACCCGGCTTATACTCCACGGTGAAGTTGTACTCGGCGAAGAACGAGAGCCACCTCGCCATGCGCTGGGAGAGGTGGGGCGACGACGTCGCAGTCCGCAAGGACGCATGATCTGTGTAGATCACAAAGGGTTTGCTGCCGAGCAGGTGCACCCGAAACTTCACAAGCGCGTACTTCATCGCGAGAAGCTCCTTGTCGTGGACAGGGTAGTTCTTTTCAGCCGCCTTAAGCTGGCGCGACTGGAAAAGACCACCCGTTCTCTGCCATCGGCATCGACCTGCAACAGGGCACAGCCTATGGCAAAGTCGGATGCGTCGCACACCACGACTGTCGTCTGGCAACGCCAAAATCGGAGCGCTCTGCAGACTGCTTTTGATCGCTTCGAAAGCCTGCTGAGCCTCGTCGGTCCACGACCAGTCCGCCTCCTTCTTCAGAAGATTCGTCAGCGGTCGTGACATCTCCGCGTAGTTGGCGCTGTACTTGTGCAAGTAGTTGGCGAGGCCGAGCCACTTGCGCAAATTCTTTTGGGACACCGGTACCGGCCAATGTGCGATCGCGCATACCTTCTCAGGGTCCGCGCGGACACCGTCCTTGCCAAGGAAACATCCCAAGAAGGGAATCTCTTCGGCGCCGAAGATGCACTTGTTGATGTTGGCATACAAGCGATTCTCGCGCATGCACGTCAACACCTCGCGGAGGTGCTCGACGTGCACCTTGACAGCCGTCTCGCCTACCGCAGCGCGGCTGTCCACGAAAAGTACGTCTGTACAAACTGCCGCATCGGCCGGAAGAGCTGGGTCACCAGCCTTTTGAACGTGGCTGGTGCATTTGATAGCCCTTGGGGCATCACCAGCCATTTCCATAGCATCCCGCTCGGGGTACTAACCGCTGTGAGCGGAATGTTCGACTCACGCATCAGCAGCTGATAGTAGCCATCGACCATGTCGAGCGCGCTGAAGATGGTGCATCCTGCCATGTTGTTCTGCAACACATCCTTTCGAGGGATCGGCGTGGACGCCGGGATGGTGGCCGAGTTCAGATTGTTGAACGCGTGCACCATGCGTCACTTCCTGTTGGGTTTGCGAACGCAAAACGTCGGCGACGAATGCGGCGACTTCGACTCGCGCACCTTGCCCGCGGCATACTTCGCTGTGAAGAAGGCGTCGATCACATCGACTTGCTCCTTCGGCAGTGGTCATTAGCGCGTAGTGCAGTACTTAGTGCCTGGCACCAAGTCGATTTCGTGTCGGACACCTCGATCCGGAGGTAACACCGACGGTGGATTGTCGCAGACGACGTCCGAAAACTCCTTCAAGAGAGGGTAGTACGGGTCCGACGGATCCTTCAAGATGGCCGCGCCATACCGCTTCTGCCTCGAAGAGGCCCTCTCGTCTTCCAGCACATCAGGGTCCATGACCGAGTCGTGTTCACGGTGGATAAGGACCATCTCCTCAAGCTCGCCCGCCTTCAGCGAGTCGAGAAACTCGACATATGAGAGCTCCTCGAGCCCGAGTACCTCTGCTACCGTAGGTAGCGGAGCCAGGTCCACGCCTTCTTTGCGTTCTCCCGTGAGAGCGTCTAGCACCCTGGGTGCAACCGCCTTGTCCAAGTGGCCCGCGTCGCGGCGATCTCCGCCTTGACATAGTCTTGCCGTGGCTGACCCAGCCTTAAAGTCGTTCGTGGGAACCTCCGCTCGACCATCTTCCTGTGCGCGAGACCCGGCTCCAGCGTCTTTCCCTGCGTGAGCTGCCTCAGCTCGTACGCGTTGCGTAGTGGGAGCCCCTACTCGACCACACTTGTCTGCGCGAGCACCGACTCTAGTGACTTGTCCTGCGTGGGCTGCCTCAGCTCCAACGCTTTGCGTAGTGGGAGACCCTGCTCAACCACTCTTGGTTGCGCGAGCCTTAGCTCTGGCGCCTTGGACGTCATCTGCCCCGGGGATAGAACGACGTTCTTGTTCTCAAAAGTACCATGAGTCTCATCATGAGCGACACACGGGACCCCTTCCATTCTCCCACATCCACCGAAGGCTCATGAGCTCTCGAAGAGGTAGGGCACGCGGTCGACAAAGCCGAAGGCAGTTCAAGTACTTCCGAATTACCTGCGAAGTGCCGTTCGCCGCGTGGCACACGATGCTCGTGCACAAACCCGTCTCGGGAAGAGGAGGGGACATGACCCACCAGGGCTCAGTCCACGAGGGGCTTGTGACTAGCACCAATGGTGCGACTTTTCCAATCTATCCACGGCTCATGCTTAGCAAGCCAGGGCATTCCGAGGATAAGATCGTACCGATCATCCATGTCCAGGACAATGAACAGTTCGACCGAGTTGAAGTCGTCAAACTTGACGTTTAAAGATATAGGAACCTTGCGTGTATTCACGATGGATCCAGTTGCCAGGCGAACAGATACACTTGTATTATGCTTAGAGGCTTCCAAAGCGCTAGCATATAATGCACTGTTCCTGGCCACACTGGCTTTCGTCGCGAAATTGTAGGACGCACCCGAATCGATCAGGATGGTCAACGGTTCTTCATACCCTTTAATGCTGGCGGTGACGACCACGAGGTTAGACCGCGCAGCGGCCACGGAAAGACACAACAGTGTCGTCCCTGGGACTTGCTCCTTCGGAGGTGGAGGTGGCGGAACCACCGTCCTCGAAGAGGAGCGAAGTCTCCCAGCAGGGCGTCCCGCGCCTACTGGGAGTCGCCGTTTTCCTACCCCGTAGACTCGATCATGTTGAGGGACGGAGTGGCCTTGCCACGAACTGTCTTCCATGGGTTCGTCGGACAGTTCCGACGGAAATGACCAAGTTGGTTACAACCAAAGCAGCGACCACTCGCACGTTGGGTCCGCTGGGGACGAGCCGACTCGGCAGACGAGATCTCCATGGGAGTGGGACCTTCCGTAGCCTCCGTGCGACCCGCATACCCCTGCGCCGAGCGCACACAATGGTCTTCCAACATGGCGATGTTATGTCTCGTTGAACGTCTTCGGCTGACGGCGGAAGAGTTCAGTGTGAACCTCGCCCGGGCGGACACCGTCCATGAAGACCGTTACCTTGACGTCCTCAGAGAGGGAGCGCCAGCCATGGCGGCCTCGAGGTTCTGCAGTAGTCTTGGAGCGTCCGCTTCCTTGCTTGCACCGCAAGAATAGCGACCGATAACGGTAGGCCACATTGGCCAGAAGGAACGTCGAGCGCAGCTCTTGTTCCATGAACGCCCACGAGGTGAAATACCCCGGAGACGAAGTCTCTCGAGCCATCGCTCAAACGCGAGCCCGACCTCCCAGGTTAGACAGCGCGAAAGCGACCTGAGCCCTTGACTCGTAGATCTGTCCAGCGCTGAGCGCTATCTCGATCTCGCGAATCCAGAAGACAAGGCTGTCGGACTCTTTGCCGTCAAACGTCGGAACCGATATCTTGACGGGTTTTGTAGCTCCTTGTCGCGAGGCGAACGGAGCAGAACCCGAGAAGTTCGACTGCGCCGCACTCTGCATCTCAGCTCGCATGGTCGTGCGAGCAGCCTCCTGCGCGGTGGCGCTCACGTGAGCAATCAGCGACGACTCGTACTTGTCGAAGCGTTCTACGCGCGCCCTTTGATGCTCCGCAGGTAGGTTGGGGAATCCAGCGAATGCTGCTTCGCCCAGGAGGCTGACCATCTTCTAAAGAGTTGCCCAGTGGGCGTCCGTGAGATGAGGAAAGTCCTGCCGGGACGGCAGCCTGCTCCCTGAGTCTTCCATACTCAAAGAGATCTTGATTGTAGAAAACCGCGCCGGTCGCGGGATTGACTACAAGTGCTTCCATGTGTGACTGGAGTCACACGCACCTTTGCCTTAGAGGAAGCGTTAACGCGTAACCACAACAGACGCCTGGCGTCTCTGTTGTAAGCTGGCCTTCCAGACGTTTCCGGGTACCGAGTACCAAACGACTTGCGAACTTCCGGGTTCAAGTTAAACTGACTGTATTAATCTCACTTGTAAGGTTCTAACTACTGTTAACTATCTGCATACTAAACTTCTGTACTCCAAATGGATGGCTCTCCATCAACCATCTACCTTAAGTCCGATTCTTATCTAGTGTAAAATACACAATCGTACTTAGCCGGGAGCCGGGTGTCACACACCAACTTATGTGGGGCATGTACTCGTACTTAGGCGGTCTTGTGTGGACCACACGGAAGAACATTGGGTCTCCCCTTTCATAAGTTCTTTTGCACGGCAAACGGTGTCGGCCAGCGTGGCCCCGTGACACCATCCCACACCCAAACGGGAAGCACCTGTCCCAAGGGGAATCCAGCGACGGAGAAGGCGACGCCTCATTCCAGAAGCCACGCCCAAGACCACATGCGCCGAAGACTACCGACGCCCCACGGGCACGCGCCACTACTCCCGAATGGGAAAGACTCACGAAGCCAAGGCGCCCAGAGCCGCCGCTGCCAAGCCGAAGAAGACCCCGCCGGAAAGAAGCAGAAGGCCGCTTCTAAGAAGCCCGGCGATTCGCCACAGCCGCCCCAGACCCGAGCCCGATCCAGCAAGCGCAATTCAGTCCAACTGCCCGGCCCACACGAAGACGCCAGTAGTCACAGCGAGTCGGACGCCGACGTCACGAACCCTGGGCTCATCACTGGCGACGAGGACGTCAACATGGACACGGCTCCTGGAGCGAGCGACAAGCAACCGCCGCCGAACCCGATGGAAGAAGCTCCAGAGGAGCCAGTCTCAACCATACCGCTGTGCCGTCATTGGCAGACAAGACGCCGCGTGAGGTCTTCACCGGTCTGGAGTCCCCTCGCCGTTGCAAACGGTATATATTGGGCCAGAAATGACTCCGAGTGTGCAACCAACTCAAAACTCGGCCGAGATCGATGAAAGTCTGGTTAAACTACGTGCTAGTGTGCGAGACATGCACAGGGCAGTGGCCGACGCTCGCCTCAAGCAGATGCTGCTCAACAAGAAGAGGAAACGAGGCGACAACCTCGTCAACTTCAACGTGGGCGACTATGTCCTTCTCTCTCGAGTGGACGAGAAAGGACAGAGCAAGCTGCTCGTCACGTGGTTTGGCCCCTACGCGGTCACTGCAGCACAAGCACACAACGTCTTCAAGGTCAAGCATCTTGTAACCGGCGAGGAACTTGATGTGCACTCCTCGCGGCTCTGGTTCTTCGCCGACAAGGGCCTTGAAGCGACCGAGGTGCTCCTGGGGCACGTGGCTGCTCAGGACATCATGCTCCGTGTGCGCGAGATGCTGCAGCATCACTGGAATGACCGGAGTCGGTTCTACGAAATCCTAGTCGGGTGGCATGGATTGAAAGCAATAGAGGACTCGTGGGAGTCTTTAGGTGCAATTCACAAAGACGTGAGTACGCTTGTGCAAGCGTACGTCGCTAAGACCAAAGACGCTAAACTGGAGAGTCACCTCCAAGCATTAGTTGCGCAGGCAAAGCGGCGTTGATCGCGATTACATGTTTAATCATGGTATAATGACATTTCAGTCACTAAAGTGGGGGTTGTCCTTGATACAGTGGTTGTTTTGGTCAATAATCAAAAATATTTGCATGGTCACGTTAACTTCAACGGCAACGTGTCAAGTGGTACCGATTTATGCATGAACGGGACATCACCTAGTGGTGACACACGTAATATATTTGCATTTACCTTTTCTCCGAGTGGTTGATCAGGGCTTGGAAGGGGACAGTAGTGGGTGGCGGTATGAAAGCTCAACCACGACCACGCAATTCTGTCGAGTGTGGCAATGGCAGTAGGCAGCAGCACGTGGTTGCAGTCAGCCACGGTTCTGCGGCTCGCGGAGCTGCGCTGTTGAAGATGAAAACCGCATCCACCGACTCGTGGCTCACCAGACACGAGAGTTGCGCTGGCGTGCCTTCGCCGACTCAAGCTGGTGCAGGTAGAGAACATCTGAAGGTTGGTCGAGTATTAATAGAGCGTCTTCACTAGGACGCTGGTGAAGGCGATGTAGAGCAGCTAGTCGGCGTACATGTTTTCCTTTCCACTTTTGAATTTACTACCATCTTGGCGAAATCGACGACGGAACACTTTACTACGCTTTAGGACTCAAGACAGTGGGCTAAGCTTTCGCTGATAGTTATGGATCCTGGACCCACGCAGGCGATTCCGTTGTGCATCTCATTTTCGAGAGTACCGAAACCAAGGACGTGACGGTGGTCGTTCATACGGGCGGAGACGAATACGCCGAAGTCGACGTCGGTGCTAGTGACACGACGACTTGGGACTCCACTATTCCGGAGCTGCAGGACAAGAACATGTGCCTGGATCGTTGGCCTCCAGGTATCCTCGGCTTACCCTGTTCAGGTGGTGGGTCACTTCTGCTCTGGGTTCCGCAATCATCGAAGGGCGGTCAGATCACCATGCACGTTAAGTCCTTGGCAGTAAATTTGCGTGTTATAGTCAATCGATGGTGTAGTAAAACAGAGTAAAGTATCACACGCTCTGTGCAAACAAACAACTCCCCCAGATATTAATAAAGCAATGCCGAACCACAGAAACTACGTTGTACTACTTATTAGTCATTTGGGTTTAACCAAGGATTTTTGGAAATTGGTTCCTGCAAAAATGGCGTGTAAGCTTATTATATTTTACAGACAATCCTCTAGGCCGTGATATCCTGAATTGTGATTCACTCCACCGACAGACTGAAGCTGCTCCCAATGACTGACGGTTTACAAAGCCAAGTCAAAAATGCCTCTACCCTCTAGATCGTAATACAAAAAGCTGAAATATCATTATTCATAGGTGCCTAAATAAAGAAATTATTCGTTCGCTCAAGACGCACCATCGCCTTCTACTGTTTGCGGTCCTAATTTCGACAAAACTCATCACTAAACAAGCTGTATCACCTAACACCTCTACATAGATGACACCACATCGCTTCGGTACTAACGAAAGCCGAGCCATATCCATCGATAATGGCATTTGAATGATACAATATAGTGTATTGCCTGGATGAATTGGTTGGCGCTTGCCGATCATGTTAACAAATTCAATTATGGGGTTGGAGGCACCGTGGGTGTTGAGTTGAAATCAGCTGAGTTACCAGGTCGCCTTTGCCAAACCAACTTTCCCCAAGCAGGTTTGAATGAACCCATTATTTGGTATACTCCTGATTAAAATGCTTCCATTCAGTGATAAAATGTAGCTATCACCTGTATTACGCATTATTAATATTTAAAATAGTACTACAGTATTAATAAATGAAGTATACAATGTATACTATACAGCCGCTTTGTGATTTGTACTGGCATCGCTTCTTATTCTGCAAGCAAGGGTGTGTGATGCTGGAGACCCGCCGCAAGCTGCTGAATGCGGCGCTGTCCGTCAATATGGTGCGTATCTGCTTCTCTTTCCTAGTCTATAAGACTCTGTGCTTCCATTTGCACCAATTTGCACCTCGATCGGAGCTATAGTTCGCCAGATAGACGTTATTTAAGCCCAACGGCAGAGACCCGCTAACGTCCGAATGCCTTTTATTACGCTGCAGGTCCTCTCATGCACGCTGTTACTGGACACCATGTTCCTATTAGAGACTCCATACATGGGCTTCAACGCCGCTCTCACTTCGGGGGTCTATGTGGTCTTCACCTTCGTTGCTATCGTCATTCTCAACAAGACGCCGTCCGCCTTTTCGGTGAGACTTTGGAGGGTTCTACTGTTGTTTTCAGGTGATGATGACGCTGTGGTTGCTCATGTAGATTGGATTCTTGGTGGGAGCATCGATTTTGGTGCTGGTGTTGGCGTTCCAGGGTGCTCTGTACTGGGTAAGCTGCTGTATGGTAAAACTGGTTGATGTGCTTAGCATTTAATGTCGTACACTCTGTTGTTGATAGGGACTGGAGGCGCACAATAATGCTCGACGAGCGACTGCGGGCTATTTGGCGTCTGGTATTCAAGCTGTGATTTGTGTCGTGCAGTCGGTGGTGACGACTGTCGTTGTCAAGTCCAAGGAAGATGTTATCGACACGTATGCAGGTTCGTGACAGTAGTTGTACGACGTTTTCCAGCAGTTCTGACGTGCTGTTTTGGATGAATGTTCGCAGCGTACGAGTACATCCCGGACATGACCTACGCCGACAGCATGGTCATGACGAATATTTCACGCTCAGCTTCACCTATCAGTTACCAGGCGACAATCCCCACCGCAGACATTTGATGCGGACACGAAGCCGAGCATACACAAGTCGCTGCACAAATTACACGTCAAGTGCTAGAGATTTTGTTTTTGAACGTCGAAGTTGACCTTACTCCGCTTGCGGTTTGATTTCTCCTCCATCGAGGTCTTGCGTCCAGTCAAACGGACCCCAGTCCTTTAGGAATGCCAACACATCGCGCTTCTCATTCTCAGTTGAACGGCGATTTCCACCTTCGCGCCGTCCGTAACTAGGCGGTGTCACATCAAGCATCCCTGCCACAACACTTACACCAAAGTCTCGTGGGAACTTTGCCTCGTCCTCAATCACATGAGCGTATCCTCCTCGTCCTTCACGCGTACGCCATTCAATGTGAAAGTACGAGAAAGTGGGCGGCACATGGCTCTTAACGCCACCCTTGCTTGTGTCAATGATCGGTTTGTGTGTGCTCCACACTCCATCAGCCTGCATCAGCTCCTGCTTGAAGTAAAGTGGCGTATCGAGCGCCAGATCCGAATCGACCGGAATGCACTCTATCACTGTATGACGCTTTCTGTTGGGCGCGCTTGTTTGCTCGATGAATACCATGCTCTTGCCGTACTGCTTTTCACACATACGGGCAAGTGCACTCTGGAATCGAGCTATTTCTTCGTTTACCTGTTCATCCACTTGGACAACAGAGCAAGTGTGATCGATCGGCACGATCACACAGTGGCCAGCATGTAATCGAGGCCGATTTGGCACCGCCAAGTATGTGAATTCACCCAACGACAGCATCAAATGCTTCTTGAACGCGGGGCTCTTCATGCATAGCTGACATTTTTGCGTTCGCTCATCCCACTTCTTGGTCTCATTTACGGCAAGAGAATGCTCGCGTTGGGCCTGAGCGCGCCGAGTGAGGTTTGAACCGGGCTCCCGTAGCATCTTCGTGTCCACTTGATCCTCTTCATCAAACCCGCTAGAAAGGTTCTGGGCGTTCACTTCAGTACCCTTGTACCGCGAGCCCAGTCGCACGATATTCCGAGCATGAATAGAATCCATATTGCCTTGCCCAGCACGCGCACTAGACATACGCTCCTCACGCACCAGCTCTTCAAGTGATGCAGCCACTTCTGGCCCGTTAATATCCATGGGATCAGCAGCCGCTTTTTGCCCTTCCGTGGTCCGTAGCGCATGTCCTCTTTCTCTAACGGAGGCAGCGCACCTGTAATTGCTTCATAGTGCGGAACAGCAGCGGCGGTCTTCTCGCGTTCTAGCTTAGCCTCCAATTCGTTGAGTTGCTCCGTCAACTTGCGGAACAGAGCAGTTTTGCCCATCATTTGAGCCCTTAAAGCTTTTGCTGCGAGCTTGTTCATCTCGGCCTTCTCGACTTCTTTGCTAGCACCAGCTGACAAAACTGAAACGGTACTCGAGTTCGACACCTTTGTGCTAGCAGAATTGGGTGATCTATTCCGCTCGGAAGCCATCGTGGGTGAAGTAGGTGTTGTGGGGCGGTAGGTTTCTTGTTGCCATACAAGAACGCATTGCGCTTCTCCAACTCCAATCGTTCTGCCTCCGCCTTCGCTTCATCCACGACGCGGGAAGGCTGCGGTGTCTTTGTCTTCTTCTCCTCTGCAACTACTGCTTGACGTGGCAAATCGCGTTTCTGTTTTGCTTGCTCGCTTGCACCATGTTTGTCACGTCCAGCCATACCTGAGCGCGAACTGCTGCTGGTAGTGCCCCACCAACCGGAGACCGTGAGCGACGCCGAGATCGAGACCGAGAGCGTCTGTCTGATCGCCGCTGACGCTTCGAGTAGTCTTGCTTCCCACGACTGCGGCTACGGCTACGGCTGCGACTGTGCTTTCGCTGGTATGACCTTCTATCATTATAGTCGCGAGGTCGACTATCACGGTGTCGATCGTCGCGTCTGGAGGTATTCGACCTGTTATTCCGGTCTTCAAAGTCTGGCAACTTGTCGTAGTCGATCGGTTCTTCTTCTTCATCATCATCCTGGTTTCCTCTACGTGCGGAGCCTCGTTCCTTGCTCGATTTCGACCGTTCACCACCATCACCTCTACTATCAGCTTCAATATTCTGCGTCACCGATCGCTGCACTCGTGTCGAGTAACTTGACAGCAACGTTTTATCCTTGGCGTCTCGTCAATCCTAAGTGTACGTCGTTCTCTTCCCTTATCTTCATCTCCAATCCGATGGCGTTTGTACTGCAAATGAGCGTGATCTCTCGCGGATCCCCTCGCTCTCTCTTCCAAAGCTCTCACCGAGCCAAATCTCTCCTCCACAACGTCATCCAACGCCACCCCCGACGCCCTCGCTTTATCTTGTGCTCGTTTGAGCATCTTGGCTCTCAACTTGCTCCTCCGTCCCCAAAAGGGGCATCTCTTCTTCTTCTCCTTTCATCTCTTCATATTCTTCTCGGACCATTTTACTCGATACAGTTGGGGCTGCATCGGGATTTTAGGGTCGTAGAGACCATAGACCATCCCGGTCACAGGCTCCCTCATACCTGCATCAATCTCCTCCTGGATTTTCTTCTGCTTAGCTTCAGTCTGCAGTTCTTCAGTTGTTTTGATTGGCTCAAAGGGGCTTCTTCTGCCGCCATAAACGGCATTGACATCCACTCATCTCGTGGTAAAATGGTAGACTTTAAAGTATCTTCCTTCTTCTCTTCTTCTTCTTCACTGTTTTCTTCTTCTTCTCTGCGTCGGCTCTTGTGCTTCTTCTTGTGCTTACCGTCCTTCTTCTTCTTGTCCCGCTTCCTCTCTTTCCCTGCCACGAACGTGAGACCTTGTAGCAAAGAGCTCATGTTGTCGAATGGCTAAAAACAAAAAGTGGTGTTTGAAAATATTTTATTTTTCGATCAATGAAGTGGACCACTTCAAAAGGTGGTTGATAAGAATACCGAAATTACAACATGACCATGACGTTGAAGTTGCCTTTTTGTCTATTGAAAAAGGTTAGGATACTTTTCGCAGCACTTGTAGACCTTCAGCTGTACATCCTAATTCCATGAACTTGTTGTCTGCTAATGATTCGTCCGGATCGATGGACGCCCGGGAAAGTTGCACAGAGAGTGACAAGTACGGGGACATTCTCGAAATCGCTGCAGCTTCCCTTGGTGTGATGCTGGGATCGTCGTGGGCTGCGATGATGTCGATTGTCGTGTCGAAGCCACGCTTTTGAAGTAGCTTTGAAAGTCCCAACACCCCGTAGAACTCACCTTCGGATTCAGATCGCGTCGATGCGTACATGTCGTTTCGGAAGTACAGTCTCAACGCCGGGTTGTTACGCAGATACGCCTGAACCATCAACGTTGTCCCGGCCAGCCAGAACTTGTGTGTGCAGTTAAATTGTACGTCTAACTGAGATGACTTTGACGTCGATTTTGATGAGATAACGTCTGCTGATGCTGAGGGTGATAGTGACTCGGAGGGAGTTCTTGAAGTTACTGGCAGCCGTTCCAATGCAGAACGTCGCTGTGTTAGTAGAGTGTAGTGGCACTCCCATCGAGAACATGAGCGCTCTCGTGACTGCAAGTTGTGTGCTTGGTTGATCAAAAATACGAGAGACCACATCCATTTGCGATTCCGAGGAGACGGGAGTATCAACGACATGCTGTTAGCAGATGCGGTGTTGTGGTTGTTGTCCTCGGGTCCCGTGCAATCAGCAAGCTCCGACCGCGGTGATATGACGGGTTTATTCAACAGCATTGCCATCTGCGTTGCGCTTTTTGACGGAGCGTCAGCACTATTGCGAAGGAGATCTTGTTTGATAGCCGTCGCCTTCATTTTCTCCTCGTTGTTGTTGCCTGGTGGGTGGGCGGAATGTCGCCCCATTTGCCAGAAATGAGCATCCTGCTGCTTCAGGTTTGCTCGCTCAATCATCTGCTCTAGTTCCATATCCATTTCTTCATCTTCGTCCATCAGCGACGCTCTTGATGAAGTTGGTCTGGTTGGGCGACGCGACTTGCTATTTACTTGATTGTTGGAAGTACTTTTGCATGGTGCTCCTCCTACAAAGTGCTTCTTTGGACTTTCGGTAGGCTCAATAGTTGTGGAGATGATCTTTGGTGGTCGTGTTACAATAGAGCTCGAGGCACGAAAGCAGTCCATCCATTCTGAGGATAACGCGTCACCTGTTGTGTACGACTCATCTGGAACGAAAACGCCATTATAAACTCGCAGACGGTGCTGCGATGTGAGCAACTTGGAATCGACATAGCGAACACGTTCCAGCCCAATATTCCCCTTGATGTTTAGCATTTCCCCAGTGATGGCCATGCACGCGTAGTAATCGATCTTTGTCACGTACGAACTTCGGAACTGCGTCATGCGAATTTTGTTGATCCGAGCACAACCGAGTGTGTTGGTGAACCCATCTGCATCACAAGGTCTGACATAGGTACCAGCGCTGCTCGCCGATTTCTAGGTTTTCGACGCGCTGCTATTGTCGTAGGCTCTTGCAGAGGCGGTTCAGTGGATCGAATCAGTTGAACACGAACACTATTATCTTCTGTGAGAAATGGAACCATGCCGCTTGTCTCCTTCAGCTTTGACTGGAGAGGTGTGCGCGGAGCGAAAAATGGGATGGTACGAATCAAGTTCGTCGGTAGCCAATAGTTGATATCGTCGTCGTTTTTGTTGTTGCTTGGTGAAAGCTGATTTCGACTACTCTGGGAATGGTCTATCCGTTGATAAGAGCTCTGTCGTCTTGAAGACTGAGGGTTGGACTGATCATTATCCTCCGTATCGTCATCTTCAGTCACAGAGCTGGCAGAACTATCTCTTCGACGGCGAGCTCCAATAGGTGCTTTCTCGCTAGCCTCCAGGATATCATCGGGGTTGATGGGAATACATTCTGTGTACCCCAACGCATTGATGCGTAAGTACAACTTGGACGCGCTTGCGCGCTGTGATCGTTTCCTTCCTTCAGCTTCTGCTATTTCATTTGCGGCCGCTTCTATTCGTGCGTTCTCCTGCTCTGCTTTGTAAAGCTCGGGTGGGATATCGTATATGGCATTGATCACTAAAACTAAGCGACAAAGTGTGAGTTGCGACGGCATAACGGAAGTACTCACGGTCGGGTCCAACACATAGCTTCGATCCTGAATCCGACTAAGCCCATCACTTGCGGTTTTGCTGGTAGGCAGCCCAAGTGCTGCCGAAAATTTAGTTTCAATCCGCTGAAGCTGCTGGTCACGCTCGTAGATAGCATAGCAAAAACTGCAAACACTCCATGACTCATACGCCACTGCTGACTCGGGAAGCTCTCTTGCAAAAGCAGCCGAAAGAAATGGTAAAGTCTTCTCTGGAGGAAGCCGAGAGCGTATCCGTAACAGCATATCACTTATCATTTTCAAGGTCATCTTGAACGAAAGCTCACTGCTGGGATAAGCTGCAAGACAGCATTTGCACTGAACAAGCTTATGAATATTTCGTTGAGAGAGGAATAATAGTTCGACGATGGTGACGATGCCGCAAGTTGCTGCGTCGGTCATCGCCATCGAAACTTTCGTCATCGTCTTCATCGAGGATCACCGTATCACGATAATTCAAGTACGCCATCCGCAACTTGAGCGGCAGTGAGAGTATTCTGCCAGGATGCACTTTGTTCTGCACCTGAAAAGCCTTCACCTGAAGCAACCACCACTCTCCATCAGCGTCTTTAACGAAATCGGCCACGAATGTCTGGAGCGAAATCCGTAAGCGCTGCTCAATGTATCGAACTATCTGTAAAATGGAAACACGCACCAAAGTGAGAGTTAGAGATGGTTTCAGGCAGCAATGTGGTGTTGGTTTCTACTACACACCCGCAAGTTTAGTTCCGAGACTGCGGCACATCCACGTTCTGTAAGCTTGACGAAAGTGCACGCTTTATCCGCCTGAATACTGGTACAGAGGCGATTGACAAGCGGGAGAGCGTTTCCAGGTCCATCGGAGGTGGCAATTGTAGAAGAGCTAGTTGATCGTATTAACCCTGGGCGTGGTGAGTTTTGGGGCCCAGCTGTACCGGGGATTGGAGATGATGGAGCGTTGGGGTCTCTAAAGGACTCAATGTTGCTGATCATCCACGCGTGCGATGGCTTTCCAGCCTCGTACACAGCTCTCTGAACGAAAGCCTTAGAGCCATTACACTTGACAAACTGTTGGAGTGCAAAAGACTTATGCATAGCCATCACACCATTCAGCAATGCCTTGACCTCTCCTAGGTTTAGCAACCGCAACTGATTGCCTTGAGAGTTAAATACCGTAGGTCCACCTTGTTCATTTTGCTGCGTTGCTGGAGCCATCGTAGCCACGGGCTCTTTATAAACCACAAGGTGCTGTTCGTCAGATATCGCAGGATCTCCCTCTGCAAACTTGTCAAGTACTTGTTTGTCGCTAAATTCCGTTAGCCGTTGAACGTATCCCTCTTTGTCTGTGTAGATCCATACAGCACGTCCGGTCTCGCCGTACAAAATTGTATCGGGTACGTTCAACTTCAGCGCTAGGTTCGGTTTTCTTGCTGTAAGTCTGGGGTTAGCATCATTCTCACTTAATCCAACTGCACCATTGCTGAGATTACTGTGACGTCTACCAGTTCTGGATGGGGCAGCTTCTTTCGCTGCGAGAAATGTGTAGAAATGTACTCCGGGCATGAAACTTGTTGAGTAGGAAAACACTGTTGCAGGCTCTGTGAATGAAACCACAGATGCGGCGCTCCGATAGCGAGCGATACTCCGATCCACCTGTATATCTCCTGGTACTCGAGAATCATCACTGCTAGTGAACAAACACAAATTTCATGAGCCAGGAATACAAACAAGTACCAACATGATTGCAAGGGCCCTACGTCTGTCCGAACTTTGATCTTTGGGCCAGTTCTGCTGAGGTCTTTTCCGCTTGAGATAACGCTGTCTGGAGCTTTTGCTGCATGAAGCTGGCCCGAGCACTGCTGGGTCGATGCGAGATGGTTCGTCGAGGCTGAGGTGGTGGTTCTTCATTTCTAAGAAGTGGAGGAGAGACTCCATCAATTATCGACGTCGACATAGAGCTACTCGCATCGTCCGGTTCACGATATGCCACGCGAGACTCTCCGAGAGCTCGAAACCGTCCTCCTTCCAGCAGGATAAGGCAACTATTTTAGTTCAAAAGTGTCGAGTGTTGCAATTTGAAGCCCAACCACTTCCTCTTGCTAATGGTCCGATGAGTAGCAACGATTTTCAAGCTACCGCGTCGCAGTTGCTGCACCGTCAATCCAGCTCACAGCAGCATCTTCGGCAGTACACATTTGCAGCTACTATCGCGGTCAGTCAAGAATCGTTTGAACCTCTTGCAAAGAGACTAAACGATACTTTTATTCGTGACAAAAGGATCGCTTCTTCTCGGATAACTCGCTTGATAGGCAAAAACGAGTTGTCGAATGTGCGAGGAGGAGACAAGCTCGAGCTCGCGATAGAGCGCTACAGCAGGTTTGCTCCGAGAAATTGTAGTGAAGCGATTTTTACTAACATTGCGTGTTTGTTTTGTATAGGCATATCGAGTAGAGCAGCTAGAGAATGAGCTAGCAGAGGCGGAGCGCGTACGAGTACTGAAAGAGAGAGAGAAGCCTCTCGAATGGGTAGAAAGCTGCAACATGTTGCAGCAGCCTACATCCAGTATATTTGGCGTCGCTACTGCCAACTGAGAAAAGAAGCAGCATATCGACAAACTCGAGCAGGACGGCTAATTGTCGATTTTTATCGTTCAGAAAGCTGCGAAGGAAAGCTTTTCGGCGTCAAGCTTCGTTTCGAATTCAACAACAATGGCGTGGACACCGCGTGAAGAGGAAGACCAAGTTCGGGATAGCTGTGCTAGCGGCGTTCATTATCCCGTTGGTGCGAAAGCGAAGACAACGAGCTCAGCAAAACGCTCTTAAATTGCAGCAGTGGTATCGACAGCAACGGACACAACGGCGTGAGAAGGCAGCGCGGATGATTCAGCGAGGGTGGCGAATTTCCGTGTCGAAAGCCAAAATCACGTACTACTCGCGTGCTTATCGTCACCTGACGAATCTAAAGCGTCTCGAACGTTCAGCGCGAGTCGTCCAGCGATCTCTCGGGAAACGCATCATACAATGTCGACTGCTCAACCTCTCTGAATTCGAAGAGTATCCGAGCGTCATGGTTGCATCCTGGCCACAATTGTGTCCTTCAGAAGAACGAGCTCAAGAATTTTGGCGTCACGAGAAAAAGCGCTCGGAGATGCGATAACAGAGCGCAAACAGCTTGAAAAGGAGGAAATCTCCTTGCAGAGCGCCATTGAGAGTCTGCAACGTCGTCTAGCAGAGGCCAAAACTCGTCAAAACGAAGAAAATGAGCGTTTGCGACGCCATTCGAGTTTGGCAGAGCATCGACGACTGAAAGACGAAGAAACCAAGCGAAAACAACTCGATGAATTGGAAGGAGTTATGCGCAGGTCCATTCGTCTGGAACTGGAGCGAGAACTCGACACTGCTAGAAGACTCATGTTGCACACCAAGAGACGCAACTTCAATGTAGCCATCTGCGATGACGAGCGGGTCGAGCTTACTTAAGTGGCCCATAAGTAACAGCTAAGTAATTTATATTCCACGGTTTCCATTGGCTGAAAACAGGTTTTGACAGATCAAAAATGGGAAGGAAGAGCTGCTGGATGCGCTCGCGGGGATGCAGATTGCGGAGTCTGTGGAGAGTCTTAGGGCCCAATTTGTAGTGGTTCATGAAGGTAAGATGCTATTCTATCTGTTAGTGGTGAAAGTTGGTGAAAGTTTTGACGTTTTGGTTATTTTTGACAGCATTAAGTGACATTCACCGTAAGCGCTGGCGATTCCTGGAAGATTCGTGCTCTGTGGCTCTACGTCAAGTCTTTAGACTGGTCTCCAATGACGAAGATGAAGTTTTTGACAATTTTGATTGTGGAAAAGTGACAATTTCGACAACGGAGGGCATCAACTTGTGTCTCGAGTTCATTGAACCGTTGATACAGTCGACAGTGTCAACTGTTGACACTTTAGAGGACCAACAAGAGGCGACAAACCAACGGGCAGTGCTGGTAGCTGCACTTTTGCACCTTTTGCAAAATTTCCTGGGAATTTGGGGACAACTGAATTGCAGTCTCGATTGGTGTCCGATATTTTGACATGTGGAGTCGAAGTTCACGTGATTCTTGAAACTCTTCGGTTCCAAGAGGAATTAACGGAGTGCCGTCGCGCTCTGCTACCGTCGTACGAAAGCGACTCGGAGTCGGAATTGGACTCTGGTGATGATGGGATGACGACGAAGTTTGGGTCGGAAGATATGCAGTGGATTGGGGAGAAAGTGTCGGAAGTGTGGGGCTTGAAGAAGTATCGGTACTTCTTGCAGACGTCTGGACAAGAGTACGCTTTTGCTGCATGGTCGTATCGCGGGATTGGAAATTTTGTGCATGCATTGCTGACGGACGAACAGCATGGACCAAACGTTTTGCCACCTGTTGTGTCGCCGTTCTCGTGGCTGTTTCACGTTGCTGCGTATGCACATTACATGATTTACTCGGAAGATCACCAGGTCAGTTGAATTGTCGGGCATTACTGAGGACGTGTTTTTTACGAGGGGTTTATGTGATGGCTGCAGGATCGGTTTCGTGGGCTCGAGTTGCTGCGAGTGGTAGTTAGCTTGTGCCCCCAGGGAAACTTGTTCTTTCAGTCAAGAAGGAGCTGATTCTTTGGGCGATATGCCGCCGCAGTCGTTCCGAGGGCAAGAAGCATGTAGGTTGACATCTGGGGCGAAGTCTACACAAAGGTTGTTTATTGACCTAATCAATCGTTTATTGTGGCTTGTTATTTTAGCTTTTCGTGATAGAGACTGGGTGTCTCCCTTGATTCAGGTCATTACGAACGCGATGGTATCATTTCCTGAAGCCACCGACCGATCTGCTACTCTTTTGGTCCTGAAGGGATTAATTTTCAAGATCGAAATCGATGATCGGTACGTGGGCTTTATCTGCTAGTTCCTTCGCTCGCTACTTACGCGTGGGGCCGTGGTTTCGATGAATTTGTGTTAGCTTTTGGTTGCTGCGAAACCTGATCATGAAATGTCCATACGGCAATGTTGGAGCAGTCCTGGTGGATTTTGTTCGCGGTGATGCAGTCCAGGTGTGGTATTCATCTGAGGTCAACCAGAAGTCACGTGCGTATCAATTGCTAACCCTGTCAATCGGTTTTTATCGTATGGCGCTCACAATTGAAGCTGTGTTTCTGTGCTGTGAATGAACAGCGTTCAAGACCTCATCGATTTGTATCTTTATGCAAGAAACACTGGGTCAAGCAGCAGAACGCGACCTCGTTTTGCATGCTGATTTGGTTGCGAGCTGTCTGAGTCTGTTACGCTTCCTATACCTACGCGACAAGGTAAGTTGATGATTGAATTAAGCTCGAGGATTACAGACAACAGCTAACAGTATGGTTTACTAACATGCAGGAAAATGAAACTGGAGTTCGAACCAAAACATCAGATCGCAGTGTCTGGAAGGTTGTGACGCGACTTAGCAAAAGGCTTCGAGTGAAGATTGAAGAGACAGCACCAAGTCATGGCGTTGGAGCTGAGTCACACTCAGCTGAGAATGATTTCATGCATCTCATGATCTTGGAAGCTGCTCTTGACTCGACGCTAGATTTGATTTGAGATTAGATCCCTAAAGCTGATATCGGCCGAAGCCTAACCTTCGCATTGAATCAATTGGTAAAAGTAGATATCTTTTCTTGCTCACGTGCTCGGGTTTTGAGAAAACTCTCGAAATCAGCACTGACTCGAGCTTCGCGAATGATGTTGCGCTTGCTAATGTGAGTACTTTGCGCATGAATTTCCTGGATGACACTGTAAATACTTTTGCAAGAGGACTCGGGATACTCCACGATACCAACTCCTTCACGCCTCGCACGTTGTACAAAATGTCGAACGCCGTGTAGCACCGATTATCAAGCAAAATAAGCAGATATGGTTTCGCTGCTTCCATGGCTTGTTGCTCACTCCGTATCTACGTAGAAAATAAAAAAGAAAAGGTTGTGAGGACACGAATCATCGAAATCAGTGTGGACAAGCTGTACCTTGATAAGTGGAGATTCTGTGCGCAAATACGACTGAAACAACCCCGAATGACGATCTTCACAAGGTACAAACCTCCCTTTTGACTGCGGCTTCCCGGGTCATAGCATCTCAGTGCAGCAACTAGCAATAGCCGAGCAATTGGTGCCTTCATTCCACCGGGAATACTTTCCAAAAGGTTTTCGGATATGAACGCGTTCGTTGACCTTTTGTTTGCGGAGTTCTTTGTCAAAATCTTGCGATCCGCTTTCACAACTTGAACTCGATGGGTCTTTTCGAGGCTTTGAAATTCACGCAGAACTCTTTCCGATGTCCATGGATCAGTCATGAGAGGGAGCGCTTTTGAAGTGTAGCTAAAACCAAATCGACGTCCTCAAAATCTCTTCGTTGCGCTTGTAGACCTCGCCTGAGCAACCACAGTAAGCTTTTCACTGCTGGTTACAGAGAGAGCCGAGTGCGAGTAACTTACATGACTGCAACAACCTCATCTACCGAAAATCCCTTGACCCTAGCTTGTCGAATAACGGTTGGTGGGAAGTCCGGGAAACACCTCGTCCTTCCTTTTGTTGGGACTTAACGCAATGATGTCATCAACGAAACCAGACTGCAGAATCGCTTGAGACACCGAGCTCCCACTCGAGTTACCTTTTTCACTGCTATACGTCTTGGCGGCTTGATCGATGACATTAACTAGGGGATTCTGTAACGCTGATGCTGTGAACCAGTCCTATAAGCACAAAACATGAATAACTTCGTGATGAATCTACAGCGAAGAAGGTAGACTGAGCAATTCAAAGCAATCCCTTTACCTGCATCATCTGGTTCTCGTCAATTTTGCGTTGGCGGAGGACAGACGACGTAAAGGTGGATGCATCGGTCTCCTCCTCCTCAATTTTGTGCATGAAGCGTCGATAATCGGCATCGATCTCCATGATGAATCCCCAGAAGTTCCCTGAAACGATGAATCGATCAACGAGAGCTCCAACACGATCCGTCAAGGATCTTCGTATCTTGATCCGCTTCAGGCAGATCCGATCACGGAAGCCTCGATATATTCGCTGGATAAGGATGGCACTTGCCTACATGTACATGGTTACATCATAAGAAATTTGCTCTAACATGCACAGTAGCGATATGTACGAACCAATGTTTTCCTTAGAGCACGAGATCTTGCTTCAGGCGTGCATCCTTCTTTCCACGTTGCAAGTGCATCACGCAGTACAAGGTGACCGATTATTTGAAACAACGCACTGAAAGACTGTGCTGCAATCACAACTTCGGCCTCTTTGGTAGATACCATTTTCTTTCGACGCTTGGCTGCAACCACCTTTAGGAAGAAGCGCTGAAGCACTCTTGTTGCATCGGCTTTCACTTTGTCATGTAGTAGCTGCGTCAGAAAGAATGTTTCCTGTTTGGCGATGAACATGCGCCAGGTAGCTTGAATCTCAATCGCTGCAGATAAACGAACGTCCTCTTGAAATGCTTTCAGGGCCCCCTTCCATCTGCGAATGCGAAAATATGCTCGTGTTGTAGTCTGAAGCTTTCTTACTGCAAAGTCTCGGACGTACTCGCGAATAATCTGTAGCACGATAGTTAGCAATGTTTCTCTCTTCATGACGTTCAAGCAATTACCTTGATGTTTGTTTGCTCGGAAGAGATGATCGCATTGGCCTTTACAAGGCGCGTTTTCAAGTCGGGGAGTAGTGTTTCAGCGGCTATCAACTGCTTGGAGAAGGCGTCGAAAACGTCCGAGTCAACGCACGCTTGCTCTTTTGTCACCCTTTTCATGCCAATTGCTGCTTCCTTCCTGGACAAAACAGCAAAACGTATGCGTCACCACCTCTAGCGGTCTAGGACAAAGGCTTGGAAATGTCATACTTCGTGTTCTCCAACGTATTGATTGCATCTTGAGCTTTACGCAAGTCGATTGAATACTTTGTGCGTAGATTTTTCTGAATGTCAATTGTAGCGAGCGAGACGGCTCGCGTTTGGATCATAGCGAGACGCATTTGATGTAATGTGTTGTACATTGCAGTCTTCTCGTCCACACTGGCAGTCACAAAACAAAGAACAGGGTCAAGACTTGCGAAAAATACTCCAGATAACTAGCACACGTACTTCCAATCTGGCTTGCGCATCCGAAACACGCAGTTTCCACGGAGAACCACTCGGTCAAATGCGAGTTCTGCAAAGTGTTCGGCACTCTTCAAACAGCGCCGCGGTCCTGTCGAGCGCATTCGCGTTCGAGTTCTTTCGCGCGCATTGAGTCGGCAATTGACGCACACACCACACACAAATGTAGCTGTAGACTCAGTTTGCTTCCCATCTCACACGTGCAAGGCCTGCCTGCCTGGCACCCACACATACGCATGGTCTCATCTTCTTCTTCAGCTCGAACCATACTTTGCTCACAATGCACTTTCGTATTACTTGTACCAGTAACCCTCACTAAATTTACAGCAGCACCACATGCAGTCTTATCCAGAGAAGAGTGAGATCAACAAGGTGGCGCGAACAGAGATAAACTTGTGATGCATTCGTTTAATCTTGTGAACTTGTGTCCTCTTCCTTTGAGAAGTGCTCACTACGCCAAATGACATGTACTTGCCTAGGTAAAATTGATTCGAGCGTGAAGAGTAAGCTGACCGCCCTCAGCCGACCGAGGGATCCACATTAGCAACGAACCACCGCCCGAACCGGGCAGGCCGAGAAGACCAGGACGCCAGCGGTCAAGGTACAGCGTCTTATCCTGCAGCTTCGCAACAGTTGACGTCCACGTGACGTTCTCGCCGGCATTCACCCGTACTTGCTCAATCGTATCGCCACCAGAGTGGATGACAACCTTGACATCCTTGGCGTCAACGCTCTCAAAGAAAATCGTGACGGAGCCGTCACCCTTCTTCTTCCAGACACCGTAGCTTCCCAGGAATGCCTGGTCGACAGTGTTGAGACCAAGAGCGTCATACAGGTTTCCGTCGTCGATCTCACCAATGTAGTTAGTGGGGCCACAGATAGGCTGGACGAACTCGGAGGCCATCCAGGCAATACCCGTGGGGTCGAACACGGACAGAATGAAGAGACCCAGGTTGGAGTACTCCAGAGCCTTCTCCTGCTTCGTCAACGACTTGCCCATGTCTGTGGTACCATCGTCAATGATCTGATCAACGATGACTCCTAGAGTCTTGCGAAGCAAGTTACGAGTGTCGTACGAAGACGCTTGCGTCTTGTTTGACCAGATCTCACCCATGCAGTGGTTCGTGACGATAGGGATATCCTGTGTCATGATTGTAGACTTGCTCACTTCCACGCGCACATCGCTTGCGGCAGCGTTTGGGGTGTTGTTGCGGATTTCGTAGACCTTGCCCATGACACGGTTGGTGAGGGTCTTCATCTCGTAGCCACAGGTACCGTTCTTCGTGTTTAGGAACGTGTCGAGTTCGACAGTATCACCGTTCAGCGCAGACGTGTTCAGGGCACCAGACTCACGCAGCATGAGCATGACATTGTCCGACGAGGAGAAAATGGCTTCGCCAACCATGACTCCCATCATCACAATAGCAGAGACGACAGCCAAAATCGTGGCCGAGAACTGGAGCTTGGCAGGGATCTTAATACCGAGGCACGAGCATATAGCAAGAGGCATATCAAGAATGACGATCTGGAGCTGGAAGGCCCTGTCCATAAGCTTCTCGGTATCCGTTTGCGGGATCGTGGTCTGCTTGTAACGCAGATAGTAGATGAGGGACTTGAGAGCGTTCACGACGTTGATGGCACAGGTAAGAGCGAAGTTGGCAGCCTTGTAGGCAGCAATGAAAGTACCAAATACACCCAGGGTAGCGGCATTAAGAGCCACGGCAGCCACGGACACGACCTTGGACAGGATTTCCTGCGTGCAGTCAGCGTTCTGAGGAATGCACTGCATCAAACAATCAACGGGGTACAACAGCGGGCACTGAGTGACGCAGTCTTCGTCGTCCTTGTTGTAGCCCGATGGACAAGTATTTTTGCTGCTCTGGTCCACCTTCTTCTGGTAGCAGGCAGTGTCACTAGCGACGTCAAGAGGACCGACCCAGTTACGGATAGTCGTCTCGTAGTTGTAAGCGTCAGGAGAACCACCGCTAACAGCCATTACATCGGTGACTGCGAGATCCGTAGCCGCCGACTTGGTCCAGATAGCACCGATCTGGGAAATGCCGTCGCTGCTTGCACGACCGTAGTATCCACCAAGCTGGTAACCTTTAGGTGCCTTGAGGACGCCCACGTTGGCGGTCTTTGTTCCTGTAGCAAGTGTCTTACCGCTAGTGGTAGTGAGACTAAAGTAGAAGATGCACGTCTTGCCCTTGTTCTTGTCCCAGTGCACTTCTAACTCCGTGATAGTGTCTCCCATCTCGACTTCAATAAACTTCTCGATACCGCCCTTGCCACCGTGAACCAGGTTACCAACAGCATCGTTGTTCATAACCATAAGACCGACAGAGTCCACACGTTCGTCACCGCGCACAGTGATGTTGAGAACCATTTGTTGGTACTTGATGTTCTTGATGTCCGAGAACGCATCGCCGTGCTCACCGCCGCCGTAAAGCTTACTGAGCAGGATGTCGTCGTCCTCAACGGTGTTGTTCTGGGGACGGTCGGGTCTCCGAACAGGTTGATAGCACTGCTTCCCGAACCAAACATGCTGCCGAACTCTTTCATGAAATCCTCAAAGCTCAGCACACCACTACCACTGGTAGTACCAGAGCCACCAAGTCCTCCAAGTCCTGAGCTAGAACCTAGCAGGGCTGACAGGTCGTCGCTTCCTGATCCGCCACCAAGTAGGTCGTCCAGTGAGCTACCAGACGCGGCACTTCCAAGCAGGTCATCCAGCGAGCTGCCGGATGCGGCACTTCCAAGGAGGTCGTCCAGTGAACTTCCGGACGCATCCTCGGAGCTGCCAGAAGCAGCAACAACAGGCTTCTTGGTCTTCTTGGTGGTAGGCTTCTTGGTCTTGGGGGTTGTAGCCTCACTTCCCGAAGCACTAGCCTCGCTTCCCGAAGCACTTTCCGAACTTCCAGAAGCAGCAGCAGCAACAGCAGGTTTTTTGTCTTCTTGGTCGGCTTCTTGGTTGGGGTAGCCTCACTGCCACTTGCAGACTCTGACGTCTCCGAGCTGCCAGCACCCGTCGCGGTTTCGTCCACCGAGCCGCTACTGTCCTTACTACCGGTAAAGTCATCCATGACACTTCCGAACTTTGACATCATACTACTGGTAGTTGGTCTCGCGGCGGTGCCAGGAATCGGGGTGGTGGTTGCGAGGTCTCCCGATGAACCGGCCTCTTCGGAAGACGGCGTCGTCGAGGCGGTGCTTCCTCCTGTAGCCGGGGGTGCACTCGTGTCGTCATCGTTACCTGTGATCCAATCGAAGAACCCGCGTTCCTCTTGCTTTTGGATGTTCTGGTCCTCTGAATCCGGAATATCGGCCGGAGCAACGGTGCCCAGCTTGTCCGCGGAGGTGAGCTCGGTGTTCTTGAAATTCTCGACCTCGAGACCGTTTATGGAGACTGGCGTCTGGAGCACCTGCAGAAGCAGTGCAGTCTGAATAACCAACTTCACCGCACGAAGCACCATATTTGCACTTCTCGTTTCAAATACAGTCGCTACACTAGAAAGTGGTGGCGAACTAGTTCGTGGCCGAGGCGGAAAAATGCAGAATGAGCCGGCAAATCTCATGCTGGGCGCGCCTCCATACAGTCTCGGATCATGTTTGCGGTCGGCAGTATACATTTGCCTTTGTATTGGTTTACATACGAACGGCAAAGAGCCCGCGATGTAATGATAGGATAGCAGGCTAGGCTTTGGCCAGGATGCAATTCAAGATGGGGTTGTTCATAGGTTTCGTGGGACATTGGACCGACCTCCCTTTTGCTTACGGTCGAACTTCGACTCGTTTTAAATAGCTCACGCTGTCAAGTGTTCCCTTTCGACAGATGGAATGACGGTGTGCAGGGTAGGTCATTTTGACAAGGTCCGAATCGGAGTCCGATGGGTTGATTGAACAAGGGCAAAACTGTCTTCTCATCCGGCCGATTCTATCATCTCAAGCGGCTTGATTCAAGCCATTCGATGGGGGCTCGTCGGAAGAGGTGTGAATGGTGTGGCCATGGCTAACATGTAAATAAGATGTCATGAACTTATAAAGTGACCTACCGGCAGTAGCACTTCAACACCAGGATCATTTGCACTGACACAAGTCTACCCGTACAGTATCAACGTTTTGACTCAACAAGGTGGATGCACCGGCCCCTGCAGGTCGACGATTATGAAAACCTCGTTCGCAGCGCAAATAAACTTTGTTGATCTCGAGGCAGCGCTATTAATACCGAAACTCTATGCATGGTTCAGTACCCGTTAACAAGAGACATTTGACACCACAAACAGCGGAGAGTTTTTTTCTTAAGGAGTTAAGAGACTACCGTATAACGCAGGACACGAGTACAATGGACCGATTCCCGCAGGATTTATCGCATCGAATTCGTGTATAAATGGACATAAAACGGCCATTAAAGGCTTACTTTTGCTTTCCAACGCGATAGTTGTCGAGGGGGTACCCCCACTCTCCAACAGATTTCAAGACTGCCTAGAATCGTGTCTAAAAGAAAATACACTTGAATTTACTATGGTGTCCGCAACGTTGGTGATCTAGCCCGAATTTAACACACCAAGCAACGGTTTGTACGTGATCTGTACAGGCGAGGTTTTGGCGGAAAATCTGCCGGAAAAATGCTTCGGGAATCGGTCCAGTATTCATTACATTTAGACCACAAATGATATAGTAAATGTACACGAACAATGAAAGCTGGACCAATTCCAGTCGCATTGATTTCGTGTATAAATGGACAGAATCAATCATTTATAGACACTTTTGCTTACTTTTTGCCTGCCCCAAATTGACGGATTTATTGGGGTGCCTGGAATTGTGTCTAAAAATAAACTTGGTTTTACTATGATTCCGCACAGTTTGTCATTTAGCCCGGTTTTGAAGGGAAATCTGTCAGAAAACGAATGCATGTAAATATGAGTCGGGGGACAATTTTTCCGTCAAACACTCACCTCTACAGGTCGCGTACAAACAGCTGCTTGCGTAAAAATTCGGGTTACATGTATTATTTGACCAACGTTGCGGACACAATAGCTTAACCAAGTTTAGTTTCATGCGACCGGTGCACATGATTCTAGGCACCCTATAAATATGTGCAAGCTATTAAAGAAGTAATGAAAAGTGTTTTTGAATGGCTATTTTCTGTCCAATAAAACACGTCTGATTCTGGTGGTGCTTGCAAACAATTTTAAAATCATTCTAAATATACCGTGTACGAACACGCTGCTGTTTCTGAAAATACACCGAAAATTTGCCTCATTTTCGGTGTAATAACCGTATTACTGTAATAGAGTGAGCAAGGCTCGATTTGATGGCTAGGTTAATTGGAGGGGGTGATTCCATGTCTCGCGATCGTTTGACCGGATTCGGCGGATCTCGCCCAATGCGTTTTCTTTCACTTTCTTGGGCGTGCACTATTAATAGCAACTTAGAGCTTTTTAACCAGCCCGCGCATGCCTCAATCGCCCTCGTTTTAGCTTACCTAGAGCTTTTGATCCTCTCGAGACTTCACTTTCAGGATTTAAGTCCCATGACACCCGTCCTCGAAATGATGCAAGTTACAACAGTACTTAATTACAGTTGCATGATGCAACTGTAATTAAGTACTATTGTAAACTATTTTATTGTACTTTTCACATATTTATCGCCCTCTATTCGTCGAACAAATCGTTCATGTATTTTCATAAGTCGTTAATAATAGAAATGTTATATCGTCTTCGAGAAGGTAATTCGCTTCAGTCATTAAAAGCAATTATTTTAACGAATAGTCAGAACGAATGGCGCTTTGCGCGTGTGCCATTCGTTCTCACATTTCTTAATTCGTTTCTCGAACTCGTTATGCCTATACTCGATCGACGTTAACTCGTCATGCCTGACCCAACAACTCGGCTAAGCTGTGCAAAATGTCTGAAACGTACAATACTTTTTAGACTAAGCTTAAAAGTTGACAGGTAATTTATATCTTAATTCTGAAAAATTCAGTATTTTTGGGAAATTTCGACTATTGAGTATTTTATCGTTCGAGAGCTGTGTGGTCGACAACGAGTCTGCTGGCGCTGCCGATAGCACAGCAAACTCCGACGACGAAGGAGATAATGAAGTAGGGTGAGGAGTGGAAATTGGCCTCGAATCTTGAGGGGCTCAATGATCATCCTTAAAAATCAATGTTTCTACCAATAAAAAGCTTTTTTTCGCGTGGACAGTTAAGTACTTCCTAAGGCTCCATTTAGCCATCCATCCTAACGGCGCTTCGTGCAATACAGTAAACTATAGGGACCGAAAGCAAATGAAATACGATCAAGGTCTCGTAAAGATCTTCGCTTCAGTGCAAATTTTGCACTGCGACGTGTCGAGACGAACAAGACAGGTGATCCCTTGGCCACCAAGAGTCTCTTGGTGGCCAAGAGACTGGTGGCCAAGAGACTCTTGGTGGCCAAGGGATCACCTGTGGCCATGCTTGTGTTTTCTTAATTGGCCGGCATGTCTCGCGTTGCAATCGCAAGATGGCCAGCAATGTTTATTTAGATTGCGTGGCCTCTCATCTTGCTTATCTTCTTGTTGGTGCCCCCATACGCTACACAAGCGAGCAGCTTTTCCTACATCCACAAAGCTTCAATCGCAAATTTCTCGAGAGCTAAATATCATTGCCGAAGATATCTTGTACTGAATCACTACCCGTACGCCCTTCAGGGCATCGTTGCTCATGCGCCAATCTGGCATCATACGTGACTTGGCTGAACTCCCTTGCTTCGAGCGTTGAACTTTCAAGGCTGTGCGTTTTAATGAAAAGCGTTGTCCCACCTGCCAAACAATCATCTCATGTCCACTTTCAACGCTGTCTGCTGAGAGAACATCAACACGCAGCAGGAGGGTGCTTTGCGAAGTATACAGTAGGTCGGTACTGTATACTATTAATACATGTACTTCGAAGACAACCGCCAGGTACATACATGTACACGGCTCCGTTCGCAGGGGAACTCATCACTGGGCCCGTATCCCTGCTTCAGGAGGTCGGATTGAAAGTTTCAGCAAATTTTACATGTACTGCTCACCGCCGAATTGGATCCAGAGAAGCAAACAACGACTGGCAAAGAAAACCAACAACGGCTGGGGCAACAAGTTAGACGAGGTGCTGGAAGCTCTCGGGATGAATGTTTTACCGGTAACGTTACTGCGCGGCCTCGCCTCCACCTCTGTTGTGCTCTTCCAGGACGAAAGTCACCACGCCGCAATTGTTCATCTTGGCCGATTGGCTTCGCACGTCGCCCGGAAACAACTCGCGGCAAACGAGCGGAGCCACAGCGAGTGGCCGTACGCGAGGTGTATTTGCGTGTGGTGGCTCTGCGGCGGCGGCGGAGCTGCCAGTGGTGGGGACTGCGTCTCTTACAGACTCTGCGACTGGTATTATTAATACTACTGTAGTAATAGTGGCCGCCTCTGTGTGGCGGCCACAGCCTCGGGACAGCAGAGGCAGTGGTTCATGTACATGTAGTGAAAATGATGCGGCACCGGTGAATGTACATCCATTTGAGAGGATGTGTGTCCACATGGAAGTTAAGAACGGGGTTAGGTGAAATATAGAAGTGATTACAACTTGCAAGATGAACTACTCATAATTATCAATAACAATAATTATCAATAATGAGAGGGGTGCGTCCGTTTAATATTTTCGGGAACAGGCGCTGGTACATGTAGTGGACATAGGAAAAATGGCAACAAGAACAGAAGCACACGATGGTACATTCAATGAGTTGGTGGCGCTGCTACTACGCAACGAAGAGGACGAAAAGCATGCAGCAGATGTGGAGATGGATATGCGTCGACTATTGATGTTGGCCCGTGACCCCACGTGAGGGACCAATTTGTCCAGGTGCAGGGAGTACGTCGAGTCACGCTCATCGCCAAAGCTGCCACCAATATTGTCACGCAACGCCTTTGCGCTGGGTAGGAGTGTAAAATGTTATTTGGTCGTGGGTGGTAGTGTTATGATCTACTGTAGTGACACTGACGTTCATTGTTATTTTTGAGAAGAATCCTTGGAAACCTTGCTCACTCGGAGCGAGGGCGGCTTAGCGCCAGCTCTTGTGACAGGTAAACTACGGTACTTGGTGCAGCTTGTGCTTAATTATTTGACCAAGATTTGGTTCATGTTTGCTGTTTTAGATGGCACTGTGTCTCGCATCGACATCAGTGTCCGCTCTCGATGCTTCTAATGAATACGCATAGCAGTGGTGATCAAGACTTGGTGCGAGTAAGTGCTGCGGCGTTGTTGGCCTTCTCCACACAGAATCACTGCCAGCGACAACTCGATACTCTCTCAGGTATCCCTGTCCTACTAAGGTTGCTCGATGTAAAGCAAGCTGATGGTGCCGCTACAGATGCCGCGACCTACGCCGCTGCGGCACTCTGGAACATGTGCAAGGCTCCTGCCTTGCTGCTGAAACTTGAGGTGCGTCTGTTTAATGGAGTGGTTGGGTATTGGGATTAAAACCGCCTCTGACTGCGGTTTGGTCGCAGGGCAGACGATATACGGCATGTTGAAGGACCAGCTCACGCGTAAGCTCACCAATCTGCTGATCACACCACTTGAACCGTTTCAACTCTTCCTCAATCCAACGGGAGAGCGCGGCATGTCATTTCTTCTAGACTTTGATGGAGAAAACTTGAACGTTCTGGTCACTGCTTCGATTTCGACACAGCTCACGGTAGTACTCAGCATACAAAACTACGTCGGCCATATTCGCTCACTCAACGACCAGTTTCGTCCCAAAACACCTCCAGCATCTGCTGTTGCAACTCGGAGCCGAGTTCAAGATAGTTCCTTTCAAGCAACCCCTGATGTGGGGACGAGCGTTCCGCATTATGATGAGAGCGGAATACTTGTGGCACGAACATGTGCTGTCTGCGCGAAACTAATTCGCCTGTCACGAAAAGCGTCGAGACGGAAACCATCGCTGCTGTGTTCCAGGGATGCTTGTGGCCAAATGTATCACCTTTCGTGCAGCCGCTGGGCAACGTTATCCAAAGAAGCTATCACTGAGATCACTGCAGAAGCAGGAAAAGCGGGATCTCGTTTCTTCTGTGACGTGTGCGTGCTGAGGACATCACTGTGCTACTGGGATTTCCTGGCAGCCCACGCCCAACATGAACAGCTTCTTTCGGAAAACTTGTTCAAGTTGATTGGCATTGCACGGATGCCACCAGGACCTGAAATCATACGCTCGAATTCAAAAAGTTCCGAAATTGAGGTAAGCCAGCGCGAGTCGCAACATTTACAAAGTGAAAACACGGTAAGCAAGAGTGTTGCTGATATTGACCACGAAGATTATTCACCCTGGCCCTCGGTCATGCTGTTCGACCGCAACTCAAACCTGGTGGGAGTCGGAGACAAATGCTTTCGTATTCCTGCGAGTAGTCGAGACTCGGAGATGTACATCGTGGTGGTCAAATATGTCACGATTCGAGCTTACCCAGCAACACGACAGGAACGCGCCATTCCGAAGAAAGAAGACAATAACATCAGTGCAGACTTCCCATCGTGCAAATGGGAAGTATCCTACGCGCGCCAAGAATCATTCGACATCCTCGTAAAACCAGGCAATGCTGTTTTCTGGCCAGCTCCGTTCACACGCGACATTCTTGCGCTGGAATACTCGAGACGATCTTTGGTTGATCTTGAAAATGCGTTCCTGTACGAGTTTCAGGGTGAACTACCCCAAGATAAAGCATTCTCTGTAGGAAGCAACACATACCAGCAGCCAGCAGCAACTCTAAATATCCCTTCGAGCATACTGCCAGCAAACACCTGCAACGGCTTATGGATGGCTCCGACGCCCCGGAGAGGAATTTGTATGAAATTAATAGCTGCTCAACTGGGACACCTGAAGAAGCTCCAGGACGTGCATATCCTTCACTCAAAAAGTCCGATAAACCGAAAACCACAACAAGTGGTCGAAAGCTGCGCAAACCACACTTCCCTGGACAACAACTGAACAAAATTGCGGTGGACACAACTCAATGAACAGCGTGCACAACAAATCTATCGTAAAATTTCGAGACGTCTTCGTAGACTCGTTGATATTTAACATGTAAGAAGGATGCAATCCAGTCCCATAGCACTGTTGTGCACTTTCAAAGCCCGGTTTCCTCATACCTTGAGCGTGATGTCCGTGTAGATGCGCAAAATGTCGTCCACAGGCCCCGCAGGCAAGCTGGAGGCCATGCCATAGATGGCGCTACCACCCTCAGGCGACGGGTTGGGGTCTTGTTTCACTTCGTTCACGGCGTCCTCGAGCGCACTCAGGAACTTCTTCGCCTTCCCAATGTGGCGCACAGTCACACACAAGTGCACTGATGTGGGGTGCTGCAGCGGACTGAGACTCCATCCATGTTTCGCCATCGCATCGCTAACCTTGAGTGCATTGACGCCCTTGTCTCCAGCAAAGCTCACCACCATGGCCTTTGGGTCTCCCAAAAGGTGGATGCCGTCGATGCTCTGGATGCCAGACTTGATCTCATCCACCGTCTCCAAAATGCCCTTCGTCTTCTCCAGATACCCCTTGCGTCCAAGCCGCACCATGGACGCCCAGGCTGCAGCGCTGAGTGCACCGGGACGGCTGCCCGCAAGCGTGGGTGTCGCGTAAAGTCCCCCAGTCCAATCGGCGTACGAGAAGTACTGGAATCGTCGGATATCCGCGTTCTTGTACAGCACCACAGACGTACCCTTGGAACCGTAGCCGTACTTGTGGGTATCACACGACATACTGGTCACACCAGGCAGAGAAAAGTCGAAAACAGGAATGTCTGACCGCAGTTCGCGCGCGAAAGGAAGCACGAATCCGCCGAGGCAGCAGTCAACGTGGAGGCCAACATCATTCTGGACAGCAAGCTTCGAGAGTGCTTCAATGTCATCGATCATGCCGTGCGGGAAGTTCGGAGCACTGCTGTACAGCAAGATGGTGTTGGCCGAGATACTCCATCGCACCGCATTCAGGTCCATCTTGAGCGTCTTCGGGTCCATCGGCACCTTGATCAGCTTAATGCCCAAGATCTCGCACGCCTTGTCAATAGCAGCGTGCGCCGTCACACATGCAATGATCTCGGGCTTGGTGATCCCATGTTTTTGACGGTAATACTCGCGGTGGGTCTTGGTCGCAAGGAAGATACTCTCGGTACCGCCGGAACTGAGCGTGCCACACACCTCCGGGTGTCCTCCATTCACCAGTCCGGCCGTCATAGCGATCACCTCCGCCTCAAATTTATTCACCGCAGGCCACAAGTCGGCGTGGAGCGGGTTGGTCACTGCAAAGAGCGCGTAGGCCTTGTTGAGCACATCCAGGTGCTGCTTCTCGCCGTGATACACAGCTCCAGACACGAGTCCGTCTCTCCACTTGTCGTCACTATTGCCTGCCAGGTCCTCCATGAGAGTCAGCAGCTTGTCATCATCCATGCCGCTCTCAGGGAGCGCTCGGAGCTTGTCCATCTTGCCTGCCAGCGGGTTGTGGCCCTTGAGTGAGTGCTCCACGTCTCCCTCGATCTTCTTCATCTCGTCCGCTACTTTAGTGGACACAATAGGCAGTTTCTTGAGTGCAGAGAGCACTGCACCACCCACCACATTGAGCAGGTGCTTGCGCGACACGTAGCGCACACGGCGCACGGTCTCTGCAGCTGTGGAGAAGGCGGAGACGGCGACAATTAGCAGTAAAACGTCGCTACCGACAGCTTCAAGCACAGGATAGCGTTGCTGCACTGCAGTCCACAGCTGGAGCAACAGACTGGTGGGTAATTGGGCGGAGGCGGCCAAGTGGTAGCGGTAGTAGGCGAAGAGCAGCAGCAACGACGGCCAGAGCTTGGAAAGGAGGCGGTCCACGTTGAAGAGCGGACGCAGCGACAGGTACAGCACCAAGGCGGCAACGGCGTACGCGGGCAGACGCTCCTCTGCTATGGGCAGGAGATCCGCGAAGGAAGGAGGCATGACTGGACGTAGAAGATTCGAGTCGGATTCCGCTTCTGGGGTGCTTGGAAGACGGCAGATTGCAAAGTGAGCTCTTGAGAGGGTACGGTCGGCTGGTTTACGGCACGGATGTTGACGGGGTAACCCGGATTTATTCACCGATTTAAGGTTGAGATGGACTAATCCGAGTTTCCAGATGATATGTAGTCCAGATTGCTTCTAGAATGTGCGGTCTTGCGTCTTGTTTACAAGTTGTATGACAGCGAGAGGCCTGCGTGAGTCACGCAGCGACAGCCTCGCTTCGCCCTTATTTCTACTGTTGTGTGGCAGCGTTGCAGCGCGGCAAAGGTAGCTCAACAACTGGGTAAATATTTCGCCGCAGACCGTGCTTCTTCCAAGTGCGAGTCGACAGAGCCAACCACATGCACTTTAATACCAACACGATAACCATCGCAAACGCTCTCAAGAAAGCAGGCTTCTTGCACGTTGCCTTTTTGTTGAAGTTCGTCTACAATCTTTCAGCATAAAGAAGTTGCTGGAAATTTGTGATAAGCAACATAACCTCACAGCAGCACCGTAAGCGGCCCCAGTTCAATTTTGGCAGCAACATGTTCGGGCCGAATCTCGGTCGTCGTGGACGAGGCAACGCGGGGCGCAACGGCCAGGGCCTCGCCCTCATGCTGATGCTGGTGCGGCAGATCCAGCAACTGGAGAGGAAGCCTCCCGTCACGCTCGCACTCATGGGTACGCAGCAATAGACAGTTATGTACACCGCAATAGCCACTGATTGACTGTCGTTTGCAGCTCTGATGTACGGCCTCCACTTCCAGAAGTGCCACACACCCGAGCTCTTTGCTCCATACTCACTGTAAGAAAATATATGTATTTAACATTAACAGAATGAAACTAAACGCGAATGATTGCAGGTGCCCCGACCGAGTGCTCCACAACTGGGACTTGACGCGAATTGTGGCGTCGGGACTCATCCACGTGGACGACTGGCACTTGTACCACAACATGTGAGCCTTTTGTGATGGTTTTAGTGCAGTGAAAATGAGATGGAGAGTCATTTTGGGTTGTGTATGTTTTTAGGGCCTCGTTCCTGTGGAAAGGATACAATCTGGAGTACAAGTTGGGGAGCATGCGCTTCCTGCTCACGGTGGGCTACCTGCTCGTACTGTGCCACGTCCTCGTTGTGGCGATAGCTCTTGCTCTTGCTATGGGCTTCCAGATGCCGGTATGTGTGGGGCCAACATGCTGGTACCGAGTAGTGCTGACGGATAGCCGTTTGTGTTGTTCTAGGAGCCGCTACATCAGTGCAGCGTGGGATTTTCAGGTGTACTGTTTGCATTGAAGGTACCTGTACGCAGATATTTCTTCGTTCGATACATGTACTGACTGCTTTTCAACAGGTGCTCTTGAATCACAACTCGCCGGCATTCTCATCTGTCTATGGGTTCCAAGTGCCTACAAAATATGCGGCGTGGCTGGAGCTGGTTGTGATCCACTTTTAGTTCCTCGCAGCTCCTTCATGGGTCACATGTGTGGTATAGTCGCTGGTACGTTGAAATGAAACAACGTTTTCAGCTTACCCACAACGGTCATCGACTGACACTGCTCGTACTGATTGAATAGGCTACATATTTGTGTATTCTCCATCGATGCAGTCGGCAATGACAACAGCAGCTCGCCGGATCAGCCAATTTGTAAAGCTAGCGGCTGGACCATTTTCTGACCGACAGGACACCAGTGCACACCCCTCGCCACCTCACCCCCACGACAGTCACCCAGGCCACCCGCTTCATCCTCCGAAACAGATGAGCAGTTGGCTAGGCGTCTTCAAGAGGAAGAATACCGATCTCAACAAGCTCCACGACAGCAGCCAGACGAACCTGTACCCGATCGAATAAGTCCAACCGAACTTCGACGCCGACGTCTGGCTAGATTCAGCAACAGACAGAGGTAAAGCGTTTACCACGTTGAAGCACTGTTGAAGTTGCCTTTGTTACACATCTCGTTACGAACATCATTTCACTTAACGAAATATCGTCAAACAGCGCCGTCATCTTTTTCTTTTCGGTCATGAACCGCGGCGTACGTCGTCGTCTGCTATCTCTGGGGCTGTGGCCCTCGCTGCTGGACGCCGTGGACCACGTGGCCTGGAAGCTGCAGCTCTTCAGCGTGGCGCTGCTACACCTGCTCTTCTCCAGCGACAAGCAGTGGATCGGGGTCTCTCCTTCCTCCCAAGACACCGCAGCAGACCCCGCCTCAGTCCTCCTCGCACCCTCCCCTCTGCTGTAACCAAACGCAAGCGAATCCTGTTCGTGCGTCATGCCGAGTCCGAGTGGAACGTCGTCTTCAACCGAGGCTTGAACGTGCGTCTGCTCGTGAGTCTACTACGTGCAGTGGTACGCGAGTGGCTGCTGCTGCCTACAGGCGACTCTGTCCTCCTGGACTCGCCTCTGAGTGGACGTGGCCGCTTCCAGGCGCAGAGTCTGCAGGAACTCGTAAGCGAGGCGACGCTCCGTTGCGGCCAAGAGATACAGTCTCCACCAATAGCAGGCTATACGCACAGCCACTCGTTGAATCTGACGGAGGAGCACGCGCTGTTGAAGTTTCTGTGCTGTCCAATGCCTGGAAGTGTCGTGGTTGCATCCAATCTACGTCGATCTATTGACACAGCGCGTATCGCGTCGGCGTCGAGACTGGAAGCACCTGGACAGAGGATCCACGTGCTCTCGTGTCTACAGGAGATCGGCCGCAACGTGGACACGCTGGCCATCAGTGGACCCCACGCGGTTCAGCCGCAAGAAGTATTGGTGCAGGCCCCGTGCGGAGAGAAGCGCCATGACGAGCTGTTCAACGTGGCTGAGAGCTACGGCAACAAGGCGGTGCTGGGCAGCGGACGGGACCGCCTGCGCTCGTTCGCGCACTGGGTCTTCAAGCAACAGACAGACGTGGTCGTCGTGTACGGCCACTCGCTGTGGTTCCGCGCGTTCTGCCGCGAATTCTTCCCGAGCAACGTGCACCACGAGGCCAAGTCGGTCAAGATGAACAATTGCGGCGTCGTGACTTTCGTCCTGGAAGAGCAAAGCAGAGGCGGAGGCGAGGTCACGCAGTATACCATCCAGCCCGAGAGCTTCCAGCACCTTGTTTAAGCTGAGCTCGACAGCGTATTGGCGCGGATGCATTTTTTAAAGCGTGACAGCCTCGTGCTTAGTCATAAAAGTTTTTAATGATAGGCTTGGGCTTCAATTGATGCCGCACGGACAGTATCTTGAGGATATAGTCACCGTTGTTTTTCTTTGCCTGCCGCTTGGCGTTGCTTTCTTTGCCGAATCGAGTTCATGAATCGTGGCCATAATTGCCACCATTCCAGAGGCTTTTTGACAAGCCCAACTCGAACGAGTGCCAGATGAATGTACCTTGCAGCGCAGTCGATTATTCCCTGAGCGTTTGGGGTCACCACGTAGAGGTACCCTGTTTGCATTTCAAACGTGAGAAACAACTCAATCCCAGTACTTACTGATAAGAGTAAGTTTTTTGTAGCACCTGCAATCAATCCGGCGGCTTGAGCCAGCAGCGGTAGCTTTGGGACTAGAACGTAGGTAATGAACAGCTCGAGCCATGCTGCGTACTTGGTGGGTACTCTGAAGTTGTAGAGCTTCGTGAATGGTGGCGAGTTCACGTTAAGAATGACCTGTTCACGACAATTTTAGTTAGATTCCTACAGCATTTTCAATCCAACAAAGGAGATAACCATACCTTCATCGCAGTAAGCACCCCAGAGAAGCCTGTGAAGCATTCTCGCGTAGCCCCTGGAACGGTATTAACTATAATACACCCATCAGCTCAACGTGTACACACTGCAACAACAGGGGTTTCACGCTGATAACGAACCCACGATATCAAGTGTGCTCCAAACACAATCAGCGCCTGGGTCACCACAATCAGGTAGACCAGAAGCACACAGAAGCCAATACTACCCAGTCGGCCTTCAATTTTGTATCCTTTCCAAAGAAAAGATAACCTAACACCACATTCGCTCAGTCCGGCCTAACACACAACAATTTTCATCCACTCCACTCACGTGCTTTGGTACAGATGCAGCTCCTCCAGATGAATAAACGGCGCTAAGAACACCGCTCGAATCTCTTTATTCGCCACCACTTTTCCCGGACACCTACAAAAATTGGTTAATGTTACTCAACTTTCCATGAAAATATAAAATAAATTTACCCACAAGGCAAAAGGAAGTAGCATCGACGGCGTCCGCTTTGCTTGCACATGCAGCAAATACATGAACCCTGCAATCCCACCATCAGATGAATAATTTTAACACATTTACTTATTAATAACTACACACCAATAAACACGAGCGTCACAGGCGGCTTCCGGTCCATTTCTTGCACGGATTTCAGCACCACGAGCAGCGGTTCGGGGATGTCGGCGTCCACTTTTTCACTCGTCTCCTTCCTCTCGACTGGCGGCTTCTTGCGTCGGAATGGACCCATAAATGAAGTTTTGGTCTTGCAGTTTAGGAATAATTGCAATTATTGGTCTGAAATCCAGCCGTTTCGCAAGAAACGATGCATCGAAAGTGCGCAAAGTTTACGCTTATCCACTGGTAAATTACTTACAAGAAGAAATCGCCTGATTTTCTTGAGAAGACGGAGATGTTACAGGGCCTGCGGAAGAAAATCGGCCGCTATGCGCCTCCCTTTGGCGACGCGAAGGAGCCACCGGAGGAGGAGCCCCAGGTGCCGCTCAAGGAGAACGCCACACCTTTCGAGGCTGCAGCCTGGCACTTTACCCGACAGGACCGAGCTCTTAGGAGGCTCGAGACAGAGGCGGCGCTGATGATTGAGCAGATCCAGGTATTTATTTTTAACTTTTTAGTGAATTATGATTTTTATTTACTAATAATATTTACTAATGGGTGCAGGCTGCTTGTGCTACGATGGCTACGATAGCGGGGATTTTCTCCAGGTATTGGAGACTACTGGATTTTTTTATTATTTTACTGATTTTTTATGGTTAAAGTTGTGGTGATGATGAAGTGGGTGGGTGTACTGGAGGAGTGTATAAAGCGGCTATGAAGCAGATTGAGCGCGAAGAAGTGGAGAGAATGGAGCAGTCCATTCGGTTTACGGTGCTGGACCCGCTACAGGCGAGATTGGAACGGCATGGCCAGATACGAGGAGATGTTAATGCTAGGGATAAACTGGCAGTAGAGTCGAAGCTGCTGCGTGCCGTTACTCTGCGGATGCAGTCATCGCGTCTGGAGGACGACGATAGACGGGCGCAGACGGAATTGGATCTGCACCGCGTGGCTGCAGCACTCCAAGAAGCAGAGGCACAGTTACTGCCTCAGCTGGGTATGATGCTTTGCGGGCGGTTGTATTGGCGATGATACTAACATCTGCGTTGCTGCATCGTCTAGAGGACACAATTGAGTCAGGGGCTACTAGCATCGTGGCACTGTTCAACATAACGGTCGGTTACTTGCCTATCTTGCTGTGGGAACGAGAAAAATGATGTCGACTCGCGGAATCTGACATTTTTCGTTTGCCTTCACAGCGCCTTCAAACAACAATCTTTTTCCGTAATGCCAACCAAGCCCTGGTGGCGAGTCTTTCGCCTGCAGAACATGAAATGATTTCAGAAGCGAATCAGCCGCTCAATGTTTTACCGGTTATGAAGCACACACCGTATAGTGTATCATCAACAACTGCTTCAAAGTTGAGCAAGGCGTCCAGTTTGACGTCCGACGGGTGGACTGAGGTAGATGGATCAAATTCGTCTACCGTACCAGACGGAGTCGAAACGGCTTCTGGAAGCGACGAAGACGAGGAATCGACTAGCCTACCGATCACTATCGAGGACTTCGAGGCTGGAAGAGTGCCTCAAGTATGCAACGCAGCAGAAGGTGGCACAAAGGTGCAAACAGCATACAACTCCGGTGATACCTCGAAGATTATGACCCTCGCTTCATATCCAGTCGTTACACACGACGATGATGAAGACGGCCAAGAAAAACGAATCGAAGAAGAGCAGTCTAGCAGAATTCGTCGTTCGACTTCCCCATCGCCACGAACAGCGAGTTTTAAACCGATTACACCGCGAAGGACCGCTAGCATGTTTTGGTCAATCCGCAAAACCATTCGTGGCAAACTCAGTTATGCAACGGGAGAGACAAGAATGATACGACAGAGCTCAGCACCTGCAATTGATACCAGCGAGAACAGCACGAATTATCTCGCCGAGGTATATTGGAATTTCGCTACGCTAATCAAAGTTTGCGCTTCTAACTTTTGTCATGTTTATAGAGTGGTGAGCAGATTCTTATCATTCCGCAGTCTGCTACAGAATGGCTAGCCATCGAAGAATGCTTGTGGGAAATTGATTTGAGGGAGGCTAAATCACCGGGAAAATCTCTACTAACAGCAGATTCAATCAGCTCCACTGCAGATGCTCTTCTTTCTGGATTACTGCAGAAGGTTTGATTGTTGGCCTGCTAGCTTGTGCATAATTTGCAAACCTTTCATGCGATGCTTGTGTTTTTGTAGCATGCTGCGCTATATTTCGAATGCCTATCGTACCTACGTGTCGAAGACCTTGCGCAGTTGTCCAAGGTGAGCACCTCCTCTATTTGTTTTCCTCTACTTTCTGTAAATGGATCATGGGGATCTCAATCCAATTGCTTTCCACTACTTTCTGTAAACTAATCATGGGGATTTCAATCCAGGTCAACTTTCGGCTACATTCTCACCTACTAGACAGTGCCCCCATTTGGAAAAAGTGCATTCGATCGGGTGGACTATCTCCAGCCATTCGCAGCTCACTGTGGCTCTCAGTGTTTTATGAGTCAACGCCATGGCGCTCAAGTGGAATTGCATCCCACAATCTTTCCCCAGACAGACGCCGCAGCATGTATGATCAGCTTCTGGCAAAAGTGGGGCAAAACTCACGGACGGGCTTGTTGAAGAAGGGTTACCTCTGAGTGATGACGATACCCAGCTTGCAGTCTGGTTTCGGGAAATTGATGTTGATGTCGTGCGAACTTGCCACCGGAGTATACACAACAGCAATATGGAAACGATGTCGGGTCCATCTTCACCAATATTGTGTGCAGAGGTTAGCAATGATGACTCGGTTGAGTCCGTCGTGAGTGAGATGATTGACCGCATTGTCAGAAATGCAGACATCGATTCGAGTTCCGACAGCACAGAAAGCTCAAAACTGGAAGCGAAGATTCGTCGCGTGCTCCGTGCATACGTCGTTTATAATCCCCGTGTGGGCTATTGCCAAGGGATGGGCTTCTTAGTGCGCTTGCTGGCTGAAGTCGCTAACGATGAAGCAGATATTTTCTGGCTGTTCGTGGGGTTCTCTGAGCCGGAGAATGACCGCAATCTCTATGAACCGGGGATGGCCGTGCTGCAGCCGTATCTGTCAAAGTTCGAGCTGTTGTTTTCGACGCACATGCCAGAGTTATACACACATCTGCACAATGAGGGTGTACACGTTTCTACCTTCTGCACAAGATGGTTCTTGACGTTCTTCTCGTCATTTGAAACGCTAGCACCGACGTTGGTGACCCGCCTGCTGGATATCTTTGTTATCGATGGATGGCGAATCATGTTCAGTGTTTCGCTTGTAATCCTCGATGAGCTGAAGCAGCAACTTTTGCAGAGTGACATGGAGGGAATTCTGCGTGTACTTCAGTTTCCACGCAGGTACATGCCGGAGCCTGACCAGATACGCAAGCGACAACTGGTCCGACATGCTCTGGCATTTAGTATTTCTCGTGCGATTAACTCTATTTGAATTCGTAGTTCGGGGATAGAAAAAGCGGAAATCTACAGCCCATGTTTAACAAAGACGCCCTAAGGAGGGGTGAAATCCGTGAAATTCCTCTGCTTGGCAAGCCCCTGCGGTTTGACTAAACACATATTGCTGATCTGTATACCCTTTCAAACTCGTTCTAGGCGTGAATCGCTGTACCGAAGTTCTCTGCAACCGGAGAATGTGCCGGGAAAAGCGCGAGCTGGCCTAAAGAAATGAATCGTTTATGACCTACAATCGGGTATCTACGGATAAGCAGGATCAGGGCAACTACGCAGCATAAACTAGTCAGAATCATGCTAAATAAAATGTGATTGGTTGTACTAGAAAATCCCTACGTCGTTTTTGTAAAGTAACTTGAATAAAGTGTTGTCTACATGTAGTAAAGGATGGAGGTTGGTTGCTGAAAGGGTGTAAAATCGCACTTTTTTTTTGGTCGTATTTCATGATTTGACGGTCTGGCTACTGCCTCCCCGACTTCATATCTATCTCGGAATATAATCCTCAATATATTCCCACCTGGGGTGACTCGTCGGGGAACAAACCACCGGCCAATCAGCATCGCTTCTTTTATTCCGAGACCCAGACACCGACGGAGAATAGTGAATTTCGCGTTGATGGGGTGTTTTACAATAATACTCGGAAGTAACTTTATAAACACTCAGAAGGTGTGTATTGTATAGATTCATCGTACGTATGAAATACCAAAAACTAGCCCGTTATCATGAATTCATGGAAATGTCTACTATTGAGCCTGGACATGTTGGGCGCTTGACTCTCGGAGTGTTTGATTGGTGTTGGCTGCAGCAAAGTTTATGGTCCTAGTCGGGCATCGTGAACGTCCGAAGCGTAGTCACTGATGTCAATTTCCATTTGGGCCTTGTGGTTTGCTCCAAAAGAGGCGCTATCATGCGAGGGATTTTTGCTAATCTGCGGCGTCCAGCATGGACGTTCCCGCCATCCAGTTGAAAGGTCAGTCATCCCTAGGATCGGCACCTCCGATTCAAACGTCCACTCTAATTCCGACGTCGTGTTGAGTAAAGTGCTGGGGAATTTCTTGATACGATGAGATCTCTCAATCACCATCGTCGCCGGCGGTAGCGTTAATAGCCACACCGAATGAGCATCAAACTCGCTATGTTTAGACCAGAGTATAACCCACCAAAACGGTGTTGCCATCGTCTCCTGCATGCGCTAGTGTCGAGTCTCGAGCGTGGTGTGTAAGTGATGGGGGACACCAACGAAGTCTCAATCCTACATCCCATTTCCAGTGCAGCCTCACAAAAGCTCCAATTCAATAGCGATCTGCAGTACGGCGCCGCTTTTTCATCTTGGCTTGCGAAACTACAACCTTTATCCACACGAACAGGTGTGGTTTTGCCGCACTCCCTGGCATCATGCCAAATCGCGAAACTAGGGTTTTCAATCCAGTATGACTCATGGCGCACCAGCTGACATAGATAAACACTAATCCACCTGAACATAGATTTAGCGTTGGTGGTCCGAACAGTCAGTGTAATCACGAGCTCATCCAATTCCACGTACAACGCCTTGCAATGTAATTTTGAATTTTGTTTTCCTCTTGCCGGATGTTGAAAGCAATAGCATACCTTACAAGTCTGGTGCATTCGTTTTCGATTTGGATCACCGATTTTTCCATGAAAGACCTCTGTTTCTGTTGGTACGTGGCCAGGTCAATTTTTCGTTCGGTCCCCTGAGCTAGTTGTTAGCGGCGACTGAGGTTACTGTAAATAGAAATATAAACTAAGCGAAGAGCGGCCATGAACAGATCCGCTAAAAACGGGTGTTTTCTTTCTTTTTGATCGATCCATCGTGCGTCTTCATAAGCATCACCCCCGATCCAGAAGAAACCCCGCCTCGAATATGAAGATTCTTGCCTTGGGACGGTGGAAGTTGGACGACAGCACGCTCACCGATGCGTGATCATCCTTCCGTCCGAGACAGATACAAATTGTAGTTAGTTTCATCTTGATAAAAAAACTTATTACTTTGTTTAATGAGCTTGTTAAGCGACACAACAAACGCCGTCCTCTTGGCCTTGTTCGCTGTCGAGTTCATGGTCGCATTTTCAATGCGGAGGCGCTTGGTAGAGTACAGCATGTCTTGCAGGGCTAGGTGCACGGATGTGAGGCTTACAGAAACCCCAAATCATACTTCAGGCGGTCGCAATACTGCTTAAGCGTCTGCCTGCAGTCTTCGTCAACATACTCCTCGATCTTGCTCATGACTTCAACCGTCATCTTGACTGAGGCAGCTCGTAAGCCGCCGTGTTGCTTAGGGTCTTGGTTGGCAGCTAAGATAGCCCGCCGAGCAGTATGGTAGTTCAGGCCGTTGTTTTTAGCAACCTCCTTCAAGTCACGTCCATCGCGAAAGGCCTTCACGACGTGGGCATTTGCCTGTGCCCTCTCGGTCCGGGGAGATGGCATCTTTCGGAATGAAGAACAAGAAGCGACCTTGCTCTCCCTAGTACGTGAGAACCAAACGTTTGGGCTCGAGCCGACAATCCAGCCCGCCAAAATGATTGGTTTGCATCTTGCCTGTAAAGGCTTAGGGGAAAATTTGCAAATCACGAAAAATGATTCTGGATTGTTTATCCTGAATCCGTCATTAGTCATTTTGCACCTTGCTTGAAAAACTTTCCAGCTTGACCGGAAACGAATGAAAAATCTGCCATTTTGCACCTTGCGTGAAAAACTTTGCAGCTTGACCGGAAAATAGTGTACAGGGGTGAAAAAGTTTACGCCCACCCATGTTTTTGCACACTTCGACTTCAACATGAAGCTGGCATCGAAATTGCGAGCTTCGCTCAGAGCCATCCATTTCTTTTTCCCTGTGGGTTCGCTTTGATGCCATTGACCTGGCGTGTTGAGATTCCGTCAATCAAACGCCGCCTTCACGTATTAATAACTAATCATCTACACCTAAAATTAGTTGGCTTTGCGCTCGTATCTTTTTGATTCAATGCGGACACCCCATTTGTCTTGCGCACTTCCACATCGACACTTCATCACTCATGTACCCCTCAGGGACTCGACAGTACTCTCAGGACCTGCGCGATCGCGTTGTGCGCAAGTGGAAGGGAAATTAGCTCGAGGACAATCAACTACCATCTTGACATTCTTCGCCGGAGCGTGCGCACCATCGTTGACAGTTTCAAGAGGCACGGCCATTGCCGCCCACTTCCACGGACAGGGCGTCCTCGTAAAACAGATGCAAGGCTGGACCAGCGTTTAGCCAGGACGGTTGAGAATAACCGCTTTGTTAGCGCCGCGACTGTGGCGGCTCAGATCTCTAAAGAACTTGGCATATCTGTCTCCCGTGATTTAATTCGAGATCGCATTCACGTCGCCGGCCTCCACGGAAGATCGACACGCAACAAGCCGTTTCTTAGTGCCAAGCGTCGCCGTCAAAGACTAGCCTATGCTAAACGCTTTGGAAGGATGAATGCGGGCTTCTGGAGTCGCGTTCTGCTCAGTGACGAAGCGAGTGTTAAACTTCACGGCACATCTGGTCGGGTCTCGGTTTGGAGGCGGCCTCACAAAGCTTTCCATCCTTGTTGTGGTTTACCTACATTCAAGTCAAGTCGGAAATCGCTCATGGTGTGGAGCTCAATTACAGCGGATGGAGCAGGAACTCTCCATTTTTGCGATGAGTCTGTGACGGGAAAATATTATCGCCAAATACTGCGGCAAAAGATTCCGATAACGAAGCGTTTTTTAGACTTTCTGGTGAGACTCTATTTGTCCAAGATAACGCACCTGCGCATTCGGCCCAACTAACTGCTGGATGCCTTCGCGAGCTGAAGCTCATCTCACTTCCCCCACAAAGCCCAGATATGAACCCTATAGAAAATCTATGGTTCCTCATGAAGTAAAACCTGAACCGCTCACCCGCAACTACGATCGAATATCTAAAAATGAAACTGCGGTATATTTGGACAAATATATGACAAAGTGGTAAGGAAGTGCGTGCTCTCTATACCTACGCGATTGAAAGCGGTTCGTCAAAGTAGAGGATGCTACACGAAGTATTGATCAGATTGATTATTAGCTTCAATGAATGACTGTGTGTTTTTGCTCTTTGGTGGGCGTAACCTTTTTCCACCCGCTGTATATACCTTTCAACGTTTGCCGTTCCCACCATGTGCAACCCTGTCGGCGTCAACAAAAACGAAAACCCGTTGGGTTTTGTACACCCATATTAGTCAATTGACGGATTCCCGATCCTTCTCACTGCGGATTTAAATACAATCATTTGTTTAGTTTATTGTAACGTAGACGGAATTGGATATTTTGTCAATTACTGAGCAAATTCAAATACCCAATGTCGTACCCTTTATCAAAAACAAGTCCGCCATCACATCTGACCCGACCATGAAGGCACTCCTGATACCATCTTTATCCGTGTGACGGCGTTCGGCAAAAATGTGCGCTCAACTCTGTCGCGCGAACGCAATCTTACGCTGAAGCTTATGAAGGACTGAATCAAAACGAGACTGGGATGTGGCCAATATATGAGGATGGTCCTAACGTTTTGGGAAATGAGATCAAGAACCTTCTGTCTCTTCGAAAGCAACAGGATGACCTCCCAGTTGTAGAAACTGTGCAGTTTTGCGTGGAAACGGTTTACCCCCTTTACCTCGGCAGCGACGATACGCTACCGCACCCCCTCTCTTGGACATCGTCACCGTCGCTTCAGTAGCTTTTAACGACGGCTACGAGAGCACAACGGTGACCATAGTGAAGAAACAAAATTCGGCGTTGGATGAGAGAGCGCGTGAATAACACCATAAATACCTGAGAAACACAACAAATCCAGGATATCACAATATGTGACGACTGAGCACAGCTAAGCACTGTTGAGCACAACAAAGCTTGAATGTGCACAAGAACCAACTGACCACCACAAGAAATATCGGATAACCACAGCTCTCATATTTTTAACAAATTAGCGCTCAAATCCGGCTTCTGGATAGCCAATCAGGATTCAATATTCTGATCCATCATTTGGCTACATTCACGACCAGGATCTCGCAGACCACTCATTCTTTCAACAACCAAGCCAATCCCAGCCAAGCTGCATCCTTCATCAAGCTCACCCCTCCTAGCGCTGTAGCAATGCCGTCGACACACCCATGGAATCTCGTGTGCGCCGAATTACCTGAAGAAGACGCAGAACTCCTGATGCTGAGCCTCAAAGCCTGCATTACAGACAAAAGCCAGTTGATGCCGTGCACGTGCTGCACTTCTGCATCACCTCACTCGATGCGCTACAAGATCTTGCTCTGTGCGTGTAAGCAGTGTAAAGCGGTAGCCCCAGGTGCTCGTTGTTCTTGGAGAGCAAAGTCGCTGACGTGCTTCGAAACCCGCAGCGTCACGTTGAGTGAGCGAGGCTGTCATTTGTCCGCTGCCATCCCTCGAAAACAAATTGTCGTTACACGGGCACAGAAGGCTTTTATTCATGACATGACCCGAGAGAATTTGAAGTCACTGCGCATCCTTCATGCAATGACGCGGAAATTTGGTCTAAATCTGATGGAGCTGCCAGAGCTACAATGCCGTCAATCATTTTCGCCGCACAAAGCTGGCAGGGAATGATCGACACGAGGACATGATCGCACGCGTTGCTGCAGCTGCGTTTAGTGGACGTGAAGGCGAGCATGATGCCTTCGTGTTCACAAGTGATACAGATGCTAACGGCAAGCCTGTGGTGGGATGTGGGTCGGATTCCAGCCCATTTGTCGTGGGCGTGACTACAAAAGCTCTGTTACGCACTACTGACCGCGACCCGTCATCTTTTGTTTTTCACGTAGACGCCACATATCAGCTTGACCAAGTCAGTTACCCTGTACTATTATCGGACGCTGCAAGGAGTTTTCATCTCGTGGCGTTATTCATTACCTCTCAGCTCGAAGAACAGCATTTAATCCAGGCGCTGTTGGCGTTGCGTACAGTGTACGCACGCACTACTGGGAAACGGATGGACGTGAGGTACATTATGGGGACGCAGATAAGGCCCAGTTCAATGGCATCCGAAGTGTCTTCGGGATCGACTGCAACTACACCTTTCTGATGTGTTTTTACCATGTAATGGCAAAAGTGCGGAAAGCGCTGAAAGAACGTACGTGTGGACTCTCGGGTGAGCTTATCGCCGAAGTTTACAGTCGAATTTACGACCTGCACTTTTCTGCTAGCAAACCAGAGTTCGTGATGAGGAAGGAGCAAATGCTGTTCATGTGGAACACGCATACCGAACTTGACACTTTCCGTGTTTATAGGGTCAAGCAGTGGCTAGACAGCAACTTCCGTCACTGGCAATGCTACTTGACGCCGCCAGGTTTCGCCACCACAAATAACCCGTGTGAAACCTGTTTAAGCGTGACTACACGCAGAGGCGTAAGCTGAAAATCGCGGTGCTGCTACAGCAGATTCTCGACTGTTGTAGCCACCGCTCCACGGCGAAGCTTGAATTCAACATCAAACCCAGTAACAGTCGCCGTCTCCTAGCGAGAGTCACTGCTCTAAGAAAGAGCGGTCACTTGCGCGAGCACGTATGTGCCCTGGGATACCATCAGCTTCTTAATCGATGACACTTCAGCAAGCATTGTCCGCGTACTGTCGGTATTGCCGCAACGATTCTACGTCCCCGCACGAAACCGCAGCGAAGAGGCGATCGAGGTTGCAGCTCAGTTTGGCATCAACTACGGTAGGATGGAGATAGAGGGGCAGCCGACTACTGTATGGCCAGTAGATGTCGTCGCTGCGTATTGTCCGTGCCGATACCATGCAAAATTCAAGTCCTGCACGCATCTCGCTTTTGCTCTGCAGCTGCGGAGCAGTTTCGACAGCGATGGAAAGCGGCTTCTTGTCAATAGGAGCCGCAAGCGTCGACGGGGCTCTGACGGCTCCGAGCAGCCAGCCGTAGGTCGTCCACGAAATGCAGGTCACGCGCTACATGTTGAGTGATACGACGTTAGTGCTCCCCTGTGAAAAACACATTCAAAGATAACAACATGCTGTTGAGTACATCATTGCATTACATTGACTGGTTACTGTTGTTACAGTGAACGCACCGTAGAGTAATACGCGAGATGCTCCATAGTGCAGCTGCGTTTAGTTCCCGCTTCGTCAGCGTCCACCAACTCCTGCTTCGTCAGCGTCCACCAGCGAGACGCGCAATCGTTCTGCGACGAGCACTTTGTGCGCTCGCTCTGCTAGTCAAGTCATGGACACCTTGTTCATGAAGTCGCTCACGTCAAGACCGAAAGCCATCGCGTACTTCTCAGCCGGACTGGGATGTACGGCGCTCCACTCGACGTTAATGCTGTCCTGGTACGTAGGCCAGTACGGGCCAGCTCACGGCGAAGGCGTGTACACACCCTGGGATGGCAGATCCTTCAGAGTCTTCTCCATCTTGGTGCCGAAGTAGGCTTTGAGCTTGGCGATGTCCTTGTTTGTCAGAGTCTCAAGCTGCCTCTTGGTTTCCATCTTCTCCTCGAGGATACAGCCGGACGCATCGCTGTCGCGCAGCTTGCGGATGTACCTGGTCACCTACTCCCAGCCAGTGGCGCAGTTCTTGGGCACCGCACCCTTCACAATCGGGGTTGTCGACGTTGTGGTGATTATGCCGGTCTGGCCCGGAGCTACCGGCGAGCCCGTCGTCACCCCTGCCTTCGTGGTCGGAATGGTCGCCATCGTGGAACCCTGCGCGGTCGATGGTGAACCCACATACGCGTCGTGGTCGGCCTTGGTGGCCGGAGTCGCCTCCGACAACACAACCGTGCCAATCTTGGTGAACACGGGCTCTGTCGGGGCTGTGGTCAAGTTGGCCAGCAGGTCCGGGTAGGTCACGGGCACCGTCGAGAGTGTGGCGATGTCGGGCAGCATCGGGTCCACTGGCAGCACTTTTCTGCGGCGGTCAGCGCCTTCCTAAGACGGTCAGCCACTTCGCTGGCGGACAGCGCTAGCCAGCATCTTCGTCGGTGGTCAGCACCACCCAGTCCTTCCTTGAGCTAGTGGCCTTGGCGGCGATCGGTCCCCTGTGGTGGCCAGATTCTTCAGTGGTGGCCATCTTCTTCAGTGGCGGCCGCCAATCCTGCTTCTCCCCTTCCGGATATTCTGCGAGTGACTGATCGTCACACCGACAAGATTACTGATCCTGTGTACACCACACCGACAAGGTTACTCGAATGTTGGTTGAATGTAGATCGCAGCATGAAGTCAATAATCTGCAGTACGCCACGTGCGACCACGTGGGCGCGCAGTCTTTTGGGCGTATGCCTATGTAGGACTTCGTTAGAATGCCCCCCGCGGTAAACCCCCTCCCGGTCCCGTATCGGCTTCAACATTGGTGCTCGTTTTGAGGTCAGCCATATGGCGGACTTAACGAAGATTATACTATACAGTTGACACTCATATACCGTACGGTACTCTAACCTTTGACAACGTGATGATCAGCGCCCGTCGTATGCTCTTGTGGTGAGCAGTGTTTTGTTGTGGTGTGCAGGGTTTTTATTGTGTTTCTAATATTTTCTCGTTGGATGAGTGCTGTGGGAAGAGAAAAGCGACTTCACAGTCGGTCGCGTACTTGAGTGCAACAAGGCCTCCATGGAGAAAATATGTACGGACCTTAAGAGGCCAAGAAAAGTTGGAACTCCCAGAGAAGTACGTGGATCGCCTCTGGGTTCAGTGCACAGACCTGGTGGTGACATGCACGAAACTATGGTTGCATAATGAGGATAAGCGCCGAATGTTTATTGACTCAATCCTGGCGACATGGGTGGCAGCCGAAAAGAAGATGACGCGAGCACGGCGGATCTACCTCTTCACACGGACCACGAGATCAACCACGCTGCGGTGGAGGGAGGCGGTAAAGCTGACTACGTGGTCACTTCGAGAAAGAGGATGGTTAGCTTAATAGAAGCGAACAAATGCGATATGAATACTGCGCTCTGACAAAACTTCGCGGCAATGGAAGTAGCGCGCTTGTTAAACACAAAGGTGCAACGGCAGGAAAACGTCAAGGAGCTGCACATGGACTGGCGTGGAGTAGGCGCCATAGCCACGAACGGCGCCGAGCATGAGGAGACCAATGTCGATTCTAGCTGACACGATATCCAAGGCACCTGTACTGACTTCCCAAACTGGATTTCGTCAAGCGCGTCTCCATGGTTCGCTACGAAGCACATGGTATGTCAAACGCCGGAAGCAATGGACGCCGATCCCAACACTTTACCCAGAGACGTGTAACCTATCATCCACAGCGTTGGGATCGGCGTCCACTGCTTCCGGCGTTTGACATACCGAAGCACATGGTATGTCAAACGCCGGAGCAATGGACGCCGACCCCAACACTTTACCCAGAGACGTGTAACCTATCATCCACAGCGTTGGGATCGGCGTCCACTGCTTCCGACAGTGAAGTCGCCTTTCTCTTCCCACAGCACTCATCCAACGCCGAATTTTGTTTCTTCACTATGGTCGCCGTTGTGCTCTCGTCGCCGTCGTCAAAAGCTACTGAAGCGACGGTGGCAATGTCCAAGAGAGGGGTGCGGTAGCGTATCGTCGCTGCCGAGGTAAGGGGGTAAACCGTTTCCACGCAAAACTGCACAGTTTCTACAACTGGAAGGTCATCCTGTTGCTTTCGAAGAGACAGAAGGTTCTTGATCTCTTTTCCCAAAGCGTTAGGACCATCCTCATATATTGGCCACATCCCAGTCTCGTTTTGATTCAGTCCTTCATAAGCTTCAGCGTAAGATTGCGTTCGCGCGACAGAGTTGAGCGCACATTTTTGCCGAACGCCGTCACACGGATAAAGATGGTATCAGGAGTGCCTTCATAGTCGGGTCAGATGTGATGGCGGACTTGTTTTTGATAAAGGGTACGAAATTGGGTATTTGAATTTGCTCAGTAATTGACAAAATATCCAATTCCGTCTACGTTACAATAAACTAAACAAATGATTGTTTACAAATCCGCAGTGAGAAGGGTCGGGAATCCGTCAATTGACTAATATGGGTATACAAATCATTGAACTCAAACTTGTTCCCTCAAAACTGACAGGTCCCACACTTCGATAAACGCTGGTTATCTCCGGCTTCTACTTGATGCTTTGTTACGACGAGTAGCGGTCCATCCAGTGGCTCTTAACAGCGTACCGCATGCCGGTGTGCACCAGACCCCGCAGACAAAGAGGCAGAAGCTCACTGGAACGTTGACCACTGAGCTGCGCCTTCTGTGTCGGGTGTCGAAACAGCCGTCAAAAACACGCAGGCGGGTTCCTCTTTCAGCACAAAAATCAAGCTGGCCGGTACGCGGTCGGCATCTTTCGTCTTGGCCGCCGCGACGACACCCTCCGGGTAGTCTTGATGCGGTTCTTGCTCGAAACCGTTGGGTTGAGACCGCACGTACGAGAACACTGAAGAAATCCAAGCGGGTTCGAGGCATTCCGTCACCTTGCGCAGCGCGATTCGAACTCTCCCATCAGCCCATACGCCGTCTTGACGCAAAACTGATCACGACTCTTGTCGTCGTGTGTCCCTCCCACCTCCCTTGAGACAGGAGCGTACTCACGCGCCTTTGCCGCATCCTTCAGGCCTTGAGGGTGGCAGACGCGTGGCCGAGACCCACGAGGAGGTAGCCGCGGGCTGGGAGTGCTTGCTTGGTCTTGGGCGCCATTTGAGAAATGATGCAGCGGACACGCTTACAAACAACGGACACGGTCAATTTTTTTATCTTTCTTGTTGTAAATTGGGGGCTAAAGCTACACTCTTCTAAGAAATGTAACAGACGCACGTTCCTGCAACGGACACGGCAACAAATGTATCTTTATTTTTGTTTGGCGCTGATATGTATTGAATATTTTCAGCCCAGATGTCTTCTACGAACTGACCACTGTCCTTTCCTTTGTTTTGGCCCTCGTTCAAATGTCCCTCTGTCGTTTTGCTCTTGCGTCTTACCCCTTTCTCTTGGGACACTGCGCTTGAAGTGCGTCCCATTTCCACCCATGTCATTGTGCACGCCATTGCAGTAGAATCAGTCGCTTGGTTTTTCTTCGTCCATGGTCATTGCGGCTGCCTTGCGCTTTCCCGATGCCTTGGACGGTCCTTACCTTTCACCAGTGCGACCCTCGGTGGCGTAATTGACCGGCACTGGTACTGGGATTCGATGTGAACCGATCTTCCCCATTGTTTCTATTTCGGTCTTGCTCTTGTTCCCAACGTTGGCCGTCATTTTGAACTCTTCAGGCGTAAACGTGACGCTTGGTCTCCACAGATGAATCGGTACAGGTTCGACCAATTGATATAACAAATGGTTTTTCAATTCCGACTATCCAAGCAATAAAACCCAAATTGACACAAAGTTAAGACAGTTTATTTTGACCAATACAAAGTGAGGCAGCCGCAGGTATCGAAGTGTCGACCAAGTCAACCTTAAATACCAATTACACGTGCACACCCAATATAAGACGATACATCCGACACGGATTAGCTACCGCGTGTTTGGGTCCATGATGGATCGTAAGCGTTGTGCGTGGGAATTTATTCCTCGAGGGCATGCAGAGGGGTGAATTTAAACTGTGGTATGGTGGGCAGTCTGTTTTTGATAGTTTGTGCTCGGTACAATGTACATGTAAATGAACTTTATTCAGTGGCTTCTGTATACAGCCCTGATTTGGTCCGTGCTTTTCTAACATTTTTGTCGCTAATGCTACCCCATGCTTGAATGACCTTCTTGACAACCGCCCTTCGCTTCTCTTCTGATGACATCTTGCGCATTTGAAGCAGCCGTTCTCGGAGAGTTCTGCGTTGCCCCCTTCCGCTAGTTCGCCACGCATGGCTTCAAGCTCTGCCGACAATGCGAGTGTTCGCAATCGCATCTTGAACGGCCCCATCAAGCCGACATCTAGCGGCTGTAGCACTGCAGTTGTGTTGGGAGGAAGAGGCACAACCTCGGTCCCGTACGCCTCAAGGCCAGCAACATATTCATCCGAGACGTGTGACTTAAAGTTGTCGACGTATAGCGCGAGTGGCTCACGGTCTTCGCTCTGACAGTAGTCGGCCCACACACCTTCGATGAACGCCTTCTTCCAGACGCCCTTGTCCATCCATGCGTTCTTCTGGACAGCATAGAATGCACCTGTAGGATAATCGACTAGCGAATTTTCCACAGTCCCGCCAGGCGTTGCCTTGAACACCTCCAGTGGGGGCGGCTTCGTGCCATCGTGCGAAGTAGACACCAGTCTCGTCAGTGATGAATATGTACCCTCCTGCGTACGTCTTCATCACCGCCACGCCAACCGTACTTGTATACGCGACATGCTCTTGGACGAGCTCTTCGACCGAAAACAGCGATTGAGACGGCTTCTGGAACGAGAATCCGTTGCGACGCACAATGCGGCGAACGAGGCGATGGAGGCTAGCAGTACGACTAACTCGCAGATACGCGGACGTCCATTCTTCAAACTCTTCATTTAGAAACTCTACGACATGAGTTGTTTTGAGTGGAAAGTCTTCTCGCCTCATGTCCTTAATCCACTGGCGAATGTCGTCTTCGTGCTGAATTTGGCGCGGCGACCTTGCCCACCCAACGAGACCTTGCTGCTTTGGTTGCCGGCACACGCAGCTCTTAACATAGACTCAAGCTTAAGCTAAGCATGGATACTTGACGGACAGCGAACACCATACATTTCGGCGAGAACCGTGACGGATGAGCCAGCACGAGCGGCCTCCACGACGCGCAACTTGAAAGCATTAGTGTAGATGCGCCGCCGGCCATTCAGCGACAATGGTCCCTTACCCAGATCTTCGTCTTCCAAATCTGTGCATTCGTAGCAGTTTGCACCTGACCCTTCAACTGGGTCGGGGTCACTGAACCGCCAACGAAGAAGGCGTAAAACCAAGTCGTCTTCGACATCGTTGTCCATTGCACGAAGGGAGTGAGCTGATGACCATTAAACGGTGACCCGGATCAAGCCAGATCTTCCAGACAGCTTTGATTGGCAAAAAGTATTTGATAGTCGGTGAAAAACCTAATTGTTTCTAAACCTCGATTGTAATATCTTTTCGACTGTCATATCAATCGGTTCGAATCTGTAGCAAAGACAAGCACCTTGTCGATCATAAGTTGGATGGGAATCAGAGCACCCGCAGCGTCTCTTGTCCTTGGCGGTTCAGCCGGTTCCGAACAGCGCTCAAGCGCTGGAACTGCTCAGCAACGCTGCCGAAATCCATAGCCATGACATTCCCAAATTCTTGAATCATCCGTGGCGTTCTTCTGGACAAAAGCAGCATCAAGCTGCTGCCAGAACACCTGCACTGGTTGCGACGCATGCGGGGTGTTCGACAGCGTCATATAGTCATGCGGAATCGTCTGGTTAAACATGTCCCTCAAATCGGACTCTTGCTCGTTTTTCCACAAACGCCATTTTAAGTTCGTGTTGATTACTCTCCGCCGCCGGGGCGCTCCTGACTCTACGATAAGAGCTGGGCGAGTCAGCAAATCTTCGTAACGAAGCCGGAGTGGCAACCTTCTGGCTTGAATACACTGTTCACCCTAATTAGTCGTGTGACTTAACCCTATTGCGGTTGGGACCTCTAAAACCCTGCAATATTCTTGGTTTTACAAATATTAACGAATGATAATGACAGGATTTTATTTTTGACCAATCATACCATTTGCGGTAAACCAAGCAATATGCTTGGTTTAACTACAATAATTGCTATAAATATTGTAAAACCACGCAAAATGATAATATTATGCTGCGGGGTGCGGGCTAAAACCAAGCATTTATGCATGTTTAACATTTTACTATGGAAATTAGAAATACAAATTTGAAGTATAATGTTGGCCGCAATAGGGTTAAATAGACATGCAACGTACTTAAACGAGTGTTTACGGTGCATGTACCTTAATTAGCTATGCACCTAAATTACGCATGCCCAACAAGCTAGCCACCAGCCAGCCACTCCATCTCGAAACATTTCTAGCATTGGTCCTGGGGTCTTTATCGCAGCGTAGCACTCTCGGTTTCTAATAGGAATGACAGACGAACCGCGAAAATTGCTGCAAGTGGTCCTCTCTGTGATCGCGTACGGGTCGCTGAATGGATGAAGATTGACCAGGCTCTTCACGGGTCGCAAGGGCTCTATGGTCGCAAGGGCTCTATGGTCGCAAGGGCTCTATGGTCGCAAGGGTTCTATGGTCGCGCTGTAGACTTCTTTCCGGCACTATTTCGCTCATCGAACGCGCGCGTAAACTTGAACAAGGCTCATGACAGGTGAAAAAGCGAGAAGAGACAGCATTCAGTCTAGAAGACCCGACCCAGCTCAAATTTGCAACCAGAAGACAAGGGTATACGACACCAATTCGTCGTTAAAACACTCGGATGGAGAGGCATGAAACTCGGTGAAGATGAAGTGCCTGTCTTCCAATCACCCTTTGAATTGATTCCGTGTTGCACCGCTCCGCAAGTGGACGCTAGTGTTCCTTGATACGCTGAATCGAAAAGCGATCGGCGGGCTGAACTTTGTCAGTAGCATTCGGAGGAAATAAATTTACTTTCGCATGCAGCTCGTGAACATCCACCTCGTCGCCGCAGTGGCCGCGACATTATCGATTCAAAGAGCTCTTGACCTTGAGAAGGGACCATCTAGATACCAGTACCTCGGTTCACGCAGACATTTGATCATTAAGCGACTGTTGACGAACGTACTTGATATTTTTTATATGAAACACCTCGCGTCGCGTCCAGGGAATTCTGAATGGGGTAATTGGAGCTCTTGTTCTTGAAGATGAGCATCGAACAAAAGATTCGAGCATCGCTACGGCCCTTCAGTAAGACTCACATAGTTATCCTATCGCATACAATACAAGGATCACATTATTATCAGAGTAACCACGTCATAGTTATGTGATCAGCGTACCAGACACGATACTGCAATCTTCACTGATTGAGCACCCACGAAGTCGAGAGTCTTGCCGCATCAAGGTCGATGACGAAGTGGTTTTCGTTCATGTTGTACTGCTGGTCAGGAACCAGGATACCGTCATCAAATTGACGCTTCGGTTCCATGTGATTTGCCACTGCTGTGTCGACCTGCATCTGCTTCTTCATGCTGACCTGTTGCTTGCCCTTATGACGCCGGTAGACTATATTATAACGCTCAAGGAAATCGTGGACGCGGCGTGAAGTCAGCGGGGTTGTGAAAGGTTTGACCTTGATAGTGAAGTGCGAATTGCATCTGGTGCCCACTGTCTTCGATGAAGACGACACCCATTTCTGCAATCGGTTGGTTGGATAGTTTGCCACCTGTCGTTGAAACTCGGTGGGTAGTAGAGGTACAGCCACTCCTAATGATAAGCTTGCTAACCCGGGTAAAGTGTTTTTCTAGACCTTTCGGTACTCGTCAATTTGGAGAAGGATAAGAATGGGATAACTGGGCCAAGAAATCCATGGTTCAGTGTGGATAAGACGTGCCCCGCGACAGAGTGTGGAAGGCCAAGCAACTCAGCAGGGAGATGAAGGAGATCATTGCACTGTACCCAGATGCCTATCAAGAAGGGTACTAGCCAGTGCAAATTCTATTAGCTTATAGAAAAAGTTTTGTACATTGTAATACAGTATTTTCTACAAACAAATGTACAGTAAAACATTCCAAATAATACTTTTGTTCTATCAACAAAAGGACCTACAAGGCGGTTCCAGATCCCCGAGGGAATCTTTTGTGTTTTCACTGCACGCTGACTCGAACCCGCGATATAGCGCGTACCGTGATGCGGCTAAACCACTCCACCAATGCCATCGTTTATTAATAGCGAACAAAAATCAAATTTTCGTAGGCGTTCCCGGTAAAAAACGGTAATAGTCGAGCACCTTAAATGTTCGTGCACCTAAACTGGTCATGATAAAATTTGTGCCGATGACGATTGCACGGTAAATAGTCGTAGCACAACCAATTAGGGTGAAGGTGTATCTGTGACCCGACGCCGGTTCGTCAGGCACGTCAGATACCCCAACATCGCGTTGGAAGTAGGCTGGCTGTTCATTGAGCTTCAGGTCTGTGAACGTCCATGGATTGTTCTTGGCCATCTTCGAGTGCTCAGTACTTGAAATTTTGAATGCAGATGATCTTGTTGTTGTCTTAAACGCAGTATATTTATTCTCTTAGCGCCCTCTAATTGACTGTTGTGCTCAGTCGTTGGCAAAATGAGAAGTGAGCTCTTCCGTTTTGCCTCAAAGACCATCATTACACGAGCAGTGCTGCCAACACAAGAGGGCTTTCTTGTGCGGCAGCGTTCTTACATTTGATTCGCTATATTTAGTTGGATCTCCCTTTCTGGGAGAGTTACCTCTCTAACACTAAACACTTCACAATAGAGAATTCCAATAGATTACGCTATTGGTCCCGCCTATTAATCTGCCCAGGGCCACCTGTGTTCCAACAGACTAGTTTAAGCTGTGAAGTGGCCAACTCTGGAAGAAATCACGGTGAAGCACAGAAGAGGCGAAAGGTTCTCATACGATGGTAGGGAACGGCAGAGACGGAGCACTGGCTTTGAACGTGGTGGGGGCGCTTGAGTGGAAATGGAGGTCGCCATCCAAAGTCGCTTTAAGCATAGTGAAGAAAGTTTGCAAAGAAGAAAGCATAGCAAGCGCGACGATTTTGTTTCAATGAAGTTTCATGAATAAACGGATGGGAAGTGATGCAACGGCTGTATTATTTGTTATAGCAACGTCATTCAGTACTCAGGAGGTGCCCATTGGTACGGGTTCGGTCAGTAGGAACAAGGGTGCTGTCCGTACATGTTGGGCGTCTCTTCCTTGAAACAGAACGGTTTTGACAAGCGTTCGCTTTCCGTCCAACCCGGTGCAATACTTCACGTGGGGAGCGAAAACAACGTGGATGCAAAAATAGTGAACTTGAAGTGGTACTGGCAACCGCACCTGGTCGTGACCACGTCCCCGGTCCAACCGCCTTCAGGTTGTGCTTCAAGTTCCATGTGCATAGCTGGCACCCATTTGCGCTGACATTGGAGCGGCCTCGCTCGCGACTGTGGCCTAGCTCAGTGAAAAACACGTGATTGCAACCACGTGACAGCACGCGTGCCATGTTCGAGCTCGGGGATACGAGCCCGAACTCGATGATGAATCCGCTTCGAGTCATATCTTGAGTCAGATCACAGTCTTTTACGATATTTCAACTGTTGAGTGACTTGAGGTCAAAAATTAAAAATTAAGAGAAATGTCACTAAGTATTGCAGTCACATCAGTTTTTTAAACTTTGATAGAAATATAGCTAAATATTGCAGTCAAGTCAGATATTTAAAAATATTAAGAAAGCTTCCACAAAATTATTGCTGTAAAGATCTCCAAATTTCAATTTTAGACTTTAGAGAAACCAGAACTTTGTTTGGTTTGCAATTTTTAATTAATCAAATGTAATATTTCAGAATGTTTGTGAGGAAGGTGGGCTTTTTAACCTGGCCAGGTGGTGAATGGTAAAAGTGCTCAATTTGTTTTTAACTACAACATCGCACTTACAGGAGATCAAAGTCAAAGGGCTCAAATTCAAAGAATTGTGGGATAGCCTAGGCATAAAAATACTTCGAAATACGTTTTTAATTTGCAAACAGATACACATACTACATAGTTGAATACCTGAGACGACACAGCTCATTAACTCACATTGATACGCACGTGCATGGTGATGTGGCCGCCCTCCGAAGATCTTGGAATCCAAAGAAGTAGTGAACCGCCACCTGAACCCGGTAGACCAAACAGACCCGGACGCCAGCGATCGAGGTACATATTCTTGTCCTGCAGCTCCGGAATTGTAGCATCCCAAGTAACAACCTCGCCTGCCCCAACATCAACCTCGGCGTAGTCATCGCCACCCGAGTGAATGACCACGGTCACGTCTTCCTTATCGATGCTTTCAAAAACGAGGTGTACAACCCCGTCACCAGACTTGGTCCATGAGCCATAGCTGCCTTCAAATGCTTCGTCGACAGTGTTGAGTCCGAGGGCGTCAAAAAGCGTACCGTCGTCGATTTCTCCGAGATAAGCTGTTGGCCCGCAAATGGGCTGCACGAACTGCGAGGCCATGTATGCGATGCCGGTCGGGTCGATTGTTGACAGCACGACCAGCCCCATGTTGGCAACCTTCAGCATATACTCGTCATCGGCCACGTCCTTTCCCAAATCGGTCTTTCCTGTAACATTTAGGAAAACATTTAGTAACATTTCTTCAGATATTCCATCCGTCGCAAACAAAAAATCGTGTACCTGTGTCCACCAGCTGGTCGACGATGACCTGGAACGTCCTACGAAGCAGATCGCGCGTCTCGTAGGCCGCCGTCAATGTTTTAGTGGCCAGAAGTTCCCCCATGCAATTATTCGTGGCAGTAGGGATATCGTTCAGAACAATGGAGGACTTGTACACCTTCACTCGAACATCATCGATGGAACTGCCGTCGCCACGGTATTTCAGAACGGAACGAGTGACGCGATCGGTTAGACTCTTGAGTTGCCATCCACAGCTGGAATTTCGATCCACGAGGTCCTGAAGCTCGTCAACGGTTGCTGCTGTCTGATTTAATGTGTTCGTACCAGTGAGCAAATTTAAGACATTTTCTCCGGTCGAGATGATCTCGTCACCATTGGTGATTGCCTGCTTCACGATACCTTCAACTATGACAAGGACAGTGCTAGCGAACTTGGCACCCTTCGGGACTGGGATATTCAGGCAAGTACATACGGCGACGGGAAGGTCATATAACACGACGTCGGCCTGGTAAGCCACAGTCAGAAGTTGCTCTGTGTCTCCTTGAGGGGCAGTAGTTTGTTGATAGCGCATATAGAAGATCAGTCCTCTGATCACTGTGACAATATTCGCTGCGCACGTGATCGCCCATTTTGCCGTTTTGTACGCAGTCAGGATCTCACCAAAGACTCCACCCGTAGCCGCATTCAGTGCCACAGCGATAACGGAACCGATCTTGGAGAGAACAGCTAGCGCACAATCGTCGTTTTGGGGAATACACTCAAGCGCGCAGACAACAGGGTACGATAACGGGCATTGCGCGATGCAGTCATCATCGTCCTTGCCGTAGCCTAGCGGACAAATATTTCCGCTGTCGAAAGCAACCGTCTTGCGATAGCACGCTGTATCACTCGAAACACCAACTGTCGGGCCAACCCAGTTCCGGATTGTGGTGCCGAACGTTCCATTGCCAAACCCGTCGGGATTAGTGAGCTCGATGTTAGTGGCGTCAATTCTTGTCCAGATAACTCCCAACTTGTCGACTTCGTCTTCAGCTCGTCCGTGAAATCCACTCAGCTGAAATCCTTCGGGGGCAGTTGCTGTACCTTTGTCGTCGGTCGGGGATCCACCGGAGAGAGTGTTTCCAGCACTAGTAGTGAAGGTAACGTAAAACACGCGTGTGTGGCCGTCTTTCTTGCCCCAGTTTGCTTCCATCGACGTGATATACTCGCCATCACCGAGAGTGAGCGTCTGTTCCGATCCACCACCGCCACCATGGGACATTGTCACCTCTGCTGGTGCTGAAACCTGCAGCGTCACTGCGTCAACTCGCTCGTTAGACCGAATTGTAAGAGAGCTCGCCTTCTGTCCAAACTTGATCGCGTTGATATCCGAGAAAGCAATACCGTGAGGTCCACCAAAAGTCTCGCTGAGTAGAATGTTTTCGTCGGATGGAACTGCAGTGGCAGCTATTTCTTCAACAAACTCAATACTCGTCCACACCACTCCAAGCAGATCGATCTCATCGCCATCGCGACCAAAGAATCCTCCCAACTGGTAGCCTTCAGGGGCAGTAATCGATGCCTTCATATCGGTTTGTGATCCTGCAGAGACCGTGTTACCCGCACTTGTACCAAAATTGAGATAGAAAATGCGTGTGTGGCCATCCTTCTCGCCCCAGTGTGCATCCATCGACGTGATATACTCCCCAGCGCCAAGGGTAAGTGTGAAAGGGTCGCCACCAGTGCCGCCGTGGGTAAATGTCTGTGCAGTTGGCGCAGAGACTTCGAGAGTAAGACCATCGATTCGCTTATTACCACGAACAGTGAGAGACGCAATCGTTTGTCCCGATGTAGCTGAAGGTTGATCCGAGAACTGGGTTCCATGAGGTCCCCAAACGACTCACTCAACTGAATAGCTCGCTTCACCTTGGTGGTTGTCCCTCCACCAGCGGGTTTTACTGTTCCGGGTGCTTCCTCAGGAGCTGGAGCAGGTGTAGGTGCAGGTGTCGGTGGTGCCGTAACCAATTCAACACTCGTCCAAACTACACCCAACAGGTCGATCTCGTCTCCATCCCGACCGAAAAATCCTCCAAGTTGAAAGCCCTCCGGCGCCGTCACCGAATTTTTATCATCTGTCATTCCTCCTCCCGAAATTGAATTGCCGGCACTCGTGCCAAAACTCAAGTAGAAGATGCGTGTGTGATCACCTTTCTTCCCCAGTGCGCTTCCATCGACGTAATGTATTCTCCAGGACCGAGTGTGAGCTTGTTTTCGGTTCCACCAGTGCCACCGTGGTTGAAAGTTGTTGCTGTAGGAGCTGTAACCTCGAGTGCGACACCATCAACTCGCTCGCCTGCACGAATCGAAATTGACGCAACCGTTTGACCTGAAGTTGCTGCGGCTTCGTCGGAAAACTCGGTGCCGTGGGGCCCACCGAAACTTTCACTGAGCTGAACAGAGTCTTCAACGGAAATACCAGGTACTGGTGTATCTGTTGCTACTGGTACTGGTTCTTCTGTTGCTGCTTCTGTTGCTGCTGGAGCTGGCGCATCGGTACCTGGAAGTATCTCTGTGCCATCAGGGACGTTTCCTTCATCAGAAGCAGCAGATTCAGGAGCGGGTACTTCAGTTGCTGGAATTTCCGTTGCCACTGGAGCAGGTTCTGTAGCAGGTGGAGCAGGTTCTGTAGCTGGTGGAGCAGGTTCAGTAGCAGGTGGAGGAGGTTCTGTAGCTGGAGGATCCGCTGCAATGCGGGCCCAAATCGCTCCCAGCAAGTCGATCTCGTCACCATCTTGACCAAAGAAGCCTCCGAGCTGGAACCCCTCCGGTGCAGTCACCGTACTCTTTTCATCCGTCATCGATCCCGCAGAAACCGAGTTACCGGCACTTGTGCCAAAATTCAGGTAGAAAATACGCGTGTGGTCATCCTTCTTCCCCCAGTGAGTCTCCATGGATGTGATGTACTCTGCAGTCCCAAGAGTGAGTGTGTATGGGTCTCCACCACCCCCACCATGGGAAAACGTTGCAGCAGTGGGTCCTGTAACTTCCAATGCGATACCGTCGACACGTTCTCCTGCTCGAATCGTAATGGAGCCCACGGTTCCTCCAGCTACGACCGACGCTTGATCTGAAAATTCTGTGCCGTGGGGACCACCGAAAGTCTCACTTAACTGCACCGAGTCGTCCGACAAGACTCCTGGAACAACTGCGATGAGCAGACACACCAACACTTGAAGGACCATCATCACCTCCCGTGGCGTTCTACTCACGTGGTTGAACGTGCCAATGGAGCAATTAACAGTTTGCTACGCTCTTGCTGTGAGTTGGGCTGCAAAAGCGAAAATGGTGAAAAACATGTTATCGGTGCGGCACCGTAACGCAAACCCGACGAATTTTTCGTCATCTGCTGGTTGAACGAAGACTATCCAACGTTTAGTACAGTGTTTGTATGTGCCGAGCACCACCTTAACCTCGCGATTGACAGCAGGATAGACGCTGGATGGGGTTACAGTACCGCTGGTCGAGCTAAATTTTACCAGTGGTGCTCCATAAAGCCAAGAGTCTTTGCAATGAGATGAGCTTGATCAGCTCAATCAACAGCTGCAGCCTCAGCAAAACCGACCAGCACAGGCCTTCGTTTGTTTGGCATAGTTTTATAAGTTCTGCATGTGTCGACTATCCTTTGGATTGAGCATTTTATTTTTACGGCCAACGATGTCGTAATTGGACGTTAGCCTTCCGACAACAATTTTAACATTGACGCAACTAACTAACGTTGATCCGCACGTGCATCTCGAGATGGCCTCCTTCTGACGACCGAGGGATCCAAAGCAATAAGGAGCCACCACCCGAACCAGGCAACCCCAAAAGTCCGGGGCGCCAACGATCCAGGTACATGTTTTTGTCTTGCAGCTCCGGAATTGTTGCGTCCCACGTCACGGTATCACCCGCAGCCACGTCAACTTCAGCATATTTGTCTCCTCCCGAATGGATAACGACAGTCACATCTTCGGTATCGACACTTTCGAAGATGACGTGGATGACACCGTCACCAGAATTGCTCCACGTGCCGTAGCTTCCTGTAAACGCCTCATCAACTGTCGTAAGACCAAGAGCATCATAAAGTCTGCCATCGTCAATCTCGCCGAGATACGCTGTTGGTCCACAAATGGGCTGAACGAACTGCGACGCCATGTAAGCGATTCCCGTTGGGTCAATCGTAGACAGCACGACAAGCCCCATATTGGCCACTTTGAGCATGTATTCGTCTTCTGCGACGGATTCCCCCATGTCTGTTGTTCCTGTCTCCAGAAGCTCATCAACGATGACCCCGAAGGTTTTCCGCAGCAAATCGCGGGTCTCAAGGGCGGCAGTGACCGTCTTGTTGGCTAGCAGTTCTTTCATGCAAAAGTTTGTGACTGTGGGGATGTCGTCCATCACGATTGAAGACTTGTAGACACGCACCCGAATATCATCTACCAGAACACCGGGTGTCGTGTTGCGAATTTCATTGACCGAGCGAACGACCTGATCGGTGAGGCGCTTGAGTTCATAACCGCAGCTCGAATTCGTAGCAATGAGGTCCTGGAGCTCATCAACGGTCGAATCCGTAGTGTTAAGTGCGCCAGTACCCGTGAGTAAGTTAAGCACATTCTCTCCGGTCGAAATGATCTCGTCGCCATTGGTGATGGCTTGCTTCACGATGCCTTCGACAATCTTGAGTACCATGTCGGCAAACTTGGCACCTGCTGGAACTGTCATTCCGAGACAAGTGCAGACAGCAACAGGAAGATCGTAAACTACCACATCGGTTTGGTAGGCTACGACAAGCAACTCCGCTGTATCTCCTCGGGGGCCGTGGTTTGGCGATAGCGGAGATAGAAGATCAAACCCTGATAACCGTGACAATGTTCGCCACACATGTGACCGCCCACTTTGCAGCCTTGTACGCAACAACAATATCTCCAAATACACCAGCGGTGGCAGCATTGAGAGCCACCGTGACAACCGATCCGAGTTTTGAGAGCGTCTCAAGTGCACAGTCATCGTTTTGAGGAATACATTCCAACGAGCAGGAAACAGGATACGCCATCGGACATTGTGCGATGCAGTCATCATCGTCGTTTCCGTAGCCGAGCGGGCAAATATTTGTGCTGTTGTAGTCGACCGATTTCCGATAGCAGGCAGTGTCACTAGACACGCCAATGGTGGACCCAACCCAGTTGCGGATGGTAGTTCCATACATGAGGCTGGATCCAGAACTTTCCTGCACATCGGTAAGTACCAAATCTATAGCTGAAATTCTCGTCCAGATCGCTCCAAGCTGGTCAACTTCATCCTCAGCACGACCATAAAATCCGCCAAGCTGAAACCCATCGGGGCCGTAGCAGTGGCTTTATCATCGGTCTGAGTTCCTCCAGAAATTGAGTTTCCAGCGCTTGTGATAAAGTTTAGGTAGAAAACTCGTGTGTGGTCGTCCTTCTTACCCCAGTGGGCCTCCATCGACGTAATATACTCTCCAGCCCCAAGCGTGAGGGTATTATCAGTTCCTCCTCCGCCACCATGATTCATCGTCACCTCTGTCGGAGTTGCAATATTCAGAGTCACAGCATCCACGCGTTCACCTGAGCGAATAGTGATGGAACCAGCTGTCTGCTCGAACAAGATCGAATTAATATCCGAGAATGCAACACCGTGTGGTCCGCCGTAGAGATCACTGAGAACAATATCGTTATCGGATACGCTTGCAACAGTTGCAGTAGTGTCATCCACTACAGCGATACTTGTCCACACCACACCCAGCAGATCGATCTCGTCCCCATCACGACCAAAGAACCCACCTAATTGATAGCCATCGGGTGCACTAACCGAGCCGCTTTCATCCGTCTGGGTCCCTCCAGAAATGGTGTTCCCTGCACTTGTGCCAAAGCTAAGGTAGAAGATGCGAGTATGACCGTCCTTTTGACCCCAGCGAGCTTCCATCGACGTGATGTACTCGCCTACACCAAGCGTGAGCGTATTGTCGGTTCCACCAGTTCCGCCGTGTGTGAATGTCTGTGCGGTGGGAGCCGATACGACGAGGGTGAGTCCATCAACGCGTTCGCCCGTACGAATTGTGAGAGAGGTGATAGTTTGCCCGGAAGTAGTCAAAGACAGATCCGAAAACTCGGTGCCGTGAGGCCCACCGAACGTTTGGCTGAGTTGAGTAGCTGGTCCGGAAGCTGTCGGTGTCGTCGTGCTCGGTGATTCAGAAGTGATTAACGTTCCGTCATCCGTTGCTGAGCCAGTTGAGTCTGTAGTAGAATTGACTTGACCCGATGAATCTGAGCTTGTAATTGCCACGTAACCAGTTGATGACGCTGCTGCTGAGTCACTTGATGAGTAGATTTCCGTTTGAGTTGGGGAATCCTGACCTGAAGATGCTGACGTGTTAGGTGGAAAAGTTGTGTCTTGAGCTGCCGACGCGGACGATGTTGTCTCTCCGTCTGCTGGTGTCTGTATGTTGGCTGGAGCAACGGTGGCCGGACTCTCCGTCGTAGCATCAATACTTGCCCAGATCGCACCCAGCAAGTCGATTTCATCGCCGTCACGACCGTAAAACCCTGCTAATTGATAACCATCGGGTGCGGTTGCTGAGCCTGTTGATTCAGTCTGCGCTCCTCCAGATATTGAGTTGCCGGAGCTCGTAGTGAAGCTTAGATAGAAAATACGCGTGTGGTCATCCTTCTTGTCCCAATGAGCCACCATTGACGTGACGTATTCACCCGTTCCGTGTTGTCTGTCCCGCCGGTTCCTCCGTGGGTGAATGTCTGTGTCGTCGGAGCTGATACTCCCAGAGAGATGCCGTCAACGCGATCACCTGCGCGAATCGTGATAAAGCTCACAGTCTCTCCAGCTACGACAGAAGTTTGATCGGAGAACTCGGTACCATGAGGGCCTCCGAATGTCTCGCTGAGCTGCACAGTGTCGTCCGATGCGACTAGAGCAACAGCCACGAAGGACACGAAAGCCAACGCCCGCAAGGCGACCCGAAGCACCATTTGCTCGGTATTGCTTGAGCACCACGTGTGCGAAAGAGGCTGCAAAATTGAGAATGCAAACTGGTGAGAGTCTCTCTAGTCTGAGACTGGTAGTCTCACCACACTGCGCCAAGGTTGCAGTGTTGAGACCGTGATCCTTCATGCAACGGCAAAGGAAAGGCAGACTCGACAGGAACTCGACCACGATTTGCGAGGGATAACAACGATGACATGTCCTACTGCGCTTATTAGTGCTCTCCGTATTGATTTCGGTGCGGTCCAGATACTTTTACTCAGTGCACCGTTTTGTCTTGGTGTCGGCTACCAGGGCAATGCCGTCCGAAAGCGTTAAAGCTAGCTCTGAAACGTATGAAGATTACCGGTAACATCGCTTTCGGAGTTCGCGGACCGATCTCTGTCCTGTCACGATTGTGGTGGAGCTGCGCCAGAAGCAGATGGAGGAACAAGTGTTGGCGCGGCAGATTCGAGGGGTGGACGCATGTGCGGCTGTCCTCTGCTGAATTCGTGTACATACATGTATTGCAACTTGCCGTAATTGACGTGCGTCGTGGACGAAAGCGTACCGGCACCCACCGACAAGTCCGAGCAGCTTTACCAAGTAGTGCAATGTACAGTACATAGCTATTAATACCGGTATAATACATACCATACATGTAGCAGAAGTATCTTCCACGGTTGATCATGGGATCGGGGATATCTCAGGAATGAGAGTTGAATAAGATAGGCATCCTTGTTCGATTAGCGAGATTAGAGTTCGGGTGCGTTACAGGTACTGTAGACACCGACAGCGGGGTCGAACTATTCTCGGTGAAGTAGATTTGAAGTTCATATATTTGATATGGAGCTTTCACTCACCAGGTTCGGACCACCAGCATGTTCCCTCCAAGCAGTGCCGTTTCCTTCAAGTTATGGGTCATCGCTCCACAACAAATTATATTATTTTACTCGACATCTTGGCGTCGACTTTCCCGCCTAGCTGGGGTTGATCCGCACGTGCATCTCGAGATGACCCCCTCCGATGATCGCGGAACCCAGAGCAGAAGAGAACCACCACCAGAACCCGGCAACCCAAATAACCCCGGGCGCCAGCGATCCAAGTACAAAGTCTTGTCTTGCAGCTCCGGAATCGTAGAATCCCATGTCACCGTTTCACCAGAACCCACTTTCACTTCGGCGTATTTGTCTCCGCCCGAATGAATTGTCACGGTCACGTCGTAGATATCTACGCTCTCCATGATGAGGTGGACGACACCGTCACCCGATTTGGTCCATGTGCCGTAGCTTCCTGTAAACGCCTCATCAACTGTCGTAAGACTGACAGCGTCGGAGAGCCTGCCATCGTCGATTTCACCTAGATACGCAGTTGGTCCACAGATGGGCTGAACGAACTGGGACGCCATGTACGCGATTCCCGTTGGGTCAATCGTAGACAGCACGACAAGGCCCATATTGGAAACTTTGAGCATATAGTCATCTTTAGCCACGTCCTTCCCCATATCCGTTGTTCCTGTTTCGATAAGTTCATCGACGATCACCCCGAAGGTTTTCCGCAGCATATCACGGGTCTCGAAGGCGGCAGTGATCGTCTTGTTGCCTAGGAGCTCACCCATGCAATAATTCGTGACAGAGGGGATGTCGTTCATCATGATGGAGGATTTATACACAGTCACCCGGATATCGTCTGCCGAGGCATCGGGAGTAGCGTTTCGGGCGTCGTTGACTGAGCGAACGACGTGATCGGTGAGTCGCTTGAGCTCATAGCCACAGCTCGAATTCGAATTGATGAGGTCTTGAAGGTCATCCACTGTCGTGTCCGACGTACCATTGAGCGCCCCAGTGCCCGTAAGCAGCTTCATAACATTTTCCCGTTGAGATGATTTCGTCGCCATTGGTGATGGCTTGCTTTACAATACCTTCGACAATAACGAGGACCGTATCGGCAAATTTCGTGCCCTTCGGCACTGGGATACCAAGGCAAGCACACACAGCCACAGGAAGATCGTAAATTACCACATCGGTCTGGTAGGCTGCGGCGAGCAATTCTGCAGTATCTCCCTGAGGCGCCGTGGTTTGACGATAGCGAAGGTAGAAAATGAGACCTCGGACTACAGTGACAACGTTCGCTGCACAGGTGATGGCCCATTTCGCAGTCTTGTACGCAGCAAGAATATCTCCGAACACACCACCAGTGGCGGCGTTGAGTGCGACCGCAACGACAGACCCGATCTTAGAGAGAACTTCAAGAACGCAGTCATCGTTTTGAGGGATGCATTCAAGCGAACACTCAACAGGATAAGACAGAGGGCACTGGGCTTGGCAATCGGTATCCGCTTTTCCATAGCCGAGTGGGCAAATGTTGTTGCTGTCAAAATTCATTGACTTCCGGTAGCACGCTGTGTCACTTGCTTGACCGATGGTGGGTCCAACCCAGTTTCGAATCGTAGTTTCGTACATGACACCAGATCCAGAGCCGTCCTCCGTGTCGGTAAGTGCTAAATCCTTGGCTGAAATTCTCGTCCAGATCGCTCCAAGCTGGTCTACTTCATCCTCAGCACGACCGTAAAATCCCCCAAGCTGAAAACCATCGGGAGCCGTAGCAGTGGCTTTTTCATCGGTCTGAGTTCCTCCAGAAATTGAGTTCCCAGCGCTTGTGACAAAGTTGAGGTAGAAAACTCGTGTGTGGTCGTCCTTCTTACCCCAGTGGGTCTCCATTGATGTAATATACTCTCCAGCTCCAAGTGTGAGGGTGTTGTCAGTGCCTCCTTGTCCACCATGATTCATCGTCACCTCTGTCGGTGTTGCAACATTCAGAGTCACAGCGTCCACTCTGTCGCCCGAACGGACAGTGATCGAGCTTGCCCACTGAGCGAACTTGATCGAATCGATATCGGAGAACGCATTACCGTGAGGTCCGCCATAAAGTTCGCTAAGAACAATATCTTGGTCCGATACATCCGCGGTTGCTGCACTGCCTAAGCCTGTCGTACTGGGAGCAGCCACCACCACTGCGATGCTCGTCCACACCACACCAAGTAAATCAACTTCGTCACCGTCACGACCAAAGAACCCGCCCAGTTGATAACCATCCGGAGCTGTCACGGAACCTTTCTCATCTGTCTGTGTTCCAGCAGAGACCGAGTTCCCTGCACTTGTACCAAAATTGAGATAGAAGATTCGGGTATGATCATCCTTTTTACCCCAATGGGCCTCCATCGACGTGATGTACTCGCCCAGACCAAGAGTTAGTGTATGCGGATCCCCACCAGTGCCACCGTGGGTGAAAGTCTGCGCCGTAGGCGCGGAAACTTCGAGAATTAGTCCGTCGACGCGGTCAGCACCGCGAACAGTGAGAGTCGTGATTGTCTGCCCTGAAGTCGCCGCGGATTGATCTGAAAATTCATTGCCGTGGGGACCTCCAAAGGTTTCACTAAGCTGGATAGCTGGTCCGGTCGCTGCCAGTGCCGCTGTATTCGATGGTGCATCCGTACTTGTCGATTCGGACGTGCCCAATGAATCATTCGTAGCTGACGACCCTGCCGGTGGCACAACGATAGATGATGCTGACGTATCCAACGAGCCATTGGTTGGTGCTGTTGAGGAACCAGCAGAGGATATACTGACCGAAGCTGCACAACCAGAGCCCACAACCCCCAAAGAACCTGCAGCTGCAGATCCCGGTATTGCTGACGGAATAGTGGAGGCAGAAGCTGCTGACGCATCAATTAAGCCACCCAAGTTTGAATTTGCAAGCACTGAGCTCGAGCTTGCAACTGCTGTTGAACCCGATGAGGCTGCTGTTGATCCGGTCGACGCCGACCCAGAGCTTGCCAATGCAGAGGATCCTGACGAAATCGTTGGACCAGCAGACGCTGCAGATGTATCGATTGAAGCTGAATTTGACGAAGTTGTCAATACCTGAGTCACAGATGCAGACGTGTCTGGTGGGGCTGTCGTAGTTTGAGCTGCTGATGCTCCTGCATCCGCGGACCCTGATGCCGGAATATCGGCGGGAACAACCGTTCCGGGGGTGTCGTCCGCAGCGGTAATACTCGACCAAATCGCACCAAGTAGGTCGATTTCATCACCGTCACGACCAAAGAACCCACCGAGTTGATAGCCCGACGGTGCCATCGCGGATCCTGTTGAGTCCGTCTGCGTTCCTCCAGAGATTGAGTTGCCGGCGCTAGTGCCAAAGTTGAGGTAGAAGACACGGGTGTGGTCGTCTTTTTTGTCCCAATGCGCCTCCATCGACGTGATATATTCGCCAGTACCAAGCGTGAGCGTGTTGTCGGTTCCGCCACCCTCCATGCGTGAATGTCTGTGCGGTAGGTGCTGCTATCCCCAGTGATACTCCGTCAACTCGGTCACCTGCTCGAATTGTGATGAAGCTGACAGTTTGTCCAGAGACCACAGACGCTTGGTCTGAGAAATCGTTTCCATGAGGACCGCCAAATGACTCGCTTAGCTGCACAGCATCGTCCGCAGCTGTATGTGGTAAAACTGCGAGGGCAACGAATGCCAACGCCTGTAATACCATACCCATGGTCAATTTGACAATGCACGGTCTACCCTGCTAAGTCTATGAACACAAGAGCTGCACAACGCGTACACAGGAAAATCGTGAATGATCGGACTCGGTTGCAGTGACCCCGGCTCACCAGCGTCAATGAATGCATGCACATGTACTGAACCGTACCATAATCTTGGATAGGTTTGCAAATGCAGCCTTTGCATCTCAGGGGGATAAATACCGTACCCTGAAAAGCTGACAGCCGTAATGACGATTCAAGCACGTTTTATCGCCGAAATCGAGGGATCGAGCCACACATGCAATTCGCATGTTTCTGAAGGAGAGGGTAGACTTCTACAGTCTTCCAGACAAGGCAATCGCGTTTGCTGTAGATTGACGATAATAAATAGCGGTACAGTGTCCAAACAGTTTTCGCTCTTGCGGTCACAGGAACCATTATGCATCACATTTTTAGGAGCGCTGCTTTCTTGGCTTGGTTTGCTCGACTGATTTTTAGCCAATAGTGGAGCGCAATCTTGGCGTCCGACGAACTGTCTTATGTTTTACAATCAATAAACTTTGAAACCATCTTCATATAACGCCGTGTTTTACACGGAGAAGCTCTGGATTGTATTTCTGCTATCGCGTTGGAGCCGCAATTCTCACACACTCCCCAGTTACAACACAGGGGTTCCTAAGATAAAGTCGTTGTTTTGCCGAACACTATAATAGTCTTCGTGGTTTCGTACATTTTTGTTGTCTTCGTACTAAAATGTAGATGCCCACTCACTGATGGAAAACTACGTACACCAAACAAGGAGACGTATTCCTAACACGAGTACGAGGCCACAGCCTTGTACTAGGTTTTATTAAAGGATCGAGTCCCCTTTAGGGAGAAACTCTGGATTAAAATCCAGAGAATTCGTGGATGGTGTCAGGCCTCATGGGCAGATAAAATTGATTGGGGTGCCTGTCTATTATTATTACTTCTTCGCGCTAAATTAGATCTTGCAGCAGCTACCCAAGATCATTCATGTATTTACATGTTAAGCACGCAAACAGTGCATAAATCGTTGACGACAAGCAAGAACCGGTGTTGTTTGTTTTTATTTACCGGTACCTAGTTTTTAGTAAAAAGTCCTGGTAAAAATGTAAAATTGACTTCCACGCTAGCCAAACTGGCAACGAGAATACTGATTTATGTGCACATGGCTGGAGTCGAGAGTCCGTGGGGTTCTTGCTTGACGTGGTGCTATACCTTACCTCGAGCTATTTTTCGTGTTGAAAATCTTTACATCTGCCAGGTCTTCAGCATCGTACGATTCGAGTATTTGCCTCGGGAAGTCAGTACTGGTAAATAGACGGAGGAAGGAAAAGGCATCTACCATCGCCATCGTCAACAACCAACAACCCAAAACAAAAGAGGGAATACCGGTAGCGATCAATTCGACTCGAATTTCGAGAGGTCTGTTATTCGCTCAAAAATCACAGGTTGCATGTTCAGAGTCTGACTGAACTTCAGACACGACACTTTCGCAGCAGTCAGCCAGCACGATTACTAGGCACGGATAAATGCATCACCCTCACGGGATAGTAGTTCTGCCATTCAATTTTGTTTCGTACGTACTCAAATATGCTTTTGCCTACCCCTTTTTCATTGCCATTGTTGGCGGTGAGCACTAGAACTAGCGCATTTGCTTCTCAGTGTTCACCTCTGGTGCGACGAGTGTTTTCAGGATACGACAGGGGCCGGGACCGGTCTAAACGGAGCTGTCGACACTGCGAGGTTTCTTACACTCGCCTTCACATACCATTCTCCGCGCGCCACGCCGCGTTGTACGCCTCACGCTTCGATTTCTTGCGTGCGTCTATGCCCCGTTGAGGATGGCTTTCCACGCAGCGTACTGATCGTCTGAGAGCCTTACAGCACCGGCAGAAATGCCACTGAAAGAAAGGCCCCAACTTTTAGCCAAGGCTTTAAGCTCCGAGGTTCCACCGCGTTCCTCCAAGTCGTCGAGGTCATCGGAATCATCCTCGACAGGCTCGCTGTAACTCCTCAGAAGTCGCTGGCTCGGGCCACCGCTCTCCGCCGTGGAGATCTTGGCCTGATTGGAATCCATGGTCACAGCGATGGCCTCGCTTGCGAAGAGGAAGGACGCTGCGGCAACCACCAAAACTTGAGAGAGACGCATGTGGTTCGTTCGTTGTTAGACTTGAAGACTTGAGCACAGGAAAGCAAATTGCTAAGTGAGGATCGACGAAACCGGTATGTATTAAAGATGCCGCCTCAGAATACCTACATACTGTACTGTTGTCTACAGCACGTTGTTATTCATGTACAGTTATCTGAAACGTAAGCCACAAGATTACTGTGTACCGGTAGGAATTAATACATGTCATGTACCTACACAGTAATCTGTAATGTAAGCCACAACGTCAGTACGACAGTATTGCGATTGTACAACGTAGTACTGTACATGTACAGAAGACCTCTCAATGAGGCTCTCATTACTACAGTATTGAGTCATTTTCAATACAGTACCGGTAGGGAGGGATAAGATTTAATTAAAGGAAATGACTGATTGATTGCGATCGGATATATCGGGGTATGTAAACACGAGGTGCGGCTAATGAGAGGACTACTGTACACGTATACCGCACAACATGTACCGGTACAGACGCCCTCAGTTTGCGCCTGAAGCGATTTCAGAGGGAATAACTATTTTATGTGCTCAACATAATCGGATTTAACGGGGTATTCAAAGGAAGAGGTGCGTCCTCCTGAGAGGGACTTCTGCAATATAATAGAAGTACGCTTAGGACAAAACCTCGCTTACGACAGGAGTTACAGGTACCGGTATGCGGTACACGTATTCAAACTTTGAATACTCTACGGCTTTGAATTTCAAAGCCTGCGATTCTCACTAACTGTCTTTGTACACATATTCAAAGCCTGTGATTCTCTCTTTTCTCCAGAGTCATCTGTAAAACCTGTTCTAATTAGTAAGTCCCGTGGATCATTGTGGTATTAAGTAAGAAGACAGGTATTTTCGTACAAATGTCAAGTCAACTGCTTTGTGTACAACTTGTGTGGTATTAAATATTAGCATACACAGTTATTAATTAGGAGAGGGTTGACAGTACCAGGGATTGCAATTTGCAATTTGCAATGGATCGTATTACGAAAGCTACAAACACCTCTACGATTTGATATAGACAAACACGTCTATCACTTATTATCGTATTTTAATTATTTGTCCAGACCGTTCGAGCAACATTTTGGATGATCTTTTCTTCGAGCAACACATTAGTATACAAGTAATACCGAGCACCGTTTACAGTGGTGTGTAGATAATTCCTGAAGCGCGTGCCCAGTAAATAATTTATTGACTGGCATTCATACAGTGTAGGTGTAGTAAGAACATGCGTGCGTCGTTTTGCATTGCCGACTTATCTTCTCACGTTCATGCAAGACTACGTACAAAATCTAAAATCGCACTACATGAATATGAAGTGAATTTTGCACCACGAATTCCAATTCATTTTTCTATAAACACTCACTTTGAAACTTAGTTTGCTGGGCTCAAAAGTAAAACCCAGAGCTGTTCTCCGCCGTCCCACAATTAAGCAGGTCAGCTAAGCTTCGGCGCAAAATACCCAGAGCAACGCGGGTTTGTATCAATTAAAACGATATTCTCATGCCGATGGCATACGAACACAATTCCAATAACTTTCGTGGTGTGAAGCCGCGGCTTTGTACACATATTCAAAGCCTGGGATTATATGTACTTTTGCCATTGAGGCTTGAGAGTACCGGTAACTAAATCCACAACAAAAGAGCCGGTGTGCTGACCTGGTGTTTGTATGTGGCCCTAAAAGATGATAACTAGACCTTTTTCTACTACAAATATGAGGAGGGGGTGAAAGCAAAGTGCTCGGCACGCCGAAACAACGACTTTGATTTAAAGTTCCGTGTGCTATCGCGCACCTCCCTATCCAGCGGGCGGCCAGCGGCTTGCTATTCGGGGCGGAGTACGGGCTCGAGAGGGGCAAAGGCTGTAGCGTAAAAGTAATAAAACTAAGTTTGTTTTTGTTCTTCACTTGGGTGATAGTAGGAAGATTCACGACTGAGTATAAAATCTGGGGCGGCGGCTCCGCGCCGAACACGCCCATTTGCATGACAACCTTCGGGTTCCCTAACCTCGCGCCCTGGGGGCGCCCTCCATCCTACAACATGATACCCCCGCCGCTCTGGAAGCTCTCGTCGCGTTCCAAGCGGCCGTGTCCTCAGTCCTCGCTCATTCTTCGACGCCTCCGGGTGCGACGTACTGGCTCCTCCGCCACTTGCCGAATGAGCACGACACATCTGCGCCATCTTTTGGGACGCTTATCATCCTTGGTGCCAGCCACTCTTTGGGTACAACTTAGGCCTGATACGGCTCAACAGTCGCCGCGTCCGGCGAACCCTTCTCCCGCACGCCTGGCACGTCAGCCTCATGCCCCGGTGCGGGATATCCTCACCTTGCCGTCCTCGGCAAGCCTGAAGTTCGCGTTGGAGCCGCACAACAACTTATTCTTCCTCGTTAAAGTCTTCGGACGGGCTATTTTCGGCTGGTGTTGCGTGGCCGAGCTCCTTACTGACGGCCTCCTGGTAGTACTCAGCTTCTTTCGAACCGTCCGATCGTAAGCGTTCCAAGCTTGACCTCTCCTGTTGAGAACGCGTGACAGCGTTCGTTCGCACACATTTCGAAGCCCCTTGCACGATGACTCCAGGCGCAACTGTCTGCAGCTTGCCTCCTCCGTCGCTCAGGCGCCATCCGTTCGTAACTAAACCCACACCAATCACAACCTCACAGACAAGTAGTCCCCAAGTCACCCAACCCAGCACCAAATCCAAGGTGCTAAGGGTGATCACCAGGATTACCACTCCCGTTCTGCCGCAAAGCACAAACTCTACCAGATCGTACACGGCCATTGGCACATGTACTAGTAGTGACAGTCCGAGCAGGAGCATCCAGCAGATCCCTTGCGCCACCGCGACGCACCGAAGCCAAACGGCGATACCAGCTTCCACTGCTGCTCGCCCGTAGCGGCCAATTGAGCGTCCTGTGCGCAGCACTAAATCCGGTAGGAATTCACTGAAAGTGACATGGAACGCCTTCCATCAGCAACGGAGCATCCGGCCGTAGCGTCCATATTCCAACTCGTTCTCAAGCAGAACTTGCATCAGTACAGCGAACAGCGCACTCCACAGCGCGTACGCGTACGTAGGTCCTCTGAGGCGTCGTAGTTCACGATTGCGAAGAACGTCTTGATAGCGTGAGATGAACGCACACCACATGCTGCCGTTCAAGTGCATGACGCGCCAAGTGTCGAGCAGAAAAGTCCACGCGACGTCCCGTAAGGGAGTCGACAGCACCCGGACGGCCACGCAGCACAGACCGGCAACGCAGTAGGCAGGAAGTAACTCCACCTGTACATACGACTCGAGCGAGACACCTTCGGGAAGAATCACCCGTCTGAAGCGGGGTAGATTCGGCACTGGAGCGAGTAGAGGTAGTCGATCACCACTTCACAGTACGCCGACGTTGGGTTTGGTAATCCTGCGAGAGATGCCCTCCCATCAATTTCTTGTAGCGTCTCGAGTCAGAAACCGTCAGTTAGTAAAGTATATAGTCCTCCGGTGCTCGGCATCCGGCTCGTCAGGATCAGCCAGTGTGCGACTTGAACGCACCCAGTTCCCACCTCCACAACTTTCTCAGCAATTTCTGCACTACCTCGACGAGCTCATCTCCCTGGGAACGGTCCAGATCTTTCAGTCGGGCTCCGAAAGAGGGAGAGCGATGGCGGATAAAAACGAGGAGCCCATTTGTAATTCCACCATCAAGCCCTCAGCAGCAGATCCGGATGGGAAAGTCCGCAGCGCCGAAGAACGACGACTTGTTCAAGCGTCTCGCGGGTTTCCTTGACGAGAAAGAGACGAAGAAGAAGAAGCGCAAGGATGGTCAGACCAGTGAGACCGCGCTCAAGAGACCAAGAAGGCGTTCTGGGGAGAGCTGCGAGGCGTCCTTGCGGTCAATGAAGGCTCCATCGGACTCGAGATCCACGATGACGTTGCCGAAGCCGTGCTGGACGGGACGGGCAACGCCGTAGACGCCTTAAGTGGGTTGATCGTGATTCAACCGAGTCTGAGGCGGCAGCGCGAGTACAGGACATGTGGCTCACCCTCGTTTTGGAGGTGTTTCACTTTCGCCATCTCCACCTTCGCTTCCACCTCCACCAGCCCAAGCTGCTTCACCTCTAGGATTTGAACTTCCCGACAAGACACCCGATGAAGTGCGATGGCCTCGAGAAGGTGTACGCCGAAGCGGCTAGGATGAACGCGGCTCCGTACGATAAGGCGTACCCTTGGGTCGGAGTTCGCCTCTGGTACAATCCCAAGAAGTTCCCAATCTTCACCTTGCGCACTGGCGGTTTTGGATGACCAACCGTTCCACGTTCTGGGACTGGGGCTTGAACGCTCCACTGGCTTCGAAGTTAGTCCAGGGTCAACGACGCAAGCGCAAAATGAGTGCTTCCAGTGAGCGCCTCAAGTTCCTCAGTCTCTGCCTGGAGTACTGGGGATATTATGGGTTTCCTCGTCGTCTGGATGTCAGCCGCAACAACAGTCTCTTGTGGTGGGGCGGACAACCTGGCAAGAATTTGTCTGATGCCAAGAACTACTCCGAGCCCACGATCTCGAGCCTTACTCAACTTCATCGCCAAGATAAAACAGCTTTCCAGCAGAAGATTGCGAACGCTCTCAAGCTGTTCAAGCTCGACGCAGAATAATACCCATGGCTGCCAGCGTTATGGAGCAAACCAGCGCACTTGATCCGGACTCGGCCAAGGAGGAGAACAGCCTCAGCGACAGTGCTCTGGCTCGTATTCTAATCGACATTTCCACGCCCCGAGTCACTCTCATTCACTGGATGAATCCAAGTGCCAACGAGGTGTGGGATAAACTCCGCAACAATGGTCGGATGAAGAAGCCCGAGCCGAGCTCGAGCCCCGACTCCAAGCAGGCACCTACGTCACTCACTATGTTATTCCGTTCAAGAAAAGGAGGCCAAAACCCCAGGGTACGCTCCATTTCAGCACGCGGACGGCTCGTATACTGCTCTGTGCTGGGACGATTCCGCGGTCGACAAGGAATACGTTGTCTCCGTGAAAAAGGTCAGCGGCAAGAAGCGTGACAATGGAGACGACGAGTCGGACGACAACACAGGGAAAACCCCGAAGCCTCCTCGCAACATGCACAAGCAGGTCATCTCGTCGTCCGATTCCGATTGAGTCGAGGCAGTTAGAATTCTCCTCTGTAATTCGCAGTCCCCTTTTTCCATATACAAGTGGTAGCTCGGTACCAAACCGGTGCTTTCAAAATTCAAAATATAATTTTCGTTTTCGAGAGTCCCTCATCTTGTACGCTGTCCGAGTTGTCAGATTGTCTTTGCTGTAAGTAGCGACTCGAGACAATTAATTAACTCAGCGTCAGTGAAGTAACTCACTTTCATCAACAGCAGCGTGAAACACTTTGTAGTTGCTCCAGTTTTCACAGGGAGCTCCCAGCTCCGCTTTCGTATACAGGCGATAGCACGGTACCAAACCGGTGCTACATGCATAAATCCAAGTTTGAGAGTCCCCCTCCTTTCGCGCTGTCAGAGTTCCAGACTGTCCTCGCTGTAAGTAGCGACCCGGGACAGTTAACCCAGCGTTAGAAGAGTAACTCATCTTCATCCACAGTAGCGTTGGCTTCCGCCAGCCGAGCGCTTCGTCGTAGTTCAGATAAATGGGCCTCAGCCTGGCGTTCATTCTCAAACGCCCGGATCAATACCTCCTAATCCGGTAGGAGGGTTGCACGTCTCGTACGTCGCAGTAAGCACCAAGTATTGCTCCTCACGGTTCATTTTGCGCTTGGCCAGGATATCGACTACCGGGGAGCGTACTCCTGAGTAGGCAATTTCTTCGCCTCCGATGGTTAGGCGCTCCACGTAGCTCGTAGAAGGTAGGTCTTCTTCATCTAGAGGACCGTCATCGTCCTGTTAAGGGCGGGTTTGCACTTCCGCCGGCACTTCTGAGGGAAAAGGTCTACTCCAGCGACCTCAGAACCTTTTAGGCGATTCACATTCACGGTGACGATGCGGTTCGGGTGGGTCGGAATAGCCATGCTATATGCGTTTGTGACGGAGCGCCTAATAAGATTGGCGGACCGGCTATGAGAAAGACGGGGCGAAGATAAGAAAAGCACTACCGCCGATTCCGCTAAAGAAGCTTGGGTGTCTCACGGGACTATGCGCTCACGTCATGGGTTGATGTCGAGGAGGCGAGATCAACGGAGACAAATAAGATGGCACCGCAGATGAATCCAGATCGACTTCGATCGGTGCGTCGGAATCTCCCGATCGACGATCGTGGCTCGATCGCTGAGCCAGCTGATCGTACCTCGATCGCCCTCGATCGTGACACTTCGATCGCTCTCCGATCGTAACACCCCGATCGCTCTTCGATCGAGGATCCGCCGATCGACCTGCTGTTTCTCAAGATTGAGCGAAGTCGACATCGACGAGTGTACGAAGGCACCGGAAGGATGGGTAAGAGCGGCGGCAGGGGACACGCAAGGCATCTAGCGGTCGTTTAGTGGAGTCCAGACTAAGTGTCTGGCTGAGATAGACATAACTATAAATCAGACTCGAATTTGCACTGAACATCGCAAGTGCCTTCCAGACGGGAAGAACATTGGCCCCATAAGGTGTTTGCATACTAGCGTTAGTAGATCTAGTGTTGTAGCGTAAGGATCGGATAATACATTGGCCGACCTTCCTACACCTAAGTCTCTATCGTCCTAGTGCATACCTCGATCGACTGGACTACTGCTTGGCCGTCGATCGTCTTCGAGCTCTCATCAACTCAAGTCCCGCTATTGGAAGCGGCAAGCACACAAAGGAAAGGAAAAGGAAAGGAAAGCAACGCCCACAAGGCATCCCCAGGCTTCGGATCAAGTCCAAGCCCTCGATCGACTCTCGACAACACCCGATCGAGCCATATACTCGGCTGTAGCGTGAAGACTTCCGCGCTACTCCACCCCGTCCCCGCGTCCCGCCAGGACGTTCCAGACTTCTCGTCACTGCACTCTTCGGAGTCCCGAGAGAGCAGATCCAGCCCACCAACGGGTACACAAGGTGAGACCAAGATCAACAGATCACGGACCCTCCGTTAGTTGGTGTCTGGGCGCAGTGGGAAGTCGGATCTGGCTTTAACAAGATTTTGGCTGATTCCGCTACACCACACGTTCTCTGCCACCTTGTCAGTCACACGATAAGGTTCATGCCAAGCGAACGCTAGTTTCTTCGTTTTGCGCTCACCTCGTCGCGTACTGATAGACCCAAACAGCGTCTTCTTCGTTAAACGTCGCGCTCTCTTGTTTCTCCATCCATTTTTCATGTCGGTCTTGAGTTTTAAGGAGTTGTCGTTCTACCATCCGACGAGTGTCTCGCAGTGAAAGGAATAGTCGTCTTCGATACGAGACAACCTCGTTGCTCTTCCAAGCATTGTTGGTGTTCAGAAAATCCAAATCCATCGGCAACACGGGGCCCCGCCGTACAAACTAAAGAAGGGAGTCGCCCAAGGCCTCGTGGTACGACGTTCGATAAACAAATTTCACTCGAAGTAAGTAGAGATCCCAATCCGTTTAGGCCTCGCTCACGAACATGCGCAGCATGCTTATCAGCGTCCCATTGAAGCGTTCGTCAAGCCCTTGTGTTTGAGGATGGTAGGCAGCGCCAAAGCTTTGATGCCCAGCGTCTCGTAGATGCTCTGCGCAAGTTCCGAAATGAAATTTGATCCACGGTCACTGAGTAGCCGCTCGGGTACACCATGCCGAGAGATGACCTCATTAACCATCATATTCACGAAAGTGATTGTGTCCAGAGTAGCCACAGGAAAAGCCTCGACCCAGCGAGAGAAGTAGTAATCGAACACCAAAATGAACTTGTTACCGCGAGGGGTAGGTCCCCGTTCTTGAGCGGTGTGAGGATGCACCCGGCCATCGCGGTTGAACATGGGAAAACGAAGTCAGACACAACGTTCATTCTCGTGTTGGGGCAGTAGACGGAGTCCAGCAACTTGGTCCGGAAGCCGAGCGACGTGTCCGAGTCGTTCCACGACCCGGGACAATTGTGTCGACACCACATGATGCACCCGTCAGCGGCGAAGCAGATTGTTCCGGTCACGAAGACGGAATGCAGCTAGCTGATGTACATGGCATTCTGCAAGTCAGCGTTGGATGGTTGCTGGACCTACACAGTAGCATGCGTTGGTATGGCAATACACAGCACTGTCAAGTACATGTCGCGCGTACCTTGAAGTTTTTACCGTCTATAAATCCGAACGTGTACTTGAGAGAGGCTCGCGACCTTCGACTAGTTTCGCCAATTCGGTTTAGACGGCCATGAAATCCGCGCAGGAACGCAGTTGCTGAGCGTTTTAGATAGGACATCCTTAGCCCTCCTCAACGTGCGCGATAGTGTACTTGGTGGTGCACCAACCAACATGCACAATCTACCCAGCTCCCTTGATCCGACGTAGAAGCACAGCAAACGTCCCAAGACTTGGTGATGGTAGCGGATCTTGGGTGGACGGCTTCTCAATTGTGCACGTGGAATGTAGTAGAAGCGAGCACAGCCCTAGCAGCTGGTGAAACGCAGGTCTACACACGTGCACATAGTGGTAATACATTGTAAATTCAGGGTTTGATAAAGCACAGCAACACTTGCGGCATACCTGGTCAAGCTCGTAGCATTCAGGAAGTTGATGTCGATGCCGTATTTGTACAACACTATCCACGCCGAGTCCGATGGCGTGTCCAAACACTGGGCCGTCAAGTAGTGGCGGCTGCGCATTGCGATCTTCCACGCCTCTTTTACCAGCAGGCGAAACACCTCTCGCCTCACCTCGCTAAGCCCCTTGCTTTGCCTCTCGACGGCGCCAGCCAGCACCAGCATCATGCCCGAGTCCTCGTCCGTCATCACAACTACTGACTGCTTGCGCGCAACTTGAAGAATGACAATAATTGGAAGTGTGTGCCCAACTTGTCCTAGTCAAAATGTATCATTCTCTCTAGAGTACTTCGAACCACTATGGCTGCTGCCTGATTCAGGACAGTATCGGTGGGACGCGCGCAGTAGCTGTAAGGCACTTGTGGTAGACGTTTTCAGCGATAAAACGACGTATATATTTTTATGTCGGGCATATCTGCTGCAGATAAGGCGGCGGTATACTGCATATTCGGCAGGCATCCATTGGGCGCGTGCCAGAACTGTCCTAAGCACCCGTGTTAATTGCAGCAGATATGTCCTGGCATAAGGCTTCATAAGTCTCGTGAGACCGGAAATCATCTCGATAAACTGCCGGTTATGCTGTGTAGCCATCTTAAGGCCATATTTAGGAGTTTGTATTGATTATGTAGACCATCCTTTCATAGAAGACTGCCGGGTACATATCTTTTCTTCGACCGTCGCCGCGCTGCGCGAAGACACTACACAATAATCTGCGAAGAAGAGCGGAAGTACGTTGGCAAGATTGCTGTCTATGTGTGGACCATCAAGTTCTAACACTCGTGTTTGTAAGATGGTTCGCGTGACGCACTCGACGCTCTACTGGCATCACCGCTGCATCAAGGACACGTCAAGCGAAAACGAGAGCTCTCAAGACGAGAACAGACCGCCGAATCTACGCCACGGGGACTGCGCATGCCCGTGATGTTAGCAGTGAGCTTGGATCGCCGAGTTCAACCGGAACACGAACACCTCCATGGCTTACCCCGCGATGTGGAGCCTGCACCTTCAAATCGGAGACGGATTCTTCTCCCATCGCGGGGTCTGGTGGCTCCACAACACCTTCAACGCCAGCTCGCCAATTTGCAGGGGTGGTACTACAACCTCCAGCGAGAGCACGTGACCCGGTCAGCCCAACTACGTCGTCACCGATCATCCTGGAGACACCGCCAAGTACCCCCCCTAGTTCATTACGCCTAGTTCAACTCTCCCGGCAGAGCAGTCTTCGAGTACGTGTATGTGCAAGTAAAGTTGTAATTAGATAAGCCTGTATTTGAGGTATCGCAAGACGGTTGTCCTAGCAAGAAGATGAGCATGAATTGATGTTGTATTGAAAGTTAACTTGGGCTGTTTAGTACATGTAACGCTAGAAATTAAGTACCCTCTGTCCTTATCTGTTCTTCGTTAGGGCGTTGACAACATCCTGCATTGCGTTTGACCTTGGATAATGTCAATCATTAACTCCACGACGTTCTGGCTGTTGTATCTGCCGTCGCGGTCGCGAATACGGTTACACAAAGACGAGCTCGTACACGAACACGAACATGTATTTGCAATTTCAGACTTATCGACCTATGTACAAAGGCCGCGCCATCGCCAAGTCTTAGACCACGCAACTTGGGGTCGTATGGTAGCGGGTGGTTGAGGCGGTGGTATACCTTCTGGAGGCTTCCCATTGCCCACTCAGGGTCGTGGGAGGCACGCCAAATATCGTGCAGAGGGCTCCTTGTTCCATAGAGCCCACGTAAAAGCCGAGGATGAGGCCCAATGCTTGGTGATGGAAGCGTAGCTTTGTTGGGCGCCCCTTTGCTGTCGAGGGCGGTAGGTAGTAAGAACCGCGCGAACCTACGCAGTAGCTGGTGGAATGAAGATCTGCAACCGCATTAGTCAGACACATCATACACGATTTACTAGTTAACTAACCTCGTCAGACTCGTCACGTTGATGAAGTTCATGTCGTCGCCGTACGTGTAGAGAACCATCCAAGCACAGTTCTCCGGCACGTCCAGATATTGCGCCGTGAGGTAGTGGCGAGATCGCATTGCGATCTTCCACGCTTCTTCAACCAGTCTCTTGTGCATCTCCCGTCGAACAGCACCCAAGCCTTTGTTGTAACTCACGTACACCTGGCATAGGACGCAAAGAACGTCGCACGCACCGCCCGGAGGATCCATTGCAGCAGGTGGATCAGAAATTAGCAAATGAAACGGAAAAGTTGGTTTTAGAAGGATCCGAGATAGCATCGATCCAAAGTGCCACAGGAGAGCGTCTAAAGAAAGTGTTCTTCGAGGACGAACATGGGTTTAGCCTTGTCCAAGTTTATAATTTCTGTAAAATTCACTTCGAATTCGAGTGTATAAAGCTGGTTGTCAGCATTTGGTGTGTCAAGCTGCCTATCGGGCCATGATCATAATTTATATATTTTTATGGGAGGCATTCTTTGTTTTATGCAATGGGTGCCTGCCAGAACTGTTGTAGAGACCTATCAGGGTGATGCATACAATGCATCAAACTCATCAAACGACGCTCGGTCCGAGCGTGTGTATGTGTATATGCTACTCCCGGTCTTTTCCTTTCCGTGGACATTTATTGCTAGCGAGGCAACAATCGACAGCTCTGTTGTCAACTTGTCCTCGTCATGCTCCCCGTAATTCTGCAGTGAGAAGTTCTGGATACAGTCACACCTCCATCTGGTGGCTCTCTAAATGGAAGCTCCACTGGCAAAGCAAATCGGACTAAATGAATTTCACTATGCCCCTCCTCTAAATGAGCAAAACCCTCTCTATTCTATAACTGAATGCCACAAATGGCAGTTTACTCTTTAGTCGGATATAGTTTTGACCTCCCTCCTACCCTCATTTTAGCGACTAATAGCCCACTACTGACTCGCCCTCAGTACATGTACTGTATCAGCCCTACCCGTGCACAAACCGTGACGAGGTCCAACTTGGAGCCTCCGTTCCGGTAAGACACCAAGACACGGAGTAGATAGATCACAATTTCCCGGAATTGAAGGAGCAACCTGTGGAGTGCCTTCCTCGTGCGGAAGGAAAACCTATTATTTCTGTCGATAAGTGACTACTTCGAAGTACAATACACCTAAAAATCTATTATTTCTGATGGCCTCTTATTCCTCAAGGTCGGTGGCAAGAAGATGTTTTAAAGTGTAAATATGATCATCGTTGGCGTTGCTCTTAGGGAGGTGTGACTGTAGTTTTCAAAACCTATGCATTAAATGGAAAAGCTCTTCGGCCGCGTTCCGCTTAGGGAGGTGTGACTGTAGTTTTCAAAACTTATGCAACCGCATATCCCGTAATACGTAAGCAATTCCCCAGTTTCCCATTTCTTTGCTTCATTATAGTGAAAATCCAGGCCGATGATGAACGCTCCATCGTGGAGCGCTCCGAAGGCTTCGCGTCTGTGGTCCGCGCGGGGTGACGAGCGCTGTTCTCCTCCTCGCTCCGACGACTACAAGGACTGGTCGCTCATGCAACTCAAGCGCGAGATCACGCAGCGGCAACTCAAGACGAACCCGCGCAAACGCAACAAGGAGGCATTCGTCAAGGTGCTACTCAGTCACGACCAAGAGCAGACGCAGAATCAGACGCAGAACCAGACGCTGGGGGACACCGTCCTGTTCATCCCTACAGCCAACTCGGAGCTGCAAAATATGTACGCGAACAGCGGAGAACAGCAGCCACAAGAGCTCTACGGCCAGCAGCAGGACATCTATACTATTGACCAACAACAGCACCAACAAATATTCGCCAATGAGATGGACATGGGGGCTATACAGACGTCAAATTTGACTCCTGAGGCACCTACACCAGCCCCTGTAGCTCCAGTTCAATCTCAATCTCAAGTTCAGGCTCAACCCCAAGCTCAGATTCAACCTCAAGCTCAAATTCAGGCTCCAGTCGAAGAGAAGACGCAGGTTCAGGTTCCAGTTGCTGTCGCAGCTATCGCTGCTCCTGCTTCAGTGGCTGTAGAGTCGGAGGTGGAGACTCCTAACAGTTTGCAGGGTGCGAAAAGACAGAGGGTGGAGGAGGCACGGCAGGAGAGAAGCAGTGAGAATGCAAGTGGGGGTGGTGTGAAGGAGACAAGTGCGCCTGCTACGCAGCATGTTGGGAAGGGATCGACGGAGTATTTGAGACGGAAATTGGGCATCCAGGCAGCCCGACTTGAGATTGAAGGCAGACGCTTAGACCTTGAAACGAAGCGAGAGCAACGCAGCAGTGAACTGCATGCGGTGCAGCTGTCATTGGCGCAGGAGCAATTAAAACAGGCCAAGATGACGACGCAGAAGATGAAAACGGACTGGATGGTAGAGCAGTTGATACAGAAGAAGCGACTGAATGATGCAGGCATCTCGCAGGAAGATGCATCATCACTTGGAATGTATCTGTCCTGAGAAAGTGAGCGGGCTACTTTAAACAGTTCCGTGCTTTGCTGTTATTTGATGAATGTGTAACCAAGTTTTCGAGTTTGCTTTATTTCTTATGGAAAGTACCGTGCGTTCAAGCATATATTTGATGTCAGCACCTTGTCTCTTCTATCGAGAGCAGTGCTTCTTCGGTACTTGTAATAGAAGCTCTTTATCGTCTTCGTTGATGTTTGACGGAGGAGGGTACTGCAGAATACGTTGATGCTGGCATGGCTGCTCGCATGATCAATGGAACTGGACCATTTGAGCCAGGACCTGCAGTACTGGTTGTAGACGCCTTGTACACTCTGTCAATGAGTTTCTTGATACGTGACTTGGCAAGGTTCGACAGTTCCCCGGATGGGAGTAGCAATGCAGACTGCATGGATGCTGCTTCTTGCGAAAACAGGTCGGCTACTTGTTTGACGATTGCCTTGAACCGTTCTTTTGACAACTTGGCAGCACTGTTCTTCTGCTTGTACAGGGGTATAGCTTCGCTTTCACGTACTCGACAACCGTATCTGACCACCTGCAGAAGAAAATACTTAAAAGTAAGAAGTAGACTCATAACACAATAAGCACATCCCACTCGTGTACGTACGCTTCACGCTTTCGCTTCCGTTCGCCGTTGGGTCGTGTGGGTCTCTTTGGAGAAGTGAACGCAGTGATCACAGGCAAATTCTGCGTTGCGTGGACGGGGGATGATGCGCGTTGGGCCGTCTGAGGTTGTTGCGGCTCTGTCGAAGCTGGAGGATTAAGTTTGCGCCATTTTTCGCTAAGATCGATCAAGCGTTGTCGAATTTCAATGCTGACGTCTTCAAGTTCTGACAGAGTGTCAATTGTGCCTTGTAAGCCGCCCTCCTATAAACAAATAGTTTCGTTAGCAAACAATCATTCGCAAAAAGTACTTTGAAGTACCCCGGTTGTACTCACCTCCACTAGGCCTTCTTTACGGATAGATAACGTCTCCAGGATTCCCACTACAGCATCTAACACTTGTGGATTTGGTGAAGACGCAGCCGCGTCCCCGTCCTGTTCTCGTACACGAATCCATTGGTGCAGAACTGACAAACAACCCAGCTCAACCGCAGCAGCTCTTTCCTTTTGATTGAGACGGCCGAAGAAAGTTTTGACCCGGGAGACCAGCCTCAGTTTGGCCGTCTTCGGGATTAACAGCGTCACCGATGACGCATAATTATCGCTGCTTACGGCATCATCCATCAGTTTGGCAAGCTCACAATACTCTGGTGCAAACGTATTGGCGACTGTGTTGCCACGTTGAGCCGGCTGACTGCTATCGCCTACCGAGTCGTGGCCATGTGCGGCAATTGCTGCAGCTGCGAGCTCCTGTCTGCTCCGATTGTGATCGTCCCACATCTGATCAATCGCCGATGACGAGGCTGGCACCACAGTGGATCGTGTTCCATTACGAGCAGCACTAGCAGCAGCACCCCGTCCATACAACGAAGACTGATTCAAATCTCCGCGCTCAAACATGGCATCAGCTCGCAATTGCACCTGCATGAGTTCTCGCGACATCCGCATCGCATACGCCGCTGCAATTCCGCGCACGGGTCGTCGATCTTCCGCTTCCACAGCTATAAAGTTCGGGTTTCTCGTCGACGCGCTCTCGTCGTCGATCCACGCCCACTTAGCACATTGGACATCAAACTCGCCAATCGTCTCGTCCGACGTCGCGTAGACACCGTCGTCGCCGGACGTTCAATAGCATCACTAGCCCGTTGCTGTGTAGTGGCATGTCTCGAGCAGTACCACGACGTATTAGGCACGGAGCGGAGTCCAATGCAGTACGTATGGTTGGCCACTCCGCAGCCCAGAGCTTCACACAGCAGCAACACGTGTTCGTCCTGTCCAGAGCCACAGAGTTCACAAGTTGCTTGGTTCACCAGCCGCAACTGGGCAGCAACGTCATGATCCGATGGATCTGGACGATACACCTGCTTATGGTCGTTAATGACCTCCCGATGCACTTCTGCACCATTAACGTCTTGACGCGTGACGGAGTTGAACTTGGTCTTGCACAAAGGACACAAATTCGTGACTTTGGCCCAGGAGACAATGCAGTCGAAGTGGAAACGGTGGTCACAAGTGGACAAAAAGCCCTGCTTCAAAACGTCCACCAGGTCCTGGCAGATGCAACACTACAATAAAACATCGTTTTAGTACCTACCTACTGTAAAGTGTAATAGGATTAAGCTACGTCACGCACGGCGTCCTCATCAGTGTCCTCAAGGACGTCCTCTTCCTGTCCACTATACCCATCGTCTCGGTGGTCGTCATCGTCCACAAAGTCAATAACGTCCGCCACCTTCCGCTTCTCTTCCATCTCAATCAGAAGCACAAATGAACAACTTTTAGATCCTTCCCGTCTTCTAATTGGTCAAAAGTATTCTTCCATCTTCTCATTGGCCGAAAGCAAAACCTCATCGAATCTATCGAAAAGAGTGCTCAATTGTATCAATATGTGCGACTTGCTGCGACTCTTCTCGCTGTCCCTACTGCTGCTTACAACCCCTCTTTTGCAGATGAAGTGTCGTCTCTACGCAGCATTTCCCTCTTCTCCATGATGACGCTGCACCGCCCGTGTTCTGTCTCGACGTGGGCATTGAAATCGCATTCCCAGTCTCGACGTCCAGAACGCAATGGGGAGCGTCCACCGGTACCGGCTGTCTCCGCAGTTCGCCAATGAACGCGGTGATTGGACATTTGAAAACGTCCTTGAGGACGTTTTCGTTGCATGCAGTGGACTGTGTCTTGGAGCCGGTAGACGTCGAATCGTCCACCATCGCACTCATGGGCATCGCTTCTGTATGCTCCAGATCCAATATGGAGATGGACGAGACACTGGAGAATTGGGGACGAGAGACCAAGAACCAGGTGGAGAAACTGTTCGAGAACGAGAAGAAGGTCTCATTTGATCGAATCACTGGTATGGTGAGGAACGTACCAGTCTCTCCGCCGTACGAACTTCCGGTTAGTGGTAGTGGGTTACCGCAGCTTGTACTGGGTGAGACGGAGATTTGGTCTGATGATGAAGAGGAAGTGAAGGAACCCATGAGTCAGACGTTCTTCACCCATGTGCAATTGGATGTCAAGAACGACGGGAAGACGCCGCTGCATGTGTATCGGTTGACGCTGGTGGAGATAGGGAGTCCAAATCGACGGGGTTTGTGCTCCCTTTGGTGATGCCGGCGGTGGTGGTGCCGGATACAACTCAGGTAGTTTCGTTTAAGGCAATTACGGACACTGCGGTGGACTCGTCGAAGAGTTATTTGCTGTACATCTCGCACAGCGGCTTTCGATCGCATGTGTTTGAAGGTGTTTTGGACGGGAAGAAGTTTCTTGCAAGAGAGGAAGCGGTTCAGCCACAGGGTGAAGATGGTCTCTTCGACCGCTTTTCGTTGGATTCAGCCAGCGCACAATCACTATTCCCATACGCAACTTGGCAAGGTACGCTTTCAGATTTGCAAGCTGTTGACGTGGAGGAGTATTTTGCTCTGACGCTTTTTATTGTTCACGATAGTCGCGTCCATGGCTATTGTGGTGACGGTGGGGCTCGTAGTGACGCTGTATATTCGACGCAAGCTCCCCAGCGTTCGTCTTGTGGGACGTGTAGTGACAAACTGCCTACAGTCGCCAAGTAAGCGATCTGCACATGGATCTGGCGGAAGAACGTCTGCAAAGGCGGTCTCGAACCGCGTAGCTTCCAGTCGGGCTGCCATCTCAAAAAAGGGAAAACCATATCGAAATGGAAAAGTATGGTGGCAATGGTGGTTTATTTGACATTTACACTGACATCTCAAAATGTGTGGTATCGATGCAGTCTTATCAAGAGGCCAGCCATCACCCCGGACAGTAAATCTAGTGCGTCAGGAAAACTACCCCGCCCCAAGTAAGTGACTGCGATTAATCTCCTGGATGCAACCCGTTGTAACAAAGTAATTTCCATCACAGAATGCCGGCGATCACAATGAAGTGGAAGGCACCGCCCCCGACTCCTTCCCCAACAACAGCTCCTGCTGTGAAAAAGACTTCGTTAGCAGCGCCTAAGGCGATAGCAACAAAGCAGTTGCGTTTAGATATTGATCGCGCAGCGAAGCTTCACCCCAAACGCTTCGAAAGTATGTGGGACGAATACGTTGAGAGGTACGTTGAGGCTCGAGAACATCGCTCATGTTTGAACGTTGAACAAGTGTGTTAACCCGTGCTACCTTGTGATACAAATTTTAGGTTCCAATCTGAATTACCTGAGGTCAAGCGACCAGGATCCGATGAGCTTTTGAAAAGTTGGAGGCGCAAGGAATCTCGTGCATGGCCAGCGGAACTGTCGACGGTTTGGAGAAATACGTATTCTTTGCAAAGCAACGAGACCACTCCTGGTTCTTCTTGGCTACCGTTGATGTTACAATAGCAACGGCGACGATTTTCGTTACAGTGCGAGCTAGTAGTGACGCTGCTGAAGAGCTGGTGCTGCAGCTAGTCGAACTACTGAAGAGAACGATAGCCCAGTCAGCTTCATCGTGATGAAATTGGGAGGAACTGAGGAAGGCAAGTGATGCTTTTGGAGATTCAAATGTAATATACGCTGCGTTCGAAGAAGAGCAAGTCTTCACACACACTTACTGGAGTCAACAGCGACTTAAGCTAGGCCACTGCAGTTCGTGACCCTATGCGTGACTCGACCGCTTAAACGGAGCTCAGAAGTCCCGTGATAACAGCATCCATGTCGCCGTCGTGCTGGATCAGCAGAGCCACGTTGCGCGCCTTGTCCGTAAATCCCATGTCCGCCAGAGCCTGGAGTTGGTTTGTCCAACGGAGTTCCTCCTCGCTTTCCTTGGGCTCGTTGTTCGTAACAGCAGCAGGTGCCGGAACGTTAATCGATTGACCCGCCGTCGAGATGACGGCTGGAGGAGCGTTCACACGAATCTCCTTCGTATCGACAGCAACCGTGACCGGCTCTTCCGACTCCATCACGTTGATGTCCACCCAGAGGCGCTGGCCGAAGCGGTTGCCGTCAGGGGTGCTCAGACGCCAGTAGCCAGTGTAGCGGCCAGCCTTCGTCGGCGCCACCATGCGCAGTGACACATCAATAGACTTTCCCGGCAGCACCGACGGAATCAGCACACTCTCGGGAGCTTGCATCTTGTCCCCACCGACGCACGACAGCTCGGCTCCAATTGGCCACTTGTTCGGGCCACCGTTGCGGAGCTTCCACACCTTGTCAAAAGGTTCACCAGGCGTTAGCACCGTGCCATCAGGACAAGTAACATCGCCTTCAAACACCGCCACCACGGGACCCAAGTCCTGCTTGGTCTCGTCAATGTTAATAGCTTCAAAGTAGTCGCTCGTCGACATCAACTGGGCGTTGTGGCTGTACTGCACTTGCTGCAGCACGCGCTCCACCTGCACGCGGGCGTTGGGACACTTGGCCAGCAAGATCTTGGCCACGTCCTCCAAGTCTCCCGTCCCAGCAACAGCCACCAAACACTCCAGAAAGTTGCCATTCTTCTGGAACTCGTCCGTCACGGTCTGAAACAACGTCGCAAACTACAAAAAACATCAGCAACCTCGAGCTAAATAAAAATCTCTCTCTCCTACCTTGGCATTGGCCATGATCTCCATCAAAGCCTCTTGACATCCAGCTTCATGCAGTAACGACACTAAATCCTTCTTCAGCATATGGTGTTCTCCACTAGCGTTCCACTTGTCCACCACCTTGCCCAGGTCCACGAAAAGGTCCCCCATCTTCCTTTTCTGCTGACTGGCCAGCATCTCCTCAGTGTCCTCCGGCAGCACATGGACCATAGAGCTGCCGCTGGCGTCCATCGCTTGTACCGACTTGGCCACGACAATGATCTTACACACGGAATTGGCTTCGTCTTTACCGGCAGCCACCGCCAGCTCGCGCATGAGACGGAAAGCTTCGTGTAGCTCCGCGTCATTGGTGATGCGCACCTGCTCGTCATCGTCGTCCATGTAGTACAGCAGCAGCTCGCCCTGGAGCTCTGGGAACACCAATAACACGTAATCGCGCAGGTCGCGGAAGCTTAATTCGAAACCGTTGGCGGGAGCGCGGCCGTCTATGGCCGACAGGGCCGCGTGCACGGCCGACACCTGCACGCGACGCATGTCCTGCTGCTCCCTCCACAAGATCTTGAGCGTCGTCATGGCAGGCGTAGTCTGATGGGGAAGTGAAGCGTCGGTTGTTCTCTTTGTGGGATTGAGGTTTTCTGAGAAAAGAGAGAAGAAAAACGGGATAACGAGAAACTAGAGAACGGAATGAAGTATCCCACAATAGAGGTTTAGAGGAATCTTACGTCTTCTAGAAGAGTTCTTGGATCAGAAACACCAGCATTCCTGGCTTCTTGCGAAAGACTCCGTCATGTAGCAGACGTCCTTCGAGAAGCAATGTCTTGGGTGGCTTGCAAGGCAACTTCGAGAAGGTTTGCTGCTTCAACGTTGATTCAGCTACCGGTTTGTACCCATGTTGAAGCGGAATGATGGTAAACCGGACTTAATCGAAGACTTCTGTCCAACGGACTGCGCCTCTCCAAGTTCTCGCCATATCTCAATTCTCCTCGCCCCGCTCAAGTCGAGAAGAAGACCGAGAATCAATTGAAGATGAAGGTAATTGAGCTCACCACGAGCGGTGGGGAGCCGCTCACGCAGTCGCTTCCGCTGGCCACCGACGACGGCGAGCTGCTGAACGTGGCCACGCTACGGGCCGCTGCGGCCGCGCTGTTGGCCGACGACAAGAAGAGCTTTTCGCTTCGCTACACGGACTCAGACGGGGATATCGTGACGATCGCGCGCGACGGAGACGTGAAGGAGCTGGCCGACTACATGGCCGACGAGCAGATGGAGAAGCTCACGGTGCTAGTGACGCCTCAGGCGCCGGCCCGTCACGCCGTGAAGACGCAGCTACGCGGCCTGGTGACGGCCATGTCGAAGCTGACGACGGCCAAGCCCAAGAAGCCCACGCCGGCCAACGCCATGAACCTGCTGGTGGCCAGTCTGCAGTCGATGGATGTGGCCGAAGACTCGGAGGAGCTGGCCGCCGTCAAGAAGGAGCTGCTCATGGTGTTGCAGGACGAAGGGGTGAAGAAGGTTGTGGAGGAGTTGAGTGCCTCGGAGGAGTTCAAGAAGCTGGCCGACATAATGGCCGCGGCCATCTACGCAGAAGACGCGCAGGCCATTGAAGAGACGGCCACGGCCCACTTCAACCAGCTGCTGGTGTTCGCCCAGCGCGTGGTGGAACGCTGTCCGACGCTCAAGCCGGTCATGGTGCATGTGGCCAAGTCGTGTATGATGGGTCTGGTCCGCAGCAACGACGAGCTGTTGGCCGATGATGGATCGGACTCGTCCAGTTCAAGCAGCAGCTCCAGCAACAGTGAGGACCAGGCCGTTGTTGAGGAGGTGCCTGTGCACCTCGGTGTGAATTGCAACGGTTGCGAGAAGGCGCCGCTTATTGGCGTCCGCTACAAGTCGCTGGAAGTGGCCGGCTTTGATCTGTGCGAAGAGTGTGAGGCCAGCGGCCAATGGATGAGCCACGAACCGTTTATCAAGATCACGGACCCGTCGCGCGCCCCTAAGCACAAACACACTTCGGAACTTGTACACCCGTTCGTGGTGTGCGATGGGTGTGAAATGAGCCCTCTCGTGGGCGTTCGCTTCAAGTCCAAGACGGCGGACGACTTTGACCTGTGCGAGGCGTGCGAAGCCAGCGGCAAATGGTCCGAATCGCATGGCCCTTTCAAGAAGATCGAGGAACCGGGAATGATGCGCGCTCTGAAGTTCACGTGCCGTCGCGGTGGAAAGTTCGGCCGCGGGAAATTCGGGCGTCACCACGACGAGTTTGGCCACGGACACCGTCGCAGGTTTGGCCACGAACACCACGGCCACCATGGCAAGTTTGGCCATGAACACCACGACCATGGCAAGTTTGGTCGCCACGGCCACCACGGTCCGCCTGGTTTCCCATTCGACAACCCGCCTCCTCACGACTATGGCTCCTTTGATTTCACTTCGTCGCCGCCGCATCCTCAGGGCCCTCCAGGTTTCTGTGGTCACGGTCCGCCTCCCCACCATGAGGGTCCACGCGGTCACGGCTCACCTCCCCACCACGAGGGTCCGCCTGGTTTCTCCGGTCACGGCCCGCCTCCCCACCATGATGGACCACCAGGTTTTCTCGGACACGGCCAGCTACCGCACGAGGGCCCACCGTGGTTTCCCGGACATGGACCACCGCCTCGCCGCGGGGGACCTTCTGACGTTTTTGGACACGGTCGTCCGGGCTTTCACGGCCACCACGGCCACGGTCCTCCAGCCGAGTTTGATGCTCACTGGCCCCACCTCGGCCCTCCTCGATACTTCGGACCACCTCCATTTGGAATCCCTGGTCCGGATGGACACCCGCCGAGCCCGCCAGAGTTCCGCCAAGATTTCAACTGCCGTGCTTTCCGTGAACAGCATCACGGACGTCACATGCGCTTCCGGGGCGATGACGAGGAGCGTGAGTGCCGTCGCCGTGGACGCGGCCGCTGGGGGCGTAGTGTCTCCGACCTCGGGGCGCGGTTCCTTGAAGACGTGACTATTGAAGACGGCACCGTCGTCGAGGCTGGAAAGCCGCTGCGGAAGATGTGGAAGCTTGTAAACGACGGCGGGCGTTCCTGGCCGGATGGTTGTTACATGATCACTCAACGCGACAACCCAATGTTCTCGGAGGACAGGAAGTCGAGTCGCATTGATCTCCCAGCTCTCGCCCCAGGCGGGGAATTTATTGTTGGTGTAGATCTGGTGGCTCCGGAGGAGCCTGGACGCTACACGAGTTTCTGGCGTGTGTATGACCCAGCAGACGTAAGCTTTGGCCACCGCTTCTGGATCGACATTGTGGTGGCTGTTGATGGCACCCTGAGGTCACTCCGTCGGATGCCGCGACGACTGAAAGTGCAGAAGATGTTGAAAAGGATGACGTCATGGTTGAGCACGCTGGTGGTACGTCTGATGACGACATGGAGATCATTGAAAGTGCGGAAGCGCAAGAAGCTGAAGCTGGCAATGGCGATAATGTTTCCGGTGAGGACAAGTCGGATTACGAGGAGGCGTTAACCGTATTGGCATGCATGGGCTTCGCCGATACAGACAAGAACATCCGCGCCCTGAAGATAGCAGAGGGGAATATCGGCGGCGCGGTGAATGCACTTCTGTCGGAGTAAGACGGGTTCGTTACCTTGAACTGATGCAGCTATGCAATCCGGCAAGCACTTCTGGTCGGCCGAGGGCATTCAAAGGCGAAGAGCATACGTAGTAAGTAATTGACAAGGAAGACAACGACACACAACGTCTTCGCCCAGTGAGTACCACTAAAAGCACATTGTATTTTTCACAAACAGCAAAGCAAAACTAAACAATAAAAAGGCCCTGCGTGAGCAAAACGAATAATTTACCCGTGATTGTTTTGGAAGACTTGACTAATGAAGCACTCGTTTTCTGTAAGTGTGCGATAAATGCCATGCATCTGTATTCGTTGTCTAGTTTACTTCTATCATCTCTACATGAGGGTCTTCACTGAAAGCGCTTCACCTGCCAGGAACTTGTTAATTGCAGCCGTGCACTCCGCGTACTTTTCATGCTGCAGAATGTGGCCGCAGTCGTCAAATAGCAGGACCTGTCCTTGAGCCTCAGGCGTCAATTTCTTCTCCAGAACCTCCACGGACGACACATCCAGTACGCGGTCGTGTTTTCCCCACATCACCAGCGTCTTCGCACGGATATTAGGCAGTAGATCCTCCAGTACAGTCGGGTTCTGCAGCGAATCGCCAACGATCTTCTCCAGCACCGGCAGTTGTTTCTCTCGTTCTGACGCGATGATCGAAGAGATAACATGCGGGATCTTGCGGGATCTTGCGGGACTGGAAGCTCAGCGCCTGATTCATCTCATTAATATCTTCGGGTGTGTGTGCGAGCAGTAGGTTCGTCCGGAGTCTTCGAGCATTTTCAGTAAAGCACTTTTCCTAGGCATAGTGATACCTGCCGGACACACCATCGTCAGCGACTTGACCCGATCCGGGTACATTCCGGCGTAAACCCCAGCCAACATGCCACCCATGGAGCAGCCCACCAAGTGGATCTTTGTGTGCAGGCAGCTCCTTTTCGAGGAACTCGTGCAGCCTCTCGGCCTGGCTGGGCATTGAGTAATTGGCTAGAGCATCCACGGGTGTAGTGCGTCCTTGGCCTGGCAAGTCTGGGATCACGATCTTGTACCGCTTGTCCACGCCACGAGCCACACGCACCCACGACTCCTTCATGGAGCTGAAGCCGTGCAGGAACACGACCACGTCCGTGTCTTGTTCGTCTTTTCCTGGTCTTTCAATGTAGCTCCAATTGTACTTGTCCACAGTCGCATTCTTGGCGGAGAAACCAGAGACGAAACGGATAGCATCGAACACAGACAGGAGCAGGGAGTTCATCATGGCCTGGGGGCTTGATGTCGAATGTGTCTATGCCTTTATGCAACGGTCGGAGCTCCTCGTGTCGCAGAATGATTGCGCATTGCGACAGGATTAGTGGATATTGGGATTGAGGACGACCGGCGATTGGATGATAGTGTTTACTTTATCCATGAACCATCATTGTGCAACTTCAATGTCGGCAAGCATACCATTGTATTTTTAAATTTAAACGGCACCAATATTTGATGCCCGAACTATTTTACTGCACAACGTACGAAGCCTTCGGCGTCGTCAATTTCAAGTTTGGGATGAACAATCGTGCCGAGCGCGCAAGGAGCTGAAATTTCCCGTTGGCATGTTGTTTCTCTGGACTCGATAAATTCAACGCGTTGGTAGTATCCGAGACACCATCACCCGTCAGAAGTTTGTTGATCGCAGCAGTGCACTCTGCAGCCTTTTCATGCTGCACGATGTGACCGCACTCATCGAACAACAAAAACTTTCCTTGTGTCTCGGGTGCAAGTTTCTTCTGAAGGATCTCCACCGACGAAACATCCAAGACTCGGTCGTGTTTTCCCCACATGACTAGAGTCTTAGCTCGGATATTCGGCAGCAAGTCTTCCAGCAAGGTGGGATTCTGCATCGCGTCACCGGCGATCTTCTCGAGAACAGGTAACTGCTTCTTACGCTCCGAAGCAACAATCGATGCTATCGCATGCGGGACCTTCCTCGGTTTGAAGCTGAGCGCGCGGTTCATTTCGTTAATATCTTCGGGCGTGTGCGCAAGTAGCAGGTTTCGCCCTGATCCCTCGAGCATTTTCAACAGGTCGCTCTTGGTAGGCATCGTGATTCCTGCAGGGCAGATTAGCGTCAGCGTCTTCACACGATCTGGGTAAAGTCCCGCGTAGACTCCCGCCAGCATTCCGCCCATGGAGCAACCGACGAGGTGAATTTTCTTCTCTGCTGGCACCTCTTTCTCCAAAAACTCATGCAGCCTTTGAGCTTGGCTCGGTATTGAATAATTTGCAAGTGCATCAATCGGTGTCGTGCGACCATGGCCGGGTAAATCTGGGATGATGATCTTGAAGCGCTTGTCGACACCTCGAGCAACTCTCACCCAAGACTCTTTCATGGAACTAAACCCGTGAAGGAAAACAACGACATCCGAATACTGCTCGTCTTTGCCTGATCTCTCGATGTAGCTCCAGTTGTACTTGTCCACGCTCGCATACTTGGCGGAGAATCCCGACACGAAGCGCACTGCGTCAATCACAGACAGGAACAACGAGCTTGGCATGTTGGCTTAGCACAACCTCTCCTCACGTGGAAAGGATTAATGTGGACGAAATGAGTATCGGGTGTATGCTTGAAGCTCACCTCACCAACCTCGTATTCTTGTCCGCAATGGTTGCGCTTGTTCGATAATTAGACTTGTTGATAGCTCTTGATCAAAGTTGTAACTACAATACCAGCACCGCAACTAAAGACGTTTGAGCGGTGCAAGAGGGAACAGGGCACCCTGCAGCATCTTCAAGTGACAACCAGAACTCAGGATTGAATCACTGTGACGCATTGCGATTGCATTAACTCAACAGCAGCTTATAAATGATAAATACGCTCGCCATTCGTTCTGGCGAGAGCCTAACAACTAAAATGCCATCACGGCCGCTTGTTCGGCGAGGGCGAACGTGAAGCTCAGTTCCTCGTCGGCCAAGAACTTGTTGAGTACATCAATGCACTCGGCCGGCTTGTCGCTTGGGACAAGATGTCCACACTTGTCGAGCACCAACACGTGCTTGCGCGCGACGTTGAGTTTGTCGTCGATCACCTTCAGACACGAGACGTCCAGCACTTCATCCTGGTCGCCCCAGACCACCATGGTTCTGGCTCGGATGTTGTGCAGTTCGTCTTCCAGACTCGTCGGGTTTGCGAGCATGTCCAGCACCACCTTGTGTACCACCGCCCGAGCCCGTCCGTACTTGGAAATGGCCAGAGCACGGAACACCCGGGGCGTGTGCATTAAATTGGCAGTGCTGGCCACGCGGTCGCGCCACTCGCCCACTTCACTCGTCGAGGTCTCAGTTGGGCTCTGCAGCGTGAGTTTGCCCAGATCTTCGACGTCGCTGAGCGTGACGCTCAGGTTGGGCATGGAGATGCCCCAGGGACTCATAACGGTGAGTGACTTGACCCGGTTTGGGTGCATTGCAGCGTAGACGCCAGCAATGGTGGCCCCCATGCAGCTACCAACCAGGTGCACCTTATTGTTCGGGTACAGCTCCGACTCGAAGAACTCGTGCAGTCGTCGCGCTTGTCGGTCAGCGGCGAAGTTCATGTTGGTGTCAAGTGGGGTCGTCTTCCCGTGGCCTGGTAGATCCGGGATCACGATGTGGTAGTTCTTGCTGAGACCACTGGAGACGCGCACCCAGGCCTCTTTCGACGAGCCCAAGCCGTGCAGGAACACGACGATCTCTCGACTTTGGGGGTCGGTCGCGGATCGACTCAAGTAGCTCCATTGGAACTGGTCTACGCTGGCCGTGCGTGCCTCAAACCCTTTGCCGAAGCGCACGAGCTCTGCATGGTGACGTCCGAAGGCACCCAAAACGCGTAAAAGACCCATAGTTGGTGGTAAGGTTGGATGGTCCGACGTGTGCTCTACGTAGCGAAATGGGATGTGACACTGCAGCTGTGGGGTGTTGAGACGGAGTGAGTCGTTCCTGCTGGACGGACGGTTCGGCCCTTCCCCCTACTTGACGGGTCGAAGCAGTCTCACGTGTGATTGCGGGGTGGTGCTGCAGCGCTCCACTGTTGCTCCCTCGGTGCATCAACACAAGCCGGATTTTTCGTGCACTGACTGGAAGGCGCGACACCGTGGCAATCATGTACATTGTCGTCGCCCGATTGCTACAGGAACAACAGCCGAATTGACTGATCGTCATATATCCCGGTGCTGAAAAAGCGCTGAATATCGGGTACTTCCGGCCGCCGCAGGTGTTTCGCGGCATACGTTGCGCAAGTCAGAGCACCCGGTTTTGGACGAGACCACTTGCATAACGGCTTCAAGTTGCAGTGCTAGACTTGTCATGAACCATGAATGACTCATAGGCGAATGGCTGGTTCGCACAGGATACATTCGCGGCGCGTTTGGCTTGATACAAAAACAGCAAAGCTTTGTGTGGCTCTAAGCACGAGCTGCACCCAACCTCTGGAAAGTTTTGCGTTGGTTTCGTTGCACGTACATGTACACGAACTCGTGTCTTCAGTTGTCCCAGCGAGGCTGCACCCTACTGTTTGCACTGCACCCAGGTGTCAGCAGCTCCAGCAGATGGCTCCTTACGAATGCTTGTTGACGGGGTGACCTCCGTTTACTCCACCGCGTTGGCCGGGCATTAGTCGTAATGGTGACCGAGCTGCTTGCTACCAGCCAATTGCCCAGGAGTTTACGCCGTCCGCGTTCAAGAGAGCATTGGTGACGGGATTCTGCGTGCCAGTATCGTCCGATCGAGCGCTACGCTAATGCAAATGCCCCCATCTTGCTGCACTTGATTAGCATCGGGGGTTTCATCTTGCTGGCCACTGAAGTAATCGATGCGATAATCACTGCTAACGCACTTTACGGGCGGAACAAAGTGCTCTGCATTCGACCGGGAAGCACGGACGCGAGAGAGCACGCTTGATATTGACCAGGCTTGTTGACAAAAGTACGTGTATTCTGCGTAGCTAGATTGAGAACTGCAATTTCGTTCTTTTCGCTACGCTCTTGGGGTCTACGAATGCATTGGCTGTGATAGGAATGAAACCAGCCAAGTCCGTCCTTCGGATCATTTTCACGGGATAGCTCGGTAGATGTAGCGGTGTCCACGGAACTTCAGAATGACCACCGCCGCCAGCGACGCGCAGACACAGCCCGACACAAAGAACATCACAGCGAGCGTCGCGAACGAGCTGTCTTCGTGGCGGAGCTCGGTTTCAGTCGCGAAGGACTCCGTTTCAGGTAGGTCGTGGGCGATCGGGACATCGTCGCGACGCGTGACGTCCTCGCTCGTGTCCTTGATCGGGTGATCCTTTGCAGCCTCCTTGAACGGAACAATACCGAAGATGGAGCCTCCATACACCGACTTCTCCTCCCACACGAGCTCTTCGTCGCTGATGTCGGGCTTCATGAAAGCACAATCAGCCTCAATACCAAGGTTGTTCTTGCCGCGCACGATCTTGAAAAAGCCGTTCATGCCCCAGTACGTGCCCCACGAGTTGCGGATGTGCCAGTACTTGACGCCGTCTTCCTCGCCCCAGCCGACGATCTCCACATCGTGGTCAATGTCCATGAAGCCCGTCTTGTCCTCCAGAATACCAGCTTTGTACTCGTACGTGAACTCTGGACTGCAGGCGATGCCGCAAGTGATGGGGCCGTCTTTCATGATCTCCTTCATCATAGCAAGTTCACCCGACAGGTGTCCGTGGCTCTTGGCTCGGTATCGAACCATTTTGGTCACCGGGAAGCACTGAGGCACCGTCCTGCTCTCCGGAGTGTACATACAGCTGCAAAGCACGACAAGTTAGTAACCAAGACCTAGAATTTAATCAAAAAGCTCACGTACTTCATGCAGTATCCGCTCGGTGTGCAAGTTCCGTTGGTGTCTGTGAACTTTGTGTGGTCCGTCGCGTTGTACGGCAGGCAGGACTCGTCCGGCAGTCCGTACTGACGCATGAACTCGTACACGTCGACAGCTTCTCCTCCGTCACAGCCAGCGGAGAGGCCGTGACCTGGCGCACAGTTGAGGAAGCTCTGACGGCCGAGCATCACGTCGGCTCCGGTATAGTTGCGACGTTTGTTGAGGATCTTGATACGGTCTTGGGCGCTCGACATGGCACCATGAGCGAAGCACGAGCCGCAGTACTGCGGGATGTGCTGGTTCCAACTGGGAACGCAGAAACCACGTTCGCACCAGTCCAAATGCGATGGGAGCTGCTCGATTCCCCGCGTTTCTTCGAGCGACAAGGTCGGCAGTGAATGCACCTTCGGGTGCAGGTGTTCACGGCCTTTCATGGTGCGTTTGCAGTGACAACCCTCCTGTTCAGCCTTGACAGGGTGCAGCAGGAGTGCTGAGAGGACTACGGACAGCATCATTGCCTTGCAAATGGATCCAAAGCATCCACCCACATGCCGATTCGAGTGAAGGATATCAATGAGGTCGCGAACACTGAAGACTTGCAACGGCGGAAGCGAATTCGCGAATGAGACCGTGGTCGGCTTCGGTGGAGGCCACTGCAGTTGCCACCAGTTGCAAGCTGCAACTGGTGGCTGCTGAAACGTGGGGCGTTTCGTTGGTGGTGACCGCTCGTTCGAAGGGGTGCGACGGGTACGTGGCAAGATACGTGATCAGATCAGAGTTTGCGCAAACTTCAACTTGAGTGGTTGCTCAATAGAAAAGCAGTGGGAGAATATTGTTTTACTCGAAGACCTTGTACTCAGAAGGGAGCCCGTGGACTTAAGTTTTTAGAAGATATCTTCGCGTGCATCGAAAAGCAACCGTGTGCGGCGACATCGCTGGAAATAGCGCGATATAAAATAGATGAGGTATGTCCAGGAATGGATCGGCAGGCCATCATTTTCGCATTTGGCCAGACATGGATGTCGCGCAGAGCAATGAGTTCTACATGCGTATTACCAGCGTGCGAGAGGAGGTGGTCGATGTGGAGCAACAGCTGCAAGCGACACGAAGCGACATCGCCACGGTGATGGATGCCGCAGAGCAGCTCACGGTCGAAGCCTGTGCACTAGCACTTCGACGTAATGAGCTGGAGAAAGATGAAGCCTCGCTGGCACAGTCGGAGGCGGTCGCCGTGCAGAACAAAGTGCTGGCGGAAAAGAAGCTCATGGAGGTGGGCGGCTACGAGTGCGTGGTGCGTATTCTGCGCAAGGCGCTGCAAAAAGCCAAGCTGGAGATCATGGACACGGAAGGTAAGCTACAATACTACACCTTCACGCATCAGAATCCTTACTATTTCTTCTACCAGACGAAACAAGAGAGTTGATCCACGAGGAGCTCCTACTCCGCTCTCAAATCGCCACCATGACGGAGAGTTTAACCTCAGCACAACAAAGTGTCGCGCGATTACAGCACGAATGCGCAACTGCAGTCAACAGTAAACGTGACGCCGACGACAAACTGCGCCAACTCTCCAACTTCCTCAACCACGCGCTCAACTCCAACAACGTTCGCCCAGCGTCGCCAACGTCGCCAACGTCGTAATCATTTTAACACAACGTTTCTAACTTCATATCGTTACTCAAATACCACCACTTCATACCACCACTTCAACGCAGATCTTTCGTCGGCAACCATCACTCGACGCCAAGCTCTAATCAAGTTCATTGGCCTTCCTCTCTCCAGCCAACGATGGACAAGTACCGCCGTGTAGACAAGCCTCGACGTGAGGAGCAGGCGTCGCAGGTGGAGCCCAACGAGGTCCGCATCACGCAGCAGGGCAAAGTGCGCAGCTACATTTCCTACGCCAACGGACTCTTCGCCGTAAGTTTTGTGTATTTTCTTATAAATAATCCTTAACGTTATACTAACTTAAATCTTATTTTCTTATTTGCAGGAGAAGAGTGAACGTCGTGTCGTGTTGAAGGCTATGGGCAATGCAATCAGTAAAGCTGTGACAGTAGCTGAGATCCTCAAGCACCGCGTGCCGAACCTGCACCAAGTGACGCGCATCTCGTCGATTGAAACGGTGGACGTGTACGAGCCTCTGGAGGAGGGACTCGACCGTATTGAGACTACGCGTCATATCCCTGGTATCTCCATTCAGCTGTCCCTGGACGAGCTGGACCGAGACGACCCAGGGTACCAGAGCCCTATTCCGGCGGACCAGGTCTCGTGGGCTCGCCGTCGTTCCACGACGCGCGAGAGTTCAGGAAGTCGCGTGGACACAGCAAACGTTCTGGTCGCAATGGCGGCAATGCAGAAGCTACGGCGGAGGAGGTGACTGCCGAGGTTGAAGCGGAGGTGGAGACTGAACAGACACCAGCGGAGGAAGCTACGGGCTCGACGCCCACGACGCGTGGCAAGCGAGGAAAGGGACGAGGACGTGGACGTACTGGCAGCAATGGAGGACGCGGCAGGAAGTCGCGTGGACGGACAGTTGAAGCTGAAGAGGCAGAAGCAGAAGCAGTTGAGCAGGTAGAGAGTGAGACGCCGCCTACGAACCGGAATGCTGGACGTGGCAGGAAAGGGAAGAGAACGGCAAGCGGCGACGATGAGAAACAGGGAGATGGTGAAGCTGGAGAGGTTCACGAGAATGGCCAGGTGAACGGTCGGGGTGGTAAAGGCCGGCATTTCGGTCGAGGCAGAGGTCGTGGTCGAGGACGTGGGCGTGGGGGCCGGAGTGACGGCAACGGACGCGACGGAAATGCTGCTGCTGCGCGTACGGATGCTGTCGCTGCTACCGAGTAGCGAGTAGCCGTCTTGTACGATTCACCCGAAAGGAATTGATGTCGATTTCCGTGTTGCTGGAAACAAGTCTTGGGGTAGCAACTGCAATCAGCAAAAGCGGAAGCAGAAAGATAAAATCAAACAAAAATGGCAGTGGCTAACATTCGCGCCGTCGTCAAAAATGATCATGAAGCATGTATTGTATCGCACCAGAGGTTCGGCCAGACGGACGGACTAATACTAACACTTCGGGTTTCCGAGCCTAGCCTACCTGCCAGTGCATTGCGTAGATGACCGCACAAATGCAAACGGAGGAGCGACCAGCAACAACAGCATGACTTCCGCGTGAAAGAACTATCGTAATACAGCCAAACCTCGACGTGCTATTCATTCTCCATCCGTCTACGGAGTGCGGGCCACACAAGGGAGTGAACGACTCCAGGATTTGATCTACCACAGAGTTGTGCCACTTACAGGGTCCCTTGTATAGCTCTCACCATGCGACCATCTTCTACTGGCGCTGCTGCCGGGGCCGCGGCCACCGCCGCCACCGCCGCCGCCACCGCCGCCACGACGAGGGCGGAAACCACCACGACCACCCTGGTTGTCACCACGACGGCCACCGCCAGCACTGAAGCCAACACGGCCACCGGCGCCACGACGACCGTCGTTACCGCCACGGCGGTTACCCCACTCTTCCTTGCCCGTGCCCGAGCGAAGGTCCATCATACGCTCGTTGTTCTCCACGATCTGCGAGAGCTTGTCTGAGTACTGCACCGCCACGGTCTGCAGCGATGAGCGCTCGGTCTTGTAGAGGATAATAGCCTGCGAGGACTGGTCCACGCACCCTGCAGCTCTTCGTTGATCATCATCTTGGACACTACACTGTGCACAGTCTTGTCGTCGAGCTCGAACATCTCCATAAGACGTGCGAGGCCCACCGAGTCGTACTCGGCGCTGAACGCCAGCAGGTACGTGCGCAGAGCCTCAACCTGGATCTTGTGCTGCACCATCGACTTCACGCGCTGGCTCACGTTAACACCAGGGAATAGGTCCCAAACAGGCAGGCCAACGAGGAGCTCGGCGCTCTTACGCCACGAGCCCTGGGCCAGCAGCTTAGCGGCGGCGACCACGTGGTCACGCGGGTTCTCAGGGGGACCGGCGAACACAAGGCGCTCGTGGAACTCAAGAAGCTTGCGGAAGGCCTTGGACACCATGCGCTTGCGGTCCGACAGACGCGAGTTCACCATGTTCGGCACCTCCAGCAGCATCGCGCTCACCAGGTGGCACGTCTCCATCAAGTCGAGATTAATGTGCATGTGGTACGGCACCTGGCGACGACGCTCCAGGCGCTCCTGCTCCAGGTCACGCTCACCGTAGCGGAATGACTGCAGGCCCTGCGCAAGCAGTTCCTTGGTACGAGAGCCGGTGCAGATCTCCGACAGACACGCGTGGGCCTCCCAAATGAGACCACAGCGGAAGGCGCACAGACCAAGCTGAGCCATCATGCGGTTGAACAGAATCTGAGTAGGGATGTCGGCGTCAGTGATGTTGTCCTGGATGTGCGACATCAGCAGCAGGTCACGAGCTTCGTGGAAGCGGTCGTGAAGAGCGTGGTGGTAGATGCGGCACAGCATAGCACGCGTCTTAGCGCGAATGTCACCGTGCTGAAACACGAAGCGGCTCACATCGCGGAGCAGCTTCTCGGCGTCCACGGGGGTCACATCCACGCTGGGCTGTCCCATGACGGAACCAGGGTGCGTCGTTGTCACATCAAACTCCTTTGTCTTGGTCGCGTTGGTGCTCGAGCAAGCAGGGTGAAGGAACACCGGGTCGCCGAACTTGGCACGCTTGGCCTGGGCCTCGTACAGAGCAGAAGCAACAGAGTCGTGCTTGTAGTAAATAAGCTCAGCACGCACAAGGGCCATGGTAGCAGCGCGCTGGAAGTCCTTCTTGGACGCGTAGAACGCCTGCACACGCTCGGCAATATCGATCAGCAGGTTCTCGTCGTACAGACGAGCGACGTACTCGCTCGTGTGCGGGTCCGTCTGCTGCAGGCTCTTCGTGTACTCCTCCGAGAGGCGCTCCACGAAGGCAGCAAGGTCACCAGACACCTTGATCGTGCCCTTCTTGCCAGCCTTCGGCAGCGTGTCCACGAAGTTCATGTCCTCCTCAGCGTCTTCGGCGGCAGCCGCCGCGATCTGAGCAGCGGTCACCTTCTCGCGGCCAGCACGCACTATGTCAGCCTGGTCCTCCGACGTCAGCGGCGCCAGCGAGAACTCGGGGTTCTTCTCCAACAGAGAAAGGATCGTGCGGACGTTGGTCTCCACCTGTTTCCAGTGACGCGCCGACATGACGCGGTCAATCTTGTTCGCGGTGTCGAACACCGACGTGCCCACAAGGTACATGGTGGCCACGATCTGGCGGGCGGGACCGAGGCGGCGACCGTAGTTGGCAAGCTTGCGCATCTGGTTGAGCTGGTCCGACAGGTCCATGCCCTTCTTACCACGCATGGCCACCACCTCCTTCACGCGGCGGTCAAACTGGCTGGGGAGAGCTTGAGCTCCTCCTCCACGACCACCTTCTTCTCATCCGCAGCGATCGAGTCGCTACGGGTTTCACGCACCTTCGTGGGCTTGACAGCCTTGACCCTCTTGTTCTTGGTGACCACGGGCGTCTGCTTGAGCCAACGAGCTCGGCCCTTGGGCATGTTGTCGTCATCTTCCTCCGAAGAGGATGAGGAGGAGGAGGACGACGAGTTGCTCGGCCACGACTTGTCCGAGTCATCGGAGTCGTCGTCCGACCCAGACTTGTCACTGTCGTCGGACTCGGACTCATCACTGCTAGCGTCCGACTTGGACGAAGCGGACGAGTCAGAGGACTCGGACTCGGACTCACTCGACTCTGAGGACGAATCAGAAGACTCGTCCTCACTGGAGTCCACTGGATTGGCACGGAAGTCGTCGATCTGCTTGCGCATGGGCTCGAACTGCTTCTTGATCTTTCCCTTCATGCGGATGAGCGCCTTGCTGTTCTCCTTGCTCATCTTCTTCTGCTCGGCCTTGTTCTTCACCTTCTCGCCCAGGAAGTCCTCCAGCGCCACCATTGCACGCAGGTAGAAGGCGGGCAGCCCCGAAATCGTCTTCTTGGCGCGCTCCAGCTGCTTGCACAGCTCGTCGAACTCGCTCTGGATCTGCGTCCAGTCGTTGATCTTCATGTGGTTGCGGATGGACGCACAGTGGCGCTCCATGTTCTCCAGCGCCTTGTCTTTGGCGCTCTTGACCACGCGCACCTCCTCCTCCGAGTCCGAATCCGACTGCACCGCCCAGCGGGAGGCCGCGCGCGCCTGCTGCTGCTGCGACGTCTCCACGTCCGACACGTCAGATGCGTCGCTCTCCTCCTCGGAAGAGGAGCTTCCGGCCCAGAACCTGCTCGCCATGGTTGCTTGCTTTAGCTGCTTTCTCTTCCTCGAGCGCGGGGCGGTATCCGCGTGAATGGCTCGCTCGTGACCACCGATGCCGGGATTAAACCGGTACAGCGTACCGGCAGCGATTGATGGTGACTTTAATACCGGTTTTACACGGTGTTTTAGGTACCACTGACTTGGGTTCAGTATGCTGCGATAACTTTGGGCATTTGATGCATAACAAGCTCAAACACCGGTACAATTCGGTCTTTGGGCAACCGGATTTCACTGTTTTGGGAAAAACTTAAAAAACAGGTTGCCCAAAGACCGATTTTGGGAGGCAGGCACCCAACGCACGTAGACGCCAACTCCGGGAACGATTCCAAGAGGACAGTTCGGCGGTGGAAAAAGAGTGGAAGTGGGTATGGAATATAATGAGCACGGTATGCCAAACAACGTTGTGGAAGGAACGGAACGACATCGTCTTCCGGTCAGCTCCAGCGGGAGAAAGCAGTACGACTCGGTACGGGAAACAGGATTCAGACAACTCCGGGCCTTAGTAACACGAGAACACCAAAAACGGGAAACGGTTATACGTGGAGCACGACTCCATGCCTGTCTTGAACTCTTTGTTCAAGACCCAAGAGGGTCCCCGCCAAGAGTGGGAATCAGTCACGATAAGCTTCCGTCATCCTGGCTTAGGACATATCAGAGATCTTGCACATAATAAGTTGTAAATAGACCTACCGAACCTCTCTCTGATTTGGGAGCTGATGTTGTGGTCATACGCGGTTGCTGGTCTTACCTACTGGCAGCTTACAAGGCCGAGCGCTCGAGCTCTGAAATTTAAATGAAATGGTGAAGCGAACTGCTTTGATTGAACACACGCCCCTGGAGGCGTAGCTTCCATGGCAACATTTTAAAAAGTAAAAGAATGAGTTTTAACATTGTGATGGGTGACGAACATGAGGAGCGGTGAATTGTATTTTGGTTTCATCGTGGAAGATACTCGCTCAGGTTGATACATATCCGCGGAGGGGCCTGTTACATGTAGTTGAGTACAGATTTTCCCCTCACTCCTGACCGTGGTACTACTGTCATGACTTCCAAGGGATATTTATTATAGAAGGTTTTCATATTTCTAGACGCACGCACAATGATCTCTGTCACGCTCTCGTCTCCGTACGTGCAAGGGTTCTCGCTAATGCCAATAAAGATGACCCCAGTGTCGCGGAAGAAATTGCTTATCGTGCGCGTCTTCTTCTTGTCTTGCCAGATCGCGTCGCTCCACTCCATAACACGCCGCTGATCGACTGTGTAGGATTTCTTGTCTGGCGCTTCATCTTGCTATACACCCATTCTAGTTGTTTGCGCGGATAGCGCTTCTTACCTTCATACATGTACTCGTTGGCCCATTGCCCCAGGCGGTGGTTCAGCCTCAGCGACAACACCTTGAGCGGTTCCCGACGATGACCGTCGTCGTACGCGTCAATGCTAATACGTGTGGCGTTGCTGAGTATGGCGCTAATCGTGGGCGAGCAGGTTTGCGTGGAAGCTTGCGGGTGCGGTTGCCTGAGTGGTGTGGGGTTCTTGTGAAGTGACCTATGCATCCCCGTCCTTTTCGCGGATTTCGGATTTACTACCTTTGGAAAATAATAATATAAGTAACTTACAGGTTATGGATTAAACACGGTGTCAGAAGTGAGGGCGAAATCTGTATATATTTTGCTTCAGCCACAGTTAGGTAATCTTGAGCATGTTCATTGCATAGTAACGGTACCACCGTGGTACTACCACGAGCTGGACGTGGATATCCCTTTTGGTGCGAGTTTCTATTGTCATATTATAACTGAATGGAAATTTGCAAAAATGTTGCGTGAACAGGTGTTCGGATTCAGCGACTTTTGGACGATATCATTGATCCGCATCCATTTGCAAATTCCACAGCGGTCTGATACAAGTAGCAATATGATCCTCGTATTGGCCATACGTGTATTCAATACACGTATGAATTACGGTAAAGCCCGTTAAACGTACGTTCGGTCATAAAATGCATTACCTTGCATCATAGCGCGCAGGCTGAACTCTAAACCTGTGCCGGAGGAGAAAATGTCCATATTTAGTTAATTGTGTGCAGATTTGCCACAGTTTTACCCCCTTGTCTGAAGTATTAGATAACTTGGGGTCCTTGTAGTATCAATAGATGTCAATGTTAGTTACTTAGATCTGATCTGGACACACGTTGTTTGGAGGGTAGGTCGGTACACATTCATAGACCGAGTGTTGGCATAAGAAACACATGAACCGTGTACGATACAAAGCAGCCGACATGCTATGTAATGTTAAAACAAAACGCACGCAGTCGGCGAGAAGAATGTGAAACCAATCAACCTACTAAAAACGCACAAACCGACTAGTAATCTTGACTCAGGAAACCTTCGCTCTCACCCGGAAGCGCCATCACCGTCGTCTCGAGGCGGAGGCTTCGCTTGTCTCTACTCCGCTTTTGAATCTCCGCTCGCCGCTTAGCACGCTGGATGCCGATACCCCGAAGACGACTCAGATACTTGTGGTACTGCTCGCCATCTTCCGCCCGCAAAGGTTGCGTGCGAATGTGAATATTTGTCAAACTCACGCACGCACGGAAAATGGTGTCGTAGTTCTTCTCAGCCCACCTGTACTTGTCCGAAATGATGGACCAGAGCGTGCAAAGTCGACCAAAGAAGTTCTCCACGATGATTCGATCGCTAGAGACGCGGCGATTCGCCGCCTCTTGCGCTCTCGATAGCGAAGCTGCCGTCAGCCCGCGCTGCTTTCTGGCAGGATGAACCACCTCTGCAAGGCCTTGGTAGCCCTTGTCCACCAACACCACCAATAGTCTGGGTACTCGTTCACCAGTGGGTCTTCGTCAGAAAGGTCCTGTTCGTCAAGGAGTTTGTGTAGCTGCGTGGTATAGCGGGATCCGTCAAAATCTGGTTAAGACAGGATCCAACTTCCCAACAGCGCCCGAACACCAACTAACGGAGGGGTACCCCGATCCGCGATTTGCTGAACTTCTCACCTTGTGTACCCGTTGGTGGGCTGGATCTGCTCTCTTAGCGCTCCGAAGAGATATAGCGATGTGACTCTTGAACGTCCTGGCGGGACGCGGGGATGGAGCAGCGCGGAAGTCTTCGCTCTGCTGCCGGTTAGGGATCCAGATCCCAAGCGATAAAGTCGAACTTGGATCTGGCGGCCGGGACATGATCCGGGTCCGGTTGGTTGCCTTTGGGTGTGGTTGGTTCCTTCCTTTGCGATACTTGCCGCTTCCTGTAGCGGGGATTCTGGGGTTGAGAGACTGAGGATCCTCGGGCCAAGTAATAACAATAACTCCGTCGGATCCGATATCAACACTTGAAGGTAGATCACTAGTGTAAGGCAAATCTGGCCAATGTATTATCCAGACTTACACAAACAACCAGTTCAACTACTTGTAGACTTGCCGACACCTTGTAGGGCCAATGTAATTCCCGTTGGAAGATGGAAGCGAAGAACTTGTGCACTTGATGGCAAATTCAGTTCTGATTTACGGTTAAGTCCTATCTCGTCTCCTACCGTACCCTATGTATCCACCACTGCCGCGGATGACGGCTCTATACCTCTTCTATAACCTCCCCATCTCTGTAATCTTTGCTCGCGGCCGATCCCCGGATACATCTGGCGTAATCACCTGATCGCGTTATAGACATGATCCAAGATCTGAGATCCGGATCTGTCGATCTTGGATCCGGGTACCGAATAAATCTGTCCCGTATCTTGGTTCTCGCCCCTTGGTCCGGACACGCGTCTGACTTCTCCGCTGGCGCGTCATATCCACGTTGAAGTACGTCAAGTGTGTCACCCTCCTCGTGCCGCTTAGAGCGCGCCATCCGTTTTACCACGTCATCAGGTCCAGGTCCAGATCCATCACTCAGTCATATTCCCGGAACTGTGACCTCTTGTCTCAGACAATCTCATCTGGGCGTCTCATTCTTGAAAACGCGCATCACCACAGCTGCACTTGATGGAACTCAATGTTCTCACGAAAAATGGCAATGTCGGCAGCGATACCGCGGTAATGCTTCGTGCAGTTGAGCGCGAATCCCGTCGGTAGAACATACACTTCCACTTTGAAGCCATGCTGCTTGTGTTTCGCGCTGTAGAACTCGGATCGTTCCTTTTGAGTACCCGACGGCATATTCGACTGCTGAAATGTGGCATCGGTCGCATATCGAGCGCATGGATGCTCCTTGAATACGTTGCCGGTAAGTTGCAGACGATTCATTGCGTTTTCAAGAATGAGACATTCTTGAAAACGCGCATCACCACAATCGCCCCTTGCAAGTAGTTGTTGCCGCACAACGGCATCACTGCGAGCACATAGGCCGCGATAACTCGATTCGTCATGTCTTCCTGGCACTCTGCCCACGGCTCCGATCTGGACGAAGATCGTAGTCCTCCGCCTTCCCCCATCACCCCAACTCCGGGCGAGGTCCGCGATCACATGCGCGAGCTTCAGGATCGAGTCGATCGGCTCACCAGACAGCTGCAAGACGTGTCGGATGCACATGACACAGCGATCCGCAATCAAGCCCAAACTCAGTTGTTGTTGCTGCAATCCACCCACGATCTCCGTACTGTCGAGCGGTGTCTCAATCGACAACAGGATGAGTTGCGCCGTCTCCTAGACGAAGTCAGTCGTCTGCGGGCTCAGTCCGATCCCGACGACGATTCCAGATCTCGGATCCAGACGCTAGACCAGCAGGCCATGGAGCAGACTGCTGAGCTGTGGAACCTGGAACGCGATCTCAACCATACGTCGCGCCAACGGGACGATGTTCAGGCTGAGCTTGACCGCGTGCTACGCTTGCGGGGTCAGGATCTCGCGGACATGGATCGCCTCGCCCGTGAGGCTCAATTGGCTGGCGATGATATCGAGCAAACTCTGGACGCATATCGTCAGGCCAGCGTTACCATTGCCGATTTTCGCCAGGACTTGGATGACGCGGACATCCGCCACATCCGCTCTGAAGGTCATTTGAACGCGCTCGAAGCGGGGCTGGCCCGTCGCGACGCTCAACCGCCTTCTGCTACGTTAGCATGTATGATATCCGAGCGAGACCGAGCGCTGTCCAACCGGGACTTATGCCGATCCGAGCTGCGTGTCGCTCGCGAGGATCTGACTGCTGCACGTGCTGAACTGGATCAGGTGGTCCGCACCCGAGATCAAGAGCGGACGCGGGCGACAGATCTCGGTACGTTTACCCTTCCCAGTATGTACCTGATGAGGTTTTCAGCTCACCTATGTTATTGATCCAGGGCGAGATCTGAGTGCCACACGCCGCTCTCTGACGGCCTTGCAACAGCAGCTGGCCGACTTGGAAGATCTGCGTTCTGTCTTGGAACGTGAGAACGCATCTCTATCGGTGGAACGAGAGGTGGCGCAACAGCGATTAGCCATTGTAGCTTCTGCCATCGGTGCGCCGCCTCCGATCCTACCGCGGGTGCACGTCGCCACGCCTGTTGGATCAGATTTACCTCCGCCCGGCCCGAACGACCAACCCCGTGGAGGGAGACACCGCGTGGGGAGACATGCCAGCAGGACCCGATCAGGACCAGGAAAAACAGGACGGTGATGAGCTTCGAGATCCCTCCCAGAGCTCACCCGCCGGTGGGTCTCATGCGACTGGCCAATCCAACGATCAAGCTGGCAGCTCAGATCAAGGTCCGTCAAAGCGTCCGCGCAGCCGCTCGTCTTCTGCGGAGACCATTCCGTCGCATCCTCGTAAGAAGTCACAACCTATTGACATCGACGATGAAGACGATGATCTGCCGTCGGAGATCGACGACGAAAATGACGGCGGCGAAGGATCTGACGGCGTCGACGGTTCTCAAGGAGATGGCTCGCATTCAGGACATTCCGGATCGCCGCCACGATCTGCAGGTAGTTCTCCACGTCATGATCCTGAAGACTTCGACCGAGGAGATGATCGACCTGCTAACGACGACGATTCCGACGACTCCGAAGCCGCGGACGACGCCTTCAATCAGGCCCCTTACGGGCTCCGGCGCAGTCTCGATCCGAGGATCGTCGTCAGAAACACGCTACTCCACCCCGCAAAACTCCGGTCAGGGCGGCTGGTGGAGGCGGTGGCCCTCCTGACTCACCCGACGGGTCGGACGACGAAGATCTTCACCCGGATCCTCGCTCTCTAACGCCGGACCGCAATACAGGCCCCGCGGCCGATCCGAATCGACCTGCCGCTCCGTTTGCGCCCGACACATCTTGCATCCCAGGTCGATCTCAAAGCAGAGTGTTAGTCCCTGCCGACGTGGAGCCTTGGATCGTTGTTCAGCTCAACCGGGTCACCATCGCGAATATGACTATTTCGGTCCTATTCCCGTACTTCCGATTCGGTCTGGTTGGATATTTCCCGACGAGCAGAGGGGTATGCCCATGCTGAAAGAATTCCAGTACTGCGAGGACTTGATCACCGAGCAAAACGTCCAAGATCTGCTGGCGACTAAGCCTTGGGAGATCTTGGAGAATCCTGGTAACGCCATGAGCTTTGATCCCGCTGTTGGGGTCGCCTGGGTGACTTTTACGGCAGTACCGGACCCGTGAAGAACGTGACGCGCAAACCTACTGGGAGAGCACGCACTCCTTTCCGATCTCCAAGTCGAAGATGGCTGCCAGCCCCTGGCTGGCTCGATACCGTAAGAGTCGTATCAATCGTCGTGGTCACGCCGGAAACCGCTGGAAACAACTACTCGGACTCCTTTGATCACAACCATGCGTGAGGGCTGGTGTGATCTGGACATATTGTTGGACTTCTATTTCCTCCACTTTCCGTTGCGATCTGAGCGAGTGACTTGGTACCCCGGTGTGGTGGCCCGTCTCGTCAATCTTGCGAATCCCAACGTGTCCCAAACTGAGCCGACCGATCTCCTGGAGGCGCTGGACGAGTGTAACGAAGCTGATCCATGGCGCAACCATTATCGCGATACTCCAGAACGCCACCCTGCGCACCCGATCCCGCGTCTCACTGGTAAGTTCTCCAACGTGCATCCGGCCGGAGCTAGCGACGCGGCCCAATGAGTAGCTCCAGATTCCGCTCTCCGCACGCATGCCGATGTCGGGAGCAAAACGCAGCTATCCTTCCCTTCTAATACACGTTCGTTTTGCGATCCCGCCTCTTAGATCTGGATTTGGTATTCGTAACTTCTTCATTGTCTTGCCCGATTTCATATACACACAAACCTATAATCGCTTTCCTCCGAAATTGTGACCTCACAACCCCTTCCACTCTCTTCCGTTGATACGCCAGACCGCATCAACAGGTTTCACCTCACTCCTCCTCGTGCGACTGCATCACGCCGAACCGATTCCGATTCGCGCAGTCCCGCAGGAACTGGTGTAGCAGCGCGCCACAGTTGAGATCTGCTTCGTCGACCCAGCTTGGCTCCTCGTACCCACGCCAGTGCACCAGAAATTCCGGTGGATCCGACCGTATCTAGTCTTTTTGCCGGATCTCATATCCGAGATCAGCCCGACTTCGTATTCGTCCGGTCCGAGATCTGCGATCCAGCTATCTTCAGGCAACAGCGCTTCATCAAAATCGGTGCGTTCCGATTCTCCGGCCGCCACTCGTATCTGTGGGCGGCCTGGGAATTCCGCACAGGCTTCAACTTCGATACAAGGACAATTGGGAATAACCGGTATTCCGTTCCGGCGATCTGTAGCCTGACCGTATATTCATTGATCTTCTCCGCGACCCGAAACGGTCCATGCCAGAGATGCGCTAACTTCCGGGCAAATCCTTCCTTCACCCGATCCAGATATAACCACACGCGAGATCCGGCTTCAATCGAATGTGGCTGCACTCCGTCGTTCTGAAGTTCGGCTCGAGCTTCGATCGCCTTCCGAAGTCTCTCGTTCACCTCTTCCCGGACCTGCGTGTAATATCGCTGGATCCGATAGCGCCACCTGCGGGAGTCGCGATCCTAACGTCGGGTGCTGCCCACCGGAATCGTTGCTTCGAGCGTAGATCTGGGATCCCATCCATGCACCAAATAGAACGGGGTCTCGCCTCGGATCCGATCTTGGGCCGTATTTAGGGTGAATGTGAGTCGCTCCGCATACTCATCCCAATCCCGCTGATTGACATCATATACATACATCTTTAGCGCGCGAGTGATCGTCTGGACCATGCGTTCCGCCGTGCGGTTCGCCTGTGGTCGCTAAGCCATCGTGGCTCTCTGCCCCAAGATCTTGTTAAACGATCGAAAAAATCCGACATGAACCCCGGTTCTCGGTCGTGGCGGATGGCTTCGCTGGCACCGAAACGGCGGAACACGCATTCCTCGTATAATTCCGCGATCGTCTGCGCCGTCCGTGAAGCGCTAGCCTTAGCAATAACATATCCGGTGAAGAGATCCTCCCAGATCAGCAGCTTAGTGTTACCTCTATACGACTTTGGTGACGACGGTATGTGATCCATAGCTATGATCTGGAACGGGTAGGTTGCCTGGATGTTCCCGGGCGACTCACCTCGGATTGTAGGACGACCCTTCCCGGTCTCGCAGTCTACACGTTCTCCCACGTATCGCTGTACGCTGCGGTACAGACCCCTCCAGTGAAAGTGGTCTCTGATCCGCTGATACGTTCGGCCAACTCCTTGATGACCTCCCTCCAGTCTCGAATGGTAGTGATGTAGGACATCTTGTTGGAGTGTATCCGGAATAACCAGTCGCAACAGATTATCTGGATCTTCGCCTGGCTTCCGCCCGGGGGCAGTAGAAGAGCAGATCGTCGCCGTCCGTTTCATAGTCTGCAGCTAGGTTACTGTATAACTGAGCCTCCTCTTGAGTGAGCTCGGCCACGTCACCTGCCAGGCATTTCTTCATCCCTGCAATCCACGTCTCTTCATCTTGAGCTTTCCGGACCCTCTCGATCCTGAGATCCCGATCAAACTCTTCCTGCAGTACTCTCGGGGTTGATCCAGACCTAGCGCCCGATCGTGTAGCGACCGGGGAGATCCTGACTACCGACTCCTCCGCCTGGACCGCCAGGATTTCGTCCAACCGATTTAGGATCACCAGGTCCTGATAATCCTCTTCGTCCACAATGATCCCAGACTGTCGCTGTAAGGCCGCACCTGCCAGGCAATTTGCACTACCATTCCAATTTCGCTTGACATGTAACAGCTCATGTTTCGACCATCCTCGAAGTCGATCTAAGGTCTTCTGTTTCAGCAGCGTTAGCCCCGGGGCCTTGCAATCGATCTCGCCCCGTACTTGCCGGATTACTAGGTTGGAATCACCGCAGATCACCAGCCGCCCCGGGTCAACGTCCTCCAAGAGATCGAAACATAACAGAAGGCCGTTGTACTCCGCCTCATTCACGGTAAGGCCTTCGGCGTATCCCGATCGAGCGCTGATCACCGTCCATTCTAGTCACTTCCATAGGATCGCGGTGTATGGGCCTCCGCCGCGCTTGACCCGTGCTCTGATGCAGAGTCACGATCAAGTGCACCACCCAGTCACCTTTGCCAGTCGAACGTTGAAATCCAACGAGTTGAACTACAATGTGGTGGAAAAGGAAGTGTTAGCTCTGCTACGGATCCTAGATCTAAACTACAATCTGTTAGTGGGGCGTGAGATCCGGATCCTGACGCGACATTCCACGTTAGCTTGGCTGTTCAGGTCCCCTGGCCTCCAAGGACGTTTGGGGCAGTGGGCTGCTCTCCTGTCCCCATGGACATTGGAAATCATGAAATGTGTCAAGGGAGAGGACGAGATTTTGGGAGCGATGGCCGCTAGTATTACTCCCCGATCCGAGGTGGACGAAGCGCTGATTGCGATCATGCCCAAAAAGGAACCTATACGATAGATCTTAGTTCCTGTACCACTGTAAAAGCAGATGAAGAACTGTACGTGGTTAGCTTCGACCAATCACTAGCAAAGACGACTATCACAGGGAGGAGGCCCGGATTGAAATATCGCAGTATCGGAGTAACAGCAATCTTGGCCATCAGTGCTTCGAACGATCTGTAGGCTCTGATCCATCTCTCATCAGCGACGTCGAGACTGGGGTCTGATGGGATCGTCACAGGGCATCTGATGACTCCGGGCCGACGGACAGTCCCCGATCTAGGGTCCGGCGGAGGTCTGGGCGCCCCTTTAACTCAGCAAATTCTACTTCTCGCAGCTCGTACAAGACTGCGGCATAGATCGCGTAGTCTTCGATGAAACGACTATAGTAGTTCAAGCTGCCCAAGAACGACTGCATAGATCTGAGCGATCCTGGGAAAGGTATATCGGTTAGCGCCTTCAGATCTTTGGGATGGGCTTCAATACCTCTACTCGACACTTGGTGTCCCAAGTAATCCACTTTACGTAATCCCCAGAAGCTTTTCACCACGCTGATGGACAAGTTCCATTTGTCACATGCATTCATCAGATTTTCCACGCGGCTACACATCTGGTCCCATGATCCGGCGGTCACCAGGATATCGTCTATATAAGATCGACGTCCCAATACTGACGGTCGACCCGGATCTTCTGGTTCTCCGACCTCGAACAGATCCGTAACCGAATCCAATTGATCTGCCTGCGGAATCCGCGTGAAGCCGTATAGCGCGTTATCTAATAGTCGTTGATAGATCTGGGGAGCGTTTTTCAAGCCAAATGGCATCCGATTCCACTCGAACAATCCAAACGGGGTGATGAAGGCCGAAATCGCACGAGCCCGGTCCGTCATCGTCACCACCCAAAATCCGCTCGCCATGTCCAACGAGCAGTACCACAACACTTTATCGAGATCTTCCAGCAGATCGTTGATCAGGGGTATCGGGTAGATCATAAGCCGAGTGTGTCCATTCACCAGTCGATAGTCAATACACAGACGTATATCAACCCCGTTTTTCTTGATGATCACTACGATTGGCGATGCCCATGGTGACGTCGAGTGTTGGATCATCTTTGCCGCCAAGAGCCCTTTGATCAGATCTGACACCTTCTCACGGAACTACGGTGCTATCTTCCGGACCCTTTGTGCGATGGGTCGTGCATCGCCCACATCAATGTCACATACAACACCCCGAGCGGCAGGTGGTAACGCGTTGCCCTTGCCGATCAGTAGATGCCGCTTCTGCCAGATAATCTTGCGCAAGCGGTCGATCTCTTCGGGAGAATTATGCTCGGGATTACCTACTTGAATATATTCGAGGGTCACTTCGTCTGTCGTGGCTGAGATCTCCGGCAACACCGCCAATTCACCTTCTACATCTTCCGCCGAGAGATCGCCTGCCTCATGGAAATGGGTTTCGACCTGCTGGGGCGGATCTGGTTCGGGATCTGTTTTCCCCATCGCGAGCCGGTCGGTCTCGGTCGGGATCTTCTCTTTGTCTCTGGTCGGCGTCTTCGTTGCGGACAGTTTATCGAGTCGCTTCTTCATCATGGCTCGGCTCTCGATTTCCAGTTCGAGTTGGTGCTCCTGATCCAGATCTGGTTCGGGTACCGGCTCGGTAGAGTGGGCATCCACTTGATCCGGGTCTTCCACCTCAGGGTCTACCCCGGGCATCCTCCCGTTACCGTAACCTTCATTTCCTGCGATATACCGGAAGCTGGGTCTAGATTAGATACCAGTTGGGCTTCCTCGATCTCTTCCGACACCGACACCCCATTCTCGACCGATCTAGCGCTTTCACTTCCTTCTCCAGTTATCTCTATCGCCGCTTGTCGTGCCGGTATCTCCGGATCCGTATCTTCGGCGGCGGGGTTCCTTGGGTCGCAGATGACTCGGGCGACCTGGCCTCGTCTACGTATGGCACGAGGTGTTGGGTATGCTGGCCGTTCTACCATGGGTCCGGGATCAAGCTCCGCCTGGTCCGCTTCTACTGTAGCTTCGAGGGCTAGGTTCTGCCACTCCATGTAACGACGAGATCCTACCGAAACGAAACCTGGCATACGAGGAATCCGATCCCGGGCCAGCCACATGCCGAGCTTCTCGTCACCCTGCAAGATCAGCTCCTTGTCGCTAATATTAGTGACTTGAAGATATCGTGTCTTGCCGGGACCATTCACCACCGTGGGCACCCAGCGATCTCCTCGCGTGACCCACAATTTCACCTGCTCGGATAGCCGTAACCGCCTGGGTAACTCTACCGCCTCGCCCACTCCGATCGTCGTTTACTGGTCGACCTGGAGCAGTTTTGCCTTGTCATTATACACCTGCCGGCGTCCGCTAAGTTGGATCTGTACTTCGTCTGGCAGACAAATTGATCCATCGGCTAGATCTAAACGGATCCCAGCTGGAACCATGCCCAAAATGGCTTGTTGTCCGGAGAGATCTCCTACCCAGATATCGAAAAATACACGAACATGTGATTTTGATTCGCGTCCTCCCTTCCGTGGTATACACGTTGTCGCCAATCCCAACACATTCTTGACTCTGACTCCTGTCGATATAGCACCCCACCTTACGAGCAAAGGTGGTGTCCACAATGGACACATCGGCACCAGTATCTAAGAGTAAGATCGCCTTCTCATTGTTGATCTTGCCGGCTAGCTTGGCCTGTTGGAACCATTTCCCTGGAGCGTGATGTTTCCAATATCCTCGGGATTCCCTGGGAGAAGATCCATTGAAGGTCTATCGCCTGATCGGCGGAGTTCATTGATCTTAGGACGACTAGAATTCGGGATCACAGTGGATGCTTCCTCTTCCGTTGGTTTAAACCATTCTTTCCGTTCACGCTCTTCCCAATAGCCGCGTAGTTCTCCCGTCTGTAGATCCAACGACATCTGGACTTCTGATCGGCTGAATTCGCCCGGATGTAAATCCGCTGTCGTCTTGACAACTCGTTTCTTCTGTAGACCATACGTATTACCGTGTAGATCGGGTTGCTGACTACCTTGATCTACCGATAGCTTGTTCACAAATGCATAAATGCAGTACCTAGAACGCTCGGCTCGTATCGGTTTCCAAACCGACGAGCGTCCTAGTTTAACATCTTCTCAGCCATTTGTGGCAACATCCCGGAGTACTTGGTCGGGTTGTACCATTGGCGGATCTGATTGTAGAACTCCTCCATCGGGCACTTACCCACGTCGTGAAGCTCGCCACATCCGCGGCATACGAACAGACAGTGGTCCGCAGGATGTCCTCGTTTACCACACTTCTGGAAAATGAGACGCTTCCAACATCCAAGGTCAGTGTGTTTGCGAGATCCGCAATGTGAGCAACGGTTGCGATCTTGTCCATCATATCTGCCTTGAGATCTGGGATCAGATGACGGTTGTCGGGGAAGTCCGAGTGGAACGAGATTGTTCCTGCCCTTGCATATCGGCCGGAATCTCCCGCGACTTCTCTTCGGCGGATGCCAGATAGTCCCTGCGTAGATCTCCTTCGGCTTCTGACCCGTCAGATCCGGAGTCAGATCCAGAATGGGGGCTCGGGATCTGGATCGTGCGTACCGCCCGTTTGGGTGGGGCTGTCGTCGTAGCGGTTGGCGCCTTCTCTCGGAATTTTGACCCGAATGCCGACCGCTTCTGCCTGTTTTTCGCCCTTTCCCTCGCGCGAAGCACTTCTTCCAAAGTGTCAGCGTCCGTCAGCCGTAGCAGCGTCAGTTGATCCGCCAGATCCTGATCACCTAAAGTTTCGATGAAATGATCCACATGCTGACGGCGGTCTTTCGGCTCTCCGTCCTTGATCTTGAGTCGCGTGCGCAGAGCGGCGACGTTCAAACGGTGGAGATACTCTAACGGCGACTCGTCGGACCGCTTGCGGGCATGATAATATTGCCACGCGACCGATACTCCCAATCCGCAATACTGTATCTGGAAACTGCGTAGTAGATCGCTCCACTTGTTTCGTGTCGTTCGGCTCAGCTGGCGGTACCAGTTCTTACCCGGTCCGGTCAATAGGTCGGCGAAGATCAAGCACTTTTCTCCATCTGGCGCTTGGTGTCGGAGGAACGCCGACTTGACTTTGCTGATCCAGGATCGCGCGCGGTCTTCGTCTTGATCTTTACCGGCGAATTCTTTCAAGTCTGAAATCGCCGAGATCCGGACTCTTTGGATCATGGACGACCCGGTGGCGCCAGTTGACGTAGTGGCCACCACGGCTCGACCTGAGCTAGGAGTTTCGAGATCGTCAGGATCATACTCCCACTGCGAAGGGTGGTGATCTGGTGATCCGACCGACTCCATGTCGACGTCTTGCGCACCGGTGTACTTGGACTCGGGGTTTTGGGCCTGGATGTGACCGCTTGCTGCTCCTTAAGAAAACGGCTCATCGCGGCTTGAAAATACGTTTCCAGATTACCCGTCGATGCGTTAGTTGCGACCGTAGCCGGGATAGGAGCTGGGGACATCGTCGGCTTCTTGAGCTGATCCAGCATCGATATCGGGGCTGTTGGCATCGTTATATTATCGAACTCGGATAGGGTGTCGTCGACATCTCGGGCCCTTCTGGTTGACCTGCCGACTTCTGACCCAATGTCCGCACGTGAGATCTGAACATCGCTGCTCCCGACGGACCTAACGACATACGTCGTGATTTCTCGGATCTGTTCGAATCTGGCTCCGATGTTGCTGATGCGTAATGTGAGGATCCAGTCTGGCATTCCGTAGCACTGACTTGGGGAAACAATTCTGAATCTTGAATCTGGGGATTTTCTCCCACCAAGAATCTTAACCACTCGAACAGGCTTCGTGTCGCGAAGTGGATAGTGTCCAGGTCTAGATCGAATAGATCGTTCGCCTCGAACACTCCGGCCACCAATCCCGCCTCGTCCAGCAGTCGGAATTTCTCTTTCACCGCGTCCAACTTGCTGGTGAAGACTCGGGGAACCGATACCGGTCCTTTAAGAGTTCCTACCTGCTTCAGATTCAGGATCTTCATCATCGGATCTCGAAGTAGGAACTCGTCCAAGTTCTTCCGATGATACATATACTCCAGTGATCCTTCTTTCCAGAGTAACACCGATTCACCACGATCTTCGGTCTCTGACTCTGAGGCCTTCAATTTCTTCCGCGCAGCTTTGTTCTTCTTCTTCTTCGTGGTGGATCTTGGCACTGGTGGGTTTGCGAATAAATATGGTTCAGGCTTAACCTTTACCTCATCACTCTGCGGGGTCCCCGAAGGGACCTGGGGAGGAGATAGAGGTTTCTCTTCTAGATCCGGGTCTGGGTCTACTCTTCTTGTCTGTCGACAGAGCTCCTCTCAGGACTCTGTCGATCTGCGGATCTTGTTTCATTCAGCGTCGTCGTCGTCGATCCGATCTCCGATGACGCTTGTTCCCTGGTTCTTTCTTCACTTGCACATCTTCTTCGGCGAACTCACGGTGAAATCCGGAGTCGCCAAGCGATCCAGGCACGCGCACCATCCGTCAAAATCTGGTTAAGACGGGATCAAACTTCCCAACAGCGCCCGAACACCAACTACCGGAGGGGGTACCCCGATCCGCGATTTGCTGAACTTCTCACCTTGTGTACCCGTTGGTGGGTTGGATCTGCTCTCTTAGCGCTCCGAAGAGATATAGCGATGTGACTCTTGAACGTCCTGGCGGGACGCGGGGATGGAGCAGCGCGGAAGTCTTCGCTCTGCTGCCGGTTAGGGATCCAGATCCCAAGCGATAAAGTCGAACTTGGATCTGGCGGCCGGGACTTGATCCGGGTCCGGTTGGTTGCCTTTGGGTGTGGTTGGCTCCTTCCTTTGCGATACTTGCCGCTTCCTGTAGCGGGGATTCTGGGGTTGAGAGACTGAGGATCCTCGGGCCAAGTAATAACAATAACTCCGTCGGATCCGATATCAACACTTGAAGGTAGATCACTAGTGTAAGGCAAATCTGGCCAATGTATTATCCAGACTTACACAAACAACCAGTTCAACTACTTGTAGACTTGCCGACACCTTGTAGGGCCAATGTAATTCCCGTTGGAAGATGGAAGCGAAGAACTTGTGCACTTGATGGCAAATTCAGTTCTGATTTACGGTTAAGTCCTATCTCGTCTCCTACCGTACCCTATGTATCCACCACTGCCGCGGATGACGGCTCTATACCTCTTCTATAACCTCCCCATCTCTGTAATCTTTGCTCGCGGCCGATCCCCGGATACATCTGGCGTAATCACCTGATCGCGTTATAGACATGATCCAAGATCTGAGATCCGGATCTGTCGATCTTGGATCCGGGTACCGAATAAATCTGTCCCGTATCTTGGTTCTCGCCCCTTGGTCCGGACACGCGTCTGACTTCTCCGCTGGCGCGTCATATCCACGTTGAAGTACGTCAAGTGTGTCACCCTCCTCGTGCCGCTTAGAGCGCGCCATCCGTTTTACCATGTCATCAGGTCCAGATCCATCACTCAGTCATATTCCCGGAACTGTGACCTCTTGTCTCAGACAATCTCATCTGGGCGTCTCATTCTTGAAAACGCGCATCACCACAGCTGCACTTGATGGAACTCAATGTTCTCACGAAAAATGGCGATGTCGGCAGCGATACCGCGGTAATGCTTCGTGCAGTTGAGCGCGAATCCCGTCGGTAGAACATACACTTCCACTTTGAAGCCATGCTGTTTGTGTTTCGCGCTGTAGAACTCGGATCGTTCCTTTTGAGTACCCGACGGCATATTCGACTGCTGAAATGTGGCATCGGTCGCATATCGAGCGCATGGATGCTCCTTGAATACGTTGCCGGTAAGTTGCAGACGTTTCATTGTGTCTCGATTCGCGTACGACTCGACGAAGAGCTCGTAGAGGTGTGGCGACAGAACGTTGAGGTAGTTCATGATCATCTTTTCGAAGGTGCCCGATTTCTCATAGAACGTCCTCGCCGCGACATCCCATTCACCTCAGCTTTTCAAGGCGGTTAAGGTCATGAACAGCATGTCTTTTCCCGAGTGGCGGCACTTTTTCCCACGTCCGACATTCCATGAAGTAGCCATGAAGTCGCCAATATCGCACCACAACCGGTTGATCTCTGTTGGCGAGAAATTGGTCATGGTGGTGATTGCAGCCGCACCTCCCGTCTCAACGAAGGTGTCCATAACTGGTGTGGGCGAGTCTTCTTCCTCATCGGAGTTGTCAAATCTATCAGAGGCCAACTCATCGTGGCGAGCACGCTTTCGTTGACGCTCGGCCTCAAGTTCACAGATCAGGAAATCCCCGCAGCAGCACTGCGAGTAACAGCCCCGTATGAGCATTGCCACCGGCGTGCACAAGCCATGGGCTCTCAGAAGCTGAGGTCAGACGACGACGAAATGGTGCAGGGGTTGGCGGCCGACGAGACGAGGACGAAGCTTGAGTCATGAGTGCATCGTGTCGGCGTGGTAGACGGTGGGAAGAGCGAAATATTGTAGGGCCTTGCTGGGCGGAGAGTGTTTTGGAAAGTGGAGAGACACCAACTATAACCCAGCGCGTCCTCGCATTGACCCCGTGTCTGATCACTACCTTAATGGCGCGTAGCTAACCTGCTGTCGAGACCTTTACCGGGGTTCTGGTCTATCAGCGGATAAACTGGAGCTTACTCGGTCTCAGGTACTCAAGCAGTTGTCCAGTCTCGGCAGTATATGGATAATGCAGTGCAGGTGGTTACAGCACTAGTACATACAAACTGCCAAAAAGGTCTAATAATCCTGATACATGGCCTCTGTCTGACAATGTCGGTATCATGCTAATCCTGATATATGTATGGGGCCATGTTGGATCAACGGATCAACGTGTAGTAGTGGTTACTCCGAACCACTGTGCGTGAATGTTGAACTAGCATGCAGCCTTTTGACTACAGTAGTTCTCGCTAAATATTAGGGATTGGAGTGAGTCTGCCTCCTGTCATTGTCGGGATCTCTAAAATTAGAAAGCTGAAGTTGTATTATCAGAGGAATCTGACCAAAAGCAAAAATTGACGTGTAATTATGTCAGTTCTTGAGGGTCTATTAGATTTTGGAGATGAGCTGTGGAGCTGGTGCTGTTTTTGATTTTTGTGATTTTTGACAAGCATGCAAACTCTGAAATAAGTTTCAGAGCACATTGACTGGTAGCTTTCTCCAATAGTGCACTGAGGAGCCGAGACATCGTGGGTGTACATCGTGGGTGTCTACAAGAATGACCAAGATGACCGCGCCAAGTAGCGCCACCATGACACCATGTTGTCGACAAATACGACAAGAAAAATGGTCATGGCGACTACCTGTACAACTTACCGTACAACTACACATACTCACAATATATTGCCTTGTCATAGTTGACCGTTCGTCTGATCGAGCTGCAAATTCACGGAATCCACGCCGCAGAGTTCCGGTGGAGGCGGCATATCACTGAAGAAAACGCTAGCCAAACTGGCAACGAGAATACTGATTTAAGTGCACATGGCTGGAGTCGAGAGTCCGTGGGTTTCTTGCTTGACGTGGTGCTATACCTTACCTCGAGCTATTTTTTCGTGTTGAAAATCTTTACATCTGCCAGGTCTTCAGCATCGTACGATTCGAGAATTTGCCTCGGGGAGTCAGTGAATAGATGGAGGAAGGAAAAGGCATCTACCATCGCCATCGTCAACAACCAACAACCAAAAACAAAAGAGGGAATACCGGTAGCGATCAATTCGACTCGAATTTCGAGAGGTCTGTTATTCGCTCAAAAATCACAGGTTGCATGTTCAGAGTCTGACTGAACTTCAGACACGACACTTTCGCAGCAGTCAGCCAGCACGATTACTAGGCACGGATAAATGCATCACCCTCACGGGATAGTAGTTCTGACATTCAATTTTGTTTCTTACGTACTCAAATATGTTTTTGCCTACCCCTCTTTCATTGCCATTGTTGGCGGCGAGCATTAGACCCAGCGCATTTGCTTCTCAGTGTTCACCTCTGGTTCGACGAGTGTTTTCAGGATATGACAGGGGCCGGGACCGGTCTAAATGGAGCTCTTGACACTGCAAGGTTTCTTACACTCGCCTTCCAAGGCCATGCTTCTTGCGCCACTCCGCGTTGTACGCTTCAGTCTTCGCTTTCTTGCTTGCCTTTTTGCCCGCGTTGACGACGGCTTGCCACGCAGCGTACTGATCGTCTGAGAGCCTTACAGCACCGGCAGAAATGCCACTGAAAGAAAGGCCCCAACTTTTAGCCAAGGATTTAAGCTCCGAGGTCCCTCCGCGTTCCTCCAAATCAGCGAGGTCGTTGGAGTCATCCTCGACAGGCTCGCTGTAACTCCTCAGAAGTCGCTGGCTCGGGCCACCGCGCGCCACCGTGGAGATCTTGGCCTGGTTGGAATCCATGGTCACAGCGATGGCCTCGCTTGCGAAGAGGAAGGACGCCGCGGCAACCACCAAAACTTGAGAGAGACGCATGGGGTTCGTTCGTTGTTGGACTTGAAGACTCGAGCACAGGAAAGCAAATTGCAAAGTGAGGATCGAAACAGGTACCGGTATGTACATGTATTACCGGTAAAGGTGCGCCTACCATACCGTACATACTGTACTGTTGTCTACAGCACGTGGTTATACATGTACCTACCGGTACCAGTACACAGTAAACTGTACCGTAAGCCACAGCGTCAATACGACAGTATCAAGCTTAAAGCTTACTGTGCAGTATCCGGATACAGTACGTATTCAAACTTTGAATACGTTGAATTTCAAAGCCTACAATTCTCATACACTGTCTTTGTACACATATTCAAAGCCTGCGATTATCACACACTGTCTTTGTACACATATTCAAAGCCTGGGATTACTTATTGCCAGGCTCAATTTGAGCGCCAAACGTCTGTACCGGTATCAACGTTTGAAGTGCCACGACAGGCTGTTGAACAGCGGGTGGGGCGTCGGTGCTCGCACGTACATGTACGGTATGCGATATCCATAAGGCACGGCCAGTTCAGAAGTTTGGCATCCGGCAACATTATAACAGCGAAACATTCCGACGAAGATACAGCAACATTTTAATAACGTTCATTGGGCAACAAAGTCACGCGTTGCACGAAGAATCTGAATTTCAGGCGAAACGACAAGAAGGGAAACCTCTTTCAGTTTGTGTGTAGTAAAATGCTCGTATTTGTGCCGCGTAACCGCGAGCAGATGAATAAACGTACATGAATTTGCACTGTCAAGTTGTCAATGGCCTCTTTGCCTGCTTCCTCCCTGTTGGCCAGGCCGATGACGACTCCAGTGTACAAGCAGGCAGTGAACCTTCGCGGAACATACATCTGAGCTAATTGGTTAATAGACACTGTGTCGTACGGCACATTGGTATCGAGTTTTCTCAAGTAAAATACATACATACCGGAACATGTATTATAGGTTCTTGGTACTTTCTCTTAGCACAATATTAATACTTAAGAGGCCTGCTTATCTGGACCGGTTATCAGAATCTGGGACAAACTCTGGAACTTAGTAATATCCTGGTGTACTTATTCACTTATCGATCCACCGACTCAGGCTTAACTATGGACTTAATACTACCTGTCAAACTTCAAACTATATGCTCGATGGGGATTTTTAATACATTTGTTAATGAAAAGTATAAACTATCATACTTGTTCAGCGCAAATATGGCCTCGGGTCGATGTCTGCGTCCACGCCGCTTCTTGCTCCTCACGTTGCTGTTTCCGCAGTGTCGTGAACGCCACCAAAGGGTCTTCGTGCTACGCTGCTTCTATCCTAGTCGGTGTCAATCACTATCGTGGAGTGCCGACGCGAAAAAATCAGCGTCACCACAACCGCCGAGCTTGCCGAGCGAGTTGAGATTCACCCTCCTCAATTTTGAAGTAGAAAAGACCAACACATAGCCCACATACAAAACTAAGTGAATCCAGTTTGTAATAATAGTCACATCTTATTAAGTAATCCCAGGCTTTGAATATGTGTACAAAGACAGTGTATGAGAATTGTAGGCTTTGAAATTCAACGTATTCAAAGTTTGAATACGTACTGTATCCGGATACTGCACAGTAAGCTTTAAGCTTGATACTGTCGTATTGACGCTGTGGCTTACGGTACAGTTTACTGTGTACTGGTACCGGTAGGTACATGTATAACCACGTGCTGTAGACAACAGTACAGTATGTACGGTATGGTAGGCGCACCTTTACCGGTAATACATGTACATACCGGTACCTGTTTCGATCCTCACTTTGCAATTTGCTTTCCTGTGCTCGAGTCTTCAAGTCCAACAACGAACGAACCCCATGCGTCTCTCTCAAGTTTTGGTGGTTGCCGCGGCGTCCTTCCTCTTCGCAAGCGAGGCCATCGCTGTGACCATGGATTCCAACCAGGCCAAGATCTCCACGGTGGCGCGCGGTGGCCCGAGCCAGCGACTTCTGAGGAGTTACAGCGAGCCTGTCGAGGATGACTCCAACGACCTCGCTGATTTGGAGGAACGCGGAGGGACCTCGGAGCTTAAATCCTTGGCTAAAAGTTGGGGCCTTTCTTTCAGTGGCATTTCTGCCGGTGCTGTAAGGCTCTCAGACGATCAGTACGCTGCGTGGCAAGCCGTCGTCAACGCGGGCAAAAAGGCAAGCAAGAAAGCGAAGACTGAAGCGTACAACGCGGAGTGGCGCAAGAAGCATGGCCTTGGAAGGCGAGTGTAAGAAACCTTGCAGTGTCAAGAGCTCCATTTAGACCGGTCCCGGCCCCTGTCATATCCTGAAAACACTCGTCGAACCAGAGGTGAACACTGAGAAGCAAATGCGCTGGGTCTAATGCTCGCCGCCAACAATGGCAATGAAAGAGGGGTAGGCAAAAACATATTTGAGTACGTAAGAAACAAAATTGAATGTCAGAACTACTATCCCGTGAGGGTGATGCATTTATCCGTGCCTAGTAATCGTGCTGGCTGACTGCTGCGAAAGTGTCGTGTCTGAAGTTCAGTCAGACTCTGAACATGCAACCTGTGATTTTTGAGCGAATAACAGACCTCTCGAAATTCGAGTCGAATTGATCGCTACCGGTATTCCCTCTTTGTTTTTGGTTGTTGGTTGTTGACGATGGCGATGGTAGATGCCTTTTCCTTCCTCCACCTATTCACTGACTCCCCGAGGCAAATTCTCGAATCGTACGATGCTGAAGACCTGGCAGATGTAAAGATTTTCAACACGAAAAAATAGCTCGAGGTAAGGTATAGCACCACGTCAAGCAAGAAACCCACGGACTCTCGACTCCAGCCATGTGCACTTAAATCAGTATTCTCGTTGCCAGTTTGGCTAGCGTTTTCTTCAGTGATATGCCGCCTCCACCGGAACTCTGCGGCGTGGATTCCGTGAATTTGCAGCTCGATCAGACGAACGGTCAACTATGACAAGGCAATATATTGTGAGTATGTGTAGTTGTACGGTAAGTTGTACAGGTAGTCGCCATGACCATTTTTCTTGTCGTATTTGTCGACAACATGGTGTCATGGTGGCGCTACTTGGCGCGGTCATCTTGGTCATTCTTGTAGACACCCACGATGTACACCCACGATGTCTCGGCTCCTCAGTGCACTATTGGAGAAAGCTACCAGTCAATGTGCTCTGAAACTTATTTCAGAGTTTGCATGCTTGTCAAAAATCACAAAAATCAAAAACAGCACCAGCTCCACAGCTCATCTCCAAAATCTAATAGACCCTCAAGAACTGACATAATTACACGTCAATTTTTGCTTTTGGTCAGATTCCTCTGATAATACAACTTCAGCTTTCTAATTTTAGAGATCCCGACAATGACAGGAGGCAGACTCACTCCAATCCCTAATATTTAGCGAGAACTACTGTAGTCAAAAGGCTGCATGCTAGTTCAACATTCACGCACAGTGGTTCGGAGTAACCACTACTACACGTTGATCCGTTGATCCAACATGGCCCCATACATATATCAGGATTAGCATGATACCGACATTGTCAGACAGAGGCCATGTATCAGGATTATTAGACCTTTTTGGCAGTTTGTATGTACTAGTGCTGTAACCACCTGCACTGCATTATCCATATACTGCCGAGACTGGACAACTGCTTGAGTACCTGAGACCGAGTAAGCTCCAGTTTATCCGCTGATAGACCAGAACCCCGGTAAAGGTCTCGACAGCAGGTTAGCTACGCGCCATTAAGGTAGTGATCAGACACGGGGTCAATGCGAGGACGCGCTGGGTTATAGTTGGTGTCTCTCCACTTTCCAAAACACTCTCCGCCCAGCAAGGCCCTACAATATTTCGCTCTTCCCACCGTCTACCACGCCGACACGATGCACTCATGACTCAAGCTTCGTCCTCGTCTCGTCGGCCGCCAACCCCTGCACCATTTCGTCGTCGTCTGACCTCAGCTTCTGAGAGCCCATGGCTTGTGCACGCCGGTGGCAATGCTCATACGGGGGCTGTTACTCGCAGTGCTGCTGCGGGGATTTCCTGATCTGTGAACTTGAGGCCGAGCGTCAACGAAAGCGTGCTCGCCACGATGAGTTGGCCTCTGATAGATTTGACAACTCCGATGAGGAAGAAGACTCGCCCACACCAGTTATGGACACCTTCGTTGAGACGGGAGGTGCGGCTGCAATCACCACCATGACCAATTTCTCGCCAACAGAGATCAACCGGTTGTGGTGCGATATTGGCGACTTCATGGCTACTTCATGGAATGTCGGACGTGGGAAAAAGTGCCGCCACTCGGGAAAAGACATGCTGTTCATGACCTTAACCGCCTTGAAAAGCTGAGGTGAATGGGATGTCGCGGCGAGGACGTTCTCTGAGAAATCGGGCACCTTCGAAAAGATGATCATGAACTACCTCAACGTTCTGTCGCCACACCTCTACGAGCTCTTCGTCGAGTCGTACGCGAATCGAGACACAATGAAACGTCTGCAACTTACCGGCAACGTATTCAAGGAGCATCCATGCGCTCGATATGTGACCGATACCACATTTCAGCAGTCGAATATGCCGTCGGGTACTCAAAAGGAACGATCCGAGTTCTACAGCGCGAAACACAAACAGCATGGCTTCAAAGTGGAAGTGTATGTTCTACCGACGGGATTCGCGCTCAACTGCACGAAGCATTACCGCGGTATCGCTGCCGACATCGCCATTTTCGTGAGAACATTGAGTTCCATCAAGTGCAGCTGTGGCGATGCGCGTTTTCAAGAATGAGACGCCCAGATGAGATTGTCTGAGACAAGAGGTCACAGTTCCGGGAATATGACTGAGTGATGGATCTGGACCTGATGACATGGTAAAACGGATGGCGCGCTCTAAGCGGCACGAGGAGGGTGACACACTTGACGTACTTCAACGTGGATATGACGCGCCAGCGGAGAAGTCAGACGCGTGTCCGGACCAAGGGGCGAGAACCAAGATACGGGACAGATTTATTCGGTACCCGGATCCAAGATCGACAGATCCGGATCTCAGATCTTGGATCATGTCTATAACGCGATCAGGTGATTACGCCAGATGTATCCGGGGATCGGCCGCGAGCAAAGATTACAGAGATGGGGAGGTTATAGAAGAGGTATAGAGCCGTCATCCGCGGCAGTGGTGGATACATAGGGTACGGTAGGAGACGAGATAGGACTTAACCGTAAATCAGAACTGAATTTGCCATCAAGTGCACAAGTTCTTCGCTTCCATCTTCCAACGGGAATTACATTGGCCCTACAAGGTGTCGGCAAGTCTACAAGTAGTTGAACTGGTTGTTTGTGTAAGTCTGGATAATACATTGGCCAGATTTGCCTTACACTAGTGATCTACCTTCAAGTGTTGATATCGGATCCGACGGAGTTATTGTTATTACTTGGCCCGAGGATCCTCAGTCTCTCAACCCCAGAATCCCCGCTACAGGAAGCGGCAAGTATCGCAAAGGAAGGAGCCAACCACACCCAAAGGCAACCAACCGGACCCGGATCAAGTCCCGGCCGCCAGATCCAAGTTCGACTTTATCGCTTGGGATCTGGATCCCTAACCGGCAGCAGAGCGAAGACTTCCGCGCTGCTCCATCCCCGCGTCCCGCCAGGACGTTCAAGAGTCACATCGCTATATCTCTTCGGAGCGCTAAGAGAGCAGATCCAGCCCACCAACGGGTACACAAGGTGAGAAGTTCAGCAAATCGCGGATCGGGGTACCCCCTCCGTTAGTTGGTGTTCGGGCGCTGTTGGGAAGTTGGATCCCGTCTTAACCAGATTTTGACGGATGGTGCGCGTGCCTGGATCGCTTGGCGACTCCGGATTTCACCGTGAGTTCGCCGAAGAAGATGTGCAAGTGAAGAAAGAACCAGGGGAACAAGCGTCATCGGAGATCGGATCGACGACGACGACGCTGAATGAAACAAGATCCGCAGATCGACAGAGTCCTGAGAGGAGCTCTGTCGACAGACAAGAAGAGGTAGACCCAGACCCGGATCTAGAAGAGAAACCTCTATCTCCTCCCCAGGTCCCTTCGGGGACCCCGCAGAGTGATGAGGTAAAGGTTAAGCCTGAACCATATTTATTCGCAAACCCACCAGTGCCAAGATCCACCACGAAGAAGAAGAAGAACAAAGCTGCGCGGAAGAAATTGAAGGCCTCAGAGTCAGAGACCGAAGATCGTGGTGAATCGGTGTTACTCTGGAAAGAAGGATCACTGGAGTATATGTATCATCGGAAGAACTTGGACGAGTTCCTACTTCGAGATCCGATCTTCTACTTGGCGAATATGTTCGAATATTTGATATTTCCAAAATGATTACGCAATAATCAGTTTCAACTAATCAAAACACACCTAAAAGACGAAATAGGAAAAGCACAGCCGAATCAGAGGTATCACACAAAAAGTGGTATTTTCACACAGGTAAGCGACAGGCGCCACACAGAGGGCGCCATGCTTACGCTTCATCTGGCACGTGAACCCCAAACGTGCAACTACACTCTAATACTGCAACAGCGACCATTCTCAACGAGCAGCCCTGCAGTCGAAGACTGCACGCACACACACACGAGGCCACAGATCGACACCTTCACTGCGAGGCTCCGAGGGTAATACTTGTGTGCGCGACTGGTACGGTGGTTATGCAAGAAGTTCAGGTTACGAGAGATGTTTAACGTTGATGCTACGACTATGTATGTGCATTTCAGGTTGCAGACGCCATACAGGAGGCCACAGCTCCGCCGGGGAGCTCTGACGCAAAGCTCCAAGGGCAATACTTGTGAGTGTGACTGGTGCGGTACCTTTGGTGTTGGTGAAGGTTGTGGGCGTTAACTAACTACGATGCTCCGCCAATGTATTCGGCAGCAGGAGTTCTAGTGAATCGTATCCGTTTTCATTTCAGGTAGTCTGTGATGGCGCCGCCGATTCCGTGGCGCGAGCTAGCGTTGCTGGTTCCTGCGACAGATGCCGAAGATATGGTTGGTGAAGGAAAATTGCCCCGTTCAGGCAAGAGTCAACTCGTGAATTGCACGATGTGCGCCGTAGGTATACCGCATCCGATGCGGTATAAGAGGCTTGATTGCACGTCGAAAGCGTGCAAAGCAATGTTTCCTGGGATAGATTGTAAATGGAGGGGGAAATGACGACGTGTAGTAATTCAAGCTTGGTGTCGATTTACGTGGATGGCGAGCACCTCTCTAATGCAAAAGAGACTACAACCCGTGGGTTAAAGAAGACTCACAAGCAGTACTGTAAAATGATGGCAGCGGAAGGACTCAAACCCCTCCGCATCCGGAATGGCTTGCGCATCAAGTTTGATATTCCGTGTGACGAGATGCCTGCACTGTCAACTGTCCAGAACTTCGTTTACAATTACGCAAAGAAAAAACTGGGCAACCACGATCGAGTGCAAGACATCACTTCGCTCGTGCGCGAAAGGGTGAATCCGTCGTGGACTGATAACGAAAACGAGCCGACAACCTTCACGTGGAATTATGACATAGATGGCAACGCGGATCCCGGAAACGGGACGGACAAGAAGCCGTTCATCGTTGGGGTGACCACGAAATCTCTCCTTAGACGGCTTGACCGTCCTCCTGGGAGTTTTATATTGCGCACCGATGCTACGTACAAGCTCTCACAGAAAGGTTACCCTGTGTTAGTGATTGGAATCTCAGATTGCTGTCGGACATTTCACCTAGTGGCGTTTTGCATTGTGTCGCAAACTACTGAGGCCGTATTCACAGCTGCGCTGGCTGCGTTCAGCAAGTTATTTACCATTGTGACCGGGAAATCCATTCAAGTGGCACACATCATGGGCGATGCGGACGATGCTCAGTTCAACGCACTGCAAACGGTGTTTGGGCCAACGTCAAACTACAATTTCCTGAACGTGAACAAGCGCCTAAAAACAATGCCAGACGTGACAGCGGCAACAATTAGACGCGACATTTACAACATGAATTTTATCGAAAGAAGAGTTTCTACAGCTAGCAGACCAATCTCGAAAGCGGTGGATTGATCTTCCGGATCCTCCGGGGTTCTCAACATATTTCGCGCAGGAATGGTTTAGCAAGCGCTACTACATATGGCAGTGTTGTTGGACTCAGCCGGGTTTTGCCACCACAAATAACCCGGTTGAGCAGTTCAACAGACACATCAAACAGCACTATTCACTGCATTTAAAGTTGAAGACCGGAACGTTGATCCGTCTCCTCTCAGTGTGCCACTAGTGAAACTATAAGTGGAAACACTTTTCGTGATACTGTGGAGCCTTCAACTACACTAGCTACACGGATGCGAGAACTTGCCCGTGGCAAGCTACTCATAGAGAACCTCGATTTCCAGTACAGCGAGGGTGCGTAATGACAAAACCCGCCAAACGCGTGTTTGTACCCGCCAAAAGGCGTACAGAAGAATATCTTGCTTTGACTGCTCAGCTTGGTGTGAACTATGCGCGCATGGAAATAGAGAGCCAACCACCAATCGGCTGGGCAGTTGATGTTGTAAGACGGACATGCAGCTGTAAATACTGGGTCAAGCTCGCTTACTGCATCCACTTACTGTTTGCTATGCAGTGCTCTGCACTAGTTGACTCAATGGGACGAGAAGTTTTGATGAATCGTTCAGTTGCAAGAAAGCGATCCCGAGCTGTAGCTCTAGGAGCCTCCGTGGTGGGACGCCCCCGTAAGAATGGTTCAGCGCTGTTGCGTGGTAGGTGACAAGCCGAAGAGCTACACTCCACGACAGGTCAAATCAGCCACCCCTAGTTGCTACTGTAACTCTGTCAATATTTCGAGTTGACGCTCGCTGTTTGGATATGTTCGATCTATGATTGGTAGAAATACGCTACTTGTGTTAACGCGCTGGTTTTAGCAATCCTTGGCATGGCTCCCATAAAAGTGGCCATTTTGGCCCTGCGCCAGATTAAATCAACCATGTAGGTACATACAAAAATCAAGTATATCTTTAGGATGGTGAAATTGGTAGTGTATGGAGTACAGGTACACACGCCTGGATGGAGAGCTGATGGGGTCATTTCGCAAGCTGCGAGGGACGAGGAAGCCCCCTCTACCTAAGGCGAAGCCTCCTCCACCTGTATAGAAGCATCCCACACCCACCACGAAGAAGCCAAGGCTGACGGAGAGCGAGCGCGGACGAATCGAACGTCTCTACCTACGCTGGGGTCAGTGGTCGATATATTGCCCTCTAATGCATCAGATCTAAATCCGAAAGGGAATTGTGGTCCATTAAAGGCTGTACTGTTTGAGGCTTGGGAAGCTATTCATACTGGCTTGCTAATGTCTCTCATTGAATCAATGCGCCGCTGCTGCTTTGAAGTCATAGTCAAGAAAGGTAACAAGACGTACTACCAATTTCACCATCCTAAAGATATACTTGATTTTTGTATGTACCTACATGGCTGATTTAATCTGGCGCAGTGCCAAAATGACCACTTGAATGGGAGCCATGCCAAGGATTGCTAAAACCAGCGCGTTAACACAAGTAGCGTATTTCCACCAATCATAGATCGAACATATCCAAACATCGAGCGTCAACTCGAAATATTGACAGAGTTGCAGTAGCAAATAGGAGTGGCTGATTTAACCTGGTGCGGAGTGTACATAGTGCCATAGCGTCCATCTTAATCACGTTACAAAACCACAATTCGAAATAGATCCTTTCATTCTCTTAATATCCGTTTCCAACACACACTTCGAGTCATCTTACCAGAATACACACGTACGCCGTTACAGCATCGTAGTTAATCATCACATTGAACCTGCTCAACATGTACAAACCCCGTACCCGTCGCTCGCTTTCGGGTAACTCTCGGAGCCTCGCGTTCGAGCTGTCACCGTCGAGCTGTGGCCCCCGTAGGCCATGTACGACACGAAATACACGGAAATAGACTTAGCATTGTCAGTAGACATCTATCACCACCTACACCACCTGAATAAGAACCGTACTAGTCATGAGCACACGTATTGCCCTCGGAGCCTCGCGGCAGAGCTGTCACCGCTAAGGTATAGCTGGTGTTCGATGCCTGGTCCGACTGTATGCAGATTAAATGGACTCCATTGGTAAAATACGAGTCGTCGATTGGTCAGAAATACTGTTGGTTGGCCAGGTTTTGTGCTGGTGTGGATCCGTCAACTTTTGTGTGATTGGCCACGCTTCTGTGTGATAATACCAGGGTTCTTTGTGAAGCTATTAATACCACAAAGCTATGTGAGACCACCCCATCCCGATGTGAAAAAATGCACTTTGTGTGTCAAAACCACACTTTCATGTGATTCTACCACCTTGTCCACCTAAAACGAAAAAGATTAGTGATCACTCGCATTTATATTAACAGACCTCGTTGGTCGGCGGCACTAGGGCAACCGCAGAAGTTGGCTAAACACTGGGCAGCACTGACGATGCGATGCTCATTTACTCGTGCGCGATTTTCCTATAGATGTGCACGTTAGTAGAAGCTCCTCCGGGTGTATCCTCAGCCCGCCATCCAAATATATAAACCTTTCCATAACTCGTACTTACTGCGGAGTACTTAAGTACAATATGCTATTACTTGTAATATTCACGTGGAATACGGTATGCATAATAAATGCAGGGGTATGCATAATATCCGAGACAGATATTTATGCATAATATATGCAGGGAACAGGTATTTACTACATGTAGGCCCACCAACATAATTGGCATACTACGCAATCGACGGCCAAGGGCATCCGCACCATCGACTACTCCAGCTGGCCCCAGCACAACAACGTGCTACACATGAGGCGACGACAATGATGTCAGGCCACACCATGAGCCGAGACCTTGAGCAAAACTACCCTGGGAATTTGTTCACCGACGGATTTGTCAGCACCCGAAGCTTGAACACAGAGGTCAGTGACCGGTAGAGCGGGTCGAACTGTCCAAGTAGAACGAGTAGCCACGAAACCCACGCCGTACTTCTTGAGTGTTTGAAGACCTTGGGCAATGCAGCCTCGGTTGTGACCGTCGTGGAGGCGATGATGAGCAGTTCCTTCGTGACCACTAGGAACTCCACGGGACAATGCTGTGGGGTCGCTACGTCTTGCAGGGTGAAGAGCTACGCACAGAAGATGAGCCCTTTACCAGCGCATATAGGGCAGTACGGTATGCATAATATACGCACGTGCATCAGCATAATACAGATTAACCTGTCCTAAATGATACCTGACAAGCCTGATACACTGCTATATCTGATACGAAGTCGGTCCACCGACGTGGTAGTCAGTTAAATGTATGGAGTAAATCTGATACCTATCAAACCTGATATCTGATAGCCAATTTGGCGGGATTTGATACTACCTAGCCGGGGTTAAAGTAGTTCGTAATGGATGTCTGAGTAGTTTTCTCTTCTTGGTCGAGACAAATGTCCTCGGGCACTCGTAGCTGTAGCTTCCAAAGGTCTTTCAGCAGCTTTTCATCGAGTTCAGGGTGCTCGGGCAGCAAAATGTAGTACCGTAGTATCAGATGGTTACTGCTGTTTTGCATCAAGTGGTGGTTGTAGCTTGGACAATCGCTACCGTCTTCTGCCAAATATGATAGTATTGCTATACCTGATACGGCCGTTGTCCACGGATGCTATCAGGTGTGCCAGGTTAATCTGTATATGATACAGATATGTACAAGACTTCATAATATTCTATTCAGGTAGTACATTTGACTGAGTGTCCCTCGGGAATATAGCCACAGTGCGGAGCCTTGCGCTAGCGAAGCTTGGTGTCCGGATGGAGTACCATGCACCACGCACATAGGGTGAGGTTGGAGGAATAAGTCCGCTCCAGTCGTGCAGCCGCACATGCTCATGGGTACATGAAACGATATAATACCTCGCCGTCATTGAGCAGCAGCGCTGTTGTCGGATAGATCGAATACGCATGAGCAAGCTGCAGCTCGCCTTCACACATGGTGTTCATGCGGATGGGGCTACCTTTCAGAGAAAAACATCCAAAATGTTGCTCGAACGGTCTGGATAAATCATCTGCTGCAGGTAAAATACGATTATAAGTGATACCATATCATAGAGGTATTTTGTCGTTATCTTCTGCGGATGGTTCAACCGCCACAAAAAAATAATCGATCCGGTTATAAAGTATAGCTGGGTTTTAAAGCTTACCGTATTTGCTGAAGTGTTCATATCGTATTACGAAAGGTATGCGAAATGCAAGGATTCAGACCTCGTTGCAATCCTGGTGGACTCTGGATATAGGAATATCTGGAATAAGACAGTAAAACATTTTCCGACCTAACCCTTAGGCTGAATACACTTCATTCATTGGCTAAGAAGTTGTTCCTGGAATATAGTTATCCTGACTTGAAAAGTCAGGATAACGTTAATCGGCGGGAATAACTTGCGCAAGTTCATATGTAAGCTTTGACGCTTGTTCACATCTCGCCAGCTACTCGACTGCTCGAAAAACGTCGGCAGATGTTCGAGGTGCAGGAGGCGCTGGACGCCCAGAATGAGGGGTTTGCGCGCCATGAAGACGCTTTCCACCGACGAGAGGAAGGGCTACGCAAGAATGACCTGGGGCTACAGGTCACCTGTAACAGGAGTCTACCGAAATGTCGGGGCGCGTTCCGCACGCCAAGTACATCAGACTTCCCACACGCGATCGCTAAGGCTTCGACTTCATATTGGCATTGTCTTCTTCAGTCTGTGCCTCGTCAGCCTTGGTCAGATGTACACCAGGTTCCAGTGGTGTCAGGCACGACTTTGCGTTTTCTTGACCGAACTTCTTGATGATCGACGTCGTGTACGCCTGCTGACTGATGGTCAATGATCTGCGCTCCATGTTGTAGTCAATCTCGATGCCGAGAATGAAACGTTCCCTTCCGAGGTCCTTAATCCGGAACTTCTCGGCGATCCCGGCCTTCACTGACGCAATAACAGCTTTCTCACGCGATGCAATCAACATGTCATCAACGTAGAGGCACACCACGCACTCGTCGTCTCCATCTCCTCTCGTGTAGACGCACGGGTCAGCATCAGCAGCTGTAAATCCCATGTCCTTGAGGTGCTTGTCAATGGTCTCGTTCCATACACGAGACGCCTGCTTGAGCCCGTACAGACTTTGTAGCAGTAGACACACGACGTCGTCCTCGCCTTCAGCATTAGCCAACGTCAGAAGCTCTCGAAGACCTTGTGGAAGTTCCATGTAGATCTCCTCTTCAAGCTTGCCATACAGAAACGAGGTGTCGATGTCACACTGCTCGATCTCCATTCCGTCCGCGCAGCACTTTGCCAGCTTTGCACGGATCGAGTTCAAGTAAGCCACCGGCGAGTACGTTTCCTCGTAATCGATACCATGACGTTGCGAGTACCCTTTGGCAACCAGGTGAGCCTTGTGACGAACGACTTGCCCCTTCTCATTGCGCTTCAATGGCGAGCAGCTCGTCGCTTGGGATGACACGACCCTGGGTCACCTTTTGACGCTTGTTTCCAATGGCAGAATGAGCAACAACCTGCTTCTTACGTCCTCCAGCTTCCTCCGGATCGTTGGTCTCTTCAATGTGTCGAGCACGCGAGCGAGTGATCATCGGATGATCCGGGACAGAAACGATTGCGCCTTCTGTAACCACCTCATGTTGAAGTGGGATCATCTCATGGTGAGAGTTTGCGACGGTTCATAGCTCGGAGTAGTAGCTTTAGGGACAGTGACATCATTCCCGCCATCGTTATCTTCATCATCGATCTCTGCCATGAAGTCATCCGGGCTAGTGGTCTCCACGAGCTTGACAGTGCGAACGATTTGTACTTTTCCCGAGGCCACATTGAGTACGCGGTATCCTTTGACACCATCCTCGTAGCCCATGAATCGGCACTTGAAAGCCTTGGCGTCCAGGTTGCGGCGCTTCTCGTCAGCAATGTATGCGTAGCCAAGTGCACCAAACACCTTCAGGTTCTTGAGCTGAGGTTTCTTCTGGTACACGATCTCGTACGGCGTCTTCACAGTCACGGTGTTGGGAATACTGTTGATGATCCACGCAGACGTGTTGACTACTTCAGCCCACCACTTCTTGTCGATGCCTTCGTGATAGAGTATGCAACGAGCCATCTCGACGAGGCTCCGGTTCATGCGCTCAGCCAGTCCATTCTGCTGAGGCGTGTACGGCACCGTCTTCTCATGGCGGATGCCTTCCTTGGTCAGGTACTCTTTGAAGAGTTGACCCGTATACTCTCCGCCATTGTCCGAGCGGAGACGCTTGATCTTGTTGACCGGTAGCGTTTTCCAAATCGGCCTTGAACATTTTGAACTTCGCCAAGACTTCCGACTTCTTCTTCATGAAGTACACCGTGACGTGACGTGCGTAGTCGTCGATAAACATGACGACGTACATACAATCTCCCGGTGTCTTCGTCTGCATTGGTCCCATCACGTCAGAGTGGACAAGGTCCAGGAGTCCCGCACTCTTGACGGTCTTTCGGGCTTGCGAGGGAAGTTGTCCTCGTGCATCTTTCCCATGCAGCAACCTGCACAAACGTCCGCAGTCGTAGGTGCTTCCATAACCCGCGGCAACCCATCTGCCATGGTGAGTAGCTGCTCGTAGCGCTTGTACAGGATGTGACCTAGGCGTGCGTGCAACACGCTCCACGGCTCCTTACGAGGTGTCGTTGCAGCACGACATACTTCGTCCCCACTGTCTTCAGCTTGTAGACATTTCCACATCGCTTGGCCTCCATGACGTTTACGTCGCCAAAGCGAAAGACACACTTGTTCTTGCTGAACTCCGCCACGACGTTTTTCTCGGCCAGCTTCGCTACCAAGATTAGGCTTCCATCAACCTCAGGGATGTACAGAACATCCGACAGTGTGACAGACGTCCCGTCCATCAGCGATTCATCCGAGGCTTCAAAACCAGAGAGGGCTTGGATCGCGTACGCCAACGTCATGTTCTCGAGGACGGTACTGATCATCCGGTACTCATCCGTCAGACTACCGAGCAGCAACACGAGCTGTCGGGTTTCATCCAAAGGCTCACCGATCGTCTCCATCTGCAAGACGATCTCCTTGAACTGGTCCACGTGAACCGCGAACCGCGTACCGGACTCCATCTTGAAGTTGTGCAACTTCATGGTGACGAGGAGTCGGTTCTTCAGCGTGTTCCGGTTGAACTGCTCCTCGAGCATGTGCCACGAGTCGACAGCCGATGTCGCTCCACGGATGTAGACTTGGTATGTGAGACTCACGTCTCCAGCGATCACACCAAGGGCTTTCAGATCGTCCATCTTCCATTGTGCCGTGGAGCGATCGCTCAGCGCGTCGAACTTCGGCTTGATGATGTGAGCCAGTAGTCCCTTGCGCGAGAGCTTTATCCTCATGTTGAACTCCCAGTGGAAGTAGTTGCCAACCACGAGTTTGACGGTGTCAGCGTAGCTTGGGCTCATATCCAATTGCGAATGTAGACGTAGCTTGGAAGTCGAGATGAGGGGTAGGAAGGAAATCCGAAAGTGAGTTCCATTTCCATTGAGTTAGACGTCCTAGTCCTGCTTGCTCTCTCCTACACATGTAGTTCTCCTATCTCCCTGTTTTCACTTGATCCAATTATGCAACGGACACACCAAACTGCAACGGACACGGTCCGCGTATACAATCATATGCGATTTGTATACTGCAACGGAAACACCAAACTGCAACGGACACGGTCGGTCTCGTCAATGTATATGCAAATCACCATCTGATGTGCAAGTTGAAGCCATCCGCCCAATCACCGTGCGCGATGCCAAAATATCCGCCAATCAGATTACACCGTTCGTGTCTCCCCAATAGCTGCCCCCACAGGCCACACGCCCGGCATGCGCAGGACGTGTGCCTAGAGGTACCCAGCCGAGCAGACGACGAAGTGCAATCGCAAGACTACCAATACCCGAAAATATTATGTATATTTGAATTACCATTAGCCCCTGCTTGGAGGAACGTGGAGGAAACTCGGGGCTTAAATCTAAGCCTGTCGAGGATGATTCCGATGACCTCGACGACTTGAAGGAACGCGGAGGAACCCCGGAGCTTAAATCCTTGGCTAAAAGTTGGGGACATTCTTTCAGTGACATTGCTTCCGGTACCGTGAAGCTCAAACCGAATCAGTTACCTTCGTGGCAATCCACCCTCAATGCGGGCATAAAAGCAAGCAAGAAATTGAAGCTTAAAGACTTCAACGCGGAGTGGCGCAAGAAGCATGGCCTTGGAAGGCGAGTGTAAGAAACCGCGTAGTGTCAACAGCTTCGTTTAGACCGGTCCTCCCCTGTCATACCCTGAAAACACTCGTCGCACCAAAGGTGAACACTGAGAAGCAAATGCGCTAGGTCTAGTGAACGCCGCCAATAATAGCAAAGAAAGAGGAGTAGGTAAAAGCGTACGTAAGAAATAAAATTGAATGGCAGATCTTCCCGCGACAAAGTAGCAATTCAATGAAACTCTTGGTAATCAATTTATTTATACAGGTACCATCATCAGCCGCTCCTTCATTGCTAGGAGTTTCCCGCAATGTGTTGTAGGTTTGGGTCTCCTCGCGGATCCCCCTTGTCCTCCTCTGCGATGGCTCGTTGCTCTCGCTTTGGGGCAAGTGGTGACAAACCTGAGGAAAGAGCGCATCGCTCTCGCGCTAAGGAACTGTGAGCTGCGCCTGCAGCTTCGCCACCTCCTGCTCTTTGCTCTTCCGCTGCTTGACTTCATCGCTGGCTTGCTGACTCGCTTGACTGCGCGATCGCGCATGGACTAATTCTCCTAAACACAGGAACTTGTTGAACTTGATGAGTCGCCAAACTGAGACGTTTCTTGGAGAACGCTGGTGAGAAGCACTGGGATGCTGGGATCAAGGTCGTGCGGTATCTACTGAAGACGAAGGACGTCGGCATCACATACGATGGTCTACTCGGTACTCAACTTGAAGCCTACTCTGATGCGGACTGGGCTGGCAACCGTGACGACCGACGCTCGGTGAGCGGAATGATGCTCATGCTGTGTGGTGCGCCTGTGGTGTGGCGATCAACGTTCCAGAAGACTGTGGCGCTGAGCTCCACCTAAGCGGAGTACATGGCGCTGAGCGACTGTGTGAAGGAGTGCGTTTGGATGCGCCGTCTCCTGAAGGACATTGGTGCAGAGCAGAGAGAGTCTACGGTGATCTACGAGGACAACCAAGGAGCAATGGCTTTGGCCAAAAACGTCGGCTACCAAGCGCGCACGAAACATATCGATATTCGCTTCCACTTCATCCTTGAGAAGGTGATCAACAAGGAAGTTGAGCTGGAGTACGTGGAGTCCAAGAACCAACTCGCTGACTTCCTGACCAAGGGTCTATCTACGAAGACGCTGCGCTACTTAATGATGCGTGCTAACCTCGGACCCAAGCTCGAGACTTCGAATTGAGTGGGGATCTTGCGATTGCACTTCGTCGTCTGCTCGGCTGGGTACCTCTAGGCACACGTCCTGCGCATGCCGGGCGTGTGGCCTGTGGGGCAGCTATTGGGGAGACACGAACGGTGTAATCTGATTGGCGGATATTTTGGCATCGCGCACGGTGATTGGGCGGATGGCTTCAACTTGCACATCAGATGGTGATTTGCATATACATTGACGAGACCGACCGTGTCCGTTGCAGTTTGGTGTTTCCGTTGCAGTATACAAATCGCATATGATTGTATACGCGGACCGTGTCCGTTGCAGTTTGGTGTGTCCGTTGCATAATTGGGTCAAGTGAAAACAGGGAGATAGGAGAACTACATGTGTAGGAGAGAGCAAGCAGGACTAGGACGTCTAACTCAATGGAAATGGAACTCACTTTCGGATTTCCTTCCTACCCCTCATCTCGACTTCCAAGCTACGTCTACATTCGCAATTGGTAGTACTATTTTGGGCAAAAATATCTATATTCTTTCAAAATGCAATCGAGTACCATAATATTGAAATATCATCGAGGATTTTTCATAATATCAGATATAAAAATGATATAAAGTGATATTCTGAAAGGCATGAACACCATGTGTGAAGGCGAGCTGCAGCTTGCTCATGAGTATTCGAGCTATCCGACAACAGCGCTGCTGCTCAATGACGGCGAGGTATTATATCGTTTCATGTACCCATGAGCATGTGCGGCTGCACGACTGGAGCGGACTTATTCCTCCAACCTCACCCTATGTGCGTGGTGCAGGGTACTCCATCCGGACACCAAGCTTCGCTAGCGCAAGGCTCCGCACTGTGGCTATATTCCCGAGGGACACTCAGTCAAATGTACTACCTGAATAGAATATTATGAAGTCTTGTACATATCTGTATCATATACAGATTAACCTGGCACACCTGATAGCATCCGTGGACAACGGCCGTATCAGGTATAGCAATACTATCATATTTGGCAGAAGACGGTAGCGATTGTCCAAGCTACAACCACCACTTGATGCAAAACAGCAGTAACCATCTGATACTACGGTACTACATTTTGCTGCCCGAGCACCCTGAACTCGATGAAAAGCTGCTGAAAGACCTTTGGAAGCTACAGCTACGAGTGCCCGAGGACATTTGTCTCGACCAAGAAGAGAAAACTACTCAGACATCCATTACGAACTACTTTAACCCCGGCTAGGTAGTATCAAATCCCGCCAAATTGGCTATCAGATATCAGGTTTGATAGGTATCAGATTTACTCCATACATTTAACTGACTACCACGTCGGTGGACCGACTTCGTATCAGATATAGCAGTGTATCAGGCTTGTCAGGTATCATTTAGGACAGGTTAATCTGTATTATGCTGATGCACGTGCGTATATTATGCATACCGTACTGCCCTATATGCGCTGGTAAAGGGCTCATCTTCTGTGCGTAGCTCTTCACCCTGCAAGACGTAGCGACCCCACAGCATTGTCCCGTGGAGTTCCTAGTGGTCACGAAGGAACTGCTCATCATCGCCTCCACGACGGTCACAACCGAGGCTGCATTGCCCAAGGTCTTCAAACGCTCAAGAAGTACGGCGTGGGTTTCGTGGCTACTCGTTCTACTTGGACAGTTCGACCCGCTCTACCGGTCACTGACCTCTGTGTTCAAGCTTCGGGTGCTGACAAGTCCGTCGGTGAACAAATTCCCAGGGTAGTTTTGCTCAAGGTCTCGGCTCATGGTGTGGCCTGACATCATTGTCGTCGCCTCATGTGTAGCACGTTGTTGTGCTGGGGCCAGCTGGAGTAGTCGATGGTGCGGATGCCCTTGGCCGTCGATTGCGTAGTATGCCAATTATGTTGGTGGGCCTACATGTAGTAAATACCTGTTCCCTGCATATATTATGCATAAATATCTGTCTCGGATATTATGCATACCCCCTGCATTTATTATGCATACCGTATTCCACGTGAATATTACAAGTAATAGCATATTGTACTTAAGTACTCCGCAGTAAGTACGAGTTATGGAAAGGTTTATATATTTGGATGGCGGGCTGAGGATACACCCGGAGGAGCTTCTACTAACGTGCACATCTATAGGAAAATCGCGCACGAGTAAATGAGCATCGCATCGTCAGTGCTGCCCAGTGTTTAGCCAACTTCTGCAGTTGTCCTAGTGCCGCCGACCAACAAGGTCTGTTAATATAAAAGCGAGTGATCACTAATCTTTTTCGTTTTAGGTGTGTTTTGATAGATTGGAACTGATTATTGCGTAATCATTTTGCAAATATCAAATATGAGAGTGACTATTGACACAAGATGGAATGACTTGGGTTTGTATGTGGGTGTTTGAAGGATCCTCGATGCATATTGGGTCAATATTCTCTGCCTTTCAAATATTCGAATATATTCGCCAAGTAGTAGGTATCAATATTCGATTTCAAAACGAAAATATTAGGCATATTCTAAATATCATCCGTCAGACTGGATATCATTTTGAATATATTCACATCCCCGTTTTGAGGTTACCAGTAGCCCCTGCCTCCAAGCTGTCGAGGTCATCGGAATCATCCTCGACAGGCTTGGATTTAAGCTCCGAGGTTCCTCCACGTTCGTCCAAGTCGTCGAGGTCATCGGAATCATCCTCGACAGGCTTGCTGTAACTCCTCAGAAGTCGCTGGCTCGGGCCACCGCGCGCCGCCGTGGAGATCTTGGCCTGGTTGGAATCCATGGTCACAGCGATGGTCTCGCTTGCGAAGAGGAAGGACGCTGCAGCAACCACCAAAACTTGAGAGAGACGCATGAGGTTCGTTCGTTGTTAGACTTGAAGACTTGAGCACAGGAAAGCAAATTGCAAAAGTGAGGATGATGTATTAAAACGTGCGCCACAGAAAAACAACGTACCGGTACTGTACTAGTCTACAGCACGTTGTTATACATGTACATACCGGTACACGTACATGTACTGTATACACAGTAATTTGTAACGTAAGCCACAACGTCAATACGACAGTATTGCGATTCGCTGTCCATGTATTAATACCGGTACCACTCAAACTTTGTTTGAATTTCAAAGCCTGCGATTCTCACTCAGTCTTTGTACGCATATTCAAAGCCTGCGATTCTCACTCACTGTCCTCGTAAACATATTCAAATCCTGGAATTCTCACTCATTGTCCTCGTAAACATATAATGCCTGGGATTACGAACCAGTACTGTATTGGGTAAAATCTAAGGAGATTGAGTTAATAATCGGAAAATCGAGTTCACCAAAAAGGCCCAAACGAAATTTAAATCAGATTAAAGAATAAATTTTAGGGATGTTTAACATAAATACATGTAGTAACAACCACCGCCGTGCAGATACGCTTTGGGACTCCATCCACGATTCCTGTCAACGTCTCGAGAGAAGCATGTGGAGATGCAAGCGGAGAAAGAGTATACATTTTCAAGCACGTAACGACTTTGAACTCGACGGAAGGTTCAGCACGCTAATAGCTTTGCCTTGGGCATAGCAAGCATTCCACCTGGTACACACACTGTCGAGGCGGATTTTAGCAATCTCAAACGCACCAGATGCAAACAAACAACGCAGCTCTCTGATTTCTCTCTGGAAGGAGAGCAACATACGGCGCAGTACTTTAAATTAAATGAAGCTGCAGCCTCTCGAAACGTTTCATAGGTCATAATCTATTCAATGCATCACATTCCGCACCTTTCAAAGGCATTAGAGAGATCCCTGAGGAGTGCTACTTCTATGTACCTATTTTTTAAATTAAAATAAGTGGAAAACTGTATTGGTAAGCACGGTTAGCTGAGCCAACTTGGCTCATGTTTTGTATGAACTGCCTACATCGTATATAAAATCCTGTAACCCCTTAGGGGCTGGTTCTTAACTCTGAAAAAATTCTCTGTAATTTATTTCAGAGCTAAGGAGGTGGTGAGCGATTTTGCGAAAACAAGTAAACCTTGGAAACTAGATAACAACATACAATAAGAAAATGCAAATTTATATCCAGTATTATACTGAGATAGTAAGCAACGAAGTGCTTAATAGCACAGCCCAACTAGGATTAATTGTACGGGCCCCTCGGTATAGCCAATGACATACCATATGGTATCGGTGTCAACCACGACCTCACACTGGCACCGGTAGTATACCGATACAATATCGGTGCCAACCACGGGACCCGACCCCCAAACAGCGGTCACACGAGCACCGGTATACCGATTACATATCGATGACAGCCACGACCCCCAAATGGCTTACCGGTATTAGCAGAACTGCAAACGACTCGAGCGATGGATGAAGCCGCAGGGAACGGACATTTGGTCGTTGTGCAGTGGCTTCATCAACAACAATTGGACTGTTCCACCAATGCAATTGACTTTGCAGCTGGTAATGGTCACCTTGCGGTGGTAAAATGGCTCAATTTGAATAGAAATGACGGCTGCACTGAGCAAGCGATGGATAACGCAGCAGCACGGGGACACTTTAAGGTTCTTGTGTACCTACACGAATGTTGTGGCGCAGTGTGCTCTCGAGGTGCGTCCACGCTAGCGGCGGACTTCGGCCATCTCGAGATATTGAAATGGCTGAAGGCGCACTACCCCCTCAAATTCAACACAGATAGAGTGCTACAAGTCGCGCCGCTGTTTGGATGGTCTTCTTGTGTGGTACAAAATCTTTGCGGCCTCTGATCAATTCTTTGCTAACGCGTTTTAATGTGGCTAAATCAATAATGTATTTTTCTCATACTTGTTTCGCTATGCTACATGTAGTCGGTGGAGCAAGGCATACTTCATAATTAAAAAATGCTATCCCAGTCTACACGAACCCCTGGTTATAGAGTCGTATTTAGCACTATACTATCTCGGTCTTCGCGAAGCCCTAGTTTGCAGTATAAATTGTCATGTACCGGTACTATTCCACGAGAAAGTACGAGTATGTGACGAGTATATGGCTGAACACATTAAGCTTAGGGATAGAATAAATTCCAGCGGCCGCAAGCCACTCACCCCGAGCCGGCGGCGGCGTCGCGCGGACGCTAGACGCAGCGCGGCACGACACGGCGCTGCAGCCACCACGCACGACCAAAACATGTCGCCACCAGAGATGTGGAGGTTGTCCTCGCGGACTTCCGCCACCTACGAAATGCAAATTCGTTGGAATTCCCGCCTACAGTACAAGGCCTTACTAATACGTTTCAATCGTTTTCTGGTAGAATGCGTGCCACCATTGTATATATTTACACTACATTTACGCTCTTTCGACTAGATTTTCAGTCAATTTTTGTACTCCGTAGGAAGCACAGGAGTACAAAGGCTAGATCGCACATGGCGATACTACATGTACTCACGTCAATGTTGGTCAGGAGGACTCCATTATTGCCCACGATGTGTTGTCAGGGATGGCATAAAAATATATTTTTCGAATTTTGGACAAATAAAAATATAAATATTTTATTTTTTATTTTTTATTTTTATTTTTTGCGAGTAAAAATATTTTTATCGATGAACCCTGTCAAATCAGATAAATGAGAGAAGAGAGCCAGCCCCAATTGAAGTTTGAGATCCACCTCGGATTCTTGCGTTTGCCTGGAATAAAAATGCATAAAAATATTTCTATTTATTTCTATTTTGAATAAAAATATTTAAATATTTTTACTACCATCCCTGGACCAGGGACCCTGGTGTTATAGGCCCGGACGAAGTCGACAAAGCGAGGAGAACGCACATTTAGGAGAGCGGTTGTTGACCTTACTTAGATTCATGTAGGCAACGGGCATCCTCAAAAAGGTACTCATGATTGCCAGCATTTTCTAAAAGGCGCGGTCGTTTTTAAATTGTGCTCATTTAAGATGTTAAATAACACGGGCCATCGCACCTCAAGTAGGATGGAGCGCGATCGTAATCACCAGTCGTTCAGTTTAGCCGATTCCACAACCTGTAGGCAAGCCATTGGTCCAAGGCCTAGACAGTAAGAAGAATGATAAGCACCTGCTGTTGTTGCTCTGATCACTAGGACATTCCACATATTAATTGAAGACTCATACGGACAACAAGATCAGCACTTCAGAAACCACAATCATGTTCCAGCAGCATTCCTACTGTCAAAATACGGAAAGGTTAGTTAATATATATTCATTAAATTTCGTTTGGGCCTTTTGGTGAGTGATTCACACCTCGATCTCCTTAGGCCCTGGTTTCTCTGTCGGTGTCTGGGTCTTTAAAAGAAGCGCTGCTGATTTGGCCGGTGGTTTGTTCCCCGACGAGGCATTTTTCCCACCCCATGGGGGTGGAATTATATTGAAGATTATATTCCGAGATCGATATAAAGTCGGAGAGGCAGTTGCCAGACCGTCAAAGCATGTAAAATCATGATGTACGATGAAAATATGCGAAGTTACACCCCTTCAACAACCAACCTCCCCATCCTTTACCATAATAGACAACAGTTTATTCAAGTCATTTTGTAAAAACGACGCATTTTATTTAGCATGATTCTGATTAGTTTATGCTTCGTAGTCCGTAGAAATACTGACCAATCAAGATACCTCATTGTAGGTCAGACAACTTCGGTACAACGATTCACACCTAGAACAAGTTTGAAAGGGTATACAGATCAGCAACACAGCTCTCAGCACCAGCAATCTATGGACAACGTCGGGGAATTATGAGGCCAGACCCAGACACCGACGGAGAAACCAGTGCCTTAGATTTACCCAATACTGGCAAGTAATCCCAGGCTTTGGATATGTTTACGAGGACAGTGAGTGAGAATTCCAGGATTTGAATATGTTTACGAGGACAGTGAGTGAGAATCGCAGGCTTTGAATATGCGTACAAAGACAGTGAGTGAGAATCGCAGGCTTTGAAATTCAAACAAAGTTTGAGTGGTACCGGTATTAATACATGGACAGCGAATCGCAATACTGTCGTATTGACGTTGTGGCTTACGTTACAAATTACTGTGTATACAGTACATGTACGTGTACCGGTATGTACATGTATAACAACGTGCTGTAGACTAGTACAGTACCGGTACGTTGTTTTTTGAGGCGCACGTTTTAATACATTATCCTCACTTTGCAATTTGCTTTCCTGTGCTCAAGTCTTCAAGTCTAACAACGAACGAACCTCATGCGTCTCTCTCAAGTTTTGGTGGTTGCTGCAGCGTCCTTCCTCTTCGCAAGCGAGACCATCGCTGTGACCATGGATTCCAACCAGGCCAAGATCTCCACGGCGGCGCGCGGTGGCCCGAGCCAGCGACTTCTGAGGAGTTACAGCAAGCCTGTCGAGGATGATTCTGATGACCTCGACGACTTGGACGAACGTGGAGGAGCCTCGGGCTTAAATCCAAGCCTGTCGAGGATGATTCCAAAGACCTCGACGACTTGGAGGAACGTGGAGGAACCTCGGAGCTTAAATCTAAGCCTGTCGAGGATGATTCCGATGACCTCGACGACTTGGAGGAACGCGTAAAAACCCCGGAGCTTGAATCCTTGGCAAAAAAGTGGGGACATTCTTTCAGTGACATTACTTCCGGTAACGTGATGCTCAACCCGAAACAGTTAACTTCGTGGCAATCCACCCTCAATGCGGGCATAACAGCAGGCAAGAAATTGAAGATTAAAGACTTCAACGCGGCGTGGCGCAAGAAGCATGGCATTGGTAGGCGAGTGTAAGAAACCGCGCAGTGTCAACAGCTTCGTTTAGACCGGTCCCCTCCCTGTCATACCCTGAAAACACTCGTCGCACCAAAGGTGAACACTGAGAAGCAAATCCGCTAGGTCTAGAGATCGCCGCCAACAATGGTAATGAAAGAGGGGTAGGCAAAAGCATATGTGGAAAAAAATTGAATGGCCGAACAACAGTCCCGTGAGGGTGATGCATTTGTTCGTGCCTAGTAATCATGCATACTGATTGCTACGAAAGTGTCGTGTATGAACGTTCAACTGTGATTTTTTGTCATTACGATCGAATAATAGACGTCTCTAATTGATCGGTACCAGGATTCTTTTTTTGGTTTTGGGTTGGTTGTTGATGGCGTTGGTAGATGATTTTTCGTGCAAATGACAGAATCCTTGGTGATTTCAAATTATATTCAGAAAACGTGGGGCTAATACGTTTCCTGACACGCACGTTTTGGCCCTGTTACCTTAAACAAGGTGACACGGAAAGATGTATTTCCATTGCCGAGAATCGACGAGACACTGGAGGCACTGGGAGGTGTCATGTTGTTCACTGCATTGGACTTGAAAGCGGGCGGGCTATTGGCAAATACGAGCTGCAGCTAAGGATAGGACAAAGACGGCTTTCACCACGAAGTGAGGACGGTACCAGCTCGTCCGGATGCCGTTCGGTCTAACCAACGCATCGTCAACTTTCCAGCGTATGATGAATAGTGTACTGCGAAGTTTAACTGGACTACAGACAACGATGGAAAAATACGCCAGTACTGACTGGTATCCTCCGGAGTACCAAAAATACGCCAACCGAAAAGAAAAATAACTGATTGGTCAAAAGTAACACCCGAGTCCTCTAAAACGGACCCACCGGTTGTGTTTTCGCGTTCCCTCTCTTCAGCTACTTATGTCATTCGCGTTTTCACCTGAGAGGCTTTACAAGCAGCATTCTTAAATAGAATAGAAACGTTACTATTAAAATATATAATAATCACACCCGCAAAAACAAGAATAGGGTTATCAAGCCATTCAGTGAGAAAGGGTAACGTAACGTTGCACGCGTTTAATTACTGTCAAATTCGGTTCGTTTTCAAGTGAGGTACAATTACATCACTTAGTTAATCTAACGACGTCCTACGTCCGTTCTGGTTACCGTCCTTACGGCGGTCGCCATCTTTTCACGGTCCAAGCTTGCACTTCCCCGCCACTTGCCGGTCACCTGTTATAGGCGGCGGCCACGACCTCACCTTTTTCCGTGTCGTCCATTGAATCGTGCTATGGCATCATGTCCGCCCCCATGTGCCTGATGACTTCATCCCAGTGTTCCGTGACCTCCGTCCCGCTTCCAACTGTTATTTGCATGCTCCGAGCCCGCTCCAGTGCTAGCATTGCTAGCCCCCATTCGGTTGGCATCTCCCGCTGATCGCAATCCGGTCGACCAGACGTCTACACCACCAGTAGATCACTTGCATGTGCTTGGCCTGTGGCGTTTTCCTGCACCGATGCTCGGTGAATACGTGGAGGTTGTCCCCGATCACGTGTAGTGGCGTGTACTGCTTTCGTGTACTTTCCTTTAAACCACCGTAAAGCCCCATTCCGCAGGCATTGTGAGCCGTGAGCCCTCCCGTGTCGTATGACATCGCTCTCATCCAGAGCACTGATAAATCCTTGATTGTGCGTCCAGCGCATAGTACTATAGCTCCACTGCCAGCCCTCGCTTGTTTCGATAACTGTCAAATAACTGTCTTATGTTGCTGGGCGAACACGTATGTTGCAGGTGCGTTGCAGGGGCATGAATGTTGAAGTTGCGGGGAGTTCGTAGGCGACACATTGGCACTGCCGCCAGCAGCTCTAGCTCGGCGTGCAGATCCACCGCTTCGCCTGAACTTTCGTAAAACTATCGGTTGGAAATATGTATAGCCCTGTTGTGGCCACGCTTACATGTGCAGCTTGCAGTTTGAAGTAAATAGATATAGATTCATGTTTGATCGCTTACCGTAACTTGCCCGTCTTCCAAAACCTAGCAAACAAATCTTGGTAATGTTTGAGTCCTCTGTTATACCGTAATGGACGTGGTTCTTTGCTTTGATCGTAGGTACCGGTACTGTATCGTTATTTGCAGTGGGGCGAGTCTTAAAATGTGTTTGCAACACAGTATAATATATCCCCTTTCCAGCAATCTGTTGATGGACATCTAGTATAAAAACGACGACCAATTAGGTACAGAAGTCGGCGTCGCTAAGCAAGACTTGATTAGTGGTTCTCACGATTAGAATATTTGCAGGTTGCAGGAAAAACTGGCCAATCAAAAGAGTCTGCATGCTGGCTGCCTTTCCTGCTCCAACAACGGGCGCAGGTTGGTTGGTCTGCAGGATGTAGGTCCCATCCCATTTGTGGAAATGGATCTTCATCTGACTGGTTTCTTCTCTCGACAGCCACTCACCAAGGCGCCGTTCGGTCGCCCCCATCTACTGCTTTAACTAAGCACAACGATGACGAACAAGCGATGGACCCCGGGTGAGGTACACCTTATGATTGACTATCTCAGCAGTCACGTCAGATCCCACACTACCGGCGTGAAAGAGCGCTTCTAAGAAGGAGCTCGGGACTTAGTGTCAACACATGAGCACGACAACGCGAAGAAGCAGTGCAAAACGAAATATAGTGAGCTCGAGTCCAACTACAAGCAGTACAAACTGAAGCTTGCTACATTCAGCCTTCCGACTGCAGGATTCTGACCAGCCGAGTATTAAAGGTAAAATATTAACACTGGTATAAATATTAATGCTGTTTTTCTAACTAAACACTAATGCGGATGTATTGTAATGTGATTAGAGATGCTTCAGAAGAAATGTCCGAACTATTATGAGATGGATGTCATCTTTGGGGAGCGGCACAATGCCAATCCACCCGTTTTAATGGAGCCAGGTAGGGTGCTCTCGGCGGGGAAAACAGGATCTGAGGAGTGTAGTAGTCCCGGAGGTACTGGACGAGGTGCTGGGCGCGGCAAGGGACAACTCGGCAAACGCACCCTGACGTCTGTTGGCGCAACAACAACTGCTAGTGCTCGCACTTTACATGATTCTATATTGCGGATTCACGAAGAGAAATCGGAGCGACGTGAGAAGCGGCACAAACGGAACGCAGAGATTCAAGAACGACACCTTCAGTTGCAGCAAGATCAGTTGAGCTGCACCTCCTACAGATACGCCTTCGTGAAAAGAAAATGGACCAACAGTTTGCTTTACTTAGTAAACAGCTTGAGTTGGAGCAAGCCCGAATCGCGCAAGCTAATTCTAAATAATCCTGGGGTTAATGCACCTGGACGATAAGCGATAAAGAACACAACAGATTTACATCTTCAAGTTTAATGTTTATCTTTTTTCTCTTAGAAGTCGTTGACGTTTTTTTAGTGCTGATCATACAAATTGACGAGCTTCGGCTTGCAACAGGATTCGTTTATCATATAATGACAGATAGCTGTCGGGGTCATATGGACTATCAATCTCGCACACCCAGGCTTCAGCAGAAATCTCAGGCTCAGGAACCGGATCAAACTGCTTCTCGCGAAGCTCGATGCCGAGATTATGCAGAGCAAAGCAGGCACGCTGACGCTTGCATACCCTGATAATGTCGTCGTCGTCTATCAAATAGGCTGCATTCTCACTTAAAAGGAATCGACCTTTTAAAATTCCGATATAATGCTCGATCGCAATGCGTTGACGAGCCAGGCGGAAGTTGAACTCGGAATTATCAAGTAGCAAAGCGGCAGGACGTTTGTACGGGGTCACATCGAACGCAAAACTGACGCCGTAGGCACTGTCCCTCGAAAGATATTCTTTGACGTCGAAGTACACGCGGGGATCGGACACCATACCAGTGAATGAAAGGGCCCGCTTGTCATGGACGGAGCCTGGTAGGCTAACCTGTTCAGTAAAAACAAATAAGATAGTATTTTTAATAAAATAATATCATAAAAATTATAACAAGGAAACCAACCTGGTAGTAAGTAACTCGATGACGGTGGCCACACACTACTCGGCTATTTAAGCAGTAGTCGGGTTTGCGAGAGAAATAGCACTCACTAGCAACGTTTGGTGCATACTTTAGTTTGAATGTTGTGCCGTCAACAAAGCCGACACAGTTTGGAAATCCTGTCGCCCGTTGTACATGTGCAGCGATATCAAGCACGCTCGAACTAGTTGGCCATCGTACCAGATGACCCTCAATCTCGAGAATTGCCTCGACAACTCGATCATTAACCGTTTTTACGGTTCCTACAAATACAAATAAAAACACCACATAACCAAATCAAATTCATTGTGTCAGAAAAATAGCACTAGTGTAAAACGAGCCTTCTCCAATTCCAAAGTTTTGAAAATCTGGTAGTACGAAAGCGTCTGCAGGGAATAAAGAAAAATTCTAGTTGAAGCTGGATCGGTGCTTGCTGCTGTTTCCCGGTATTCGCTGGAAACCAGCGTGGTCGTTTACGCACGAAAGCAAATAGCGAAATTCATCGACACTAATACGAAGGTCGCGACGAGCTCGAACGGGGTCCATGCGGAAAATTCTCCCTGGATACCACACCGCCACCTTAAGTCACTACTGCGAAACAAGTAGCGCGTTTCTAGGACACGAGCAACCAAATACACGTCGTCCAGCTCGTCACCACTCTCTCTTCGTCTCTTGTGTCCTCTAGAGCGCCAAACAGAACTTGAGCTACTAGAAACAGATCGGTCGCTCCACGACTTCCCTCTTTAACCATGCCACTTGAGCAAATGGTAGTAATGGCAGCCACTAAACAAACACCAAAACCTACTTACTTCTCATTGGACAAAATTGAACATGCATTTGTGCAGGTCAAAAGGCCCTTACGGTTTGAAGGCTGTATGATTGGCTGAATGATCAACCCTGCAACCTGCAACTATTCTAACCGTGAGAACCACTATTGTAGATAGTTTGGGAGGTTTATACTGAGAGGGAAACTTTAGCTGGCTGAACAGCCTAGCCCATTTTATTACACAGACTCGGGTCCCCCACTGGGGCAATTACAATTAAACCCTGGGGGCCAAGGGTAATGTCGCTTGAGTCCATATGTCACCGATTGTGACTACGGTCACACAAAATATTTGTGTATCTTGTGGATGCCGAATGTTGTTGGGCGAAGAAGCTCCATCTACCTTGTTTGAGCGCGACAGCGCGCTATCTTCGTTAAACGAGTCACGCAGTTGCTTTGGCCCACGAAGGTGAGCGAGTAGGTAATAAATAGATTTTGAAGGGCGTCAAGGTTACGATTCTCAAGACATGCTGCGCAAGCTATACTAGCGCATTCACCGTTACCTGCTCGGGTTGTACCCGGTGTGAACGGGAAGTTGTACATGGTGCTGCTAGGCTTCTCGGATGTGTTTGCAAACGCGTTTTCTCTGGCAAGGACAACAAGATGCAAATGCACCTGAAGCAAGAGCTGGTGGAATACCCGCGCTCCGATAAGGATGCCTTCAACGAGATGCTCAAGGAGAGGCTTCGCTTTCAACATTACTTATTTATCCGCGGTAGGGGCACACGAAAATTTAAAAAATCAATGAGGCGCGAACTTAATTAAAAAAAACTCAGTTAACTGTCCACCCAGCCTTATACTACGCCTCTACTTTAGTTTAAGTCAAAATAAGCAAAAAAATGTATCCAGCACCAAATTATATTCCATTCGGTTTTCAAGGCTCTATGTTTTTGGCAATTTCGTTTCGACAAAGATTACTGTACGGCTTCAAGTTGCTGAGGGATTGCCTTCCTAAACTTTCTGAGTATAGTATTTTTAGAAATACAAATAAGCGTATTCCAGCCCTGCCCCTAACATTTAGAGAAAGAGTAAGCTGGGTCTTGACCAGCTTTATCGTTTGTACGGGGCGGGTGGCAATGTCCTTGTGTCCAGTAATTTACAGAAGTTTGTTTTGTTGGTTACAAGAACGAGTTTAGGACAACATGGTCGGCTATAATGAGGATGCCATGTCGATTGAGACTTTGCTTCGTCAATTTTGAAATGAGACGTCGCCCAAGGACTTTACTTGGAACGTGGTATAGTACCCCCCGAGGCGGATAGTACTCTACACCCGATACATGGGATCTGATTTTGTCAATTGACCAGTATTTTACTCTTTACTAACTATTCGGGCACACAAATGTCGATTTCCTCTTGCACACAGGTTTCGATGTGTTACACTCGGGTATCACACCGGTTACTCGGTATCAGCGTCTTATGTCTACTGTTATTTTTGTATCGGGCCAGAAGTCTGGATTTGACGCATGGCGTATTTTAAAATAGAGCGTATTTTTCAGTTGTTGTATGTAACTGTCTAGTCTACCTTCATGACATCGTAATTTACAGGGATTGAGCGTCATGCGCTTGAACTGGCATTCGTACTGAAAAGGCTTTCTGTAGCTGGCCTAACTTGACGTTGAAAAGTGCATGTTCGCGACGACGAGTAAGGAATGTCTCGGTCACGAACTGATCTCAGAGGGCGTACGGCCGCTGGATAGGCTTATTACGGCGATGAATTTGTCACAACCCGGAGACGTGACAGAAGTGAAGCGTTTCGTACATCTTGCTGGGTACTACATGCGGTTTTCGAGGGATTCGGGTCTATCATGGTTCCTATGATCAAGGTTCTTAGGAAGGACGCGGAGTGTGAGTGGACGATCGCACAGGAGACGGCGTTTGAGTACATCAAGGTGGTGTTAACAAAGAAGCCCTTGTTAGCGTACCACGACTTTCGATTGCCATTTCAGTTGGTTACTGATGCGAGCAAAGTTGGCATAGGTGCCTGCTCGATGCAGGCCCACGGCAACAGGTGGCAACCTCTTACGTATGCGAGCAAATCAATAGTAAAACGGAGGCGGACTACGGTATAACTGAGTTATAGTGTCTGGGCGATCAAGCTGTTCCGCCCATATTTGTAAGCATCACTGATCACGCTGCTTTGACAGGGCTCGTGACGAGCCCCTACTAGACGGGCAAGTTACATCGATGGACGCTTACCTCACAAGAGTTTGATTTTGCCGTGGAAAATCAACCAGGGCGCACCAATGTAGTAGCGGATGCTTGGTCGAGAGCCCCGACGAAAGTTTTCGCGGCGGTAGGAAAGCGGAGGAGGCGTCAACACACCAGCAGACGTGACAGCGGCATCTACGGCTGCACGATCAAATTGAGTGCCGGCGGTGACAGCAGAACCGTTGAGCAGGGGTGGACGAGGGAAGGTGAAAATACAGCCAGCAGCGCGGCAGGGAGAACCCTGCTGGAACAGCATCGAAAATTGGAGATGGCTGTGCATTTACGACCGCTGTCGAAAGCAGCTAAACGACGAGCCGAGGAAGCCGAATGCAGCAACGAATTGACACAGTGCGTTCAGAGTCGGAGGTGATCCGCCATGTACAGCAATGACGTGTGAATGGCGACGCCTGAAATCATGATGTGACCTGTAGCCACAGAGGAGTCGACGACAAAGAAGCCGCTTAGAGGCGCGGCATGAAGCGACAGCGACTACGCAGTGTATCTTGGGACACATCCGTCGATCGGCTTGAGGCGAGAAGATCAGTGCGAAGCAAGGAGCAACTGCAGCAAGCGCACCGCACGAGGATGGTGCCAAACCAGCGAGTGACAACAATCATAGTGACGATGGGCAACGAGATATGCAATGAATGACGCAGTACGAAGTGAGCAGTGGGGTTCACGAGGAGCAGTGTAGCGGAAGATAGGGGTCAATATTCTACAATGGTGGCAAAGACACGGGACAGGAGAAAACGAGAATTACCAAGTGAATGCGGCAGCAGTTGACAGCAGTCGAAGATGCGAAGACGCCGCAAGTGGAGCAACAGTCACTGTTGTGCCGCCATCTACAGCTACAGATCAGGGTGGTGGACGAGTACCCAGTGAACCACGACGCAAACGAGTCGGAGTACGAGTGAGCGGTGCAAAGCAGCAAGCAGTGCAGAGGCGTGGGGACGGTGGTGTACGGCGTAATGATTCAGGGCCAACTTTGCAGTTGACAGACGATGAGATTAGCGCTGCTTAAGCAAAGAGCGGGATGTGGGTTGACGGAATGCGTGTAATTTTACCTCCTGAATTGTGGGCAACTGTGTTCAAAGAGAGTCATGACACGGTGTAGTCAGGCCACTTGAGGGCTCCACACATGTTCGCACGAATTTCACAAGTGTATTGGTGGCCGAGTCTACATCGGGAAGTAAATCGTGGGGTGCTGCGTTGCCGGGAGTGTTGAAGCCGCACTGCTAGCCCGCGTCAAGTGGTACCACCATTACGAAGTTTGTAGGGGGCAGATTGGATATCGTTGGGATTTGGATGTGGCTGGTCCATTACCCACCGCTGAAGGAGGACATCGGCATATGATGGTTGCTCTGGTGTACGTCACAAGATATGCTGTTGTCGTAACAGTGAAGCAACACACATCGGAGAATATCGCAGCTTTCATCATGATAGAAGTCGTTTTGAAATTCGGGCCGTTTAGATAACTACTAACGAACGGAGCACCATAGCTGACTGGGAAGGTCATTGAACAGCTCGTCGTTCTGCTTCAGTCAGGACAAATCAACACTGTCTCATACCGACTCCAAATGCTCGAATTAGTCGATCGGTTTCACAGAACTTGGAAGGATTTCGTGGCCACTTACATGCATGCTGTTTACGCATATAATTCTGGGCGACACTCCACAGTAGTGTTGCCCCTGAATGATGGGTTCTTCAACACAATCACGATCGGGGACGCCCATGCGCTATCTGAAAACGCTACCAGCCGAGCCTTCAGCAAACCCTTCAGTAACTCATACAACTTCGCCAAGTGTTTCACCGGGGTGCGTCGAGCTCTCTGTCGGATTGGCGGGTGCCCCTGCACATCGATATCGCAAACCCTCCGTAGGCCAGCGTTGGAATAGTATTCACCCGAGATCATGATTCGTTCGTGCTTCTTCAACACTTCAACGGGGGCTCGTTGCTGCTCGGACGTAGCCTTCGGGCTCACGACGTTAGGCCCTGTGTAATCCAGCACCTCGGACTGGGTTGGTGAAACTCACGGGTCAAGTCAGGTAGGTACTCCAGTTCGTGGGCGTAGTCGGTCAACTCCATTTTATTCGTCAAGTGTTCAGCGACACCCCCGGCATTATCGTCGATTTCCACCACATCACCGGCGGAGACGCATGTCATCAGCACCACGAACGCGGACTCCAAACAAGCATCCGTGTCCTCGGCGGCTGTGGTTTCCGGGGCTCCAGGGATCGACCGACCGCCGTCATCCCTGTCCGAGGTTTCGGACACTGTCGCGTTCCCGTCCTCCTCGGGTACAACATTGGTAGCTGCCGTAGCCGGCGACATCCGAATCACGGTTACCGCCGTGTAATCGACCCGGTGGGACACTCGATGCCATCGTCAACACTCAGTGGTCGGGTCACCCCTTGTCCACTCTGGTTCTTGAGTGGTCGAGAGGATCTTGCGTGGCGTCGGGTATGGCCGTCGCTCTACGGCCGGCGGTTGACTGGCTAGCCATCGCTCGTAAACCTTACCCTCACTCTTCAGCAGAGTGTCATCGCCGCACTCGGCGTACGCCCACACTTGCCATTCGTCGTATTTGGGCGATCGCAACCGAACATACCCGCTCCCCAGCGGGAGATCACCTCGCGGTACCCAGAGTAATACCGATTCGTGGTTAGTACAATGTGCAACCTTCGGTGACACGTTAGTCAGCCGGACGATGGCTGGCTGCCCCGACGAAACCTCGTTACGGTTGGCACGAGATTCCCAACTCGACGGATCTACACCTCATGGGTGTTCAGATATGGGCGTCGTCGAGGTAAGCTGAACTCGTACCACTCTCGACTAGCGACGGACAAAGCGTCGGTTGGGCCGCCTTCCACTTGTATTTCATATACCGGAGCATCGTCGGCGCTCTGAGACTTCACCAGGGGCACCATCACCTCATCTGGTAGTCGGGCCGTGTCGTGGAATAGATCCAACCGCACTCCGGCTGGTATCATGAAGTCCGTACCAAGGACGACATCAACTCCCGCGCTATGGTCCATAATCCACAGCTCAAATTCGTAAACTCGTTCCCACCCGAGGGCGACTTAAACGAGTGCTCGGCGACAGGTTTCCATCACCCCAGGGTTAATTCCCTCACCTCGAGACTGCGATCGTAATCTGGTACTTCACGTACACGCAGTTTCTTCGCGTAGGAAGCTGAAATTACACTGACATTCGCTTCTGTATCGAGCAGGATCCTCGTTCGTGAGTCGTCCACTGCACCATTCACCATTGCTCGAAGGCGCTTCCGCTTGTCGTATCGTTGATACGACCACCATCCCATCCGTTCTCCAGACAACAACTTGATTTTCTGACCGAGACTTCGGGGTTGATGCTCGGTCACGGCCATGGCCTCGGTGACCATACAGTAACCGCTTCTTCAGATTCTGCTGTCATCCCACTTCCACCGAGGCTTGCGCCTCTCGCTTCTCTATTGTCCGTCGTTTTCACATATCCCATATTCAAGTCATCAGGCCGTTTGCACAAGACCGCGAACGCAAACAAATAATCCGCATCCATCGCAGGCTCGGCTAACTGTGGCAGACCATTTGGGCTGCCATAGTTTGCTGAGCCTGTTAACTAGGCAGCCCACCAACTGAAACTGGGTGGGCTGCCTAGTTTAACTGACTCGCGGAGACCAGTTCTTAAATTTCCGGCGAGAGGTCCTTCTTCTCCACCTTTGCTTTCAGAAGGGACGCAAGTTCGTTGAATGCTTCACACCTTCCTGCGTCGTGGACTTGCTTGCACATTTTGCACCTCTTGAAACAATAGTGTGCAGAATGCATAACCCCGCCACAAGCAGCGCACGGGCCATATTGTCGTCGGCCATCACGTCCATCTTGGCCTCGGTTGTCTCGGTCATGCGTATATTGGTTGTTTCCAGCCCTCGGTCGGCGATTGTCGGACCGAGCGAATGTTCCTTCGGTCGCATTACGACGTTCCGAGTCGTTGGCGGCAGACACACGGCCGTGGTCCTCGTCTGATGCATACTCTTCATCTGAGTACCAGTCAGAACCTCGGTCGCCATTGTTGGAGTAATATTCCAGGTCGTATTCTTCGGTGTCATCATAACAACCACTGAACATCTCCGTACATCCTCCTCGCGAGTCGACCGAACCGTTCACGTTCAAGGTGGCGACCATATCCATTAATGCCTCCGCGAGCGTAACCCTCGGTCGATAATGTCGGTCGTCCCAGCCTTCCTGACGTCGGTTGTCGTCCCTATAACGATCGTCGCGACGGCGACCATCATCTTGACCCGTAAACGTCGGACCGAGGACTCACGTCCTTTCTTCCGCTCGCGACGCCTGAGGATATCATTAATCATGACTTCCAATTCATGAATATTCTTGACCTGCACGTGGTACAGACGTTCTTCCAAGGCTCGGTTTTCTCACGAGTCGAGGAAGTGTTCGACGTGGTCCTTGGCCTCACGTCCGCCATGCTCGAATTGCACTCCAGCATTCCTGGTGTAACCATTTAGTCGATTCAGGTAATCGCAGACGTGTTCCTTTTCTTCACGTCTCGCCGAGTAGTATCGTGTCTTCGCGGATTGACTAAAAACAGGAACAGTAGTACTTGACGAACGCATCACTCAGCAACTTGCACGCCCGTCTCGTCTTCCGTGTGAGTTGTCGGTACCAGTGTAGAGCTCCGTCTTGGAGGCTCAGTTCGAACTCCATGCATCACTCGTTCGACGGCGTGAGCGTTCCCTACGTATCATAGATGAAAGTTCGCAGCCACTGCATCGACTTCTCGCTCTTATCTCGGAGGCCGAGATAAGGCTTGATATTGCCCAACGGGAGGTGCGTGGCGATTTAAAGTATCGGCGCCGACTTCTCGTTCTCCGTTGAACTGAGTTCACGGATCTGACGCACCCAATCTCAAGCCACATCGCCTCCTTGATCCTCTACATTGAACGAGTCATCGTCCGAGGAGTCGTCGTCGTAGGTATCAAACGGCGGCTCGCCGTCCGCCCTGTGGTTCGACCTGCAGTCGGTGTGGTCCGCGTGCTCTCGGTCGTTTCCCAGTCGCTCTGAGCGGTCTGCCGAACGAGACGTCACCATATGCGGGTCTTGGAAATACCCTGACGCGGTTCTCTTCGCCGAGAATATTCCCGTGTCGGCCGACTTCTCGAGTTGTCTCCCCGGAGTTGTCGGCAATGAAATTCTTGATGGGTCGGGTTGTTCAGTCGTGCGCGGGAGGCTCGACCGACGGTTGGAACCAGGCTCAGGTACCCCGAAGGCTGTCCGAAGCTTCTGCTTCCACTTGCGCAAACAGAGCGCGGCGTCTTCGATCGCCCAGTCTTGAAGGTCGGCCTCGGTGAGGAGCGCTTGCGGCTCACAACCCATAGCCCGGAACAATTGCACCGTGTCCTCGGCCACCTGCTAGATACTCCATGATTCCACCGGAACGACGAGTTCTTCCCCAAGCTCCATCCAGATGGCCTATCGAAGGACTTTGTCGCGAAGGCCCGCATTCACTTGCTCTTCGACATCATCACGTCCATGCATCGACCCAGAACCTTGTTGGCAGTCGGAGTGTCTTCATTAACTGGAGGCCGACTACCGTTTGACCGAGGACTCACGTCCTCGGTTATCGTCAGCGATCGGAGATCGCCGAGTCCATCTTCGTTGTCCCCGTGAGCTGGTTCAGGATCGGCCACTTCGTTCCACTCTTTGGTGAGGTTTCGCGCGAGCGACCTCACGTCCTGCCGATACATTAGCGGCTTCTGAAACCTCGGAAATCGCTGTCTCTCCTTCCAGGTAATCGTCTTCATCATCTTCTTTGGCTTCAGAGTAGTCCATCCGCTCGTCGAAGCTGTCCGAGTGTTCATTGATCGGCTCCAAAGTGTTTGGAGTCGCCAACGTTGGACCGGATCGCACAGAAGCCTCGGTGTGTCCTCCACTCGACTTCATGGGCGTTTCTGGCACCGCTGACTTCGCTCATTTCGCCATTTTCTTCTCTTCTTTCTTCTCTCGAATGCTCGATAGGGTAAGAACCTATATACAACCAAGACACACAGAAGGTTACACCAAATCCCAGGTCGTGGCACCAGTTGTCGTGTAGGAATTCGAGGAAAATATCACTACCGAATGGTATGAGACCCACCAACGACACTCACTTCCTTTACAACGGTCAATGAGCGTTGGATCAATACCTGAAGACCAGGAACGATCCCTTACACCGGGTTGACTGTGAACCCTCTGTACACCTAGGTTGTATTAGTTCACCCAAAACCTGCACCACTAGCCACGAGCGAGGGCTAGTATGCAATATCGCGCTTTCGCGCGAACCCCGCAGTCCCTCATAAGGAAGGGTACCGGCTGTCAAGCCTAATACGGGTTTGCCGAGGTAAAACCTCGGCGGGTAGTAAAATATATCTGGAACACTCGGTTCCACTTATAATATATGGTAGTCGACGTTCCTCGTCTCTCCCACTCTAATCTCTTGGACTGACCAGCAACAAACCCTCGGTTCAATGTCCCTTGAGCTCGTTGACAGGCATCCCATGTAGCCGAGCGTATCCAGACTTAAAGAGAAGCTAATTAGACTTACCGAAGACGGACTTGGCCCTTGGTGACTTGTGGGGAAGACTGAGGATTTATTTCTGTTGAACTATGGCTCTGAGAGCCTCTGTAGTCAATCTTATAGCTAATCCTATACGTAAATACAAATATCCAGTGTGACCAGATCCCAGTATGTGATCCTGTTCCCGACTATATAAGACCGAGGGTACGAACCTGAAATGGGTACAAACGAGGGTTCGTACCCTCAGCCGGAAATTAATTATACCCGACCGAGGCCTCGGTCTCGAAACTGCCCTGGTCACTGCCGCGCGGGGAATGTAACCCGCCAATCAGAGCACGCTGATCACTTTCCTTCAGCAAGGGCAACCTTGCCGACTGGCGACCGAGTGCTCAAAACCAAACACCACACTACAGTGTCTGCAGTAAGGTCACTGGGACTTCTTTTATGGTGCTGAATTGTGCCGCTAGGAAAACCTTTTGAAACGGGGTCCATAATCTTGCTGAAAGTCTCACTAAGCCCTTTGCATGCGACTTCAACCAAAGCGATCTTCTTCCAAAAAGCGTGTGTGGACGACTTCTCCAGACCACTAATGATAGGCTCCAGTGTAGACATCACACATGCCTTTCAACGTTACTTTGTACCACAACCTTATCGCCAGCTCGTTGATCTCTTGTTAGGCTTTGAACTCGACGAAGAATGTCGACAGTAGCTCCAAGTTGACTTGTGTCGACAACTTCACCGCGGTAAAGGGCACGAAAAATGTCTTCGTTGATACAGTGGTTGTGCTCGCGTATCTGTATAACGTTTAAATCATTAGCATCACCATTATCACCACCATTGCCAACATCAGTTTCGGCTCCGTTGTATACGCTGTTGTCTACACCAGCGCATACACCCTTTAGAATGTTCACACTCACCTCGTTATTTGTCTTTATGGAAAATATTGTAGTTTAGGTACCAACTTTTGGTAAACAGATCCTATTTCTAATCCAATTAGAAACAGATGCAAATGGTTAGAATTTGGTATTAGTATAAGTTAGGCTTGGCTGTTTTGCTGTATATGGCCCTCACTTGACACTTACTAACATGAACTTTACAGTAAGTTTCATGTAATAGTGTAAAAAAGTATGCGAGTTTATGATTACCCCTGTAACCAATGCACAAAGCGGTAAACAATTCTAGGCTGTGAGGAACGCGGCAGCCGAGCAGATCAATCAATTGCACAGCCGAAGCGTACGCTACCACCAAAAATTAGTCCAGGAATGTAATTTCTCTATCACGAATGAGCAGGAAACTATTCAGTTTGCAGAGTTCCGAGTCTCTGAAAACAATTCTGGGAGGCTACAGAACTTCTCGATTTTACCTTGATTTGCGGCCACTGACATGTTTATGATTTTTACTAGACACTTACTAACTGTAAAAACATGTACAGTTAGCTATTCTGTAAGCGTACACGGCCCACCCTAGTGTAAGTATACTGGACTTAAGAGATGATATTGAGTGGCAGCCAAGGCCAACTTAGGAAAAGATAACCCAATCGAATGCAGAGCTGGGGACGGCACTCACTTTTGAATTAGCCGTCCCATCTGACGGTTAACTACGGGCCAAGACAAACAACATTTCAGATACTTCGGATGAGTGTCTTGACCAAGCAAGAGAAGTCCGTGCACGTCGGCTTTGAAAATTTCTCAGGCCGACAGATTGAGTATGCTACTTGGAAAGACAAGATGCTCACGCACGTGGCCCTGTTGGACCTGGACGTATAGAATCGGCTTCTCGAAACCGGTCAACCGGAGCTAAAGGTTGGCATGCGTGACTTCCTGGAGTTAACGCCACCACGTCTGACGGATGTAGACGTGAAGGCAGCTCCTCCTGATGAGCAATTCGGATTGCGCAGGGGATCATGGTATAGCGCAAGGCGGATGCAGCAAGGCGTCACGTCCTCAATTCGACCCTCCCAAACTCGTTCCTGTCGTCCTTGCCAGACGATGTGAGGAACCTGGCGGTGGGCGGCATTTGGCAACATTTCGAGCGCAAGTTTGCACTCGTTGATGCTGGAGGATTGGTGTCCCTGATGAACCACTGGAATCGGATTCTAAGCTTGAATTGGAAAGACATCATGACTCTGTTCTCGCTGCTCAACCAAGCGCGGAACGAGATGAATCGGAAGTCCAAGAAGCTCCTCGGAAAGGAGATGATGACGGAGACGATGATGTGCGTGCAAGTTTTGGCGCAGCTTCTAAGTGAAATCTGGGCGTCGTCGATTGAGCTTTCGGAGGATGCTTTCAGCGCAGAAACGGTGGAGATCGCGCTGAACAAGTTATTCGGTGACAGGTCCAAGAAGATGATCACCGAATCTGGTGATGCGACGTCGGTGACGCGCATCAACAACGTCAAAAGTGACCGTGCGGTGCGCGGTTACGACTATAATAAGCGCAAGCAAGACGGAATCAGCGGTGTACAGGACCAAGGGTGCTTCTACTGCTTCAAGAAAGGGCACCAGAAGGTTCAGTGCGAGCGAATGTAGGCCGATCGGGACCCAAATCGTGACGTTGGGCCACTCTTTCGTACGAACATGGATGTCCAACCTTCCAAGCGAGCGCCTAGCAACACGAAGAAAATTGCTACAGTGCAGCGTGCCACCAAGAAGCAAATGACGCGTGAGCCGCCAACGGATGTCGAGATGGAGGAGGAATTCAGCCTTTCAGGTTCGGAGAAAGAGGGGTCGGAAGATGGCGACGGAGGCTGTTTGTAGTGCTTTGGTGAAATCGACACCTCGGTACGCAAACGATAAGGTGCATAGTTGAGTTGAGCACGTCGACTAATAGTTACGGATGATCTGTGAATTGTTGATACAGGAGATGGATTGGAATAAGCCCAGACAAAGGCTAGTTCGAATCGCTACACAAAGGTTCGAGTCATAGGTTTGAGTATGGTAACGGTAGCACATCAGAAACCGCTCTAACTCGCTCAATACAAATGTATGTAGCAAGTCCTTTCAATAAGTATATGGGTCTAAGGATTAATAACATTGCGTTAGACAAGGAATGTGGGAGTAATTTAATTAGTGCTTGTCATCTTGCTAAACAAGGGTATAATCACATTCAATCTCAGCATGGGGATTTTTATAATATAGGACATCTATTATTTGCTGCTGTGCAAAGGGGCAGTATATTATCTGCCATCTTCCAGGCAGATTAAGGTGCAAACCGTAAGTAAGAGTTTTACACAAAAGTTGCGTTGATGCAAAAATGGCATCTTAAGCTTGGTCACGTCCACAGGGCCAGACTAATAGCAATATTTGCTAATTGAAGGAATTCCTCATATACCCCAGAATGAGCTAAACGATATTCCTTTCTTCTGTGCGACTTGCGAAGTTGCTAACTCGACACTCATGTCTTATCGAAATAAAATAGGGACCCGATCTAAGCAGCCATTGCACACTTTGCACATGGACACGATGGGAAAGATGATAGTCAATGGTAACTATGTAGGATACGGTTATCAGTACACGTTAACAATTGTGGACGATGCAACTTCTTATAAGTGGCTATTTGTGATGAAGTCTACAAAAGAAGTTTAGATTCATGAGTTTAATCTCATACTGCTACTACAAAAACAGCATCACTATGAAACAAACGGATTAGAAGTGATGCCAGTACAGAATTTGTCAATCAGAAAATGAGGACATTTCTACAGTCAAAGGTAGAAATCGAATGTAGAATGTCAAGAAGAGAATGGGAGCGCGGAGCGCTGTCATCAGACATTAATGAGGCAAGTAAGGGGTTCACTTCTAACAGCGGCTATGCCAGCACACTGGTGGCCAGAGGCTATAAAATACGCCGTTGAAGTGGCAAATATAATTCCAACTTCTAGACTTGGAAACACTTCGCCCTACGAAGCGTTACTTGGTAAAAAGCCGGATGGTAATTTACTTCAAATATGGGGCAGTGTATCTTATGATCATATCCCAAATACGAAGAGAAAGGATAAGAAATTAAGTTCAAGAGGTTTAGAGTGCAAGTTTCTCGGTTTTGCAAACGATTATAAGGGCAACAGACAGATAGATATGTTTTATTATTAGCTCGAAGTGTTAAGTTTGATACAGTTGGTCAGTCGGCTGTGATAGCCAGGTCGTTTCCAAACAGGAACCATTCGCTAACCTCTAAAGAGAAGGAAATATTAGAGCGTGTACAAGTGGCAAAGATAGTCCGTCTAAAGACCCGCCAACTCCTAGTGTGGGGCCGTGTGAGATGTCTTGCGTCCTTTGGACAGATCAACCATCTTCAAAGTCTTATTTTTTAAGAGCGCCTGAAACTCAATTTCTAATGCACCGAGCCATGATTCTCGGAATGGTCCTGCTAATGCCGCCTTTAGTGATTTCGGTATTGGTATACGAGCTCTGCTTACTTTGACCCCTAAAATCGGGTTTATTGTTACTTCATATCCACTAAGTCTTGGGCTTCGTCGCCACTTACGCAATGCACGTGGCTTATCGTGGTGTTCCACACAGCTCATATCCTTTTGTGCGTCTATTACCATTTCGATTGATATTGACCTTTCTACGACATGAGAAGACGACTCGTCACTACGACTAACATCCTGCTTCTCATCCTCGTCACACTGAGTGGCTTTAGGCTGTCACTGGGTTTTAGATGTAAATTATGATGTAGATGGGTATGTTGAACGCTTGAAAGCACGACAAGTGGTTATGGGGAATACCAGCGATTTGGAATTGACTACGGAGAGATGTTCTCACCGGTAGCCCGATATGAGTCTTTGAGATTAGTGCTCGCAATTGCGGGAATAGAGGATTTTCACATCCACCAAATGGATGTATCAACTGCGTTTCTAAATGGAGAACTGTTAGAGAAAATATACATGGTTTCACCTCTCGGATTTAGACAACGTCATAATGTTAAAGTCTGTAATCTAATTAAGAGCCTGTATGGACTGAAGCAGGCGCCTCGAATTTGGTACAGGGTGTTGCACACCTTTTAGAGTGATTAGGTTTTTCTCGATGCAAAAAGGAATACTGTTTGTACAAGAGGTTGATGGATTAACCGATGTCGTTTTGATATGTGTCTATGTCGATGACTTGACCATTGATGGCTCGAGGTTTTCAGCTGTAAATGAAATTAAGGCAAAGTTATCAGAACGCTTTAAAATGAAGGAGCTGGGTGAAGTACATTATTTGATAAAAATGGAGATCAGAAGGGATACATCACGTAGCAACTAAGTCTTTCGCAACATAAGTAAATTCTGGACTTGCTAGAAAAGTTTGATATGATGGACAGTTCAATTGTAGTCACACCTCAAGCAGCAAGTATTACCTTCGTAAAATAGACAAATCTCAAGGCTGAAGCTTTTGCAGCACAGTTTTATGACTACCGTGGAATGGTAGGCTCTCTCATGTATTTGGTTAGAGGAACTAGACCTGACATTGCAAATGCTGTAAGGAATTATGTAAATTCCTCTCTTGTTATAACAAGTCTCATTGGAGAGCGGCGCAGAGAGTGCTTAAGTATCTGAAAGGAACATCGATGTATGGGTTAGTATATGAAGGAACTAATAGGAGTGGTAACGTCGTTGACCGTATCCGAGCGACCCGTATACCCCTGCGCCGAGCACACGCAATGATCTTCCAGTATGGCGACCTGCACCGCATCGTTGAAAGACGTCGGCTGTTTGCGGAAGAGCTCCGTCCGGACCTGACCCAGCCGTCCATGAAGACCGTCACCTTGACGTCCTCAGAGAGGGGAGCGCCCGCCATAGCGGCCTCGAGGCTCTGCAACTCCATCGCGTAGTCTTGAAGCGTACGCTTTCCTTGCTTACAGCGCAAGCAAAAAGCGACCGATAGCGGTAAGCCACATTAGCCAAGAGGAAAGTCGAACGAAGCTCTTGTTCCAAACAAAGATGTAGTTTATGAACTATACACAGATGCGAGCTTCGCAAATGCTAATGAGGACCGTAAATCAGTTACAGGTTACGTGTCAATACTCGCTGATGTATGTGTCTCTTGGAAGAGTTGTAGACAAGATATGGTCAGTTTGCACACAGCTCAGGCTGAACTGGTTGTCGTAAGTGAGGGTGTTAAGGAAAGCAAATGGTTATGGCTACTTCTAAAGGAACTAGGGTGGCAACAGAAACAGCCAATTTATTGTTGGTGCGACAGAATAGCAGCCATAAGTATAGTAAAGAATCCTGCTAGTCATTCGTCGACTAAACATATTGAGACAAGATACTTGCATGCTCGTGAAGCGTATGAAAAGAGAGTATAGATATAACGTACTTTAATACCAAAGGTATGGTAGCAGATGCGTTGATAAAGGCGCTACCGCAAGAACAATTCTGCAAGCTACGAGAGCTCATGGGTGTGAGAAACCTTGAAGCCGAGAACAGTAGCGAAAATGTGCAGGCAAACTAAGCGGCACAGTCCATTTGTTGCGCTGGCGACGTCGTTAACTAGGCACTGCAAATCGTGTTAATAAATTGAATTAACACTTTCATGTGATTTGTTTGAGCTGTCTATCATAAGATAAAGTTTCAGGTAAGGTCGTCAGGCAAGAGTTAAGATTTGGTTCTCTCATCTCAGTTTTGCAAATTAAGCTATACGTTTCATGGAACGAGTGTATACGATATGGATATAAAGAACTGTCAAGCCACTTTTGCTATTATATTGCTGTAGCACATCGTGTGTTTGGCATGTGATGCACATCATAAGATAAGACTTTTATTTGTTGCACATGTTTTAGGTAAGACCGTCAGACACGAACTAAGTTATTGTCTCCTCATCTCAGTTCTGCAAACGAGAGCACAAGGTTCTGGGATTTAGTTTAGAACACATGAATAAGTTAATATGTCAAGCTACTTTGTGGAAAAGTTAGCTTCAGTTGACAAGAGTGTCATTAAGTGGATTCGTTCAGGTCAAATGGATATCATTTGGTTTATGGTCCCCTCACATGGCCATATATTAAAGGACACCTACAGCTTTACGAGGCGGATGCAAAGAGATCCTACAAAGCAGATTTTGCTAATTCGAAGTAAGTATCGGTTGAGCGTCTCTTTTGTGGGAGTGTTGTAGTTTAGGGTAAGTACGAACTTTTGGTAAACAGATCCTATTTCTAATCCAATTAGAAACAGATGCAAATGGTTAGAACTTGATACATGTATTAGTATAAGTACACTGGGCTTACATATGTTATTGAGTGGCAGCCAAGGCCAACTTAGGAAACGAGAACCCAACCGAATGAAGAGCCGGGGATGGCACTCACTTTTGAATTAGCCGCCCCGTCTGACGGTTAAATACACACCTACGGGCCAAGACAACAACAGAAAAAGACCCATTTGTAGCACGAGAAACAATGCATGTGATTCGAGCTGCGCAACCCGTAAAGCGATACGAAGTCTGCACACGGACACCTTTACGTTTTTCCAGCCATCGAAGCATATATGTGTGCAATAATACTGCCTGTAAACGTCTTCAAAACTGCGCCAAAAACCTTTGATGTATCTCAAACTTCACATTGGCATACTTGCCTCTGGTCAACCTGTACATAATATACGGAATAAGCATCCATCAATACAATTGTCAGTATGTCTATCGCTGACTCCACTAAACTTTTCTATCACGACGTACTCCTGTTGTTCCTCAATGATGGAACGTTGTTGCGCTTCCTGTAAACCAAGAAGTTGGATTCAAGATACTTGTCGAAGTCCTGCTCGAAGCTCGAGTGGCGAAGCTGCTTCACGAAAATTGCTGACGCGGTCGAAGCTTGCGCACGGTACGCCCGAACAGCTGACTGTCGGAGGTACTCCATTGATCTGGCGCGATCTAAACCTTGTTGCCACCTTGTGTACCCGACTATTGGGCGGGTTACGCTCTTCCGGTGTTCGCGAAGACGTTCAGTGGCGACCCAGGCGGGGTTTGAGCTTGGTTGCTCCTTCCGGGGTCTGGGTGGGTGACAGCCACACGTATTCTTCACACGGTCGTCGGTGTGCTGCAATCGAGTCTTGGTTCAAGCCGATCGCGTGGGGGGTTGTATCCTTTTCTTGAGCTGTTGTAGCCCTTTTCGTTGCTTGTCGCCTCCTCTTGGCGGGATTTTGTGGTGATATTGATGTGGGAGCGTACCCTGGTCAAGCTATCCAGGTGTGCGTCGTATTATTGGTTGACGTAGCGAGTTCTTCTTCGGGTAGGCCAATATACCTCCTTCCCGGTAGTCTAGAAAACACTTGCGTCTTGTAAGGCAAATCGGAATCTATTATACCAAAGTAAAGGTCCTAAAGATCTCTCTCTCTCTTCCTATCCCTTTTGCGTGCTTCCACCTTGAACTTGATATTATGTACGAAGATCACGGTATCACGATCTTGGTACATAATATCAGGTTCAGGTACGATGCGCAACCGGGATGCACGCAAGAGGATAGGAAGAGAGCGAGATGGGGAGAGATCGTTAGGACCTTTACTTTGGTATAATAGATTCCGATTTGCCTTACAAGACGCAAGTGTTTTCTAGACTACGGGGAAGGAGGTATATTGGCCTACCCGAAGAAGAACTCGCACGTCAACCAATAATACGACGCACACCTGGATAGCTTGACCAGGGTACGCTCCACATCAATATCACCACAAGATCCCCAAGAGGAGGCGACAAGCAGGGCTACAACAGCTCAAGAAAAGGATACAACCCCACGCGATCGGCTTGAACCAAGACTCGATTGCAGCACACCGACGACCGTGTGAAGAATACTCGTGGCTGTCACCCACCCAGACCCCGGAAGGAGCAACCAAGCTCCAAACCCCGCCTGGGTCGCCACTGAACGTCTTCGCGAACACCGGAAGAGCGTAACCCGCCCAATAGTCGGGTACACAAGGTGGCAACAAGGTTTAGATCGCGCCAGATCAATGGAGTACCCTCCGACAGTCAGCTGTTCGGGCGTACCGTGCGCAAGCTTCGACCGCGTCAGCAATTTTCGTGAAGCAGCTTCGTCACAATGGTGGGCGTACCCGGATCTTCTGGTGATTCACAGGGATTTCACCGTGAGCCCACCGAAGAACTTGCCAATATGAAGACGGAACCAGGTAATGAGTCGTTGACGGAAGATGGATCGCCGCCGACGGCGTTGAAGACGCCATGATCAACCGATCGCCAGAGTGTTGGGAGGAGCTCTGACGATGCGAAGGAGGAAGATTCAGCGATGGACCTAGAAGAAAAGCCTCAACCCCTCCCCAGGTCCCTTCGAGGATCCCGCGGATCACGATGTAAATCGCGATCCGCCGGGTGAAGATCCGACGGTGAAAACCGAAGGACCTTCACCCACCAAAACGCCTCTAGCCTCACGCTCGACATCGAAGAAGAAGAAGTCGAAGGCCTCGCGTAAGAAACTGAAGGCACCGGAGTCCGAAGCCGAAGATCAAGAAATCCCCAGATTTGGACGGACGATTTTCCTGGAGTCCGCGTTCAACTACAAGAGCCTGTACAGACTCATGCACGAGAACCCGGTAATGAAGATCATGCGTCCGAAGCCGATTGGAGAACTGCAAGACCCAGTGAAGGCACCGAGGGATGTATCCAACAAACTCGATGCGGTAAAGATCCTGATGCGCATGCTAAAAGATGCAGGGATCGTTGTTGTCTCCTTCCACGCGAACGACTTGTTCGATTTGGAGTCGCCAGAGATCAGGAAGCAACGTTGAACCTCTATGCCAGACTGACCCCATCGTAGGCAGTGTCGTCCCAGTTCAACAAGAAGAATCACCATCAACTCGTAGCCGAGAAGGATCGTCACAGTATGCATCTGTCACATCGGAAGCGCGTTCAGAAACGGACAGCTTGGTCGAGCTGCAACGAATGACGTTTGGACCGGCGGGTGCCGGCGCGCTTCAGTCGTGGAAGAGCGAACACGACGGGGTCGATTTCTCCACGATCCCCGAAACCAACGGTCACAGTCGCCATGCCAACTTCCACGATTGCAACGACAACTCCCACGTTCACCAGATCAAACCCAGGCCAAGCAGCGCCGGCACCTCTGAAGTCGTTTTTCGACGGCGCCATGGAACGGTTCTTGAAGGAACTGCAGCAAGCGTCCGCGACCACACCGGTAGCAACAACCCAACTGCCGACTGCCACGAAAGTGCTGGAAACCCAAGATGTGGATATGGAGTCGGTGGGATCCGTCCATTCGCACCCGAGCGAGTACGACCCGGACGATCGGAGCGTCGGCGCCCCAGTACGCGCAGCAGTCGCGTCCGCTGATTCCACTGAAACAGGAACGATTGCAGCAACTCGCATCAGAGACTCAGCGATTTCGGACCTGAAGGAATTCTCCGGGAAGGATCGGGATGAAGACCGAGCTAGAAGCTGGTTCAGCAAGATGAAGTCAGCTTTTGTCCGCGATCAGGCTCCTGACAGCGAGAAGTGTCTGGTTTTGGGGACTTGCTCACCGGACCTGCGCGCAACTGGTACCGACAGCTGAGTCTGACGACGCGCAGCGAGTGGAAGGGTTTGTCCAAGAGTTTTCAGATCCAGTATTGCGAACGTGCTGTGTCCGTCGCGCGACAATATTACCATGCGCGAAAGAAATCGGATGAGTCGCCGTTGGAATACTTGCACCGCCTGAATGTCGCCGGGTTGCGAGAACAACTATCGATCAAAGACGGATCAGTCGAAGTCCGCCGTGAACACGTCGATCACTTCATTGAGACACTCGACGATCGCGATCTTCCCGGTAAATTAGCGCTGCTGAGGATCCCTGATGCGGACACGTTGGAAGAGACGTTGCGATCCCGGAAACGTGCGAAAGCGCGACAGGAGAAGGCGGCGTACGAGTCAATCAAACCAGAGAACGTCGACGATGAAGAAGTATGCTACCACGAGGGAAGAGGCCTCGTTCAACTCGCTCTCGAGAGGGTCGGAACGCGTCTTCTGGTCGGCGTATGCATGCTGCAGGGTCGCGTGGTCTTCCACCAAGTCCGATCCAGCGTCGGAACGATCCAGCAGTTCGTTAAATGTCGCGAGGAAAGCTTACGCAGCTTCGCGATGGACGGGTGGAACCGCAATCCGTAGAGTGGACACCACCGGAGTTGGCGACGGAACGGCATCGGATCTGCTGCTTTCGGCGGCGTCGGCGCTGGGGAGACCCGAAGAATTGGGCTTCTCTGCGGCAACCATGGAGGATTTGAAGGCGGCGGCGAGGAAGATGGGGTCGGGAAGTAGAGTGACGTGCGCTGGCGGCGGCTGCTGTACGATCTTTTCCAGCGCAGGGGCGATTGACGCGAAGCGGTCTGTCTCTTGCAGGGCTTCACCAATCGGGGGCGACATGATGGCCCAAGATCACGATTGATGGATCGCGACCCGAGAGCTGCAGCTGTGTCTGGTTACATCCGGTTATGTGACATCTGGACGAGACCTGACCGGTGTACCAACAAATGGGTACACATCGATCTGGTTCGTCTGGAGCAACCATTCCAATACGCAATCAGGTGCAATCATTTTGACACGCGATCTGTCAACGATCTGCCGAATGCGATCTGCCAAGGTGCGATCTGCTATAATAATATGCGATCTGCTAATATGCGATCTGCGGGATGATCTGGAGCAATCATTTCGGAACGTGCGATCACATATCGCCCATACCGAAATGATTGCCCAGATCAACCCCGCAGATCGCGTATTAGCAGATCGCACCTTGGCAGATCGCATTCGGCAGATCACCTACAGTGGTGCACCTCGTTTTCGGCACTGGTACCTCTCGATAACCTGTCAAATATAATGATGACGCCCAGGAAATGCGCAATTGAGTTGCCCATCACCATTGTCGAATTAACCTCAACGTTTTCTCCTCGAGGAGGGATGACACGCCGTGGCTGCTCCACTTCAAATCTTGGTGCGGGCCACTCGAATACAAATGCTCACTTTAACTTTAATTTTAACCTCAACCTGCAATGGCGCGTCGTCCATCCGCGTACTACATCTTATGTGGTGTAGGGAAATCCAGATTTTGGGTAACCCTACACTAGGGATGCCTAAGCTAGACCAAGTGGATACATCGCACTCAAGAGGATCAAGTGGATACACCGCCAAGTGGATACATCGCACTCAACAGGGAACGGACTTAATCAGGAACCGCACTTAGCCGGACTCAGCGAAGGACGGACTCAGCGATGGACGGGCTCGGCGATAATCGACTCGGCGAAGGTTGGACTCGGCGAAAGCTGGACTCGGCGAAAGTCGACTTGGCGAGAATATGCCTGAAGGGATAAATCAGGATCTGGGCGAAGAGTCGCCGTAAGGTAAGAAACAGCTCGACATCAAGGGACGGAGCTGAGCGAAGAGTCGCAGGGAGATCTGTACCGACTCCATTTCATTAGATAGTTGTATAGGACCGATAGAAGAACATAGGGAAGAGCCCGAAGGGGCTCTCCGAAGATATAGAGATAACAATCAGAGCAGAATCTTCTAAGTCCAAGAACAGCGTACACTTTTCCGGTAAGTCCTTGCGTGGGCTGGATTATGTCTGCCATCGTTCCCCGAGAGGCATAGCTTGTAGGGGAGCCGTCTGGTAGCGCCAAGAGATCAAGGTTGGCCCGGGGTGGGCACTTCTCGCTACCAAGCGAAGACAAGCCTCGTCGATTCGACGAGCCGGTGGGTCTGCACAACCCAGGACACCGTAACCTCCTAATCTGCGCCTGGTGACCTGTAAACGCGCTAGCGCGCTGCCGTCCATCCTTTGGTGGAGGGCACAGGGTTTGCACGGAGACTGCCCCGCTCAGGCGAGTCTCTGGAGAGTTTGGGGCTTGGTACCCGTCGGAAACAACACTCAACTGAACCCCGGCTGGGGCGAACCGCAAAGGGAACCGACAGGAACCCTGCGCAAGCCCAACATCGCCGACCTGACTCGGCGAATTGTTGTGCTATTGCGTGGAAGCCGAACTAACGACGTTTTCTGTGAATCACAACACCACACTTAACCCTCGCTGAAAAACGCACTTTGTGTGAGAAAGCTGAGGCTGAGCCAATCTGGTCTCAAATTGTCCTCGCTAACTGGGCCGCCCTGCACTTTCAAGCACCCGTCAAACGCTCTACCGTTCAAGGAATCACTACGACGACGTCCCAGAAGCTCACCACGCCCGCAAGCGACACTGCTCCTCCCTCTACGTGCTACAGACAATCGGCTCGTGCAGAAGATCGACGAGTACAAGGCATGGCACGCCAACGCCACCATCGCCCGAGCAACTGTGATTGGGATAGCTCAACGTGAAGGTGTACAGCTACCCAACGGCACTGTACCTAGCCGTCGGTGGCTGTATCGCTTACTGGTCTGTGGTTTTCGCTGCGTCACGGCGAAGGTGGCTCGCTGGATGAGCAAGTAGTGACCGAAGGCAGAAGGGACTTCAGGGTGCTGTCGTCAAGTACCATTCTCGTGACGTTTACAGCATGGATGAAACGTCATTTTTCTATCGGTGAGAGCCTAAGGGTTCGCTGACTGTAGACAAAACGGAGAAGGGAAGAAGCAGAGCAAGGAGCGAATCACAGTGTGCGTGGCTACTAACGCTGATGGAACCGACCAGCTCCCTCTTCACTTCATCGGGAAGGCCAAGGTGCTGCGGCCGTTGAAGAATCGCGATGTGTTCGCCGAGACTGGCGCTACCTACACAAGTACTGCAAAAGCCTGGGTGAATACCACCCGGTATTGTGAATGGCTGGAACAGCTCAACGAGAGTATGCGGTCGCAGCAACGGCACGTGCTCCTCCTAATTGACAACGTGTCGTCTCATAACGATGAGCCAGTCGAGCTGTCAAACGTGGTAATTCGTAAGCTACCGCCTAACACCACAGCAGCGCTGCAGCCGATGGATCAAGGCATCATCAAAAGCCTTAAGGACCACTACCAGACTAAGAAGCAAGAGGCAGAGCTCGACATGTTCTATAATGGTACACCGTACGCACCTATTGGCATCTACAGAGCTATAAAGTGGTGTTCGGAAGGATGGAGCAACGTATCATCGCGAACTATTAGACACTGTTGGTTCCACATAGGTATAGTGTCAAAGATGGATCTTCTATTTGTACTGGATTAGGTTAATAAATATCAGTACTGCAATCTCTTCGGTTTTCTCCCTAGCTTATCGAGTTTGCACCTTTGATATGGTCCGCCCTGCCGAAAACGTGGTGCATCATGTATTGGCAGATCGCACATTGCCAGATCGCGTGTTCAAATGATTGCACCTGATTGCGTATTGGAATGATTGCGCCAGACGAATCAGATCGGTGTGTACATTGTTCACTCTAATTAGTCGTGCTTCGAATTTAGTCATGCTTCTGTACTTTTTCGTGACACCACGGACGATAAAAATTTCCCGAAGAGATGGGTACACCTTTCACTCTAATTAGTATGACCCTGACTAATTATGGTGTACGATTTTTATCGGAGAAAGTCGAACTTTTGAATTGATCTTGTGACAACAATATTAACTTTTTATTGAAAGTAAGATGATGGTTGGCTTCACCTCGGCGAGATTTGCACAAATCCACTGTCTTTGTGCTCTTTTGAACCAGCAATGGCAATCTAATAATACCGGTACTGTATAAATACACGCAATTTGTGCAACACAGCTTGCAACCTTACTATGATGGGTTGATATTAAGCGTAGAATGTATATCAATTGGCCAATATTATGCATGTCAACGCGTTGATTCGTAGGCTCGGGTATCATCCACGCCTTTTGTCCACCCGGAGGCCACAAAGGATGCTCGACACAGACAGTTGCCTGTCGTACACCGCGTAGACTTTATCGATCGCGGAGTCGCTCGTGTAACCAGAACGAATAAGGTTTGCCACCACGTCCCAGAAATGTTTTCGCCTGGAATACGCGAATTTGTTTCGAGATGCCGCATCGGCTGCAGTAGGTGGAAGCACCCTTGCGAAGACTATGTGTACCTAATTTCCCGTCCTTGACCTTTTTGAACGCTGGCTTGTCAAAAAAATCTTGTATGAATCGCCTAACTGCCCGGTCACCATCATGTGGGTTGCCGTAAATGAACTCCGATCTCATCACGTTTGTTGCGGTCTCAATGTAGACGGCGAGGTTGAGTAGCGCGCAAATGCGGGGTCCAAACTGCTAAAAACAATTTGCTCTGGTGCATCCCTTTCCTCCGAAATGTTCTTCGACCACCGCACTTGGTGGAAGGGAACTGCGCGTTCGGCGTGAAGTTGTTGAACTGCAGCTTCATCATGTCGTCAATCCGTGCCAGTATATGCCACTGAAGTGTCAACACGCTTCCAACCTTGAACTTGGCCCCGCCGCATTCTTGTTCTGAATGCACAAGCTCCAACAAGTTTACAAATTCATCAAATTCAATTGGGGGTCGGGCATTGGAATCAACGCCCTCGCGTCGTACTTCACAGCGCTTGACTTTTTTATGAGCTTGTTCACCGCATCCGAACGAGTCGGGTTTCCCTGTGCCGTCACGGGGTCCCATGGCGCGTTGATGCGCGGCATGAACGACGAATGGCTTTCTTGGCAAACTCCAGCGTACTTGATCGGGCATTAACTGGTTTCATGTCTTCGCTCGGCTCAGGATCCCCATACGCTCGCTTGTTCATCCAGCGGCATAAATCGCCTGGGGTGATGAGCAGCAGCACTTCAGTGGTAAAAGTGTGATCAGAGGCGTACTCCACGCCGTCATTAAACGCCATGAACTTCGCCAGCTCTGCCTTGTATCGATTCATTGTCACTGCGTGTGGAGCGATCTGTTTTGGATAGTGCTCACGACTTTTCAGTTTGCAACCCCTCTGCCATAACTTGCTTTTGTATCGAATCAGGTTGCAAACCCGGTGAAATTTTGCATCTGTGGATGCAGCCTAAGTTGCAAACTGCACCCCTCCTTGTTGAAGCCGTATTGACCACGCTTCCGACCGGTTGCAAACGGCCGGTAATGTACTGGTACAGACAGAAGTCGGGAATCTACAGACGACTTCGCATGAAACAGCTGAGCTCAGCAATCGTGTTGCTAAAGTGATACCGAATGATTGCAACATTTCGAGGACGGGTGTCATGACACTCAAATCCTGAAAGTGAAGAGTCTTGAGAGGATCAAAAGCTCTAGGTAAACCAAAACGATGCGCGGGCTGATTAGAAAGCTCTAAGCTGCCGGTGCATGCCCAAGGAAGTGAAATAAAGCGTCTTGGGCGAGACGACTCGTCAGACGAGACCTGACGGGCATCCGAGCACCTTCCTGTTTTAAACTGTAAACAGGAAGCTGTTTTCCGGTGATTCCCGAATTTATTTTCCAGCATTAAAATACTCAACGAACTCTGCCTTAACGTTATTGCAATACCTTCTACTGGGTAGGCTACTGCTACTCACTCAGGCGAGAACGGGTCGTTGTGTGGTGCGTTGCCTGGGGACCGCAGAAAGGTCATGCCGAGTGCTGGTGTATCCATGAGAGAGGAGTACGTCTCGCGCTCGCCATGGTTGTGTTCGACGCCGTTTTCGAGAGCAATCTCCTCGCGGCGCTTCTTCTCGCGGACGTGTTCGTACTTGCGCAGATACATCGTCAGTGGGATCATGAGCACGCAGGACAGCAGTGACGCCGCGTTTAACGCCGTCAGATCTCCGCCAAATAGCGAATTGGAGATGTACACCGCCGGGTACTCGGCCAGACTGATGATCGAACCGATCGAGAAGATGATGCCCATGAGCGAGCCCATGTTCTTGAGACCAAACGTCTTCGCGGTGAACGCTGAGATAATCGCATACAGGAACGCACGAAATGCTGTGAAGAGGAAGAAAGCCACGCACTGCACCGGGAGGCTCGGCACCAGCTCCAGCACGTTGTAGAGCACGCCCAGTACATTCGTGAACAGCAGCGCTCTCGACAACCCGCGGGTCTCCACAAGATAGTCGATGGACGGCACGAACAAAAAGCCCATCGGAAGCACAAAGCTGAACACCTTGGTGTACAGGTAGCCGTGCTCTCGGTCGCCGTAGTTGTCCAGCAGCTTGTTCGCCGTGCCGATATAAATCGTCGCGCGCAGCACTTGCACAGCCGCATACACCACAATATATGCAAACTCGAACGACTTCATCTGCTTGGTGATGGCAACATCTACAAGTCGGAACGCTGCATCATCCTTCATCACGGTAGGCATGGACGGGATCTGCTTGGGCGTGATCTTCTCCAGCTCCACACTTCCGTACTCACTATCATTCGCCTTCCCGTTCACCAGCAATTGCTCGTTTTGCGGTGTGGACACTACCACTCCATTATCATTGCCACCGGCTTTGCGTTTCGGTCGCAAGCTCTTCTCGTTGAGTCCCCAGAGGAAAATGAGCACCAAGTAGACAACCGCCGAGACAACAGCGAGAGCCAAGAACAACTGCCTTCGAGACCAGCCGAACCGTTCGTGAGCGGCGTACAGCACGAGAAACACGACGCTGCTGCCGTCGAAGAGACAGCTGATGGCCGCGAGGATCGCAGTCTGGTAGCGCATGATGAGGAAGCTGGCCGGGTAGGAAGACATCATGGTGATGCAGCCTCCGAATGCAATGAGCACGTAGGCAGGTACAAACACGTCGAAGGTTTGCGAGTCGGCGAGCGCCAGCATTGTCAGGCCTGAGACTTCGATGATAGCAGCGAGTGCGATGGTCACGCGGGGTCCTGCACGGTCCAGGAACACACCCACGGGCAGTGCACCGGCGTTCATGGCCACGGAAGCCACTGCAAACACGAGGTTGAGACGGTTCTCTTGAACCACGCACGTGGATTCGCTTGGGTCAGAGCAGAGCTCGTGGTATTGGCCTTCCTCCTGTAGCAGCAGCAGTAGCGGCGCCCAGCCGAAGACGAGGCCCGTGAGCAGCAGATCGGACGCACACACGGCCAGCACCAGCGCGATGCGTCTGGGCGCGATGCGACGCGGCCGTGTCGAAGAGGATAGCGCCATCGCAATTTGGTGAGCAGCAAGTCGAGGAATGACACGGAGAACTTGTCGGATCCCACGCCAATGACCGAGACATGTATAGTGAAGGCAAGTCAAAAGGTACAAGAGACCGTGGGAAGCTGAAGCAGTGCAGTCAAGGCAAAAACATTGACGACGTGTTGGCCAATGCGTGGAATCAGAGTAACTTATGCAATGTGTATGACATGCCTTGCCACAACATGGTTCGCGTGCTTTGGGGTGAAGTTCGCCAGGTGAACCGCAAGAGAGCAAGGACGAGGTTTTGTTCGAGTAGGTCTTGGAGCTGACGAGAAGCTCCCTCTGAACGCGCGCGGGTGGATACAGCATGCTCGAATGTATGCGCCAACCGTGAAGAAGGCCTTTCATTACCGACCTTGCGACGTCGCCACACGCGAGACGTTGGCAACAGGATCAAGAACTGTGTCACATAGTGAGCTTTATGGTTTGCATGCAGAATTGTGCTGATACACTGGCACAATCCCATTATCAATTAGGTCTTCACCATTGCAGTGGTATTTAGATTCTTGTAGCATGTTGGCAGCAGTTCATCTTCACAGCACTCCATGAGTGGAGCCCACTTCAACTTTGTACAGGCTTTATGTAACGTCTGCTACGGTATATATCAATACCGATCTCTGGCAGCCACGGTACATCCTCTTGGGTACGCAAAAATGACAATGTGAATGGCATCAAAAGTGGTGGTGGCCGAGGGCTACACGCTGCACGTGCGCTGCGTTGCCGGCATCGAATCCTGCTGCTACGTGGACTCCATTGACATAGCGTTCGACCTGGGTTGCCTCATTGACCGCGTGGTTAGTAAATCGCACGTGTTCATCACACACGGCCACATTGACCACATCGGTGCGTTGGTGGCGCATGCTGCACGGCGAGCGCTGCAGAAGCAGAAGCCGGCGCAGTATTTCGTACCTGCTCACCTAGTTCCCCACCTGGAGAGCATTTTGCAGAGCACAGCGGCCATGCAGGGCGAAGAGCCATTCCCCGCTCGACTTGTGCCACAACAGGCGTTCGACGAGGTTCACATCTCGCCCAAGTACATGGTGCGTGCTGTGCCCACGAAGCACCGCGTGCCCAGTCTCGGCTTCATTATGTACGAGAAGAAGAACCGGTTGAAACCAGAGTACAGACATCTACCAGGTCAGGAGATTGCGGCTCTTAAACGTTCGGGTCACGAGATCACGAGTGCAGAGCTGACGCCCGAAATCGCGTACACGGGCGACACCACCATCGAGGCCTTCACATCGGCAGATGGTGACGAGCGTGCCAAGGACTTGCTGCACGTGAAAGTGCTCATCACCGAGGTGCAGCGCTGTACTGTACGGAATAAGAGGCACTTGACTAATTTGTGCAACTCACAGGCCACCTACGCGGATGACGGCAAGTCCGTTCAAGACGCCGTCGACCGCGGACACATGCACCTCGACCAGGTGCGTTTCAGTTCTGCAATGCGCGACGTTGTCTTCAACTGAATCGATGCTTTTGCTGTGGTCGTCATGCCGCTGTAGCTCGCCAGCCACGAGCACTTGTTCCAGCAGGTGGGTACGCTCGTGTTGGTCCACTTCTCGGCGCGCTACAACGCCGAAGAGCTGGCCGAGTGCATCCGGACGCGTCTGCCGCCATCGCTCCAGGAGAAGACGGTGCTCGGGTGCTGAGGTGGCTGATTTCGTCGCCTTGCGGTACCCGAACGTCAAGTTCGCTTCAGTCGATTAGCTACAGTCGTTGAGACCAGGCTGAAGAGAAGAACGGAGCAAATAGGTTGTTGTCGGCGGAGATGCCACGATATATGGTTGTATTGTGTCATGGCAATAAATAGTGATGCTACAGACGTAATGCACTCACGGTACAGACGGAAATAAAAGTCTACGACGAGGAGCTCCAGAACTCGGAGAAGTTGCGGAGCGGGATGGGGCGCGATGCACGCAGCACGAGGATCTCGTCTCTCATGAGCATAGGCATGGGGGCGGGCGAGCGGTCGACCACGCCAGCGTCGGCGACTTGCACTTGTTCATTGAATCGTACGCGCCTCTTGGGTTTGCACACCTTCTTCACAGGTGATGGCACCTGCGGAGGATGCGCGGGCATGGCCTGCGCGTCGAACACGCAGTCGGCGTTGGCGTTGGCCTGCTCGCGCACCTTGGTGCGGCGCTGGCGCGAGATCTTGTCGTTGGCGCGCTCGATCTTCTCGAGCACAGTGAGCGCGCGCTCCCATTGGTTCTGTAGACACAGCGCCAGTGCGTGGCGACGCGAGTTCTGGATGAACGTGATGGCGTAGCGGATGTTGCCGCACGCCAGCACGAAGGGCGACACGGCCTCCTGCTGCTGCATCTGCAACTGGCGGAGCTGCTGCTGCTGGCGCGGGGCCAACACGGCGGCGACCACGGCGCGCGGCGAGTGCGGAGACGCGTCGCTGGCCTGCTTGCTGACCTTGAGGAGGCGCAGGTCGTCGTCTGCGCTGCGCGCGCTTGAGCGCGGCTACGGGTGAGACGGGCACGACGCAGGAGAAGCTCATGGTGTTATTAGATCGAGGCGCTGGGTCGTCCTGGGCGGGAATAGTACTGGTAGCGGGGCGAACCGCTGGAGCTGTGGAGTGGCCGAAGCTGTGTAAATTGCGTAATGAGTCGGTGGTTCCTGGCCCGCCGAAGCTGGCTACAGCGATTGGACGTTCGCTCGCACACCACAACCACACAAAAAGCGAAACGCCCACATCTTGAGGTTTGTATGGACCATCACTCCCGAACAGAGACCGGACGTGTCGCCGGCATTTCTCACGGCGCACATCAAGGCGATACAACGACGGGTATCCGCTCATTCGCGTCCAGGTCGGCGCTGGAGCTGCATGCCACCAACCAGGAGCGAGCGGATCGGTGGCTGAACCCCGCGCTTCACCCGATTTGCCAGCGAAGCAGTGACTTGTGCCACTTTGCACTGCAAATTGCAAGGTCAAGTCGCGTTCCGGCAACAGGTGGCGACGCCAAGCGACGCCGTCGGAGGCGATCGCTCGCTTGAGACTTGAGACGAAGGTCGCGCGTGCGCGGCCAATCAGAGCCCCGCCATGGTTTGGATGGTCCTCGTGCACTCGACCAGCACGATTGACTGTCCGCCCCGCCGGGCGCCCATAGATACCGCGGCGTTCAAGCAAAGCGGAGGGTTCTCGATGGCGATGGCGCCGCGTGGAAAAAGCTGCTGGCTGATGATGCTTGTGCTCGAGCCTGGACGTTCGGCCGTTGGTTCCGAGGGGCTATGCAAGCCCCAACCGCTCGACCTCGTTGGCAGATGGCCTCGCCAGTTGACACGTAGTTCAAGTTGAACTGCTCAACCTCGGCGGACCATGGGCAGTGAACGTGAAACACGCGCAAAGCTTGCGCTGCGCCACCGACAGCTTCGGACCAGTGCAACTTATTCACTCGCAGCAGTTACATACATGTCCTACAGGATACTGTAGACGACAACCGTTTCGATGCGAAAATGGCACGGAGACAACTTTCAATGCCTCCCGAAACGCGCAACGCGTCGCGTTCGCCGCCACCCGATCACGGCTCGGAACTTCCAGGCAGGAACTTCTTGCGTCGTGTGCTTGCGCCATGCAACTCGCGCGGCACCGCGCCTGTCCCCGACCCCGTCTGATAATTCAAGCGCTGATCCTCGCGACGTATCAACGCAGCATCAACTTCGTGTGGCCATTTCCCAGGCTGAGACTGTCGAAGCTTCGGGTCGGCGCCAAGCAGCGTAGCGCGGTGATGCTGGCGGCCAGCCTGGCCCGCACAGTGTTGTTCCGGATCAACTGATGGGGAGGGTACGACAAGTTGCCACTGCGCACCGAATTCTCGATGGGGAACCGCGAGTGAAGCTCCGGCCCCGGCTGGAAGCGAGGAAGACATGTATCCGAAGACCAAACCCCGTTTCGTCTCGATACGACGGAGTAAGCAACGCGAGATGGCGCCCCGGTATTACTGTAATACTGTACCGGGGTATTAATAACTACCGGTATTGGCGCGGCGACACATGCACACAATGCTGTTCTGCGCTTTGCACTCTTCTTGAGGCGAGACATCTCTGGAAACAGAAACAGAGATTTGGCGCGCGTCGCAGTAATTTTCTCAGTGCTGGCCATCTTTATCGTCCGTGACGAAACCGGGGAAGGGCAAGTGCAACGTCGGTTGCAGTGCGAGTAACTTCAACCTCGCGGAGCCATTGCAATGCAATGCCTGTGCATCGGTCTCCCTTCTTCAATCCCCGCGCCGCTTGCTCTGCATGTGCATGTGCATGTCGTTTTAGGGCTGCGATGCTTTGATGAGAAGTACAACCCAATTCGATCTTAAACTACCCCTTTCAACCTCGCATGGCCCAGTAAACTATGTTTTATTGGTGTGTCAGTACGACACAATTTAAATCCGTCAATCTTTCTGTCTTCTATCCAAAGAAACGTCAACCCGCTCCAGTAACCATGAGTGGCGGCCGCATCAGCCAGCCCGTGGGCAAGATCGTGCTCACGAACGTGGCCGTGGTGCGCATGCGCAAGGGCGGAAAGCGCTTCGAGATCGCGTGCTACAAGAACAAGGTCTTCAACTGGCGCAACGGCGTGGAAGAAGACATCGACGAGGTGTTGCAGATCGATAAAGTCTACGAGAACGTGTCCAAGGGCAAGTTCGCCAAGAAGAGCGACTGGGTCAAGGCTTTTGGCGTGCAAAGCGAGGAACAGGCGTGTCGTGCCATCCTCGACCATGGCGAGCTGCAGGTTTCCGAGGGAGAGCGCAAGGCACTCGTTGAAAAGTACGTCCATAGCCTTCTGTTATGTATCAATGCCTGGGGGTTAACTGAGCATTTTGTTGTGTGTTGCTGTTGTTTTTGTATGTAGTATGTACCGTGATATTGCCACTATTGTGGCGGACAAGTGCGTGAACCCCAATTCGAACCGCCCGTATCCGGTACACTGCAAAACCTTCTTCTTTGCTGGTTTGGAGTTGCGTTCGCTGACTTTTGATGTTGTGCAGTACACAGTGATTGAACGCGTGATGAAGGAGATCCACTACGCTGTCATCCCGAACCGGAGTGCCAAGCAACAGGCGCTGGAGCTGATCAAGAAGCTGCCCGAGCACCTTCCGCTGGCACGTGCAAAGATGAAAATTCAGGTGACGACGCCGGCATCAGGCGCGCAGGCGATCAAGACAGGGCTGAAGAAGGAAGACGCGGAAATTATTGCGCAGACGGGCAGCGACACCGTGCGGATGGTGGTGCTTATCACGCCGGGATCGTACCGCATCGTCAACTCGCTCGTCCAGGAGCACACGGCTGGCGAAGGCTCACTGGAAGTGATTGATCTGAAGAGCCACCAGGAGGGTGAGCACACTATTGACGATGAGATCTCACAGAAGACAGAGCGTCTAGGGCTATCAAATACTCCTGTTGCTGCTCCTCCTCCAGCGCCGGTAGCGGCAGCTGCTGCCAGTGGCGAGGCAAAGAAGACGCGGCCGTGCAGCACATGCGGAGGCGACTTCAGCGCTGATATGAGCAAATACCGTGAGCACTTCCGCTCCGAGTGGCACCGCTACAATCTCAAGCGCAAATCCAAGAAGCAACCTGTGATTAGCGAGGAAGAGTTCACGGAGCTTGACACAGAAGACGTGGAGGACTTCCTCTCCTCGATGAGCTAAGCTGCAGAACTTTCGTGTTTCGCTTACCAGTAACGTGTTGCTAATACACGTAGTTCTGGACCCGAGTAACTAGGCAGCGATGCTACCCGTGCGCTCTCGGTTGTTCTCTGAGAGTGGTTCAGCCACGTACACTTTCGCACGATCAAAGACCTTGATAGCGTCTTCAATCTCTTGTAGTTTTCTTTCCAGCTCGTTCTTCCGCCGGATTTGGTTCATAGTTTCGATGCGGAGTGGCAGTGAGTTCATACGAAACTGGGCCTCCATCAACGACTTCCGCAGCACACCCAATGTGCGGACTCGCTCGTCCTCATCGAGTCGTACCATGCCTGGTGGGCAATCCGGGTCTGGGGCATTTCTTCGCCGCTCTTCTTCGTCTCGAGCCCATTGCTCCTTGCGCTCCAGTAAATACTTTGGAATGCGGCCAAAGTTACGATTCACAGACCGTGTCTCATGGTCCTCATCAATGCGCACCGAAGGCGCCCTCTTGATAACCTCCCAAGCGTTGGCGTTGACAAAATCTACGCGCTCCTTTTTGTTCTGCACAAATCACAGCAGTAAACCATCAGACGAAAATGGTCGGATAACCCTGCTCCACCAACACGTACCAATTTCGCCAGCTCCTCCTCTCTCCGCTCTAGCTCCGTAAGCGATGGAACTGGAGCCTTGCGATGGGTAAGACGTCTGCTACCGCTGCTAGAAACCGAGTGCGACGGAGACCGCAACCTAGACACCGAACCGGGTTCACTTCGCGGTGCAGACGGCGTCCGAAGTGACGAAGTCACCGATCCAGGTGCAGAAGGTGTCCGAAGTGATGAAGACACCGATCTAGGTGTCGACGCGAGCGAAGACGACCGTCCACCTCGTCGCAAAAAGTCGTGCTTCTTAACCTGCTCCCCATTTCTAGACTAAACGCAGCAGCAGACACAAAAATGGTCAGCCAACAACCTTCTCCTCCCCAACAGATCCTGTAGCAGCACCTCTCCGTCCTGTAAGACCCGGGGACGCACGTTCTTGAACTTTGTCAACTTGAACTCTTGCTGCTGCTTGGCTTCCTGAATCTACACGCGACAACTTAGCTCCAGTCCCCAACAGAAGCTCCTTCACAGTCTCATAGTACCTCTTGACGTCGACGGTCGCGGTTCTCCACCTGAAGTTGCCTGACACGTAACTTATTCTCACGCTCAAAGTCCTTGGGCGTCACCCCTTTGCGCTGCTGCTTCTCTCTGCAAACCAAAAGACAGAAAATAGTGCAAATAATGGTTAAAAACACTCCAAAAGCAACAATAACCAGCTGTGAAAATACTGGGTCAGATAGTTAACATACCGAAAGCCTTCGTCCGGGTGCAGGATAGCGGCGATCGCGTCCGAAGCGTTCGCATCGCGGCGGCGATAGCCCACACTCGTGCTCATCAGTCGGTTTGAGTCTGAGGTTTGATGTCGAAACCACTTGATGTAAGTAACACAATAGTTGTGTACACCACATGAGTCTCTTAGGATAAAAGGTGTACCGTACCGTAACGGCTAGCGTCTGACACTCTGTCCAGTTCACTTTCAAGAACGCATCAGAGCAAGGAGATACGTCGTGATTAGCAGCTCGGTATGGCGTCTACACGGCTCATATTCGCGCGTTCGACGGCTCGTTCAATGCGCCAGACTCTGCGCTTTCGTTGGGTGTGGGTCGCGTCGCTGCTAGTGTTGTTTTCGACGCTGACGGATTTCGTGGAAGCGTCCGAGTGCAGTGCATGCGGGTACTTGGCAAAGAACTGCAGTTCGTCGGCTTCAGGGGCGGTGTGGACGTCTGTGATGCCACGGGAGGAATCAATTTGATGACGTTTTCTGCAACGACGACGAATGCCAATGTGCGGACGGACACACGTGCGTGAGCACTGTCGTGGGCTGCAAGAACATCTTCCAGGCGAGGAACCGCCGTCGCTGTGTGGGCAACGCCACTCTGTCACGACGCTTCGAGCAGTGTGCAATGGACCAGGGGCTCACAACACTCAACGCGTCGAATGTGGCCAGCGACTGGATCTACTTCAAGCAGAGCAGCAAATGCCAATCCACAGACTGTCTGGCAGTGAAGCTCTTCCATCAGAGTGGTCTGGTGCAGTGCGGCAACTTGCTGGCAGTGTGGAAGACCAACAGTTCGAGCTACGATGTTTCCCAGAGTGTGGGCTTTGACGGTGAAGACACGACGTACCATTTCGTGGCGGACGGCTCGCGCGCGAGCGACATGAAGGCTGGCACTTTCCTCTACTCTGTTCCGTGGTCGTCGGAGACTGTGGCGTTGGTGACCAAGCAAGCCAACAGCACCGCAATTGATCCGTGTTACGTGCTTCAGTCGCGCAACCAGCCTAATGGTACATGCGAGGGAGTGTACCTGCAGTTTGATGCCAGTGTGCAATTCGCCAACAGCGACGAGTACGTCATGTCCGAGCTGAGTTGGTACCCTTGGCTCGCTGTCGTGTGCAGCGTTGCTGCAGCTGTCGCGGCCATCGTTATTATGGGTGTGGTGGTCTACCGCTTCCATCACCTGGACCTATCGCCGCCAATCGAGGAGGACGAAGACGGGGTCTGTTGTGTGAGCTGGATGACCTGCGCAAGACCCAGCGCTTGAGTCCGGCGATGCCTATAACTCCGGCAAGTCTAGGATCTACGTCGCCAGCATCTGGCCGAGGTATCGTGGACACTGATCTACGCCAGCGCGGATCAGGTCTCGGCACTGCCGTGAACACGACGCAGACGGAAGCTGGCGCCAAGACCAAATTGTAACTAAAGCGCACGCACAGCAAGATGATAACGAGGAATGACACATTTTTGATAAGCCTACGATGTCTTCACGGATTGGATTGGATTGTCTCGTGCTCTATCTAACAACGCAAGTAGACCCTGCATTGCAGAAATGGCGTTAGGGTTGTGCCGAACGTCATCGTAAAAAACAAGAGTTCCGAGTACATACCGCGACAAGGGGTTTCTGTCGTTGCTCCGAGTTGAATTGGCCGTGTATCCCATCGATTAGCAGCGATGTCATCGCATGGTCGCCTTCAACTGCACATCTCAACAACTCGAGAAAATGCTGCTCACCCGACGAAATATCACGCCCGCTGACTTCGCCTGCAGTCTCAATATGATGCAGTGCAGCGCCCAGCACAGCTAAGGTTTGACAACTTGCCTGTAGATTTGCTTTCTTGAAACGCAGTCTGGCCAGAGCCAACTCCTTGGCAGCCATGTGCGGTGGCAACTCGGCATCGTCGGTATGCAGCAGCGATAACCGTTTACTGAGCATTCTCTCACCTTCGGCTTGGCGAAGAGCTGCGAGCATTTCGGCATGTAAATTACTAGTACAATTGAGATCAACAAAGCGTAAATTTGTTCATCATCCAACATACCTAGCTGGGATCCAAGCTTCGCCGACAATGCATTCTTGGATTTCTGAAAGTCCTCAGTAAGTCTCCCGATCGCCCGGCGTTTAACCTTCACGCGCCGGATCATCCTATTCAAACACAACGACTGGTATTTTAGCCGCCATTTTCCATGTTTGAGCAAGTCACTCAACGTACTTTCGTCGAAGAGTCTTGCTCGTAGCCCTCTCGATTGTGGTTTCCTCAGTCCTCTGGTGTTGATTCTGCGACGCATGCACACCTGGCCTATTTGAACGAACTGGACCACCGGATTGCATTTTAATGCGCCGGCAACCTGTCGTATCAAGTGTGTAGCAGACGCCCCTCGGGGTTGTTCGACGGAGCGGTGATGTACCTAATTCATCAGCCTTAGAAACCATCAACTCACCAAGCGTCTGATGCGGAGTCTTGGAGAGCTGCAACTTCATCGTGCCAGTAGACTCGTCCCTGGTTTCACGAAATGTCATTGCTCGAGGTGCGACAGCAGACGCTGATATGGAGTTAACAACATTTTGCTGGGCAATAGTAGGCTCGCCTTCGTCAAAGAACTTCAATGCTGGCACCTCGCTAATCATCCGGCGACTCAGGATACTCGCAACAGTAGACGACTGTGCTTCAATTTCGCGGCGCAACTTGCCACCGTGACGTCCTATAACACCGTTGGCATTGGCAGGACTAAACGGTGTGTTGTTCAGCTGATTAGAACCATTGCCGTTCATAATGCTGAGAGCTGCATGCTCTGATCGCCGCCTTCGTTCGCGCCAACGTCGAACAACTGTCAAAGGTGCACACAACGACGAAAGTTAAGGTTCACGCGTCAGGATACAGTCAACATCGGACCATGCAAGGCACGTACAGCGTTGAAAGGGAACCATAATCCGCTTTTCTAGTTCTCTTGTGTCTTCACCGTTGAAGTTGGAACCACGCTTTCGATTAGATCTGCTGCCAAGTGAGGCATCGACGGTCTCCTGGTGGCTATGAAGTGGGGGCATCGAGGTCGAATGAGTTGATAGTAGCCGCAATGTTGACACATTAGTGAACCCTCGCTGACTGAGGTTGTTCGTTTGAGGCTGCATCACAACCTTGCGTCGCATCCAAGGGGAGCTTCGCAAAATGGCGTCGAGCTTGGCGGCCAAATGGCTTGTCCTGGAACGATGACCGATAGCAACGGTTGGAGAGGTGATCAACATTGCTCGATGTGAACTATCGCTGGTGCGTGGTCCCGAACCAGCTTGGGCGTTAACACTGTCCATCTGAAGCTTGCGTCGGGTAAAGGTGAATATTGGTTTGTTGTTCAGACCCAGACCAGTTGCCGCCGCAGCGGCTGCGGCAGGCAGCATTGCAGGGGTCAATGATATCTGACGATTGCGATGTACGTGCTTGGTAGTAAATAGCCCCTCGACCACTGCTGCCGTGTCTTGCTCCTCTTGGTTATCGGTATGATGCACAGGTGTCCCCGATCGAACTTCCAATTGATCATCTTTAAGATTTTTCTGGTCGGTCGAGATGGAGCCTGTGTATGTCGGTGCCCCGGGGTCGTGGCGTCAACTTTCTCCCATTCCGAGCGAAGCTGCAAACACCAAAACAGAGAGCGCTGAGAGCAACGCCACCAAATCAACAGAAATGTACTACAATCCTACCGGCAGATAACGCGACGCTGATCAGCTTCATGCACGAAATCTTTGATGAGGTCGCTGCCATCTCGCGGAGCCGGGCGAGACGGCCTGGTGGAGAAACCCATCGTGTGCCTCCGAGTTCAACTTGAGGCTTAATCAATAATAGCCATCGCGAAACGCTTCTCGAAAAACAAATACGAGCCGTTGAAGAACGCATTTTCCGCACTAATGTTTTGAATGCGAAAAGGGAGAATGACCTCCGCCCCCAACAATTGTCCAGATAAAGCTGACGTTGAAAGGTATCGAGTGAGGATTGGAGCAGTCGAGCTAGATGGTATACATGCGCACATGCTGCTCGTTTTCAGAATAAGCTTACCCTCACAGGGTCCCTCAGTACTGGTACATGTAGTCCACATTCACCTTCTCCAGCAACATCGTCGCAGCACTCCTCGAGCTCGATGAATATGGGCGTATACATACATGTACTGAAAGAAACAGCTTCAATTTTGACCTTTGCATCGTGCCACTGAAGCCTCCAGTTCGGAGGACCACCTTTAAGACGTTGATGCTGCAGCGTGCTGATACCGCTGGAGGACCACCTTACACGCAGTTGCAGCCGGATATTGCTTTGACTTGACAACAGCGAGCCTAGCAGCTTGTTGCACAATGTACTGAGTTCTGGGGTGGAAGTTTACAAAAGATGACGAGGTTGATCGTCAATGGAGAAACGCTCACATGTTGAAGACGTTGAAGTGACGCAGCGGCGGAACCAATCATGTCGGGCGTGACGCGCCAAAACGAAGCCAATCAAGAAGAGGTTCCGAAAAACTGCTATCTTCCTGGAGTTGATTCTATTCGGTATGGAAGGGCAATTCGCACCGGAGGGTTGAAGAATGCAGTGCAGTTGCTGGACAGATTGCACCAGCGAACACCATAATATCGTTGTACACAGGAGGCTTGAGCGCAGCCATTCCGACCCCAGACGCTGCTGACGCGCCGCTTCACAGCGCACCTTCGAGCCAGAAACGAGGTGAAGCGGTCAGTCGTGGCGGTGGGAGAGAACAGGCAGGCATTGTGGCTCGTAACCATTGACGAGGCTTTGATATTGGCGCCATTCATGCCCTGCAACGAAGACGGAGGCGAACATGAGCGCTTGCCACGATTCCGGTGGGCACTGCGACGTTTCATTTTGTGAGAAGTCATCGTAGTGTACTTAGTTAAGGAAATTACCCACAGTTGCACCATCAAGTATCCATCTGCGGAACACGCCCAAAATTTAGCATACTGAAACCAAGTCAAAAGTGGTGAAAGGGCGTCGCAGCGTTTTATGCGATACAACGGATTATACGGGATAAAGTTCGTGTACACGTATATGTGTATACGTTCCGATCCCTTTATCCGTACAGGTGATCTGCAGAACCTTTTGACGCCTTTTGGTGGTCCAAATGATGATCAAGGGAGTGCTTCGCTTTTGAAAACATTGGAGCTCGAAAACCGAGTCGGCGGAATACCCGCACACTCATACACTCTGTCATTGCTTGGCAAGCAGTGGGACTCTCCTTGAAGATTTGCGCGCTCCCGATCCGTACCTCGGCATTTATCCGTTCCGTGCAGGACGACAAGCATTTTCCGCGTATAGCGGGTGTATACTCGCGTGGTGCACACGAACTCGTCCTCCGCAGCACCGGCTCTGTAACCGTCGCTTCGGATGATTTTCCTTCTCCAATCGGTCCCACCCGCCTTATGCTCATTCGCGCAATCGCATCGCTGCCCGTAAGTCTCGTAGAGCTGCTACGTTTGCAGTCGATTAAATCCCTCGCTCCACAGCAAGAGCAACACCACAGACACATTCGCATTCATCAACCTCAAGTGCGACTGAATTTTTGTCCGGATGCGCGACAGCACATCTGCGGCAAGTGCAGGTGCAAGCGCAAGCGAGGCACACACGACCGTCTCGTTGTCAGACGACGCGTTGGCAGCCATTGAGCACATGGCTGTCCCGGACAAGAACTCGCAGGCGACCCCCATCGAGGCCAGCGGCGTGAGCGACTCCACCATGAGCAGCAGCGACCGTTGCAGCTCCTGTTCCAGCTCGGACGCTTTAGATGACGACTACGGGGCACATACTCTGTCATCATCCGATGACGGCGAAGATGAGGGAGACGACACGCAGCAGGACACAACCAGCCACTTCTTGGTCAAACCCATGCCTTCCAGACTGCAGGTGTGTCCTGTGGACGACTTGGCTGTTGAGGACGAGAAACGGCGGAGACGTTCGCGTCGGAACCTGAAGAACAAGACACACGGCAAGAACGCACCGGTCAGTAGAGATGCAGAGAGTCTGCCGTCCATGCCCAGTCCAATTATGGTACGTACGCGACGCAGCGGGAGCTCTCCGACGCTGTGTATGTTAGATAAATCCGCCAAGAGCAGTCGTCCTGGAAGTGCAAGAGAGAGGAGACACACGGCACAACCCCAGCAGCCGTAGGACCCTCGAACGACACTGTTCTTGTACCCGCCGTCCCTTTGCTTCGAAAAGACTCGGCAGCCATCCGAAGACAGTACTGGAGCCAACTGGGCTTCAGTTTATCGCGAAGCGACTTGGAGAAGAGCACTGGACGCAAGAAGGAGCGTCGTGAAGGCTTGAAAGTGCGGCTCAACGACGCCGACTTGAAGCACGAACCGGGAGCCAAGGGCTTCCTCCAGTTCATCACGAGCTGGTACGCTCCTATGACAGTTGTAAGTGGAGAGGACAAGTCTCGGAAGGACAAGGGCCGTCATACCAGTGCAAGACATCTGCGTTCGTCACTGTCTCGAGCTTCAGCTGCTTCGTCGACCAACAGCGACGCCCCCACTCCAAAGAAGGGCGTGCGATTCACCGAAGAAGCCGAGCTGTTCTACATCCCGCTGCACCGCGACTACTCGAAGCGACAACGGGACTGCATGTGGCCCACGCGCTCTGAATTCGTTGCAATGGTGGAGCGTAACCTGGATGCTGTATACGATGAGATGGAACGCGAGTACGAGGCCCAGCTGGAAAACGAGTACCTGGAGAACGAAGGTATGGCACGTGAGGAAGCGCGACAACGGACCATTGAAGCTCAGCAGCGGAAAGTTGACGAAGCACAGGCCCACGCTGCAGAGGAGAGGCGTCGCAGTCTCTCGCCGCCACTGAGTCGCAGCTCCAGCACCATGTCATCCGTACCGACGCTTACTCTGTCGCAGAAGCAGGTGCTGGTGTCTCCTCGAGCGCGTTCTTCGCACGACCTTCGCTTCAAATACCTCAAGCACCTGGGCATCGACAGCTAACAGAAGATTGGATACGAAATGGTGAGATCTTGCAGTGAAGAGGGAGGTGTAGCAACGGATCCGATCCCTCCATGCTGACATCAGATAAATTATTAGTGTGGAGACTTTTTATCAATTCAGAGTACACAAATCGCAAATTTTGGTCTGCTGGACGATAAAAGTTGCAATTGAACATGATTGGCTCATAATGCTAAATCCCACATCGTGTGATTGGCTATATTTGCGTCTGTACACTTGTTGGTCGCAGTTCAGTCCACACTCCACATAGGCCAGCAGCTCTTTAGACCCGCTCTTCTCGCTATTCCATGGACGCCCCCGCTGCGCGCTCCGTCCTAAACTCAGGCTGTACGTGTAGCTCTTCGTCTTCCGCTTCCATCCATATAACTATTGTCTCTTTCCACGCTGTCAATTTTCCTTTATCCTCAGTTTTCTAACTGTGTTCATATTGCCCACTTCCTGCATTAACAGCTAAAACGGCCGCCAAAAAGACCCGCAACCGCAAGAAAAAAGGTCGTGGAGCTGCCCAACCGCCTGCTGTACCCGCCACCACCTCGTCATCCAGTCCGGAAGCTCTGGACATGGTCGAGTCCGGCTCGTCTCAGAGCGTGGACGGCTCCACGTCAACGACGCGTCGATCCTTCTCGCCACTCAGTGGCAGCAGCAGCCAGAGATGCAGCAGTGGAGAGGAGGAGGACGATGACTACGAGGAGGACGATTACTCGTCCGAGAGCGAGGAGGAAGGTGAGAGCAGCTACAAACCCGGGGTTACCACCGCGTACAGGCCGGTGAAGTGTACAATTCGAGGTTTGAGGTGATGGAGAAGCTCGGGTGGGGCCACTTCTCCACCGTGTGGAAGTGTCTGGACCGACAGACGGGGAGATGGTGGCCATGAAGGTGCAGAAGAGCGCACGGCACTATACTGAAGCTGCCAAGGACGAGATCGAGTTGCTAGAGTGTACGGTGCATGCAGCTCAGACTGAGTACGAGTCTAAGGAGGAACAAGAGGCGATCAAGGTGGTTCGACTTGTCGACTCGTTCGAACACAAGGGAAAGAATGGCTTGCACGTGTGCATGGTGTTTGAGATGATGGGAGACAACCTGCTTACGCTCATCAAGTACTACAACTACCGTGGCGTGCCGCTTCAGCTTGTTCAACGTTTAACGCGGGATATGATGGAAGGCCTGGCGTTCCTTCATAGCAAGTGTCAGATCATCCACACTGATCTTAAGCCCGAGAACGTGCTTCTCTCACATCACATCCCACAACTACCAAAAATCCGCAAGTCGCAATGGGAGGTGTTCCGCGCGATGCGGCTTGAACGGCGTCAAAAGGGTGCGGGAGTCGCGCAAACCGGAGACAAGGAAAATGGCAAATCTCCGGTCAGCTCCGCTGGAGACAGCGCTGAACTGTCCAAAGAGGAAAAGAAGCGGCTGAAGAACAAGCAGAAGAAGAAGCGGCAAAAGCAGAGAAAGCAAGCCGAGGCTGCTGAACGAGAGAGCTCTGTAGACGGCATCCCTGCAAATGGAAAGATGGACAGCACAGCTCGCCCAACGCTGACAACGAGTAATTTCGCTGTTGTCGATCAGCTGAGCAGCAGCCTTTCACAACTCGCGATTTCGACTAGTGCTGACACCAACGAACCGAGCGACCATGTGTTCAAGTCGAATTTTGCTGGACAAGAAACCGTCGCATTGAATGACGCAACTGCTGCACCATCGGATGTGGCGCGGACATGGTATCACCAGGTTGGGCAGCTCGGTGACGAAGAAGACAAAGACTGGATTCATTTGCCTCCTGAGTTCGCGGCACGAGTGATGCTATTACTCCCAGAAGGCCGTGTGGCTGGGTCAAAACAGAAGGAGCGAGAATTCACATTGAGTGTGGCGACCAAGTCAGTGCAGTCATCTGATGAAAGTTCCGATGGCGAGGAAGCTGATGCTGTGGAGACATCGTTTGTATTAAGATATCTTGACCATGTGGATGACGATGTTATGAGCTCGATAGAAGAGCAGGTGTTGGGACTGCGCGAAAGTAGTTCGCCCAGGAAAATCCTTGCTTCGACCAAGACGAAGTACCGACTTTGGAGACTGGAGTTCGATGCCAGATATACGAACGCTGTTTTGGGTACGCTACTTTCACAAGTCTATCTGAATTTGCTAAGCCGTTGCTGACTTTTTGTCCTTTGCGTCTCAATGATAGGGTACTTGGAACACCGAATTGACGGTCTCTGTTTTATAAACCTTGCGACGCCTTCTGGTGTTGCACTTCCAGGGTTCTTTCTTCCTACGCCACCCAGCGATGAAGAGACCAAGGTTGCTTCCAAGGCCACGACCAAAGAAAGCATCAGTGATGAAGATGTGCATGACGTCGTCATTCAGGGAATCAACCTTTACCATTGGCCGGATCAGGAGAAAAGATGACACCGGAGGTGAGGCCCCTGCAGCAGCGACTCGGACGCTGGGCTTCGCGCTTTAACAAGCTCGCCAACAGTGAAATGTTCGATCTCATGAAGCTGGATTCGAAGATCTGCGACCTGGGTAATGCGTGCTGGACCACGAAGCATTTCACGAATGATATCCAGACGCGTCAATACCGGTGTCCTGAGGTCATTCTGGGCAAACATTACGATACATCAGCGGACATTTGGTCGATGGCATGCTTCGTGTTCGAGCTGCTAACCGGAGACCTACTTTTTGACCCCAAGAGCGGACGCAACTTCAACCGCGATGAAGACCACCTAGCTCAGATGATTGAACTACTTGGTCGCATGCCGAAGGCCTTCACCGGATCTCAACGTGGCTTGCGCGAATTTTTCACGCGCAAGGGCGACTTGAAGCGTATTCGCAAGCTCAAGTTCTGGAGCCTACAACAAGTGCTCGTCGAGAAGTACCATTTTTGCGTCACGACGCTGAGTGTCTTGCATCGTTCATGGGGCCTATGCTGCGTTACGATCCATCGAAGCGTGCCACGGCCGAAGAATGCCTCGCACACCCGTGGCTCGCCCACGTTGATGATGTGGTGGAGGAGGAACTAAAGTCCTCTCACAAGTAGGAGTAGTTTTTGTAGATAGAGGCGCCAGGTGGTCGAGACAACCACTTTGACATTCACGGTCAAGACGATACTCACTCTGGAGAATGAAATCACCCTGATGGGTATTGTGGACCAAGTAACTGGCTGTTTGAGTTCGAGCTGCGACTCAAGCGAGTGAGTGACTGCATTTCTCGCCTCGGTATTGGTATTTTGAGCCCGAAAACTGACCCTAGGTGAGCGAAGAAGTCTTGTGTGCAGGGTGACCTGGTACGACAAGAATAGCAGGCCGGCACGATTGATGAAGATAAGCTGGGCTCGTGAAGCATTCTAAGTCACCCGAGATCTGACAAGGCGCAGTCAATTGCACTGGTGTGCGTTGCTTATTTTCTAACCTTCTCCTCGTCAAGTCCGGCGAGAGTCCCATGGACCTCTCAGCTGAGGAACTCGGAGCACTTCGAGGTCGGTACTGCCACATGAACGATTGCTGAGATGTCACGCTGATGATTCTTTCATGTTGTAGCTGTGTTCAATGTGTACGATGAGGACGGCTCGGGCTGCATTGCCACAGAACACATTCCAGAAATCCTGGAAAAGCTCGGGCGCGATGCCTCTGAAGGTGAGACGCAGACGAAGTGGCGATTGATCTGGTGCTTGGGAGTAACCAAATTGTATGTCCTTATTTGTGCAGAGCTTTTGAACGAGCTGGACGACTGTACTGGTGATAGCGGCACTATCAACTTTGAAGATTTTGTATCGCTCATCCAGAACCACGTGATAAGACAACAACAGCTCGAGCAGGAGCTAGCAGGCGGTGACGCTGGGGTTGGTGGCGAGCGATTGCGGCCAGGGCCAGACCCTAAGGTTATGGAGTTTATTTCGATCCTGGAAGAGTACCGCCTCAAGTGTGAAGAGGACGGAAACTACCTGGAAGCACAGCGGGCGGACTCGCAGCTAACGGCACTTCGTCGACAGGAATTCAAAAGACAGTCAAAGTCGCTGAAGGCTCGCCAGATTGCTGAACGCCAGGACGTGCAGATCGCGCACAACATGCAGTTTAACGATTTCAACCAGGCGTGGGACCAGTACATGGAGGAGTACGACCGCATGGCGCAAGCGTACGTGAAGCAAATGACCGAGAAGCACACAGGAGACCTCGCAACGTTCCAAGATAAGTTACAACAGGAGGTCCTCGATCGCCCACCCAAGTTTTCTAAAGAGCTCATCGAGTGGCGACGCAGACAGCATCGTTTAGCACAGCAGAAAAGTTACACTGAGGCGCAGAAGATCAAGCAAATTGCAGACGAAGTCGAGGCCGACGAACGTTCAAAAATGGGCGAAGAGCTGCGCTCCGTATTCGGTCGCAAGGAGGCCAAGCTGCGCCAGCAGCAACAAGCAGAGCTCACAGCTCTCCTCAAGCGCATCGATGGTCGGCGCAAAGAGCATCTCAAGCAGCGAAATCTGGACTCGAAGCGCTTGCTGCAACGCAACCGCAACGTGCAGTCGGTTCTCGAGTCCAAGCAGGTCACAGAGGCCACCAAGAAGATCCAGGACATCAAGATGAGTCTCATGCCCAAGGAACGGAATGCCCCTCGTGGACCCTTCAACGTCATTCCACCACAAGCACGTGTAATTCGACCCAAGAAGCCATCCAGCTCCCGTCCAGCAGAGTTTCCGTCATCTCCTATCGACAGCCAGCGCTGAAAAGCAGTTGACACAGCAACACATAACCAATTGAACATGGCTACATGTAGCCATGATTACTTTCGCCCATCACCATGAGTAATGCTTTCTTTTGTCCAATCACAATTCATCGAATCTGCGGTACAGCCAGCAGCTCCAAAGTATCAATTACGATGGACATTGGACGTGTGTTGCTACGAGATGCCCACTACGTGTGGCGTGAGCGTGTGGCTCTCCTGGAGAAAGATGCAGTGGTCTTACAGTGTCCACCTTCAGCTTGGCAAGCGGCAGCATCAGCCGTGACGCGCTCATCCAAGAAGACGAAGCAGAAGTCTAAACCGAAGTTATTGACCAAACAACGCAGTAAACCGAAGGCTCCACCACCTGCAGAGCTGCTACCACTCGACGGATCGTTAAGTTGTGAAGGGATTGTGGTGTCTTCGGCTCATATGCACTCGGTGCGCCTTCAAGACTTGCGTTCCGGTCGTGAGTTCCTTGTGGACGCTACCACCAAAGGGAAGAAGCACATGTGGATCGATCTCTTCTCTAGTGCTCGAAGCAGAGCAAATATCAGCAGTAGCTGGCGTGGAGAGGGATCTTTATGGATGCTGAGGATGCTGGAGAGATGAATCGACCGGTTAGGACGCTGACGCTGCTGGATACGCAGCAAGCGGTTGAGTTGCTGGTCACAGCGACGGAGAGCGACGCGGAAGCCGCGATTCTTCGAGGGTGTGATGTGGAGAATGTCCTGCTTGGAGATGGCAGTGCAGCGGATTTTACAGCGAGTGAAGCTGCAGATCTCGCGAGGAAACTCGTTGAGGAGGAGGTGTTGCTGCCGTTTTGCTGTTCGTGCAGCTTTGCTTATCGCGTGGACAGAGTGTATCAGATCAATGCAGACCATCGTTTGGTAAAAGAAGCTCGGTTGGAGAGTGTTGAAGAAGTGGAGGAGGGACGTGAGGATGAAAGTGGACGGTGTCGTGGACACCTCCTTTGGTTGCACGGTAACGCGTTTCAGGACTTGCTAGCGCAGTTTGATCGACAGGAAGATGAAGAAGAAGGGGTATCCGGAACGGACGGCGTTCAATTATTACTGCGGTTCGGAGCGTATAGCGTCCCGACAGCATTGACGCTGGCGAATGAGTTGCTGCACCACGAACTTATCGTGGAATGCTATTCCAGTGATGATGAAAGTGATGAAATCTCGTTTCAGATGAACACAACCGCCAGGTATAAGAAAGTTTGCATTGGAACCGCAGATGATGGCGTCCTTGGCGATGCTGCTGATATGGAGCGTCATGCTATTGTTTCGACCGAGCGAGCAGGGCGATTTCTGAAGGACCGCCGCCGCTTGGAAGCACAGATACAGAAGATGAAAGAGAAGTACATGGGTCTCTTCCATCTCTTCTGTTTCTGCTGCGTATTGGTTCTTCTGGATGCGCTCGTCACTACCGTGCTGTTACCGGGTCCACTGAAGCTGAGTCTTGTGACAGGGCTATTATTGTGGTTGACACTCGGTGGCGGTTCGGCTACGCTATCCATCAACTTTAAACCACGAAACCATGAGGAAGAGCTCAACCGAATTTCTCAAGGCGTAGTTCAGTCTGATCTGCGAAAGGCGTCTGATCTGTATTTAGCTTCTCGAAGTATCCGACAAGTAAGAGGCTCTAGCGAAATGACGTCCACAAACACTTTTACGAACAGAAGAGGATCAGCAGCAGCAGCGGAAGTTATGCGACAGGAATCCCTTGATCGCGCTGCCATCGTGCTGACGCATGCAGAAGAGGCTGAGGTGCACTCGTTCCGACTGGCAATTGCGCAGGCTGCAGGTGTTCCTGTTGAGATGACTCGCGTATTCTCGGATGAATATATCTTCAGCGTGCTGCGCGTGAAGAATCGTTCTTTGCGTACGCTGTGACCAAAATGGCGCGCATCATTGAGTGGCGTCGAAATTACGAGGTGGACGCTATCACTTGGAACGACGTGAAGTCTCAATTAACGTCAGGGAATATGTACTGGTATGGTTACGATTTCCAGAATCGCCCGATCCTCTGGGTGCGAGCAAAGCTAAAAGACTGGACGACAATGTCAAGCCGACGTGATGTTGAAGTCCGTGCCCACGTGTACCTGCTGGAGCTTGGCTGCCGTCTCTTTATGCCGCCGGGAGTCACCACCTATACAATCGTAACAGACTCTTCTGGATTGGGTATGGCCCAGGTAGACCTTCGTCTTATGCGTGGGTTGCTGGACGTGTGTGTTGCTAACTTCCCTGACCGTATTGGTCTCGTACACGCCGGGCCACTAACGCGGTTCCTCAAGTACATCACGTCATGGCTTTGGCCATTTCTGCCAGTTCGCCTTCGCAGCAAGGTTTCTCTCATGCATGATTGCTCGGCCGAACTGGCCAAGCACATGGATACCGATTTAATCCCTCTGCACATGGGCGGCACCGCCATGCACAACCTCCGCACACCAGTTCTCAACCCTACAGAAGCAGACGACATCATGGAGATCACGCACATGATCAACCAGCAGAAGCGCTTCATGGAAGACCTCAAGATTCATCACTAAAATCCATTTCGATCAAAGAAAACGAAACAGGATTAATTTTGCATATACTGCATTCGCGTAGTACTTCGAAGTAATTAACATGCTCGAGCAGACAGCTATCCTCTCTTGATCTCTGCGTTGCACAACCACAAAATCAGCTTTCCTACAACTACAATCAGCTGAGGAAAAACTTACCAAATGTGTAGAACAGCTTGAGATGCTCGTGGTGGTCATCGTCGTCAAATATGAACCTGCCCATGTATTTGCCTCGGTAGAAGAGACCCGACGGAGCTTCCATCCACTCGTGTCTCGGAAAAACGAACACGTAGTTCTCGGAACGCGGGGCGTACGATCCCAATACAATCTCATCACGCGTAGACAGCACCGTCTTCTTGACCTTGTTACGGAAGCGCAGGCCACTCACAATGGTCTGGTTCACGCGGAACGAAATCGCGAAGCGGTAGCGCGAGCCTTCCTCCAAGGCAAAAGGCGTCGTGCGCATGTGCTCCACGCCCGCCAAAGTGTCCAAATGGTACACAATGTCCTCTCGTCCGTCTTCAAACTCCACCTTGAACTGCTCCACCACCACTCGACGTGTGTCATTAGCGTCTAACCAAAAAAGCACAAAAGCCACTCAGTTCCAAGCCTTTTGCAGTCAAAATATACTCTAATCTGAACCTCCTCGATCTCCATGAGCTGCTGAGCCCAGCAGTTGCTCCTTGTACTTGCGCAGACTTTCATCCTCTGCATCTTTGGCCAACAATTCGTCCACGGACTCGATAGCTTGGGTGCTCATCTGGTACAAGTAGCATAAAGTCCACAGCCAGTTAGTATCAACACTCGCTCATTTTAACAGCATTTTCAGTATAACACACAGCTCGTACTCGATAATTAGAGGGTGACGTGTCCTCCTCGCCGTCTCGACTACTGATGGCACTCACAGCCGAGGCTTCATCTCTAGACGTCATTGTCAAAAGCTCTTGTAAAGATCGCTTCAACATGGCTACATATATGTGCACTACGTAACATTCCACTCGTACCACATTTCCGGTACAGTTCAACACCCGTTGGTGGTCAGCAGCGCAGCCATTTATCACTTTGGCCAACCACCAACACCTCTGTAACGATGCCCAAGGCCGAGAAGGGAAGCCCAAGCGCGCGTGTCCGCTGGAGAAGCAGCTGGCCTTCGACAACAAGCCATGGTACGACCAGAGCGGCAAGAAAGGGGCGCGTCGTGACGACTCGGACGACGACATGGCGGAAGATGTGGTGCCCGAGAAGTTGAGTCGCCGTACACTGGCACTAGCTAAGCAGCAACAGGCGGAGGAGCAGGCCCGACACAACAAGAGCAAGCCAGCACCTCCTCAGACTCAGACTCAGGTCCAGGATGACAGCAGCGACGAGTCGGACGAGGAGGACGACGGTATGGACACAGACGAGTACGACGGCCAGGACCTCGTACGCATCAACGACGGCTACGTGGAGGAGGTGGAGATCTGTGAGGATGACGAGGAGGCGCTGGCCAACTTCATGGTGGGAGGTCCTGAACGTCGCAACCTGGCAGACATCATCATGGACAAGATCTTCGAGAAGGAGGCTCGGGAACGTGGTGAAATGGACGACGAGCAGGACGCCCCGCAGAACAGCAAGTTCGACCCCAAGATCGTCGAGGTGTACACGGGCGTGGGCAAGATCCTGAAGCGGTACACGTCCGGCAAGCTGCCCAAGGCCTTCAAGGTCATCCCGAGCTTGAGTTACTGGGAGGACATTTTGTGGCTCACGAGTCCGGAGAAGTGGTCGCCGCACGCCATGCGCGCTGCTACGCGGCTGTTCGCGTCCAACTTGAACCCCAAGATGGCCCAGCGGTTCTTCAACATCTTCCTGCTGGAGCACGTGCGGCAGGACATTCACGAGAACAAGCGTCTGAACTTCCACCTGTACATGGCGTTGAAGAAGGCGCTGTACAAACCGCAAGCGTTCTTCAAGGGCATCATTATCCCGTTGTGTGAGAGCAGAAACTGCACGCTGCGTGAAGCTGCTATCATTGGCAGTGTGCTGTCCAAGGTGTCGGTGCCCGTGATCCACTCAGCCGCGACGCTCATGAAGCTGGCCTCCATGGAGTACTCGGGCGGCAACAGCATGTTTATCCGCGTGCTGCTCAACAAGAAGTACAGTCTTCCCACGCGCGTGATCTCGGAGCTGAGCCAGCACTTCCTGCGCTTCACGGCGGACACGCGCACACTGCCGGTGTTGTGGCACCAGTCACTGCTGGTTTCACGCAGCGTTACAAGAACGACATCCCCAAGCAATCCAAGGAAGCCATGAAAGCGCTGCTCAAACAGCATTTCCACCACCAGATCACGCCCGAGATCCGTCGTGAACTCTTCAACGAGGTGTAGATAGACAGACATCCACCCTGGCTGGGCTTCAAGCAGGTACCGGTATATAAAGTTTACATTTGCTCTTCGTCAACACCCTTCCACCTCGCCCGCCACAGTCACCAAATTGTTTTACTATCTCCACAATCCTAATCTCGTGACTGTAGCCATTCTAATTGAGCTCCTCGTCATCTTGAAATCTTCAGAGACCATGTCGGATTCCTCGGATGCGTTCGTCTTGGAGCGCGTCTTGTTCAATGAGAGCGGCGTGTGGTTCTACCAGGTGCCCGCCAGTCAAGTCACGAGTCTTGCGCCGCGTGCGGACGCGTGGGACCCCGAGAATCCCTTGCTTACGGGCTCTTTACGTGTGATCCAACGAGGTGACGCGTGTTGCGTACAGCTTCTGGAGCCAATTGCGGCTTCAGACGAGAACGCAGTCGCTCCGCTCTTCGCGCAGTGTCCGCTGCTCATCACGCGCGACTTGGCGCTGGACGTGTACGTGCACGACTGCGTGGACTCGTCGCGCTACTTCATGTTGCGCGTGGAGGACGAGCAGAGCGGCCGTCGCGCCTTCGTGGGCATCGGCTTCCCGGACCGCACGGCCGCTTTCAACTTCAAGGCTACAGTGCAGGACTACGCCAAGTACGCTTTGCGTCAATTGGACGTGCAAGAGGTAGGTGAAGAGACAGCAGCAGAGGAGTCGCCTAAGAAGAACATGAGTCTGCCGGAAGGAGCGACGATCCGGATAAACCTCAAGACTAACGGAGAAGATGGAGAGAGACGTCGACGAGGAAGCAGTGGAGCAGCGAGTCCTGCTAAGGTGCCAATGATCCCGCCACCACCAGGAGATTCACCGACCTCGAAGGTGCCGATGATTGCTCCGCCACCAGTGGTCGAACCCACTGCTGGGGACGATGAAGATTGGGGCGACTTTACGTCAGCTTAACGAAGGAGATTGAACACTTTGCAGAAGCAACAGCACTTTTTTGTTTGACTTACATAGATACATGAACTTCTCGAAAAACCTGTTACCTTGGAGCTTGCTTGGTTGTGCACACTTGTCCTTCGTCTTTTGGTCTTTCGCTTCAGCGCAATTGCTGGTTGAGCAAGCTTGCAACAAGCTTCCCGCGTCTCTCGCCTTGCTTTTCCATCAACTCTACGTACTCCAGGGCATCCGCAACAGCCTGCAGCAGGAGCTGCGCTGCACGTGGATCAATAGCAGTAGTTCGATTAGCATCTCCAGCATATTGCAGTAGTACCTCGTTGATAGGCTTCGACTCCTTGTGTTGGTTTTCCACTAAACGAGCCTTGAGCTTGGTGGATTGGTCATGAAAAGACTGCAGTAAAACTAAAACTGATCCATCTGAAACTGGTGCAGCCGATTGACCAGTCCTATCAGGCTCGGAAGGCTGTCCACTCTGCCATCTCGCCATCATCTTCAGTTTGATCGACTCCCATTCGGTCAACTTCCATTTGATTAGATGATAGCGCCATCGTGCTATCATCTTCAGTTTGATCAACTTCCATTCGGTCAACGTCCATTTCACCCACTTCCATTCGGTCAACTTCCACTCGCTCTACTTCAATTTGATCAACTTCCATATGATCAACCTCGGCCTCCGTCTCGTGAAGCGGAATACATGTAGACGCCGCAGCCATATCTTCCGGATCAAAACTTCTGCCATTTACCTGCGTGTCGTCGTTTCCACGCGTGGAATCGCTAGCTTCACGGGAGCTGTGTGTAGCTGCGTTCCCCAGCGTGTTGAAGTTGAAGTCATGTCGGCTTATAGGCTCTGCTCTCTCATTCTCTTGTTGATGGTCTCCAGGCACAGGAAGAACAGCTGATGGAGTTGAACATTGTGGCAACGTAGTGGTCGACAGCGTAGACTCGTTGACGTCTGGTTCCGTAAAAACTTCTTCGCTTGAGGTGTCATCGTCGTTTCGTTCAGGCAGCTCAGCAGGCGTAGAGTGACCGGTAGCAATACAGAGTCGCGTTGTGCGCAAACCTGTACTGCGACCTGTAATTCTGTCTAGTGCCTGAAGCACTACTTGGTCCATTTGCAGAAGCACGTTACGGTCACTTGGGTTGCATGACTGCGCAAGCACTTCTCGATGCTTCACCGTGAACTCGAACCATTGTTTCCACGTATCTGCGCAGTCCACTACAAACCGCTGACACCTCAGCATTTTACACCTGACAGTTATCACCGCATTCGGCGTTCGTTTTGCTGAACCACCCAGCGACAGGAACACGGAATAAAATTCCTTAGCTCCAACTGGAGAAGCGTCTGAGTCAAGAAGAGCTTCCATCGCTTGAGCGATCATTTGAAGTTCATTTGTCGACCACGGTACTCGACACGGTCGGTGTGCGTTATTTTTGCATACCGCGTACAACCATCCTTGACTCGTTGTTCATGGCCCCTGTTGCAGCTCTTTCTTCACTTTGCGTGCTGGGTGCTTCCTCAGCGACAGCGCTCGCAGAATGGCCACCGGGTGAACTCGGGTCTTGCGGCGATCGAACTAGTGATTGCACCGATTCATCGTGTGTTGCATCACCCTCTCCTTCTGCAATACTTGCAGATGGCATATCTTCGTCATTTCCGTCGAACTTCTCTTCCACGTCGGTCAAGTTCCCAGGTCGCTGGGGATTGCATAAAGCTGCACGATCCAGTTGTTGAAAGGCTCCTAGATTTATGTGTGTCAGCACTGTGCGGTCTGTATTGTTGCAGTTTCGCGAGAGCTCGTCCCGACGGTATTGAGGATGAGCAAACCACAAATTCCCATCTTGACAGTTCTCGAGCCTGAATTTGTGAGCCCTTGAAATTTCCCGAGATACCCTTTCCACTGCTCCACTTGTTCGCTTCCTGCTCCCACCGAGATCAAGAAACTTAAGTCGAGCTTTAACCTCCGATCGAGGGTAAGACGCCGGATCTCCTACCGACTTCTTTGCATGGGCCACCAGTTCATACTCCTCTGGTCTCCAATGGTCCCGAATTGCCCGTGGCAAATCGGTACGCGGTGGCTCCGTCCGCATTGGATACCGCTCAGTTAACTGTGCCATTGCTTGGTACACCTCATCATCGAGATGCCACCGACTTGCTCGGGGGCCTGTCGCCGGCGAGACTGGCAACGCTTCACGTGTTCGAATGTGCTCCTTAATGTGCGAAATCTCGCCACCGTAGACGCTATCGCGTGACCACCAGCACTTTCGTGTCCGACAAACCGAGCATGAACGTCAGCCATCACCCTTTCTGATGCCAGAGATTCCGTCGGAAACTGGGCCAACGCTTGGTCGCATGCGTTAATCAGGCGAAGCTGGGCATCGCTAGAAGACTCTCTCATCACGTGTCAGGGTCGGTCTTGTTTGGTCTTGAGCCCTCAGAAGGAAATCGATATCTGACAGTTCGTTCGGGAAGGCGCATGCACTGGGAAGTGACGATCGAGTGCTCGAGCCAGGTGTTGAAGTTCGAATGGCGTAATGCCTGTCGCCGCGTCCCAGTTCGACATGTTCCAGAGGTTCTACAGTTCGAGTTTAATTCCCTGGAAATCCAGCCAACAAATACGCGTCTCCCAACTTTGAATGCAAGTAGTCGGATAAATAGCATTTGCGTCTTACAGTTGGAGCGCCATCTCATTTTGCCTAGTCCACAAGCACGTCCAGAAAGTCACCGAATGTGTTGAAGAGCGAAGATGCCTCCTTGCTGTCGCACACTCGCGTCAGCAGTGAAATGCCCGACTCAAAGATAGGATTTAACTCCTCATCCGAAGATGCACCGCTTTCCTCGCGTTCGAACGTCTCGTCCGTGAACTGCACTGGACCAGGCGCCAAGCCTTCCTCGTCTTCGTCACCCACGTACTCGAAGCGAGGGGTACTCTCCTTTCTTCATCCGACTCGTCCCGGATTCGAGCACTCGAATCCGTCTTCCCAGTTACAACGGTCGCGACGCTATCAACCACTTCATCCGAAACATCAGCAACAACTGCTACGGCATCAAGCAGTTCGTCAAAGGATGGCAGCACGCTGTAGGCCTCCTTCATCACATGCACCACCTTGGTAATGCCCGTAGCCTCCCCACGGATTCTCCTGCATGACGGTAGTTGTCTCCATCCAGCGATTCATGCAGAATATCACGACACAGCAAGAAAGCGTCGTGCGCTTCCTCACTGTTCACCGTCTCGTACATCCACTTTACCAGGTAAACCGCGTTCTGCGGACCCAGCAGCTTTACCAGCATCTTCACTGCCGCACGGGTCTCATTGACTGCGTCTTCCTCTGAAAAGCACTTGTCCACCGGAGCCAGCGCTCGAAGCATCCGGTAGGACGGCACCGCAATAGCAAGCGACAGCACATTCACAGACGCGTTGCCAGTCATGTCCACGCCCAGCCACACGGCATTGGACACAGAAGGAGGTATAACATAGCTCACCGTCCTCACAGACGCCCCCACGGCGCCGGAGATGGTGGACGCCGTGAAGGACGCAGTAGACACAGCTCCATGCGTGATCCCTCTAGCCACATGCATCCCCGTCCGTGCCACGACGTTCGTGGACGCCACCACCGCCGACGTAGCCAATGCATGAGACGTCGAGACAGCTCCGAGATCTTACGACCACTGTAAGTCACCACCTTGGTCGGGATCGCCACAGCAGTAGACACGCCACTGTGCACCAGTCTCACTGGTAGGAACAGCAACTGGGAGACGCGTCCTTCTGTGACCTGAACTTCTTCTTCTGGTAGTAGATCTTCCTCTTGTTCACTGCTGAGATCACTGGTGGAGCTTGTACTGGAGCGTTCTCCAAAGAGATCGGTGTCTTCCTGTTCGTGACTCGTCCAGTGTGACAGACTGGCGCGTACGTGGTTGGTGAGGTGCATTGGAGCAGCTACAGCCAGTGACGTGGCGTGGACGGCCGCTTTGCCTGCTACGACGTAGGGGAAAAGCACCAAATTGGCAGCTGATGAAGCGACGCCTAGTGTCGTCTGTAGTGCAGTACGTTGAGCCTCCGCTTGAGGCGGTGACGGAGCGTCCACGTCCTCCATGATCACGACCGTCTGCTGCTCATCCACCTCCGTCTCGCTCTCGGTGAAGGCCTCGGAGACCAGACATTCGCTGTCGTCCGGCATCGCTGGCAGAGGAATGAGATCAGTTGTGAGTTGTGTACTTATTGGCGTCGGGTTTATGTTCTATGATGATTTGTTTGAAAGGAGGAAGTGACGGACCTGACGTGGCGACGACGCGACGATCGACTAAAAAGTGCAGAATTGGAGTGACGCGCGGGCAGTGACGCGCCTGCAACTTTGGAATCTTGTTTGATTTTCACTTGCTGCAGTGTTCGGAGTTGGCGACAGCGTCGATTGTGCCGACTTTTGCTTATCTTGTTCGCTTGTTAAACATCTCGAATAAGATTGTTGACACGGTATCCGTTGGAAATGCTACACTACATATTAATGCACTGCTCGTATGGAGAGCGAGGTCTTCTTGTCTGGGTGAGAGTATGCAAGGCGCTACAGTAAAGAATGCCTGCAGATGTTGGTTGGAAGCAAAGGCAGCTGGTCACTCTCGCTGGTCGCGCTGGGACTTCGGTGGGCACACTGTGGCAAGCAGGTTTCCCACCGCTGGAGGAGTCGCTTTCTGCAATCACCCGCCGCCTTCGCTGTCGCTCGCATTCGGAATCGGAACGTGGGGCCAGCAATTCGGGTACCGCGCGCTGGCACACGGTGAGCCGAGGCCCGCGAGCGCACGCGGATTTGCCACCCGCCACACCCTTGCGGCTGGCAAGCTTTCACCTCACTGGCACTGGCAGTCACTGCAGCACACTTCTCGCCAGAACGGCGCTCGCCCGCAGCTCATTCGTGTTGCCTCGTTGGGTAAAGCTTTACCTAAACTGTAGGCACAAGACTTTGAGCTGCTCGAGGTACGGAGCCGAGGTCCCTAACCAGCGCTCCATACGAAAAGCAAGTCTATCGACGTGAATAGAAAACGGTGAGTTTAAAGTACCAGTGGTAACGTTAGCCCATTATTGACAGACAATTATAATATAGGCAGCTTCGCCAACCATACCGTTCATGCATGCGCTGCACTTCACCAACGACAATAAATACACGTAGGATAGTGTCCGACGTCAGCATCGTCTTGTAAATGGCGGCTTGACGCTCAGATAAGCGCTTCTGCGGGCAAATGACGCGATGATTGGATGAAACCCCATCCCCCTTCAAAAGCGATTTAAGAGAAGTCCGGGGTTAGCATCTCTTTTCCAGCATTCGCATACCTCGCATACCAGGCAAGCATCCTCCGTCCGCTCGTCAGCTGTAACCCTTTTTAGCAGCAGCCCTAACTGAGCCTCTCATCCGTCCGTTCTCTCGTCTCTTCCTTTTTCTACTCCGTCTCTCGCTTCTCCCTCCAGAGTCAAAGTCCGAGTGTCAACCAAGCAGTCACGCCAATACCAAGCCCGCCAGCCACCATACCTCCAGGCCGAGGCCTTCCCGCTTGACTGTCGCCTCCACGGCCATGGCCATGGACTCGCACTCGTCCACGCACTCCAAGTCGGCCGTCCGTTCGCCTCTCACGTCCAGTCTCGACGAACAAGGCAGTACCCCCAGTGCGTCCTCGTCGTACTTTATCGAAGGGCCTTGGGAACAACGTAATCGGCGCTTCCAGAACGTGTTACTTCACGTCTGCAGCTTCATTTTGATCCTCGAGTTCGCCGAACGGGTGAGTTACTATGGCATTAATCAAGGCCTGAAGAATTTCATGGGCAAATTAGGCTGGTCGCAAGTCGGCTCCAATTCGCTCAAGAGTACATGGACCAGTATTTGTTACTTGTCCCCACTATTAGGCGGCTATATAGCCGACGAAAAGTGGGGCCGATTTCGGACGCTGTGGGTCTTTGGGGTGTGGTACACACTAGGTGCGTTCCTCGTCACGGTCTCCGCCCACCCCAAGTTCATGGAACCCGAACACGGGAACCACCTGGTGGCCAATATTTTGTGCCACACGGGACTTTTCTGTGGCGTTGCAGTGGGTACGGGAGCGATCAAGGCCAACGTCATCACTTTCGGAGCAGATCAGTTCGACCCCAATGACCCCAACGAAGTGACCCAGAAAGAGCACTTTTTCAGCTACTTTTACATTGTCATCAACCTCGGAGCCATTTTCTCGTACGGATACCTCTCGGTACTGTGTGTGGAAGGCACTGGAGCCATTTCACAAGAGTACGGCTACTTTGCCAACTTTTTCATCTGCGGAGGCGTCATGGTTTTTGCATACGTGCTGTTCCTGTTTGGAGCGCCGAGGTATGTGCACTTTGCACCGCAGGACAGCGCGCTCACCAAGTTGTGCACTATTGTCAAGGGCAATTGTGCTTTCAGTTACGAAGCCAGGATGCTGTACTACGGACTGGTGGCGTTCGGCTCGGCGTTCCCGCTCAATTTGCTCGCGTCCTTCTTGTCCGACTGGTTGTCGGTGGGTCAGTACTTGTCGTACTCTGTGGTGCTATGCTGTGCTTTCGGTATGTACGCGTGGATCCGCTACGGCATGAACACGGCCTACATGGACAAGTCGAAGGCTTCGAACGGTGGCAAGTTTAATGACGAAACGGTGGACGAGATCAAGATGGTGATCCGCGTGCTGCCCTTCGCGTCGTTCATGATCATGTGGGAGTGCGCGTACGACCAGCTCGACGCCAACTTCCAGTCCATCGCGCAGCAGTGTGATCTTCGCGTTGGCGCCGACAACATCACTGACGTCGACGCGGTTCAGATTCCTGGTGCAAGTTTAGGTATTTTCGACCCGCTCACGATCATTCTGCTGATCCCCGTGCTGGACGGGTTCGTGTACCCGCTGTGGGGAAAATGTTTGGACGGCCACCAAGTGCCTTTGGAAAGGTGCTGACGGGACTCATCGTGGCGATGTTGACAATGGTTTGGTCTGGGTTTTTCGAGATTATCCGGAGAAAGAGTGGGGAGATTGAGTACCTCGATGTCAACGGCACGCTGCAGACCATCCCGAACAATGGCTCTGGCGAACCCATGAACCACACGTACTGGGCATACGCAATCCCCATGTATGTACTCACTGCTGTAGCCGAATGCCTGATTAACGTGACAGCCTACGAGTTATTCTACACAGAGGTGCCTGTGTATCTTAAGAGCACCTGCCAAGCCATCAATTTGTTCATGGTTGCCATGGGGAGTAATCTGACGTCGACGTTCACGCTGCTATTCGACTACTACATCACGGACAACCTCAACGACGGCCACTTCAGTACATGTACTGGACGCTGGGTGCGCTTAGCTTAGTCAATATCGTCGGCTACGTCTTGGTTATGCAGTGGATGGAGTTTGGAATGGTACGCTTCGATGCTGACGACGAGCTGCTGGATGGTGCTGTATTCGACAGCCATGGAGTGGACATCACCAGCATCCAGCGGCACTCGTCATTCGAGAGCATTTCCTTGTCTCGAGGGTAGTGTGTGGCTCATTCACCGCGTGCCCGATTCAAGGCGGTGATCTGTCGATACGATAATTATGGCGGTAGGATGAATAAACGAGTTGTTTTGCACGCTGGTGTTCGCGTTGGTGTTGTTGCAGCGTTGCCGGTACGTTTGGGTATTGTCGTGAAACAAGTTGTCAACCATGAAGTTTGGAGTTTCGGCATATTTTAGGGAGTGACGTCTCGGTTCCAGGTCTGTGCAGTGGCCTTATGCCCACCAAGAAAGCTCGTGTGCGGAAGGCACACGATGGGATACGTTTGAGCTCGTTATCGCCTGAGAAGCGGATGCCTGGCGCGACATGGGACCAACATCACACCGTAGCTGAACTCGCAACAGTGTTTGCCTACAAGGAAATTCCGGATGAAGTGCTTGTTGGTAGCGATCTCGATTTATCGGTAAGTCTCTTTGCTGAATAAAGAGTTGGGATACGATATGGACTTATCGTGCTTCGTGTTGTGTCAGATCTGGTCTGTAGTGGCAAACGATTCGTGTTTGATGAAGCTTTCTCGCAATCCTGGAGGTGTAAGACTGTCAAGTCCAACACGGCTACAATTACAATCAAACCAGCTTGCCGACTTGCTTCCGTCCGCTGTGACCGCGATGGCTATGAATGATACAACGAGTATTGTGTCACCGAAGCACCAGCCGATTGTGCGCCTAAATCTTGCAGGCGCAGACCAGGTACAATCGCTTCTGTGTGTAAATTGGATTATATTATGCTTAGCGTTTGCGACTTACCCGTGGCACATGATGTGCACTGGCAGATCACGGACAAGACTGCGCATCTGATTGCCACTGCATGTCCAGATCTAAAGTCTCTGAGCCTCGAGCGAGCTTTCAAGGTGAGTTTGGACCGGAGACCACAGCTGAATTTCTACGACTAACACCGCTTTTAGTTAACAGATTCCGGCGTACTTCACATTATAAGCTGCTGCCATAGTCTCGAATCTCTCAACCTTAACTACGTGACAGCGTTGCAGAGCCCCGCTCTCAGTTGTATCGGGGAGCTACGAATCCCTCTACGGTGTGAGCAGTAGGAAATGATCCTGTCAAACTTGAGGCTCGTTCTAACATGTGTGCTATCATTCTGTGGACAGCACTTGCGATCGCTGGTTGCATTCGCGTCCCTGACTACTCGCTTCTGCGTGTCTTCCAAGCGTGCCCCACTCTAGAATCGCTTGATCTCTCATTCTGTGGTAGCGTGACTGACAACGTCCTGTTTTGCTTGGGCAAGAACTGCCGCAAACTTCGGCAATTGAAGCTTCGAGGCTGCCGTCAGATTTCGGACAATGGTGTCGTGGCGCTTGCAAACTCGGGAGGTGTTAACAGCCTCGTGCTGCTAGACTTGGCGCGATTTGATCTGCAGTACAAATTCAACGACATTTCGTTGCTGGCAATAGCAGAAAACTGTCTGGTGCTCCAAACGCTGATCCTCGCAGGGTGCGATATGGTCAGCGATGTTGGAATGGATTGGTTGTCTTCGGGTTGCAATGCGATAACCCACCTTGATGTTTCCGGCTGCACGGCCCTGACCGATCTATCGATGCGTGCGATCAGTGAAAGTATGTTGCAGCTCCGACATCTGAACATCCGGCATTGTGCTAGAGTCTCAGACCAGGGTATTCGCCGTTTGTCGATGGGCTGTCCAGAGCTGATATACCTGGATGCGGAGGGCCTTCCATTGCTCTCGGACTTGCACAGTGCTCCTGGTGGCTTCATTGACGATGTGTACCGACAAGGTGTTGCCGCGCTGGTAGTGGGGTGCCCCAAGATTCGACATCTTGACTTGTCCAATTGTCCTGTGATTTCGGATAGAACACTTCACTGCATAGCTACTGCATGCATTGAGTTATCCTCACTCGTGCTCTCGGGGTGTTTTCGTGTTACGACAATTGGCGTGAGTGACATATTGACCCACTGCACCAAATTGTCTTCGCTCAATGTCACGGACTGCAATCAGGTGACAGATCACGCCTTCACCGACAGGCAGAGACAGCGACGAAATCAACGGACTCAGCCGAGTTCCCCTTTAAAAGCCGAGCTTGTGTCGAGCCAACTTCATGTACTCCGCCTACGTGGCACACAAGTCTCGGACGTGACTCTCAAGTGGCTCAGCAGGCATTCGCCTCAGCTTCGAGAGCTTGATGTGTCGGGCTGTGCAAGGATTACAGACTTAGGGCTGTTAGCACTCACCGGATCTGTAATAGTGTCAACTCTGCGGAGTTTGTGGCTTCGAAACATGGTAGACATCACTGAGACTGGTGTGTCGTGGCTTGCTGAAAAATGCACGAAGCTCACGCTGTTAGACCTGACAGGTTGTTCCAAGATCCGCTCGTTCTCCATCAAGTCGCTCGCTTCCTCTTGGAAGTTTGCAATCTACACCTACAATGACCAGTTTAAAGGCATGTCGCCTCGGCATCGTGCAGAAGACTGGCTGTTCATTGAAGAATACGGCAATTGTTGGCGAGCAGCGATTCATATTCAGTGCATGTATCGTGCAAAGGTTGCTCGACGTATCGCGCAGCAGAAGCGAGAAGAGCGCTTAATCCTATGGGTAGCCACTCGCCTGCAGAGCGTATATCGCGGACGTCAGGCTCGAAAGTACGCTGTCATTTTGCGCTTTCAGTTTAACAAGGAGACCGAGGCTGCCACGAAAATTCAACGAGCATATCGTCGGCTCTTGGCAAGACGAGAAGCACAGCGTCTGCGCGAGATCCGCCGTCAAGAAGAAATTCTTCGTGCCGCTAGAACGATTCAAGCTTCGTGGCGCAAAAAGAGACTGCGAGAAAGGTTGCAAGGTAAACTTCTACGTCGTCTAGCTTACGAGGAAAAGTTGCAGCGGGGTGCCATTCAAATTCAGCGGCATTGGCGAGGGAAGAGAGATCGCCAGCGGTCAAGTTTACTTCGTGCCGCAAAGTTGGCCAAGGACCGTGAAGAGTTTGAAGCTGCCAGACAATTGCAAGGCATATATCGTATTCGTGCAGCACGTCGAGCTGTTAACTTGAAACGTGAAGAATGGAAGAACGAGGAGAAACAACGAGAGCGAGCTGCCGCAACATTGCAGGCACAAATGAGGAGGTATCGAGCGCGAAAAGAGCTCAAAGCGATGCGCGCATATGTAGCAGAGCTGAATGGTGCTGCGACTCGTATTCAGAAGGGCTGGCGCGCGAAAAAGAGGTATCAAGCCAACCAGATCATTGTGATGGTGCGACAGAAGAAACTCGAGAACGATGCCGCGGTGAAGCTCCAAGCTATTTGGATGCGGCGAAAAGCACGGATAGATATGAACTTGATGCGTTTGGCGAGAGACTTGCAACAACAAAATCTCGTCGATGCAGTGTTAAAAGTTCAGAGGAACTGGCGTGGACGCCACGGGCGTCTCGAGGCACAATCGATCAAGCAAACAACAATGGATAAACTCTCGCAGCTACTGAAGATCCAGAATTACGCCGTCACGCTAGTACAAGCTCATTACCGCGGACGAAAAGGGCGAGAAAGATATCGTGAAGCGCTGCTGAACAAGAAGAAGCGGTGGAAAGAGATCATCCGTCCTGAAAACGGCGAGAAGTTTTACTACGTAAGTTTTGCGAGGAAGCTGTTCTTGATTTGTTGCTCAAGACTAATGGCAGTATTGACTTCTTTTCACAGAACCGAGTCACAGGTGAGGTGCGCCTTCGCCGACCTCAAGATGTGTTGGATCTGTTGCCAAAACCTCTTTGCGAGAACTGCGGTACGATCAAGAATTGTTTTTAGTACAAAACGAAAATGCTAAAGAACTTGTCTATCACCAGAATCTGCAACAAGAATCGAGGCGACGATGGAGTGTAAAGACTGCGGCGAATTGTTTTGTGGCACGGTAGGTGATTGCAACAATTACCTCAACGACAATGTTGCGTTGCTAATCTGACGTTACGCAGTGCTGGGCCAACGTTCACTCCGGTGGTCGCCGAAAGCTACACGAGTTCCGAGCGCTGTACGACTACTACAATCGACGTGTGGACTACGGAGACTGGGAGTTTCCGTCTCGATGGCCTTCAGAAGTTGAGCAGGACGAGATAGACGGGTGGAGCTTTCGCACCCACCCACGCCGCAGTCCTGACGAAGTACAGGAGCCATGGGAACGATACGTCGACCCCGACACCAAGAGAGAATGGTTCTACAACCGGGAGACGGAGGAAAACACGTACGTTGCGCCAGAAGCGTTCGCTGTCGAGTCAAGTGAGTGGATCAAGTACTACGATGAAACGCAGAGCGCACACTACTACTACAACACCAGAACACAAGAGAGCACCTTTATTCAACCAGCTACGTACGCGACGCCGCGTCTATCGCCATTTGCAGCTACGACACCATTGACCACTGCTCAAGATGGCTGGGAGAAACATATCGACCCGCAGAGCGGCTATCCGTACTACTACAACCACTTTACTATGGAGAGTGTATTTGCTCGACCTATGGGCTTCGCGACGGCGCGCGAAGACATCGGCTGGGCCAAGTACATTGACGCGTCCAGTGGTAGCTACTACTACTTTAACGCGCAGACCAGCGAGAGTCGCGCGCAACGACCTGAAGCATTCTCGACGCCGCGAATTTCGACTGTGGACGCTAGTGAAGCTGAATTTTACGACCCAGTCACGGGTAAAGCGTACTATTTCAATGCACAGACGACCGAGTGTCGTCAAGTTTGACATGCAGCAAAAAGTGCGAACAGCAAACACAAGGACAAGAGACACGTTGAAGTTGAAGTGCACGAATGACAAGCGTCAACAGGACCATCGATTGTCAACGGATACTTTTGCGCACCAAGCGACACTCAGTCGTGCTTCTATGCACCTTTGTAGATGAAGGGTCCGACCGTTTGAAGGACACGCGCGTGTCACCCGAATCACTCGAATCTCGCTGCTCGACGAGCGACAACTTCAGAAAATGGGTGGCTGCGGCGAAAGGGAGGTACCACCACGGTACATGTACATGTAGTTGCCGCATAAACAGCGGTGTGATTGCATGCAACTTGCAAGTCCGATTGCCGCTGGGTCCAGTTGTTGTCGACAGCGATTTCAATTGCCTCAGGCTCCATTGGCTGGTGGCTACCCGTGTGTTTGTGGCAGTCAAAGCATGCCGTAAGCTGGATCCGATCCGCGGCTGTCGCATTTGCAGTGGAGTAAGCTTTTATTAAAATAGTTGAGTGTCCTACACCTACAGCACCGCCGATGAGGAGTTTTTGCAAACTACATGTAAGATGCTATTAGAATCCACCAGCGCCAGTATCAATTGCAGCGGATACTGGCATCTCAGGAACAAATGAACAAATGCCGTTTTTCAGTTTGCATGACTTGCACCCAGCGCAATGGGTAGATATCCCATTCCACATTTCAACCCAATGGCTTGAAACTTCGCCTGCGGTGACATCATGGTGCTTATGAATTGCACTGCAAGTTGCAAGGTGGCTGAAAGACTTCAGCCTGAAGAAGTTCTGAACAATCCTAGAAACGATTACACGCACGCGATTACGCCCGTACGGTAAGTACCCAAGTCGCCGAGTCGTTGGGAGTGAACTTGTTCCTTCGCCTACAGGCATTCAGGCATTGCAAAGGTGCAAAGGTGCAAAGGTGCAAAGGTGCAAAGGTGCAAAGGTGCAAGAACGCTTCGTCGCAGCGCGTGTTTCTCGCTTTTCGTAGGGCTCTTTTCGCTGTGTTTGCCTTTTCATTCGCAAAGTCGCGGCACGCGCGTCAGCATGGACAAATTGAACCACTGTTTTTGCAGCTTAACATGAGGCTTTTGCAGCTTCAAATGAGGCTATTCTATTATAACATGAGGTATTTCTGCAAAACCTCTCTCTTCCGCTTATTTAACTGAGTCAGTCCGGATACCTATGGTACTGTCGCGTCGTAAGCAAAGTCTCCACAAACCAAATGGTGTGTCATTCTGCAATTCGCGGCGCAATCCAGTGGCCATGACGTTTGCAGCTCACCATCACCAGGAGTCAATGGAGAAGGAATTGAGCGCTTCCAGTGGTTTGACGCTCGGCGAGTCTCCGCAAAACAGCAGTCCGCGTTGCAGTTTTTCCGTCACTCAGTGACACCCGACAAGCGACCTGCAAAACATTTGCGCAACTCCACTGCAAAACCCAACTCATTAGCACTACCACACACCATCACCGAACGTCACGGTGGCCAGGAACTATGGGTGCGTGCGCCTGTGGTATCCGGTTCGCTCGAGAAACGAGGCTTCCGTTGGCGCAAAAGTGGCGTTTGCGCTTCGTGGAGCTGGACGGACGGCAGCTCGCGTACTACGAAGACACCGGTGCTTTTGCGCAACAACCGCTTCGCGCAACAGTGCAAAACGCAGCTGCAAACCCAAGCGCAAAGTGATGCTCACGGCCGACACATTGTTGCAAGACGTTGACGACACGACGCTAAGTGTCACACCCGTGCAAAACGAGAAGCCGTGGCTTTTGCGTGCAAAAGACGCTGCTACCAAACAACGGTGGCTTGTTGCACTCTCCGACTGCATTGACATTCTAGTGTGGCTACGTCACTACAAACTCGGCGCCGTATTGGGTGTGGGTGGCAACGGCGTCGTGCAAAAACTCGAAGACGAACGAGACGGTTCGCTTTTTGCAGTCAAAGTTTTGGATGTAGCAAAGTTTCGGCATCGCGAACAGGTGGTGGCCGAAGTCGAGATTTTGCGCAACATCACCAACAACATCAAGCACCCGAACCTCGTGACCATCCACAAAGTCTACGAAGAGCACCAAAAGGTGTATATTATCCAGGAACTTTGCACAGGAGGCGAACTTTACGACCGAGTGGTGCAACGTGGGAAATATTCCGAAAGAGACGCTGCAAATATCCTGAACCAACTCATGTCAGCGTTGCAGGCACTACATGCGCACAATATCCTGCACTTGGATATTAAACCTGAGAATATCCTGTTTTCATCCGAAGATCCGGATTCCAAGATAGTGCTCACGGATTTCGGGCTGGCACGTATGATTAATGGGAAACAGAACCCTCTGGATCAAGGCAAGTCCATGGCTGGTACTATCGGATACATGGCACCGGAAGTTATTTCGTCACATTTGTACAGCGAATCCGCCGACGTATTCAGTGCAGGTGTGATTTTGTTCATTTTGTTGGTCGGGTATCCGCCTTTCTTCGGTGATTCGGAGGTGGAAGTTCTACTCAAGATTGCAAGAGGAGATTTCACGTTCGACCCACAGGATTGGGCTCATGTTTCAAGTTCGGCGAAGGAACTTGTTGCGCGAATGCTTGAAGTTCGCGCGCAAGACCGGATTTCAGTGGAAGAGATATTGACTCACCCGTGGATCATGTTAGAAGAGGGCGACAATGACGGAGACCGATCTGAAGACCGTGACTTATGCGCTAGTATGATGTCGAAGCTTCAGTGCTTTAACATCGACCGCAAGTCGCAAAACATGGGCTCGTTCATGGCGTCGATGATGTTCGACGAGAGTGAAGCCGATTTCCAGGCACTTGTCGACGAAGAAACCATTGAAATGATGATCCGACAGCTATGCGTGGAAGGCCATAGCCGCATCCCCGTGGAGGGTGCGCATGTGATCGCAAAGGGGCTTGGGGTCTCGCCGTACATTGACGAGAAGTCTTTCGTGCGATTTTTGGACCAGAACGACGACGGCTTCATCGACGCTAGCGATTTCTGCAATAGCGTGCAAGCAATACGCGATCACCACCATTCTTTCGCTGCAATGGTTTTTCGGCCCTCTTGAAGATGAATTCACTGGAAGAGAAGAGCGATTCGGATGAAAAAGTCGCTGAAACATGTGTACTTACCCGAAAGCACTTTGCGGCGGCATTCAAGAAACTGGAATGCCCGGAACCCCTTGTCGAAGTATTTTTCAAATACGTTGTCGAGGAGGAGGAGAAGCAACAAGGCGCGTGCGATTCAAGAGATGATCCCTTCGCCACGTCTTCATTGTGGTCGGTGAACGAAACCGAGTTCGCAACTTTGTTCACACAGTTCTCGTTCCTCGGGATGCTGTTCCTGCGCAAAGCACATGAGAACGTGGTCTCCATGGTCAAGTCGACCAGTATTGACGGCATGCCGCGTATCTCCGAGGGCTCATTCTCCTCGCGCGGAGAATGAAGTTAGACTGAACGCTGTTGATCATTGCTAATTCAAAATCGTGGCATACGAGGCGCCACTTTATTTACTTCTTTAGACGGAGTCACCTACGCGTCGTTCTCGTATTAATACTAAGCTTGTTCGGTGTCGTCGATGGCGTATATGCTGGCGTCGAAGGTGGCGTCTTTCGCTTGATATCGGCGTCGGGCTCGGCGTCCAGCACACGTGCCACCCACGCTTGGATACGAGGCAACGCGTACTTGTAGCCAACTTCGATGATCTCTTCACTCTTGTTGAACTCCAGGGTGCCGTAGTCGTTGACAGGTGGTCGCAAGTACAGATCGACGCACTCTTCTCGAATGCGGACCTTGTGCTGCTCCGATGAGACGTACGCGAGAGCTGCCGACACATCACCCATGGAAGGCACTGCCACGGTCTTAGCGAATGGGTTGAGCTTGTTCCAGAGAAGCCACCACCCCGACAGCGCGCTGCCGTAGTCGTAGAAGTCTGTGCGTGCCTCGCTGCCCACATCCACAGCAAAAATGTACTTGATGCCGCCTTCTTCCTTCATAACATCTGCAGGGAGATTGTTCATGTACCCGCCATCCAAAAGCAGAGAACCATTCTCCGAAATCGGTGGGAAGTACCCTTGCAAACTCATCGACGCTCGCACATACTTCCAAGCCGGCCCGCTGCGGTGCACGCTCATACGGGACTTCGCGATGTCCGTCGACACGCAGAAGTAGTTCAGCATCAAGTCCTCAATAGACAAATCGTAAAAATGCGCCCGGATACTCTGGTTGAAACGCGTGCCATTAAAGAAGGACGAAATGGGCAGCGTCAGGTCGCGCAGCTTCTCGAAAATACTGCTAAGACCCGTAGACAGTTGCAGTACCTTCGATTTGACTAAGCTCAGGTTGTTCGGATGGAGAGCGTAGATACCCCAATAAACGCTCCAATACTGGTGCCACCAACAACATCAACGTGGATGCCGCACTCTTGGAGCGCACGCAAAACACCAAGATGCGCTAGACCTCTCGCGCCACCACCACCGAGAACGAGGCCGACAGCATTACCAGTGATCCGTCGGCCCAAGCGCATGAAATCTGAGCGATGTTCCGCGAACGGAACTTGCACATTGTGGAAGCCACTGATCCACTCGTATTTCTCCATCGGAAGAATGAATCGCGGCAGCAGAGGGCTATCCATCTCCAGTCGCAGCTTTTTCTTTAGTGCGTAAGAACGCGAAGATCCATTGGCTTCCTGCTTGGCAGCAGCCTTCAGCGCAGTTAGCGTCCAATCTTTCTCGCGGATACGAACGACATTTATCTCGGCGTCTCTCTTGTCCCACGCATCTTCCAGAATAGACACCATGTCACTTACAAAAGCTTGCTGGGGTTGCGTGTCAGAGCAGAGGAGCAAGATATGATCTGCCTGGCGAATACAGAGCTTAGTCCACGCCGTTAATTGCGGATCGGCTTCATAAATAACAAGTTCGTTAGAGCTCTCGATGTCACCCATCCAAGCCGTGAGGTTGGCTCGCGAGACACGAGAGTTGCTAATCCACTGCTCGCCCAGGAAAGCCTTAGCTTTTTGCGACGAGACAGTCTCTACGGAGGCCAAAGTCTTCAATGACATCTCCAAATGAGAGCAGAACGTCTGGATCTTGGTCAGTTTTGTCAATGATAGAACGGCCACAGTGCCGATCGGAAGATTGCTCCCAGTCTTTTGTCCATCTGAAGTGGTCGAGCTCGAGCCGAGCGATAGCAAATAGTTACTGCGCGATTTGACTCCACTTGAATCAGCTTTCAAAGAGTCCACGCGAGGAGTTGGCATTCGACGCGCAAGGTTCTTGGTGAAATGCACTAGAACTGAAGGGTACTTGCTCACCACATAGTCAAAAACATTTCTCGACATCTGCGAAATCTGCGAGTCACGGATAGCGAACACTGAGGAGTTGCTGGCTCCCGCTGCCAGCATATCCATTGCACCAAGCGTGGCTCCGCGCACCAATTCGTTCGTCGTCTCCACCTCCTTGCCTCGATAACAGTGCACTTGAACAGCACGCAGCCGGCCGCTAATAACAGTGAAGACAGAATCACACAGATCCCCACGGTCGAACAGACTCTCGCCACTGTGAAGGTGGAGCCAGTCGAACGACGTATCAGCCACGCATACCAAATCCGAGTACTGATCAAGAAGGTGGCGAGTGCATTTCACAGCAACAGGATTAATCTGCAGCAGGCTGCAGAACAGCGCGTCGGGTATCCAAAGCAGCGTGGTGTCTTCGAGGCACACATTGTGTGTTGCAAAGTAATGAGACCCAACAAAGCAAGAAGAAATGCCGACCTCGCAGCCTTTCGTGGCCTTGTACAGCTCGGCAAACTTCTGTGGTGCGGTGGCCACTTGCACGCTGACGGATCCTTCCAGCACAATGTGAACGCCCAACGCGCTCGTGGAGTCTCCAGCTTCACGAATCGTCTGCTTCCTCGTCCGCTTGACAATTTCCACACAGCTCGCGAGCGTTGCGCGCAACTCTTGGTCAAACAAGCCGATAGCGTCTGCCACGCTGTCCACAATCTCCTTCACCGGCGTATCCTCTGCCTTGATACCATCCTCACCTCCAAACAGCAGTGGGTGCACGAGCGGACTCACCTGAATAATCTTGGACGTGAGTCCAAAATGATCAATTAGCGACTTGGACGTGATCTTCTCTGCTTGACTCAACGCAGCCTGCGCCAGTCGATAAAAGCTTCAGGGTACGTCTTCAGCACCTCCTTGATCGAGTGGATCGGGATCTTAAATAACCTCGTATCGTTCTCTTCCGCTTTAGCCGACAACCTTCCACACACTTTCTGCACCTGAGAGCTGCATTCTCCATTCTGCAGCTCGTCCACCAGCACCGTCAATAACGGCAGTGCTGACGTAAGTGTATCTCCTCGTCCTAACAGCTTCGAAAAGCCTTGATCCTCTGTTTCTCCATGGATCGTAAGCGACGCCGACCCATTTACGATCATCAGGATAGATCCATCCAGCTCACCCTGTTCAAAGATCGACTGACCTTTAGAAAAGCGCAAGATGCGTAGATCCCTAGCTAAAGGTCCTATAAACTCCCACGCAGGAAGGAAAAGACCTTGGACAGTGTGTCATAGATGAACTTGAGGTTCTCCGGGCCGCAATTCTGCCGCAATTCCTTGGGAAACGTCACGTGGTCTTCAAGCTCCAGCTGCCGGTTCTCCTGCATCCGCTCGCGCTCCGCTTGAAGCAGATCTGAGAACGATTTCGAGTGTCTCGAATTATGTCGCAGTCTCTTGGACGTAGGCGACGGCGGCCGCTGCAGCTGCAGCTTGGGCGGCGTCTTACGCGGTCGCACTTGACGTGAAGCCACCCACAGGAAGAGGACGAACAGTACCAGAGCCACCGTCACGAGTGTAGCCGCTCCTCCTGCAGCATAAGGGTTCTGTTCTGCGTGGTTACGCACGTCGGCGGCTAGACGCGACGTCTTGTGGGCTGCCTGGACGCCTACGCGGGATAAGAAGGTGACGCGCACGTGTAGCCAGGCCCACAGGTCGCGCGTGACGTCTGCCGCGTCCATGGACGGTACGCGCATCTTCTACTACTTGAGCTCGACGACGCAAATGCGGAAATGAGAAGCTAAACTTCAAAGCGGCAAAGATGTCACTGGAGAGAGGGTACATATCGAAATGACATGTCTCAGTGGTACACAAAGTTCCCTCGTTAAAGTGACACGCATTATTAACCAGCCATTCATTCCCATTTAACATCATGGACGTTGATGGCGATAAAGCGGCGCGGTTCACGGCTCGCTACGACCGTTTGATCAGCGCGTTGGGCGAGGATACTTTCCAGTCTTCTTCCGGAGTATGTGCACGAGTTGAAGACGCTTCTGCAGCTCTGGAGGAGGCCGAGAGCGACGAGCAGCGCCAGAAACTGCTGGCTATTGCCACTGCCAAGAGCGTGCGTTGTGCGGAGCTCATTGCCAAGAGTTTGGAGACTTCTGCGGCTCTGTCCAAGTTGCAGAAGACACTGAAGGACGCTTATGGACGCAGTGAGGACGCAGACGAGAGCATGGACAGTGAGGAGGACGAACAGGAGGACGAAGACACGACGTTGTTGTTACAGGACCTGGTGGCTGCGGGGGACGAAGCGGAGGACGCTGCTAAGAAGTACGCACGGCTGGGAGTTGTACGTAAAACGGCGCGTGCCAGTCACGAGCTGTTGGCGGCGGCGGAGAGCAATTTGCAGCAACATTTGGGCAGTGATTTGGGGAATGCTGGAGACGCAGTGCAGAACGAGTTCAGAGACCTGTACATGGAGGAGTTCACGACGGCATTTGGAGACGAACTGGACCAGTTCCGTCAGGAGGAGCGCTTCGAGAGCAAGGATGTGACCTATTTAATCTCCTGCATCCACTCCGGTGGAGATATCTTCTCGCCGCTGCAGAAGAAGCTCTTCGTTGAGTCTGTTGGTGCTAGCCGAGAGTCGGAATAGGATCGTGGAGGAACAACATATAGAGCGTAATATGCATGTATGCAGCTTGTATTCCTATCGATATGTGTTTCCCCGTTTGTAAGAACTACAAAGTGCTTGTTGTACCCTGGCTAGCAACCTGCAACACAAGAGAGCAGGCGCTTCATTCTAACATCAACACGACAGCTTAGGCGTCCAACAGCTTGCGAGACGCCCTTGTCTTCGGCTTCCTCTTGCTTGTTCGCAGCGATGCCTCCTTGGTAGTGGTCGCGGTGTGTGGCTTGCCAACGACCTGGTAGTACGTCTGGATGGGGCGTTCACGCAACTCGCGCTTTTGTCTGCGAGTTCGTCCAGCGTACACTTCCTGTCCGAAAAAGTCGGCGACCCACTCGAGCATGCCCTCACGGCCGGCCTTAAGCAGCTCAAGTCCTTTCCTGAATAGCGGGTCCACAGCCATCGCCGCGCCTTCTCCGATCGGGGACATGGTCACCGGCACCTCCTCCGACTCGGAATCCTCCTCCGTCGACGCCACGCGTCGGTAGAAGTAGCACTGGTGTCCTTCACTCGAGCCGGCCATGGACGTGGCCACTCGTCCGATATTCTCCACGGAAAACCCGTACATATCCACAACTTTACGTGGCGCATGGAAGCTCACAAAGTACTCGGCAGCGCTGCGGTTGAACATGTCGGCCATCTTGTCCATCACATCAGGCGGGAAGCCCACGTCGAAGCTGTACACGTGCGAGAAGGGGTTCAGCGTATGCGCATCAGTAATATCTCCAGCAGTAAAGACCGTAGCAAGACGCTTGTCACGCTGCGAGTCCAGTGACAAGACGCTGCGGAGATTGTGCAGTGACAAATGCCAGCGTAACTCCTCGAGTTCGATGCCGTACGAGACCTGGACGCCAGGGTCCACTGCTACATGGAAATTGGGTTTCCCCAGACCTGATCCCACGTCCAAAAAGCGACTGGCTGCTGAGAGTTCACAGTTCTCCTTGAGGTAGTCCACCACTCGTTGGAACGAAGCCTGTGTGATCTCTCCGTAGATGGCTCCACCAGCTGCGTTGCCTCCCAGACTTCCCGTCTGCTTGCGGATGGCCTTGTACACGTCCGAGACCTCCAGTTCCGTGAACTTTCTCTGCACGTCTTGTTCCCGGACACCAGTCAAAGGCGTCACCTTGCCTGGAGTGCCAATGGACAATCGAGTGCGTTTCTTAATGGAGGCGGGCGTGGAGTCGCTACTGGGCTGCGTACTGGGGGTGCTCACACTCTTGCGCTTGCGACCGACGGTGGAGGTGACTGGGGCTTCATACCTGTAGGCGAGCGCTTCCGAAGAGACGGAGACGTAAGAGGAGGCAAGGGAGACAACACCTCCATTAGCGCCATTGATAATAAGACTGTGAAGCTCGAATTCAAATTTATAAATTGCAGCAAACCCACGGGTTCAACACACCAACAATACACAACAAATAAGGATTTTGTCGGGTTTGTGTGTAATTTATGTTTAAAACCCGGGTTTGTGTGTAATATATGTGTCAAACCCGGGTTTGTGTGTTATTCGTGTACCAAACCCGCTCATTTAACGGACACTGCAACTTCGACATCGCGTCCCTCGAGCAGCTCACTTCAATGACTCCTCCTTCGTGCCGTGCGCTCATCCTCCACCCTCTGGTGGCTCCTGTAGGTGGCTCTCAATCACCTGAAGCTCGCACCTTTATCGCGTGGCTGCGTTCGCTCAGCTCTTCGCACACGGAGCCCAAACGTCCTCTGAGTCTCTTGGACTTCACTTGTGACGAGAACATTTCTGCCGTGTTGAGCTTCCTGGACGGACCATCACTCTGTGCAGCTCGCAGTGTGTGTCGCTCGTGGCTGACTCTGAGCAATGACGACCAGCTGTGGCTCCATTTGTGTCTCCAGGAGTTCCACGTGTCGCCCGAGCAGCTTTCAACGCGTCCTGAGAGCTACCAGAAGCTCTACCAGTTCGCCTGCCGCTCGCTCAAGTTACTACTGCGCGACTACTTCCAGGAGCAATGTCTCACCAATCTGCAAACCTCGCTGCAGATTCCCAGAGCTGCTGCGATGACGCTCATCGCGTCGCGCTCTGTGTGACCTGGACAACTCCATGGTGGACATCCACCAATATACTTCATGCAGGGGTAAATACAAGATACGACTGTGTTTTGTTTTTCTTTTGTGAGGTTAGGATGATCAGGTAGTGTCTTCGTCTTCGGAGCTGACAACGATGGAATCTAGCGCGTGTGTGGTGATCAGGTGGCGTGCGACGGCACGGAATTCAGCCTCCTGGTCAGCCGACAACTGGATGATTGTCCGTCTTGGTTTCGGGTCTGGCGTCGCTGGAAGAGGCTCGCGAAAAGCTGCTTGCTTGTTAGCACCAAACTTCAGCTTTTCAGGTTTGCCCTCGACTTGGTCTTTGCATGTAGCTGGTTGTAAATTTTGGTCAGGATCTGCCGAAAGTAGCTCTGTTGTACCTGTGTCCGTTGGCGCGATTGAATTGGAACGAAGGGGCTTATCTTGGTCCTGCTCGTGCTGTGCAATGAATGCTTCTTTCAGCTGACTGTAGAGCCCAGCAACGTACTCGAGCATTTCTTTCTCGCTGTGAAAATCGACGACGCGAGGATGCTTGGTATTTTCTCTGGGTTGCTTCACTCCAACAGAGCCTAAAGTGTCCACCAGCGAGCATAGCGCCGTGAAGGATGCGAGGTGAACGGATGCTGCGTCATTAGTAGTCGAAAGCGAAGACGACGACTGCACCGCAGTTCGAACAGCTTCTAATTCCCGTTCCAAGACTTCAATTCGCGCTTGATATTCGCTCTGCATACAGAGCAAGGAGCGATGTCAATCGTGTTAATTGGCATGTCAACGCCACACAAACGTACGTGTAAGGCTGCCTCTCGGTTTTCGTGCATTGTCTTCATGTCATTGAAAACTTGATCCAGTAAAGACTTTTGACGCCGCAAGTTTCGGGTATCCCTATCTCCTCGCAGTCTCGAGCCAGGTTGAAGCTCGACCCGGCGACATTGTGTAGCAAAATTGAGCGTGGACAGCGTCTCCGAAAGATTTTTAGGTAGATCATCTACTGTGGCGATCAACAGCAGCCGTCCGCGACCACCCATAAGACGCCCCTGCAGCAATTTGGTGAGTTGGGAGTCTCGAAACCGGATATGCGGCTGTCCTTGCTCCTTTCCAACAGGGGATTGTAGCTTAGCATCCCGCAAACTTAATCGGGCCAACACGTGCGCAGAAGTTGGTTTTGTATCAGTCTTTGGTTGTGCTAGTGCAGCGATCACACCACCGAGTGCGCTCAGTGAGCGATTGATGAACTTCGCTTCACGAATCCGTTGTTCCTGCCGCGCTCGTGTGGCTCGTAGGAAATGCAAGGCGCCATCAACTCTTTCAGAGCCTGCTAAATCCACAAAAGAAATTGTTGAAGCCTCTTCCTCGCCGATAAAACCACTTTCGTCATGCTCATCGTCTTCATCATCGCTTGTAGAGCCTCTGCTTCTAGCAGCACCTTGGCGACGTCGTTTTATTGAAATCGTGAGAAGTGTATGGCTACGCGACGATGTTTTGTTTTTCGTGGTAGCAGCCAGCACTCGGTTGCGCATAGCAAGCTCTAGTAACGCGTGTGCATCGTCGATTGTCGCTATTTCGTATTCATTCAGCCCTGTCACGTAAAATGCTCCATCACGCCCTTGCCTCACAGGAAGGTCGCTGTTAGATCCGTTAATACCTCGGCGTTCGTCGTGCTTGTCTCGAGGGTTTCGTCTTGAAGCAAATGAAGTGGGTCCCGGTAGAGCTAATAGATCTTGAACGGTCTCGAGGTATATCTGTAAAAAGACAAAGTTATCACCGTCTCACTCGAGTCGGCTTCACCTTTGGTGCCCGCAGCAAACTCCAAAATTTGAGACAGCGCCCGAGGAATCATTCCCCGCTCATTCTCATCAGTAAAATCACTTAGCATACCCATTGTGTACGTCTTCCCCGTGCCAGTTTGACCGTACGCTACGATTGTCGTATGATCTTGCTGTCCTTGTTGCTGTGATTGCAAAACGTGACGAATTTGAGGAAGTGCACACATTTCATAAACATCATGTTGCTTCTTCCACGGCGGGAAAATGAAATCAAAGTCAAAGCTTCTTCGACCAGACGTGCCCCTTCCAGTGCCAGTTGGGGCCTGTACGTACAGGCGGCGTGGACGCTGTGCCCGCGGTGGTGGTAATTTATTGTCGTAAGCTGCTGTATAGTCGTAGTCTCTGCGTACGGAGTATTCGAAAACGCCACGTTGAACACTGCTTGAAGATGACCGGTAGTTGCCTCCACTTTCATCACTACTATTGCTGGTGCTGCTATTGTAGCCAGACGCTCTGGATTCTGCGCCAAACCGCCTTTCAGCTCGCTGGCGTTTCCGTGGGCGACATCGCACAGCTACGAGGACTGGCCAAACGCTGATGTCATCGGCACTTGGCGTCTTGGCGATTTGTTCACTATTTCTGTCGTAGCTTTGCTCATCAAGTAGTCGGTCTCCTTCCTCTAAACCATATAACCCGTTGATACATTGCGCTCCCGAGCCGTGGTTTCTCTCCACATTTCGTTCAGGGGTTGACCTCACACCCTTTCTTCGGTTTTGTGTAGGATATCGCGACTTTTGTTCATTGATAATCTTCGCGTGGGATGCCACCCCGATCTCGACGTGTATTCGATTGATGAAGAGGATGCAGGCGATAGTGGTGGCGACAATGACGTTGGCGGATGCAAGCATGATGGTATCTCGCCTGTTCTAGCCATGCTTTCGAGGTGTCGCTTGGTGTCGTCGCTATAACTGCTGCGCTTAGGAGTCGCTTGAACCAAGCAGTCTAATTAGAACCCTTCTCGAGCTGTTCCGGGTAACTACATGTAGCAGGTAACTATACCACCGCTTGTCCAGAACTGCTGACATTTTCAATATCCCAGACGCGCACCGAGCCATCCCACGAACCGGAATACACAAGCGAGTCACGCATTTCGAGGCACGTCACACCAGATGAGTGCGCCAGCTTCTCACGAAGGCACATACCCGAATGCATATCCCAAACTCGCAGCCAGCCATCCTCGCCTGCAGACACAAGCTTCGTAAAATCGCGTTGCAGACGCGTCACCGGGCCGGTATGCCCACGGAGAGTTAACCGTGGACCACGCTGCACATATCGAAGATCCCAAACCCGAACTAGACCATCAGCGGCTCCAGTACAAATGGTAGGATCCGCGGGTCCACCAAGGCTGACACATTGTACAGGGCCACCGTGCTCCCGTAGTTCGTGTGAGGGCTGCAACACCCCGCCATTGCAACGAAACGCAGAATCCCACACCTTCACAACCCGATCGTTTGCTGCCGTCACGAGCCGTGTACCTGATACTTGTAAGTCGCGCACACCAGCATGGTGAGCCTGCACATTGACTTTCAACTTGCATACCGCGAGATCCCAAATCTGCATGGTGCGTCGGCGATAGCCCAAGGCTAAGTCGTCATCCCTTGCTAGCAATCGCAGACAGTTAACTCCACCATTATCAGCGGGTTTGCCAGTGCCTTTGTGACCGCTTAAGAGCGCAACACTACTCTCACGTGTCGTATCCCAGATACGAACGGTACCGTCATCGGAGCCAGAGGCCAACAAGGTACGGCCAGCTCCAAGATGCTGCCCAAGCTCCATGCATGTAATCGCATCCAGGTGGCCACGCATCACTACACTCCGCTTCGACACCGATGCACCATCAACCTCACTGTCTTCGGTCGAGGCCAGAGTATTACTGCTGGCGTAAGGCAGTGAAAAGAAAGCAAACATGTTCCGCTTCTTGGGTGTTGCACGCAGATCCCAAGCACGCAGCGTATGATCTCGAGATCCAGAGATCAGCGCGTTACCCCGCATTTGCACAGCCACTATTGCATCAGTATGACCGTCAAGTCTCACGCCCTTTTCATCTTCTGACGGGTCAATGTCTACCACATTCACATGGGCATCGGCCATACCACAAGTTGCACGACCACCATCAGTAGCTAGACACAGTACGGGCGACCCGGAGCTTGCCAATACTGCACTTGGGAAGACTGCACTAGACCTTCGTCGGCGTGTTGGCGGTGTTCTGCTCATAAAATCAGCTGCATATTGGTTTCCATTGCCTATTTGATCACGCTCGTCCATGTTCCCGAGCTTTGCGCGAGAAGTTGGTAGACCCTGGTGAGGCACCTCACGGACAGACATTTTACGGCGGATCACTGTGTTTAGGTCGTACTCGAGAAAGCACCGGGCTTTCGGCAAATACCAACCCCGATGTTGTTGAAGAAGGACCTCCTGCTCCATTCATAGGCTTACCGGTAGGAGGTAACTCTGTCTTGGCTGGAGTCGCATTTGCATAGTGGCTTGATGACTTTGTGTTGATTCTCGGCTGCACTGCATCCTTGGGCGGAGAAGGCTTGATGTCTTTGGACATGTCGAGCGCACGATACACATTCTCCGCAAGTTGCTTGAGCGTGTTCAATAAGTCTGGTCCTTTTTGGTACGTGGAACACATGACTGCCACGAATGTCAAAACCTTCTGGAGCGGTACTTCGAAGTTGAGCATGTCATACATGAGACTCCCAATGACTGAAAAGAATAGCTCGTCCCCCACAACCTCCGAGGCTTCTTCATCGGAATCGGTTGGATCTGCCTGGTTCGCTGCATCAATTTCACAAATGAATGCCTGCTGCCACAAATCCAGTGACCGGCAAATTGAGAGCAAACGCAAGGGCGTCACCAAATACTCCTTCTTCGCTGTAGCATACAATAGCAACGTGTGAGACGATCATTTGAACGACAGTATCCTTTCAGAAATCACCTTACCAAATCCAATGCCGCTGTGCTTATCCTCCACGTAGTGATAGTATTGAGTCGCAACTTGAAGAATTCCACGAGCCGTTGAGTAGTCCTCATGAACAGCACACTGGTTCATTAGTGCCGATGTCAATCTTGCGAGCAACCGAAATCCTGTCGCTCCAATGCAACTCCCAGACCCTTTCGGGTTGTACCACGCGGAAGAGCTCTTTGCACCGCTTGTCGTGGGGGAACCATTTACGCTCTCAACGTATTGGTTGCTAGGCTGCATAAGGATGAGAACAAACAAATCGCGGGCGTGTGCACTCTTGAAATGTACCCCACAGGCCTGGATAATGCAAGTACAAGTCAGTCAAATGGATATCGACATTCAATGCCAAGGAGAACCAAGAAACGTACTCGGATCTCTTCTTCGCTGAGGCTGTCATCGGATGTAAACACTGCAGTCAAGCACCTGTGAAGCATTTGCTCAATCCGTTCGTCTTCTGACGACAGAAAACGACCGCCTGGGCCAGCTGACCCCGCTAGAGCTACTGCTACACTGCTATCAATATGTAGTCGATACTGGTTCACCTGATGCGGATTCTGGAGCAAATGCGCGTTCGTTTTCAGTAGCTTTGGTTCCACTCCAAGCTTCTTAGCAAGAAGTTCATGATTCATTTTCACAAGTTGGGATGGAGTAGTTGATAGGGCCTCAACATCACTACTCTTCAAAGCAAATGGATCCCACTGGCGATCCTCCTCTTCGTTTAGCAGAGCTTCAATTTTCTCGCCCAGCGATTTTGCAGTCTCTTTTTCACCAGTGCTGACCTCTTCGCCGTTCAACGAAGATGTCGTTCTTAGAGATTGCAGTGCACTTGAGTCATCGGTACAGCTTTTAACAGCATCATTATTGGAGGCACTGAGGATAATAGTTTCTTCCATTGACAGAACTGGTACATCGTTTCTTGCTGAACCTGCATCCAGGAACGAATGTTGGCTTTTAGATGTTGAGAGAGCCCGGATGGACTGTGACCACTGCAAGTTCATAGGTCCCCGGCAAAGCGTTAGATACACAGAATGGAATACACTCAGCTCAGCCGAACTGTGGCTCTCAAGAAACGCCTGAAAAGCCTGTGTGCAGAATAGCCGAGTCACTAACGGTACCACCTCACTGTCTGTGGATTCACTTTCGAAAACGGCGCTTGTTAAATACCGGAAGTTTCTGGTTCACGAAAAACAAACACTCACGATATCCCTCACGAGTGTAGCATGGAAGCACACGAATTCCATACGAACTTGCTTTTCTGTCTCTGGTCCCCACTCAACGACAGTATGTCCCTTTTCCCCAATTGCATGATTTAGTCCCTCTAAAGCGTCATCTGAACAGTTCCCTTGTTCATCAATGCTGTGGCGCAGTTCTCGTTGGCTGGACTCGGGCTCTCCGTTTAATGACGGGTGCAGCACCGTTTTTAGACGGAGATACAGAGCCTTTGTCAACTTGTGAGGCAACACAGGCCCACCAGACTCCTGCAGTTGGATTGTCCCGCGATCGATGTCAACAACCACGAGATGCTCTGGCCGACCACATTCGAGCAAACTCTGCAGCCAACTAGTGTGGATTCCCAAGATATATGGCAGTGGAGCTTGAAGATACTCTGATAGCACGCGGGGCAAAATGGGCACATACGGATGCTGCCATCGAAAGGGATAGATAAGTGCACAAAGCCCCTCCGCCACAGGGCACAATAGAGACTGTTGTGTTGAGTGGATAAGTATCCGGTACTCGCAGAGAATTAGTGTCATGAGATAGATGATCGTCTTGACGTCGAAAAGCTGAAAAATTGGCTCGAGGGAGTAAACAAGCGGCTGGAAACCTTGCTGGATCGCGATAAAGCTTCTTGCTTTAACGGGTGATGGTTGACCTCCTTGAACAGATGCCGAACGTCGAAGCTCGGGTCGTACAGGCTCTTTCATCATGTAGATTGACGTCATTGAGGGTACCAAAAGCTGAACTTTCAAGTTGCTGATGACGAACTTAACGCCGAATACGCCGCGAACAGGGAGCGTGATATCATGACACAGACTAACTAATTGTTTCCGCGTATCAGCTAGTTGAGCTGGGTCAGCATCTACTCCACTGCCGTTCCTCTTTCCATTTGCTGCCATCCAGGTGTGCGCCACAAGAAGTAAACAGTCGGTAACAGCTTCTATCACGGGGATTCGCGTCAGAAATGCCACGCAAGTCGAATGCCATTCGTTCTCTTCAGCACCCTTACTTTTAGATCGGCGATGGTATACTACAAGGCACACGACGTAACATCGACACAGCCCGTCATCACCTCCCACCAGGACGAATGAGAACAGTTTACTTCGTGGGCGTTCGGCTTGAGTAATGATCTCTGGCCCCCTGGAAAACAAAACCACTCGATTTTTGTCGGCAGTGGAAGTTGCGCCGATCGACTGTTGGATACCGGAAGCGTACCTGTGCCTCATCCAAGCTTGTCGGGGCGGCATCACCAGCCGCAGTCCCCACTACGACAACATAATCAATAATTCCTGATTCCACAGGAATTGCCGCCGTATTTAATCCATCAGAACTGTCAAACTGCAACTTCAACTTCGATACGGGTGATGGCGACAAGATTTCCGTTGCCGGAGATGGTGGCAAAACTGATGTAGGCGTCACTCGTCTTCTCTCCGGACTAGAGCGAGGCGTTGGTATCCCATCAGGAACGAAACATAGCGATACCCTCAGAGCAGTGCGCAACGCAGATGAAGACTCTTTCGTGACAAGAGGATACCACTGCTCAACTTCCTGACCTTCAGGGAGACGTGTAAGTGGCAAAATAACTAATCAAAAATCAATCACCACACAGTTCCGTAAGCCACAAAACACACCATATTAACATTATTTTGCAATCACATCGTTCTCACCTTTTCCAATGAATCCCGGACACGCGCTAACTTCGCCTTGCAGCGGTAAACCAGAATGTGTCTCACTTCTCGCTCGATCGACACAGAAAAGCACCAAATCGTCGTTGGAACTCACTTGTTCCATACAAAATTCCTACAACCAAGCAAAAACAATCGTCAAATTCTCCTTTTCAGCAGCATTTAACGACAATTTCTCACTTCGTCCCAGCAGATTGCACTGGCCCAGGGTCGTGCTTCTGTAGCGAAAATTCCGCTATTTGCTGTCCGTAGCAGTACGCAGATCATATCTGATACTGCTTCCTGCACTTTGCTCTGTTGGGTTGGCCGTCGTCCCGGGAAGTGTAGCCATGATGACGTAGTCAGCGCTCCATTTTCGACAGTTCTCGGTGTCGGTAGATCGATCGCTTGCAAAACTATCGAAAATACATCATGTCAACTGTCAAAATTGCTGTCAAACATGAAATTTCAAGTTAAATTCGCACCTCGAATACGCAGCGGACCGACGATCACGTGTCCAGGCTTGGCCGCCGCCTTCTCGGAGGCGCTGGCTAGTGCTGCACGCGTAGGAGACAGAGACGCGGGCGTGGAAGGCGCGTCGAGAAACGTGACAGCGCTCATGGCGAGGTGACCAAGGTCGAAATTGTCCAAGACGTCTCTTTACGCAGCACTTGACTTTAGTATGAGATCATAGCGTACTTAAGCGAAATGTCGAGGTAAAACGTTACTGCGACTACTTCAATCCGGTAAGCTTTTAAAAAGCTTGCTAGTGGCACTATTAAATACTATTATTTTAATACTAGTAGTACTAAGAATGGAGATAGTTTTAAAGTATCGAAGCGATGGCGCGTCACTCCCAAGACTGATAATGCAGACAGACTCGAGTTACATGTACATCTTTTACGTATCTTCGTTCGGAGAAACCTAGAAGTAGGGTACTATGACGATGAGGACGACGCGGAGGGCGATGTCTGCGCTCTGTTCCAGACACGCCGCTTTGGCCGCTCAAGGAAGGAGTTGCTTGCCCAGGGTGCGGATGTCAACTTTGCGGGGCTCTACGGGTGACAGCGCTCTGTTTTAAATACGAAGATGCAGAGCTGCAAGATGAAAGCGAGGAGATCGCTCCGCTGCACCCGCACGGTGAGATCGAGGCTGATGTTTTAGCACGAGCAATGAGCAACGCTTACCTCATGTCATCTGCAAAAACACCGTCCTGTTGGCGATTCCTTAGCTTGGTGCTGGTGTATTGAAAAGTGATTTCGTCACTAACCGCGTAGTCGTCAACAACACGGCTTCGTTCATTCTTGCCGCTCGTTTTGAAGACTTCCTTCGTCACGGTTGTCTACTTCGCTCAATTCAGGCATTATTTATCGTATCATCAGTTGGATACGGCCACGTACCCCCGCAGCCAATCAGAGCCTTTGAAAAAGTAAGCCATGTGAGCCATTCACTTTGCAATTGACAAGCATGGCAGGAGGAGACGCCGCGGAAGAGCTTTCGGTGGAGACGCTGGTGCTGGGCGATGAGGGCTACGAGGTGGACGGAGAGATGGACGCAGTGCGTGAGAGCGTGATGAAGGGCGACGTGGAGCAGTTTCTGGCCACTGCGGGCGACCTGGGAGACAAGTCGCCGCTCGTGTTCCTCATGGATTGGCTGCACACGTGGCAGCAGGAGTACGAGGCCTTTGTGCACGTTCTGGGCGTCCAGGAGGGCTTTGAGGAAGGTCAAGAGGCGAGTGAGACGGAGAAGGAGCTGCTGGAGCTGGAACAGGAGGCAGATCAGCTCATGAACGGCTTCGGAACCGTTGCAACGGCTCTGCTGCAGCGTCTGGGCGTCAAGGACCCGGACACGGTCGTGGACCGCGTTGGGTGGACGCTGCTCATGCAGGCGGCCAACTCTGGACTCACCGAGCTGGCTCAGGAGCTCGTGACACGCGGTGCCGACGTAAATTTTGATGGCAGTGCCAAGGAAGCTTCCAACCCGCTGTACCTGGCTGTCGAGTCGGAGCACACGGAGGTGGCTCTGCTGCTGCTCAAGAACGGTGGTATTCCCTCGGCAACGAAGCTTGTTACGACGGCCTCGGTGGGCGTGGAAGATGATGACGAGGAGGACGCAGAGGACGATGATTGCGCGCTGTTCCAGGCTTGTCGCTTCGGCCACTTGAGTGTGCTGAAGGAGATGCTTGCCCAGGGTGTGGATGTCAACTTTGCGGTGCCATCTACGGGTGACCGCGCTCTGCACGTGGCTGTCATGTTCGAGATGCAGGACGTCGTGGAGATTCTGGTTGAAAGCGACAAGATTGATCTGAGCGTCTTGAACGAGTGCGGTCAGACGTGTCTATTCGGCTGCTCTAGCGTTGAGCTGGTCAGGCTGCTTGTGGCGAAGGGAGTGGACCCCAACGTTAAGGACGCGGATGGCGAGACGGCTCTTTCCATGGCGAAGGCACTTGATGACGATGAGGTGGCCGAGTATTTGGAGACGCTGTAGTTGTATTATCTTTCTTCCTCTATCGGACCAGTTTGCTCTTCAAGCATGGCCAACACAACACCAATTACTACATAGACGTCTCTTTCAAGATGAACACCGTTTGGCCATTTCTCTTATATCTCTAGGCTTCCAGCATCATAACGGGCTGCAGCAGAGCTGGCTCCAAAACTGCGGCAGCAAGTGCTCGCTGTTGTAGTCATTCAGCAGATGCATCAGCTCGGCTCCCTTTTGACGAATCTCCTGTTCGTGGGACTTCAAAAAGTGCTGTCTCCGTGACCTTGCAGTGCCAAATAGAGCGACAACCAAGTCTCACAAGCCGTGCCAACACACTCCATCGGCTTCACTCCTTCGTCATCTAGCAAAGAGACGAACAACGGGAACATCAATGGTTTCTCAAACAGGTTTTCGCCAAAAATCTCCTCGAGCTGATCTTTTGAGCACCATGCGCTCATTAGGATGAACACAAACGCACACTTGGCGCACTTGCAGCACCATTTGTCGCCATCCAGAGCCTCGTTGCAGCTCAAAAACACAGGCAGGAAATTGTCCGAGCTCTCCAGGGAGCGGCTTGCAAAAGTACGCGCGATCTGCACTTCCCACAGGTGCTGCAGAGCCGAAAAGTAATGCAAGTCTTGGACCAAATACTTGCGGATGTAGGCATGCGCGCGGGTCTCAAAGTCAAAGCTCTTGTCGTACTGGTGGTTCACGGGGCGGCCTTCGTGCTCGATATTGTTGCCGAAATTGGCGCTGCGTTCATTTCCCACAGCAACGTGAGTGAAATTACCCCAAATGGCCGCAAGCACGCTGTCGAAAGCCACAAGGGCTGCCCATGGGTGGCCCGCCGGCTGGTATCGAGTGCCTCCGACTTCACGCTCCCAGGTCTTATCATCCATGTTGTGCTCGAAGCGAAACGCAGAAGTCCCAGTACGGTTCTGCGTCATCTTGACGATTTCTTGGAAACGCCAGCTACGCTCGAATTCCTGCGGACGGTCGCCCACGTGCAGCCACGCACAAGGCGTGTCGCTCGAGGCTAGCAGTTGGTATACCACAAGTGAGTCCTTACCGCCTCCCTACAATTCATGCAAACAACCAATTCAACAAGTCAATCATTAGATACACTCACAAAATGATCCTTCAAGGACAATCCACTTACAACGGCACCAAGACTTTGGTCTCTCCCTGCTGCTCCAGCTTCCTGTCCGGCATAACCGGCAGAGTTTCACTTTCCGGTGCACCGACGACAATATACAGTCGGTCACGGTCCAACCCGTGTAGATAGAGAAACTCGCTCAGCACGTTCTGGTAGAACTCCTCCCAAAAATGCACCTACAACGACGACCACCCCGTCTCTCAATCGGTTCTACAACTACACCAATCCTTTTTCTCGACATCCCTCTATACTTACCTGTTCCGGGTTGAGATAGCCCGCTTCGAGACGAATGTACTTGCAGTTGTAGCCCATCCAGAACCACGGCAAGATGCAGAGGCCAATGTGCAGCAACGCATTGCGCACAATGGGCGACGTCTCGTCAATGTCTTGCGAAGGTCCTTTCAAGATCATCGTGGCCTGGAAACGACGTCCACCGCAGAAATGGAACTGGAAGGTGGCGAGACGTGATGCAGCATCCAAGTGGATGCTCTCAAACGTGATGAAGGGCTCGGCCTGCTCCAGAAGTGACAGACCCAGCCCGATATCGTCATATTCACAATCGGATTCGGTTTCGTAGTGGTAATTGGGGGTTGGTGTCGTGCTCGGGGCCATGAACGTTGACGAAAGGGATGCTTGATACACTTGGACAACTCTTTGAAAATGAGGGGTGCACATGCGTCGTGCATCGAAATGGCTACATTTGCTCGGATTGGCTGATAACTCAACTCAGATGAGCGTTGATTGGCTGGAATGCATTAATCTGCGATTCATGAAAACTGATGCTTTCTGAGATGTTAAACGGGATGGCTACATTGTTTGCGAGTCCAGTAGTCATGCAACACTTGCAGTTTCAAGCCGAGCTCTCGGCTTTCATCGGTAAGGTGGCGAACTTGTCTCTTTCGTTCCAAAAGAATGGAATTGTCGGTGAGTCGAGCTTCTGTGGCTTTCACTGCATTTGCTTGCTCGGACCGAGCTGCCTGTAGCCTCGCAATCTCCACCGTCGCTCGATTGACATTGTCCTGCATCAAAGCAACTCATACGATGGTCAGTTCGAAATACTCAATGCAATACAACATTATCCAGTGAGTGAACACGCTACCTGAGCAATCTCAAGATCGGCGTGAGTCTTGGACAAGCGTGTTGATCTCTCGTCATACAGCCGCCGAGCACGCACATAGCGCTTGTTCAGCTGCTTTTCGTACCGTTCTAGTTGGTCTGACTGCTTTTGTCGACTCTGAATAATACAACCATGATACAACCAGCTAAATGTCAGAGGACTGCATGTCGTTGCAACCAGAGATCGAGACGTACCACTTGAATCAGGCCAATGTCACGCTGAATGTCATCCTGTTCCGCTACAATCGTGCCAGCTTGAGTTAGCATTTGGTCCAATCGCACACGCCATGAGCTCTCAGCTGGACGCTGCTGAAGCTTGTTCTGCAAAACTGCTTGCAACTTTGGAAGCATACGCCGACGCTCGAGTTCCCACGCAACTGGGTCAATATCGGAATGAATCATTTTGTCCTCGTCAACGCCAGGCTGGTTTTCGTCTTTGACGACTACCCAGCGCGAGAACACATCGTCGTCCTCGCAAACTAGGGAGGTTGTTGATTCTCCAAACCCGTCACCACTATCATTCTGCTGTCCGTCGTCATCTGTTGCATCTAATGCATCACCCGAATCTACCGTTTCAACAGGCTCCGTCGGGTAAGCTGGAGGAATAGTGCAATACTCTTCGCCACTTACTACAGCAGCAGTAAGGGCATCCAACAGCTCACACACTTCAATACCAGCCCCACTTGTTAAGGCAGGAGCGCTGATCTGTGCAACCCCAGGCACTCCCAGCTTCTCAGCAGCCAGAAGAATTTTTGAGTAACTACAATTGGCGGGTCATCGCTCGGATCATCAGGGTTGAATGCAGCCCCACCTAGAAGCGACAGTAGCCACTGTGAAAGCGCACGCATATCATCGAAGCGGGTCTGCGGCGTCACCTTCGGAAGCGTTCGACTATCAGAGGCAAAATAAGCTGGTGACATGTGCTTTTGAGAGCTTTTTCGTACTGCAAGATTCTGAGTCTCTCAAAGAGTATCTCCATCCGCGCCTCAGCATGCCTCTTTTTAATTGTTTCTTCTGATGGTCCACTGCTAGCATCCCCCTGTGCTGATGCGGGACGCGACTGTGGCGGAGTCTCTTGCTGCTGGTCGGATGAGGAAGGTCGCGACGGTTTATCATTTTCTGGTGTGTTTTTACTCCTACCGGTAGTTTTTCGTGACTCCGGTTCTTTGCTCGAAGTGCCATTATTATTATCTGCAGCAGCTTGATGTCGTCGCATTCGCTCCTGCAATGCAGCGCTAGGTGGTCGTGTTCGACAGAATTCCCACACTTCCTGCACACTTGGACGATCTGATGCCGTGAGCGAGATCATACGTTTTACGAGTCCCCGTAGATGATCACTATACACCTCTGGGATATCCTCATAGTGTCCCTTATTAATTTTCTGAAACAGCCCGACAAGGTTCAAGCCCTCCGACTTGAACGGCGACCGAAGCATGGCGAGCTCATACAAAATGCACCCCATGGACCACACGTCGCACTTCCAATCGTAGCTTTCACCTCGTAGCACCTCAGGTGACATATAAAGCGGTGTCCCCACTTTCGAGCGAGCCTCCACCGTATTCTCACTCAAATACCGTCCCAATCCAAGATCCCCCACTTTCACCACACCTTTCAATGTCAAAAAAATGTTGGCCGGTTTAAGGTCGCGATGCATGATGCGTCCCTGATGCAGGTACAAAATAGCACCGCAGAGCTGCGTAAAGTACCTCCATACTGTTCTTTCATCAAACCTCACACCTTTCTCATTGGCTTTCCGGATCTGGCGTTTAAGATCGCCCGCTTCTGCCCACTCAAATGCAATGTAGAGCTCGTTATCCTGGACGAACGCATCCAGGTACTGAATGATGTTCGGGTGACGAACCGACTGCACCAGTCGCACCTGTTCATAGTCAAAATTCCACGAAACAATGCCCAAAATTTGTCAAACAATTGCAAACAACAAATTACCATTGCAACATTGCAAAACGCGCCTCTTTCAGCGTTTTTCGCGAGCTTTGAGGTTCATCATGTCGAAAATGGCGATCTTCTTGAGTGCCACCGCCTGGCCGTCAGTTCGTCGCTTGGCCTTGAAAACCACCGAGAATTTGCCCTTGCCAATGGGTTTTGCACTTCATAGTCGTCCAGTTGGCCTCCGTCAGCGAAGAGCGCACGCTGCTCGTCCGTAAGCGACTCCATGCGTCGAATCAGCAAGCACCCCTTGAAGACAAAATCGATCAATCCTTTTTGACCAATTGTAGACTCGTAAAGTATGTATTTTCCACCAATGGCAAGTCGACACCCACGGGTCCGTACTTTGCCACTGAAATCAGCAGTAGTTTTTCAAGCGAACAACTAACGTTAGGGCTGTCACCATAGTGGAGTTCGACACTTGAGTCCGTCTCCACCCCAAGACACCGGCAAGACTTGCTACCAATCACGATTCGCACACCTTCACTGCTCGCATCTTGCCAAGTTTCAACTTTCGGGAAACTCGAGGATTAACTGGTAAAGTTACACGAGTGGTGTACAGCATTAACTGGACCAAGCGACGTCACTACAGTAGTGACGTGCATCCTCCTCCCTACAAATTCAGTTGGTCGAAAGGTAACTTTCTCTCCATTGCAACAAAATCTATAGGATAGTCCTTGAGTCTTAGTCCGTGATATGAACTAAACTTTTATTATTGTTAGACAGACACTCGACACCATCCACCAGAGACCCCAAACCTTGATTCAAAGTTGGGAGCAATGCCTCGCACTAGGAAGAAAGCTCGTTCGTCGTTGGACAGTGACGACAACTATGCGCCACCGGCTTCGGCTCGTCGTCCAACAATGTACGAAACAGGCTAGATACTTTTCCCCTCTCGAGATACCAGTGGATGTCGAGATTGCACCTTGGGTCTGATTCATGTACTCACTACCAATTGCAATGTTTTCATGCATTATAGTAAGGTGAAACCACGGGAGCAACGTGAGAGACGTGCCCCCGATGCGTTCTCACCGACCGCCAATACACCGCCGCCGAAAACCAGGAAGACGAAGGACCCGAGCCCGGAGTCGGACAGCAACCCCGTCCAGCTACCCCGTTCGTCCGGAGCACAAGCGACTGGAGAACAAGATCAAGTCCCAGGTGCGCTCAACGGATCAAAAGACCCCTTTTGATATACTTGCAACTGGATAGTTGTAAACGGCATCACTGATGAATGTTGCACATTCGTGTTCAGGCGCACCGAATGCGGTACCCACTTGCTTTTATCGAGGCTTATGAGGCCGAAGGTTGGCGCAAATCGAGTCGGGACAAGCTCAAGCCTAACAAAGAGCTTGAAGTGGAACGCCGCAAGATCACGAAAGGCCAACATGCCATTATTGACGGTCTCCGCGAGTTGAAGGCGTTATACGCTAATGACCCGCAGGTGCCACCGCTTGCCGTGTTTGAAGAGGTTCACTGCTCCCGTTGCGCGAGTACAGAGATTGAACCAGACAACGACATCTTGCTCTGCGACAGTATCGGTTGCCATCGAGCCTATCACCAGCAGTGTCAGACACCTGCTGTGTTGACAGCCAATATCCCGGCAGGCGCTGAGCCTTGGTTCTGCGAAGTGTGTCTAGCCATCTTCGAGTGCCTCAAATCCGTCAACTCGGTGTTCGGGACAACGTACGAGAACGCCGACGACCTTTTCCGGAGCTGACTCATTCTGAGCAGCAAGCAATTACGGATGCGAGCAACACCGCTCAGTCAGGCGAAGATAGCGGTAGTGCTGTTGTTGATGAAGACGAAGAAGAAGACGACGACGAGGATTTCGTTTGCAACGATGAAGAAGACGATGGTGATGAGGAGGACGAAGGCGATTCCGAGGACAACACACCTGAGGAAGCTGACATCGGCGAGGAAGAAATGGTTGAAGAGGTGGCGGAGAGTGCGCAAGACTTGCAGTTTCTTCGGAAAGACGACGTCATCGACCCCAATCAGTACGTACTGGAAATGATTATCGTCATGCTTCGTTGTGACTTACCGTATTTACTTTCGTTGTAAATCTGCCAATCTGTAGTCGGTCGATGCGGTCAAAGAGTGCAGCCGAACCACCGAAACCCATCTACATGAGACCGAATCTTGTGGGTGAGCCCGCAGCCAAGATTGACCATACAACTGGGGAAGTGGTTCTTGGTGTCGTGGCAGACCTTGAGCCGCCGACCAAAGGAAGATACTCACGCTGGCGCATCGACTACCGTGACGGAAGTTCCGAATCACTGACTCGAAGCAAGACCGAGGCTGCGATTAATCGCGCTGCTGTAGAGGATAGTGGTGATGAATCCGAGGACGGAACTCTGATTGTTCATGGTAAGCGCAAGCGCAACGACGTGGACTACCGCGAGCTCAACGAGCTCATGTTTGCCGGGAAGGATGAAGACAGCGAAGATGACGAAACCTTTGAGGTCAAGGTGGGTAACGAAGAGGAGCCCGACGAGGAGGAAGAAAACGACGATGAAGGCGAAGAAGAAGAAGGCGGGGACGTGGATGAAAAGGTGTCGGATCAATCTTCGCCCACTACCGTGACTGCGCCGCAAGACGAAGTATCCCAACCACCAAACGAAAAGCGCAGTCATCGCAACCGTGCGCCTGTCGACTACATCACCATGAACGAAGGTATGTTTCCTTAGAACTTTAGCACACTCACGCGGGGAGCATTGTGCCGAGTCCAAACAAAATCTTACCTAGCAGAACTTCCTAGATACAGCGATCGTTGACTGCTTGAAAATACAGGGTTTGCCTTTCGTTTTGAGTTGCAGCGGATAGTGTCAATCTTAGTACATCGGGAAGCTTGGGTCGGCACCACCATCTTTTGCGTATTCGGTGTATCCCCCATCCACGTTGCATACGTCCTGGATTCCATTGTGAACAAGCCAACGTGTCGCTTTAACTGAATCCACGCCTCGACGGCAGACTACAAATGTTCTCATCGTCTTGTTGGTTGCTTGCTCCGCGGATACACCCGTAGTCACACCTTGCAAATATTCAATGACCTTCGCAGGGTCTTGCTTCATTAGCTCAGCGGTTGGGATATTCACTGCTTCGGGGAAGTGCACCATTTCGAATTGAGTACGCGCGCGTATCCAGGAGAACGTAGTCCTTTCGGTGGGAATCTAGCTCATTGCCTTCCTGTCCTGGAGTCTTTCGTAACAGCGCAAATTCTTGTGCACTGATACGAAACTCCGATCCGAGGTCGTCGATCTTTGCCCCATCGGTACAACTACCCTCAACAAGCAAAGAACTGTCCAAAGGCAGCATGCCTCTGTCTACTGCACTGACAGCACACTTTCCACAAGCTGAACAATCAGGATTCTTCTTGCCCATTTTCAAACGTCGAAATTGTCCGTCGTACGCGTCATAGAAGCACTGCACACCAACAAGAGGTTCTCCGACCCCCGTAATGATCTTCACCGTCTCCATAGCCTGAAGACAACCAATCACACCAGGCACTACACCGACTACACCGTTCTCCGCACAGCTCATCGCGGCTCGCGGCGGTGTCGGATACAAGCATCGGTAACACCCGTAGCATTCTCGTCGTCCAAATAGGTGAACACAGTCACTTGTCCTTCAAGTCCCAACGCACTACCTGACACCAATGGCTTGCGTCGACGAGCACACGCATCATTAACAAGATATCGAGTACCAACGTTGTCGGAGGCATCAACTACCACTTGATACTCCTCAACAAGTTTCAACGCGTTCGCAGCGGTGAAGCGCGTCGGGTAGACCACACACTGCACCAACGGGTTGAGCTCCCGCAGTCTTCTCTTCGCAGAGTCCACTTTCTTCTCGCATTCTTTCGCTCCTCGTTCATCGTGCAAAACCTGTCGATGCAAATTGCTGCGATCGACATGATCAGCATCAACAACAGCCAGTGTGCCCACACCCATTGCAGCCAAGTACATTGCCACAGGTGAACCCAGTCCCCCACACCAATCAGCAGTACACTAGCAGCACGCAATTTCAATTGCGCCTTGACGCCAAATTCCTTCACCAGCATCTGCCGTCCATAGCGTTGCAACTCCATTCGCGAAAAACGCGAATACGGCAAAGTCTCCGATAACGTAGTCGCTTTGGCTTCCGGTTCTTGGATCTTTGCACTCGATTCTTGAAGTAAATTCACTTGTGTTTGAAGCTGAGCATTTTGCACGCGAAGTTCGGCCAGTTCAGCTTCCAATGTCAAGCACCGAGAGCACGCAGGAGCAGTTGTCATCTTTGAGGATCTCAATTCACGAATGTCACGGTAAATACGATTTTCATAATAGAGTCTGACGTGGCGTGTCAAAGTTCAAAGTTCGTGCAGAGACTATGAAGCTCGTTAGTGCTCTGCGTCTGCGTCGCCACGCTTTGCTGCGTTTTACAGGCTCTGCAACTGGTGGACAGGGTGTTGCAACCAAGTTGCGCGTTGCGGGATTGTCCACCTCGTCGAATTCGCAGTCGGAGGACAAAAAGTCGATTCTGGAGCTGCTGCAGCGGGTGGCGGACGGGAAAGTCTCACCTCAAGTGGCTGCGGATCTCTGTGGTGTTGCGGCTGAGTACGAGGCAGTGGGGAACTTTGCCAAGATCGACACGAAGCGAGAAGCGCGCACGGGTTTTCCGGAGGTGGTGTATGCCGAGAGCAAGACGCCGCAGCAGGTGGCGGCTATCATGCAGGCCATGATCGACGGCGGCGAGGACAATGTGATGGCATCGCGAGTCACGCCGCTGGCTGCCGATGACATTCGCACCTTGATGCCAGTGAGGAAGAATTGAAGCTGTAGAGGGTAGTGGACTGTTGCTGACGTTGTTTTGCATGCTTCAGGGCCAGCATCTGACGTACTACGAGGTTCCTCGCATCTTGGCGTCCAAATCATTGACCAAGAGCGAGGAAAACAAGTCTGGAGTTGAGGACTCGAAGAAGGTAACAGTGGTTGTCTATGCTGCTTTTCGCTGTGGCTGTATTGCACCAAACGCGACTGTACTTCTCTTCTTTCAATGATTCCAGGAGGCTCCCATTGCCTGCGTGCTTTGTGCTGGAACATCGGACCTCCCCGTCGCGGAAGAAGCTGCTGTAACTCTTGGTGAGGATCTGCCTTGACCTGGTTCACTTGGAGCACTCTTTCTCTTACCAAACTAACGTGTTTTCGTACAGAACTGGCTGACTACCGTGTTACCCGCCTCTACGACGTTGGTGTCGCTGGAATTCACCGTTTGCTGCGCAACCAGCACGTCCTGCGAGCTGCTGACGTCGCCATTTGCGTCGCTGGGATGGACGGCGCCTTGCCTGGCGTTGTGGTACGTTGAAGTCTCTGAAGCTCTTCATCCTCCTCAACTGATTGTATACTGCATGAATGTCATACAGGGAGGTCTCACCTCTGCTCCGGTGGTTGCAGTGCCCACAAGTGTCGGCTACGGGGCAGCATTCGGTGGTCTAGCTCCACTCCTGACGATGCTCAATGCTTGTTCTCCTGGCGTCGGCGTCGTCAACATCGACAACGGCTTCGGCGCTGCCGTCCTTGCAGGTACGTCCATTCAACATTATTAATCCCAACTTCAACTTAATATTGTCCTCCTCTGTCCTCCAGCGCGCATCCTTCAAAAGCTCCGCTAACCTATACTCTAGGTCGGATCCTACACCAACCTACAAATGTAGCTCGCCTTTTCCACCAATCCGCTTCCATCCAGATCAATAATGGCAATCATTTCAAATCCAATAGAGTAGCAGACAAATGGGTCGGAAGAAGTCGCCAGTCACGAGGAAGCGCAGCGGACGACGCTACGTGGACCCGGCAGCCAGCAGTTCGCCGTCAGAGGCCTCCAATCTACCGGACGCGCCTCGGTCTCTCCGGGGGCGGCGGCCAATCAGGAGTCGATGGACACGGAGTCTTCGGACAGCTTCCAACTGCCGAGTCCTCCGTTCCGGAGCCTGCACAGAGCGCTTCCCATTGGTGGAGAAGCTCCAAGAGGCCGCCGAAGTAGAGATGATGACGCAATCAGCCAACGGAGTGAAGAAGACTCCAGTGAAGAAGAAGAAGAGCAGGAGGAGGTGGTGACGATCTCCGTGTCAGAGCTCGAGAAGTGGCAGCAAAGAGTGATTTTCCACATTGAAGACCATTTTACGAGTACGTTGGAGACTTAAAGTAGTTTTTTTCATGTACCTGACACTGGTAAATGTTTTTTATGGTAGATGAACAGTTGAAGAGGATCGCCGAGTTTGGACGTGTCCATGGGAGTATCGTGCAAGAAGCCAAACAGTATGTGGTCAATATGGAGATCCAGCTGACGAACAGACTGGAGGAAGAGCGGGTGGCGCTGCGTGCTGAGGCTGAGGAGTTCGTGGCCAAGACGACTGCGGAGAATGAGGCGTTGCGGCAGCAGGTGGAGGATCTGGAGCAACAGGTTGAGGGATTGGAGAAGGACGTTGATGCATTAAAGTTGGAGAAGGCGCAGAGTAGACAGCAAGAAGAAGAACGACAGGGAGGCAGTGAGCAGAAGCACTCACCACCAAAGCATCGCAGACAAGTGCAACCAGGAGAGGTCGATGGGGGCGTGGAAAATCAACCGACAAATGCAACTCAAGACACGAACGGGTACCAAGTAGGTGGGCAAGGGGCTTTAATCAGCTCCTAGTTCCCAAGCAAACTTCTTGTGGACCGGACGCATCGAAACCTCCCAACCTGCCGCCTCGTCATGAAGTACGTACAGACCTGGACAAAACCCAATTTTACCAGCAACAACAACGACTGACTAACAGCGCAGGCCCACCCGCTGGAGGAACTCCGTCGAATCCAGATCCGGCGATGATAGAAGCTTCCAATACACCTGCGGGTGCAGGTGAATAACGTATGGCGCAAGAGGACTGGGTAATGCATGAGCAGCCCTGAGGTCCTGAGTATTTATCGTAGCAGACCAAGACAGTATCGGTGGAACACATTCAACTTGCGCTTAAAACTGTTTTTGATAGATGTATTATCGGGCAAAACAGCACAATGTCTACATACACAGTGTACCTCTACACTCTGTTCTGGCTCGTGGTGCACTCCTTACCCGTGCCGATGGTAACCGGAACGTGCCAGCAGTGACCCTTTTGGTAGCCGCCCTTGACGATCTCGTCCTTTTTAACGCTGAAAGTCCACGCGTCATCGAACGTCACAAACTCGGTCTTGAGCCAGTCCTCGGAGAAGTGCAGCATGAAGAAGCCGTACGGGTTGCCAGCGGCGATCCACGCGTGCTCTACGTACTTCTCGGCAACCTCAGGAGGCATACCTGACGTCTCACTCTGAATACCGCCACCGCCTCCGTTTTCGTAGAAGTGGGTGCCCCAGTTGCTGATGTCGTGGTTGAAGCCGTGCGTGTGTCCGTTAAGCCACACGTGAGCACCACCCTCCTTCGTGATCATGAACCACTCCTTCATCTTGTCCTCACTCATGTGGAAGTGCGGCGAGTAGTGCGAGTTGATCACCTTCCAAGTAGCCGTCGAGGCCGAGAGGTCCTTCTTGACCTGCTCAAGCGAGTCATCCCACCACTGCTTGATCGTGTCCGAGCAGGCGTCGTACATCTCGGTGCTTCCACCAGCACACAGTTCGTCACCAGGGGTGCGGTCATTGCACGTATTGCCAAGAGCCTTGGCCTCCGCGGCACTCAGGTTTTTCTTCTTGACGTAACCGTAGCACTGACAGCAGATCTGCATGACACCGTGCGAGTCGGCAAAGTTGGTGTCGATGTTGAAAATGTCCACCGACACGCCGTTCTCCTCCACGCTCTCGACGTAGTAGTGGTCCGAGAGTTTCCAGCGGTCGCTGTTGGCACTCTTGTACTCCTGTTGCAACGAAAACTTGAGGTTCAGGTACTTGAGCATTTCGTCGGTGCTTTCGCATTCGCGGAAGTTGTAGTCCTTGTCGCCGCAGATGTATTCAGAGCCACCGAGGTCGTGGTTGCCCACGACGTTGATCCATGGGATGCCCTCGAGTTCTGGTTGGTCGTACACGCTCTCGAACGTGCTCTCCATGCGGTAGTCAATGTCATCCGGACCGGCACCGTTCCAGTAGATGTTGTCACCGTGGCCAATGATCCGGGACGGCTTGATGTCACCGGCAGCTTGAGCCAGGATCTCAGCAATGTTGATCTGGGCCCAGTAGTCGATCTTCATCTCGAGCGAGTCGTTGGCCACCTTACGATACTTGTTGCAGCACGAGCCAGGCTTGTCGGTCGTAGCACCCCAGTCTCCGATTGCGAGCATGGTCAGTGCAGCCTTGGCTTCTTCCGGGTCACTTGTTGGTTCATTGGTAGCAGATCCACTGCCACTGGATGTGGAATTGGTGAGCAGGTCCGACTCGGTGACGTTGGAAGTGGTAGAGGTAGAGTCTGAGGTACCAGTACCCGATCCAGAACTGCTGGAGGTGCTGGTGCCGTCACTGGTGGTGTTGGCATCGTCACCGCCACTACTTGTGACACCGACGATGATACCCACAGCCACTCCAATGACCACGAGCACACCTACGATGATTAAAACCTTCCGAGCTGCCACCATTGTGCTGCAAAGGTGGAGCCAGGTAACAGTAGCGAAGAGGTCTCCGCTGGCTGGTGTAGCTTGGCTGCTGGACGCGACGCAAAACTGGAAATGGTACCGAGAGCTGATGGTCGGGCGCTCTCTGGACGCACGTGCTCGCCCTCTACCGAGCTCGGAACCACTTGGCTCCACTATGCTGGCCTGTCCTCGGCGCATGTTACAGCGCCTCAGATTTTTGTGACCCACCACCGCAATGCCTCTCGAACAGCGGGAATCGGAACTGCAACCATGCGTTCTGACGCTTTTTCACGCGCTGTGATTGGACAGAAAGCGAACTGACTCGTTTATGGGTGCAAAATTAACGCCATCTGGATCTCCGTGGACTAAAAATTAGTCACCTCGATCGGACGATCCTGATGCCGTGCTCAGCTCCTGTTTGCCTTGCTCGGCATACATTTTAGAGCTGCCCCAACAAGGTCAGTCACTGCAGCAGCACCACTGCAATCGTTTTCGTGTCGCCATCGACTGGAGGGAAACCGGCGACGCCTGTCAGTCCGCCTGTCGGGTAAAAATTGCTGCGGTCGCGACTGCAGTCGTTCCTGGAATCGAGATCGTGCATGAGGAGCTATTATAGATGTAAGTGAAGTGTTGGAGTAGTAAGGCCTGGAGATGGTGGCAGCCGTACTGGTTTCGGCGTTTGCGCTCCAACACTACGCGCTTCACCCCAACATTCATTCCTGGTATCGCACGTCTCGGTTTCAAAGAAGTCTACGAAGTCACACCGTGGAGTCACGAGGTCGTATCCTGCGCAAGAAGATCAGACGTTTCCAACAGCACGTCAGAACCGTCGTCACATATTGCCGGTCTTGCAAGGCTTGGCAGTCGCAATACCGAGTTAGCAAACTCGGTTGTGAATCCCTTTGCATTTGGGTTTCCTCGAGCGAAAGTAAGCTTATCCCCAGAATCTCCCGCTCTGTGCTCAACTCAAACGCTGTTGTTGTCACAGATCCATACGAAAGGTTGAACACGCCCGCAATGATAGACACTGTTCTGTGGATGCCTTCGGTTCTGTAGGAACGCTGTTCTGGTTGCCACCGTACGCATCTTGATTGCAGATCAACGCCAAGTTGACAACACATCCAAAGCTTTTAATTTAAAAGCACTGCGAGGGCTGTCTGGATACTGTGTAAATTGCATCAGGGCTGCAACGATGAATTCCATATCCTTTTCTCGTGCGGAATGAACGATGCATGCAAACCTGCTACACCTGCAATATTCTAGCTGCTGACCCTGTATGGGGACAGGTCAACGCTCGTAGGTTTCATATGCAATTTCGTCATGAGAGTACACTCTCCATGTTGATTGATGAGCTGAAAAGTGTTTAGAAAGGTCGTTGCTGAATTACCAGAAACCGAGTGCGACGCTCACAGAACCGAACGTGCCACTTGTCCTCCTCAGGCGGATAGCAGCAGCCCTGTACATTTTGGCTAGGTCTAGCGGGGTACATATAGCAAACGGTACGGGGTAAACCAACGATTCCAACTATTAAAACCGGTTTATAGATATCATGCTTCCAGGGATTGATAGTCATATGATTGAATATTCATATTGCTTTCAGAAATTATACGAATATTCATATTCATTCGTTTCAGCTCGCTTGAATGAATATTAATATTTGAACGTATTTTAATACGGGTATTAAAATACCCGAACTCAATCGTACTTAGCGTGTTTCAGGGGATTTGTTAAGATGGCTACATCGAAGTACGAGCACGTTGGCTGTAAGAAGTACTAAGAACCCGCCATTTATTCATACTTCGGCGATGACCGGAAAGACAATGTATTCTAGTATTTTAAAAATCATAGGCGTAGTCTGCTCTAGCCTAAATCCGGTATGCCGTTCTTGTCAACCAAATACCGGTATGTATGTACGCTGCTGGTTGTTTCGGAGGAGCTAAATCCATCCTCATCCTGCTGTCAACTGTAACTATATGAGTAGCTAGCTACCTACAAAAGTTTCGTGATCGCTGTTTCCTCTTGTCTTGATTTTGAGTTCGTTTACCGTTTGGCGCAGTTTTCACTGCAAAAGTTGTTCAAACAAAGCATGAAATGAAAGCGGCACCCATGCATTACTGAGGAGAATAACGATAAGATACGAAACCTTACTTAGCAGAGAGTTGCACGTCATTTTGAACATCATTGCTGTACATTTTGTTCGACGCACTACTCGAGCTCTGGGACTTGAGCACATTTCATCGCTGCGGCTTCTTCTAAAATAAGTGGAAGCAGCAGCGGAAACGAGACCAATGGACAGGAAACCACAAAGTAAACGTTGCTTGAGACTTGAGGCCTGAAGCGTTCAGTTTGTATTTGTTTTTGACAAGCATATTCATTTGTATTCAAATGTATTCCGCCCGTCAACCTCATTCGAGTTTTTATATTAATATGGGCGAACCAGATCAATAATGAATATTAATAGTCATTCGAATATTCGAAAATATTCAAACATATTAATATGCCATTTGACTATCAATCACATGATGTGAGAGCAAAATCGACGATTTCGAGAGCAAGGCAGTCGATCTACCTCAGTTGCCAATGTCAGCACCAACCGCCGTCATACAGTATGATACATGCAATGTTCGTTTGAAGAGTAGTACCTGAAGACGAACGTCGCTACAGCTTGTGCGTCCACCACCACCAATCCAAACGATGGAATTGCAGCGGCATTGGTCTCAACGCAGTGTTCGCAGGTGAAATTCAGGTACAGGTCCAGTTACATGCACGACTTCCTCTATCGTATCTAATCACGCATACTGTACCATGGAGATCCGCAGCTTTCTGACGTTGCGGTCCGCTTCAACTTGTGCGATCTTCCGTTCTGCAATTTCAGCGAATCACGTCCGTCTTCCTCATCGATTGGCTGCAATCCTCCAGAGAGAGAGAGGGCAGTCCCTCGTTTCTCTGCCACTTCAGTGCCCTCTTCCCCCTCGCTCCCCCTCCACCATATTCCAGGAAACTCAGCGGATCGGGTCGTCAGTCAGCCCCGCAGTCGCAGCCACAACCTCGTAGCCCCCGCGCTGCATTTTTTCATTTTGTGTGTATTGCATCTCGCACCAATGGCCGACCAAGTGGACGTGACCGCCAGTGGCGACGTTCAAGCGCCTTCGTCCTCGCAGTGGTCGGAGCACAACGCGCCCAATGGCCGCAAGTACTTCTACAACGCAGTCACGGGCGAGTCCACGTGGGAGCGGTACGTTACGTTAGCTGCTCAACTTATGACACAGTCTAATAGCCGATACCTCTTCTTGTATAGACCGGCAGAACTTGCAGCCCCACAACCGGACGTGCCTCGTAGTGGTCCCCCTCAACAGCAGCCGCAGCAACAGCCTCAAGCGGGAACTTTCCAGCAACCCCAACCGCAGCCGCAAGTTGCAGGTCAACAAGCTCCTCAAGGTAGAAACAAGAGAGGTTTCTATAGATGAAGGTGTATTTTCTTGACTATATGGTACTGGTGTTATAGCTGCAGGAGCAGGTGCTGGTGCTGCAGCGTACGGTGCCTACCCGCAGGCTTACGGACAGCCGATGCAGTACCCTCCTCCGTACGGAGGCAGTGGGTACATGTACCCGTTCCCGCAGGCTTACGGTACGTTGATGATAGAGGAGAGTTGTGTGGATGTATTCCTGACTTGGTGTTGTTGGTTGGTAGGTTACCCGCCGCAGATTGTGGGCCCCGGTCCTCCTATCCAGACGACGGAGAGCGGCCAAGGTGAGACTCGTCGCTTGGCTTGTGTTTTGATGCTTTCTTGCATGAGTGTGTGTCTAAATGTGGAAAATCATCACACTTGCACGTGTGTGCGTGGTTGGACACATTGCGTGTTGTGTATTGCTGCGTACAGGACCTCCTGGATGCAACCTCTTTGTGTTTCACATCCCGAACGACATGACTAACCAGGATCTCTTCAACTACTTCGCGACGTTCGGCAACGTGATTAGCGCTCGTATCATGGTGGAGAAGGAGACGGGAAGGAGCCGTGGCTTTGGTACGTTGTAGATTTACACTGCCAACTCAGGCCAGTAGTGTCTGACTTTGTGAAACGCTTGCATTTGAACAGGTTTCGTGAGCTACGACAACGCTCCGTCCGCTGAAGCCGCCATCAAGGGCATGAACGGCTTCCAGGTTGGGCGTAAGCGCCTCAAAGTGCAGCACAAGAAGGAGAAGAGCCAAGGCCCCATGTTCGGCGAGATGCCCGGCCACATTGATAACAATGCCAACGACATGGCTGTCCAGGGCGGCGCTGCCACCTCGCTGCCCACTGGCAACTAGAGCGCTCGAGGGAAGACACTACGCTATCAATATTATGGGGCATGTTTGAGGGAGGAGGTGGTCGAAGAGGAGGAACATTAACAAGACGAAGGAGAACAAGCCCGTGGAAACGGGCGGTGGAGAGCCCAATGTGGTTGTGGTGAAGGAGGAAGCGTGGTCGTCCGCGGACTTGAAGGAAGACGGAGTTTGGACGAAAGAGACGAGAAAAGCAAGAAAGATCAGAAAAGAGGAAGACGTGAAGTGCAGCGGAATGGGCCGGGCAGTAGTCAAGTTATTCAGCCAGCAAGGAGGAGAGGCAGTCAATCTGCTTGCGTTCGTGTTCCGACATGCATATCCGGTGACGTTTAGCCTTTGGAGAAGGATGTAGGCGCTTGGTGCATACGTAGCGTTAGCAAGCAGACGTCGTAGCCGACCTCGTAAAAGCAAAGACCTGTCGGGCCTCGATCTCTTCATTCTGCGTTTTGACTCGCACTTCAACTTGCCCTACAGAATCCGGACCAGTAGTGACGCAAAAGTATCTTACGCTGGTGTGTTTGTTTCAGGGGGCAAGCTTCACATGCGCACGTCGTGTATTGCAGAGCTCGTCAATGACGAGTCGACACTTGTCTTGCAGACAGTGCGAGCAAGGTGACCCAGCGAAAACAACTGACCTGCCTCGAACCAACCATTCTGAGATGACGGCGCACCGTCCGTTCAGCGCCTTCAATGTGCCTCGGTCGTCCCGACGAGATCACACACTCATCAGCTCTACAGCGCGGTGTCTCACTTGTCTGGGATGGCTGGCGCCTGCACGTTGACCATCGGCAGCAAGTGACGAGGCGCAGCCAAGAATGGGTACGTGTTCAGTCACTCACTGAGGTGGGCTCATCAGAGCGGTCCTAACTTACTACATGTAGTACTTCAGACGCGTAGCACACACCAGCGCTAGATTGGGGCTAGCATTGACCTACAATTGGTACAGCATTCTTGCTGCTGAGAGCCTTATTTGCCGATAGATGCGAAGGGAGTCGTGAAACACGAGGAATCCTCGAGCTCGAGGCAGGTACCGGTACAGTACTGTATGATGTGATAACCGCGTGATAAGGAGCACAAAACTGTCCCAGCCGGCATCACACTCGAAAGTAAAAGCAACATTGGCATCGACATCGACAAGCATTTCTTGTAAAATGAGTTCTAAGCCTTTTCAAAGTTTCCATTTAAAAAGAAGCGACTCGTATTTTAAAACATGTACTTCGAAGTACCGTATTAAAATACATGTTCGATTCCCTAAGTGGCGGTTTGACAACCATGCTAAATTGACCGGAATTCACAATACAAGTTGTACCGGTAAGTTAATGGTAAATTGGCCGGTGGCTACATGGATTATGAATAATCTTATTCTGTTGGCGGGTCGCCTTTGGACTGCACGTAGGCATTGTGCGCAGGTGCCTAAACAAAAGAGTTGTAAGGGAATGGAAACGGAGAGCGGCAGAATCAAATAAAATACGCTGTGCATTTCGAGCCAAAGAGTTTCGGATTCACGAGACGTATTAGTTGCGATACAGGCCCAGCTGCTGTCGCTGTCACCGCCGCAGATGCATTTTGAGCGCGAACGCAATGCAGGCGTCTAGCGTTCGTGGGGCTGTCCCAGTGGCTGAATGCCTGAGTGCCATGACTTTCGATGCGTCACGACGCTTGTTTTCACTTGTTGGATCCTCGTCAAACCAGAACCCCTCGTCCAGACTGGAGGGTCGACACTGTGCTAATCCCAATGCCCAGCCAGCCCGAGCCCGACCCATTGCACCCTACACGGGCTCTGCATGTTTTGCTGAGCTAGTCGAGTGCGGTACTGGTACACTCCCAGTCGAAAGCTAAATTTAGGCCGGCTTTGCAAGTCAGCTTTCGCAAGCTGTGCTGAAAACTGAAGTTGCTGTTGCACCACAACAGGACAACCGCAACGATTCAACTTTGCACTTCAAATTATTGCGCCAGCAAGGCAAACGTCGCATCCTGGAGCGAAAAAGAGATCCCGTAGTTCTCCTCAAGAGAGTTTGAACGAAATTGCTTTTACATGGTGTACCAGGAGAGCCAGCATGTTGGTCTCTCTCCGACTCAAGGTTGTACCCTTACATGTGTGTGCATCTCGTCTCATGACGACAACGAGACACTGGGTCAATTTCAACAGCATGACATTCGCTGCATTGCTTCGCCGTATGTCCCCCTGCGGTTGTGGGAGCTCGGTACGTTTGCAGATCTGTGAATTGATAATTAACGAAACCCAACCGCCCATGCTGTACTGTACGCCGCATTTTGAATAATTCCAAATCCCAATTCCATGTACGGTATTGTAAAGAGATGCCTGTGTTTTCCACAGCAGCAGGTTTCTCGGGATGGAGGATCGCCCGCAAACAGCGCACTTCATAAGCATTGCTGATGCCGAAACTTCGAGTACAGTACCGTGCGAGCTATTTCGGCCGCCCAGAGCGTATGCTTTTGAATATCAGTTCATCCTCGGTGGATATACCTGGAGGCTCTACCAAGGTGCTGGCATGACACACTTGATATGCACAGCTGTGCAAGACCACAATTATAGCGGAAAACAAACTTGCCCAATTAAAAGTGCATTTAACTAGCAGGACGGCGGTATTGACGGGTTTGGGCGATACAGTGTTTCAAAACTTTGGCTGCAAATCTCACAACGTCACCTAGACAATGGAGGTGGTGTAGGTGAACAACACAAGGAGCTGCCAAAGCCCAAGCAAATTTCGATACATCGAGGCTGTTACATGTACCGCTTTACCGAGTCGGCACTGCAGAAGTGGAGACCGGAGACCGTGAAAGTCCGAGAAATACCACTCGAACTCGGCAAAAAGGGCCTCTCGAGCATACTTCGAAGTAATAATGTTTCTGGTCACTCCAAGCAGCTTGGTTGTCTCAGCTGCTTGCCGGTGCTTTTGCCGGGCGGAAGACAAGTTACCCCTGCTCTTATCAACTTCTTCGTCGCTTGTTTCATCTCGTTGGCTCTCTTACCCAAACAGGGGATAGCCGGGCAGACGAGCCGGAGGGAGATGAGTTGGTAATCCTGCCAGAATTGGTATCAACTGTTGCGGGGTGCCACTCCTACTAGCAAAAAAGGGCGTCCGAGCCATGCGGGAGCGCTACAGTATCGTTCACTTCAGCTTTTGCTTCATCTCGCACAAGTGCTTCTTCCTTTAAAAAGCTTCATCTACACTACCAAAATGGACGCCTTCCTTCAGAAGCTCGCGAGCAGCATGCTCTTCGCCAAATCGGCCCCAGCCAAAGAGAGCAAGCCTGTACTACTAGCCTCAAGCCCGCGTTCGCACCCGGCACCAATGCGTCACAGTACCCAGCGCGTAAAAGTTGAGGAACCACGCGAACTGCCACGTCGCCGTATCGCCCACTGGGACAACAAGCGCGAGAAGTGCAACAATTGCCAGCACATCTACCTCAAGACGCTGAGCAAGCACCCGGGATTCTGCTCGGTGGACTGCAAGTCCAACATGGTCTACCTCGAAAAGGTGAACCGCACCATCCGCGCCATGAAGGACGCGGTGGAGGAGCAGCAGAAGCAAGAGCAGTCTGCAGTGCAGCAAGAACAGTCCTCGTCTGAGGATGAGGAGCTTGAAGTCGAAGAGACCGAATGCAAGACCTTCGCCGAGTTCGGGCTCGAGTCCCGTATCCTCGAGGCCAGCAACGTCGAGTGGGCCTTCAGCGCTATGTATTAAATCTCGCATAGATGAAAGCGAGCTATAGAGAATAGAATCGATGTAGATAGTTGTACCAAAGACCATGTAGTAAAGTAAAACTGTCCAATGCACCAAAACCTTATCAAAGCAACCATTGTTCGAAATGCTCCACTCGGATGATACGATCAACATTTATTTTGCAAGTACGGGGGCGGGGCTTACATGGAGTTTAGCGTTAATTCCGGTGGAAAACGTCCTCCTCAGATGATGTACTGAGCTAACAGGAGGATCAGAAGGACGAGAACCGGCACCAGGTAGTAGGCGTGCTTAAAATGCTCCGACTCGGTCAAGCCGAACGTTAAGTCCATGGGAGAGCCAAGTTGACCGCCGATCTCCATCGCGGTCCAGACTGCAGCGTGGTTCGCGTCACCACCGAGAATTTCAAGCGCGTTCTCAACAGCCTTTGCAATGTCTTCATCTGGGAATACATGGGTCGTAGCTGAAAAGTGCTGGCTCGACGCGGCAGCAGAGCGCCACGGGACTAAACCTCGCTGTGCAAGACGAATCACGCCGCCTTCTTTGAACACTGCATTCGGCTCGACTGTACTCACAAAATCCACAACAGAAGATCAGCAACTTACTCTTGGCGGTGCTAGATTTTTGATGAGCATGATACTTTGCTCCTTACCTTCATCGTCCTCTGCCCACCGCTCACGAGCAAGCGCCACACGCACCAACAAGGACTTAATAAAGTCGCGCTTCAAGTAGTTCGCCGCTACCTCGTTCACTTCGGGTTCACTTTGCGACACGAATGCGACGCAGCTAATTGCGCCGTGGATACCACCGAGCGGCTACCAAAACACAACAGAAACGTCAGCGATTTCCGCAGCAGATCTAGAAAAATTACACAACTTACATCCTCAACAAACTGCTGAGATGCTGGGGGTGTCAAGGTTAACAAGTTCATGTGCTGAGCCACGGAGTCGCCCGTCAGTTTGGGGACAGCAACAGCGTCTTCCACGCGCCGGAAAAACGGCTGCAACTGCTTTTCAACTTCATTCATACGCCGCTCAGCCACCTCGGTAGCTGTAATTGCTGTATTCGGGGCAATATTCACGAACGGAGTCGGCTCGTCGAGGTCGATGAGCGTACGGTACTGCTTGAACTGGATACCCGTCGTCGGGGTCTTCCGTTCCGCCGGCAGCATCTGAGACTTGTTGACATCCACCACATCATAAAAGCTCTGGAAAGTGACCTCCCCATTCGGGTACACGAGTGCCAAATAGCTCACATCATCCCCTACATTCACATTCGACGGTAACGCGACTGCTTCTGCGGTTGCTCGGAGATATGGCACAAGTTGCGTCGAGATGTCCCGGGTCGACACCACGTACAGTCCCAGTACGATGATACCCCAGGCAATAGGCGGTCCACCTGTTGAGCAACTTCTTGCATCCAGTCAATCGACACATCGCTAAGTCCGGTGGGTGCTTCTCCACTCTCACTCTCGGATGGAACTGGTACAGTCGAAAGCACGAAATCTCCACAGTTCGAGGAGCTCACTTGACCCACGAGGAGACCCAATTCGAAGACCGACTTTATACTGCTGGACCAGAACTCGGCGACCTGCTCATCGACGATAACTTGGCGCGCGCGACTCATGGGGGCTGGTGTGGGGGATACTGAGGGCGGCGAGGGACCTGTGCTTGGTCGACGTCAGAGGCTTTCAAAACCGTGTCACTGGAATCGCAATTTGTTGTGTTGGAAGACGATTGGTGAATTATGTATCATTGGAGAGAGATGAGTGGCTAAAATACTAGCCCAAATTCCGAAAGCCGACTTCAGAATTTCATGAAAGTTTTCATGTTCATGGTTTTCGGAGATCACCTCCAAGGGTATCCGATAGATATCTCTGTTCGCAATATTACTGTGTTGATGCTGGCATACTGAGTTCGTTGTCAATTGGCTATGGGCTCGGTAGCTGTAGAAACCAGAATCGAGCGCTTAGCTGGTCGCGTGGCTCAAATTCAGGCGATGGCATTCGCCAGTCGGCAGCAAAAGATCACTAGACCACTGCGGTCGGGCTCTTCGAACGTGAATCGTTGACCAAGCCGCCTCGTTCGTTGAGTGTATGGTGCCCTTACGCACAGCGATCACTTCGTGGTTTTGGCAGGGCGACATGTGTACATGTAGCGTTATCGGCATGCCAGTGCGTCTACGGTTCTTTGCCGACAAAGATCCTTCGACGACAGCTCCGGGCTTGCGAGCGTGCAGCTCGTCGACAGATCCTATCACAAGTTGTGTGATTCACAACGCTGACCAACTTGGTCACCAAGCGAAGGCAATGGAAGTTCTCGTCTTCCCGTTTGGCCCAGCACCAGAACGACAGAAGCGACGTCGACATACAGTGTCGGCGGCAACGTTGCGTTTTTGACAGAACGCCGGGGTTCCGCTAATTTAGCGGCACTACATCTTGGGTCCGGCCTTCCAGCCTGGAATCCAGGGGCAGGAGCTAGGTATTATCAGTTCCATCGGTCCAGTATCCGCTTCCCTTATTTCCCCAATCTGGTGTCGAAGTTCGTGTTCGTGATCCTGAATACGGTAGATCTTCGTGAGGAAGAGGAGCAGACATCAAGCTAAGCTTTGGATAGTGCACTGAGGAGCACCGCAGCAAAACCACGCAGAGTTCTCATCAATCGAGTGACTCGATTGATGAGAGCTCTGCACTCGAATCGAGTGGAAGGCATGGACCGACTCAAGAGATATTTCGTCATGCACCACGCAGGTTGCTCACCAAAAGGGAGGGATATGAAGAGTGTACTGGATATGTATACTGTACAGCGGCACGGCAAACACGGCGGCCCTGGTGTCGGTGCCGCCGCCCGGACTAAACGTCCGATGCCACCGCTTTACAGATCCCGGCGGCATGTGTGGGACGCGTGTTCCCTCCAGCAGTGGCATGGCCAATTTGGCCACGATGGCATGGTTGATGTCGGCGCCGACATCAACCATGCAGCCCGCAACGCTGGACTTGTCTGTCCGCTGCTGCTCTCTCTGTAGCAGCGCAGCCGGAGCCGGGAAACGAGAGCGGAGCGGAGCCGAACAGGGAGGGACCTTCGTCCTCGTCTGCCATGTTTGACAAGCTTGAAGCTTGAAGCCTGCACCGTAAGCGGAGCCTGTCTGCCGACTCAGACGGACTGGCCAGCAAGCGAGCACTGCAACGCCGGCAGCCCCTCTCTTGCCTCGCTTCAGCTTGACACCGATTTTTCGGGGCTGCGGACGGGGCACGGACATTGTCGAGTCGCGTCGAGTACCGCTACTGCGCCGAAAGGGGCGTCGTTCTCGCTCTCTCTTACTAAGAGCCTTACCACGCGGCGCGCTCGACTGGTTCGCAACGCAGTTAAAAGCTGACGGGGTGCGCGAGATGAGCTCGTCGGCGCGCGATCGGACGCTGGCCATCCTCATCTTGATTGTCTCGCTTTCGTCTTTTTCGCGCACTCGCCCGCAGCCCTGGCTTGCTTACCTGCTGGGCGCGCTTCCTCGGAGATCTGCTAGAGTGTCGAGAGATCCGCAGTGTCGAGACCAGAAAGAGGACGGCGCGGAACTCAGGATTGCAGCCTTTCGCCGGCTTCCCAAACTTCGACTGCAGCAGCTTCTCGGTGTTTTTTTGCACTGGTACTGGGCTCTCAATGCTGGGCGCGGTCTCCGTGGTGTACTCGCTCACCCCATCCGTTACAGGCATCTTTCGCCACGTCGACGCTGCTGCACTTTCACCGCCCGAGCAAGCTGGTCGAGGAGCTCACCTCAAGTTGCAATCCACGTGGCAGCGATTATTCCGGCGGCTCATGAACTGCTCGTCCGAATGTATCGCCAGGTGCACAGCAGAATGGCTTACGTGTACAGTGTACTCGCTTCATCGCTGTCTAACACCAGGATCGATGTGTAAGTAGTTCTTTTGCTAGCCAAACAGCTGCACGTGGCAAACGCCTCAGCCTCATACTACGTACAGCTTAGATGGAGACTGCTACAAAACGCTCGCAGCGAAGCAAAGACAAACGAAGTTTGTTTGGTGGAATGAATAGATCTTGTGGTTCTATGATATGCCGCTTTACGCTTAGCTCTACATCTCACGTTGCAATTCTCTATCGTGAGGTTCTAGTTTACAGTCGGCTCTTGGCTCTTTAGTACACGGCGCTGAACGACCACTCGACGTTGCTGGCGTCCACCACTCGCGTCTCGAGGCCGAACTCGGCGAACGACTTTGCGTGCTTCAAGCTGTGTGCAGCAGCTTCAACTTTGGCCGATGCCTCAATGGGTTGCACCTTGGCACTTGACTGCTGCTCGACGGGCGGTTCTCGCTGCGCCGCCGGCTCCTCGCGGAGTTCTTGCTCTTGCAGTCGTTGACGCTCGTCCACCGCGTCCTTCATGGCGCGGATGGTATTGTTCACCTTCTGCAGATACACCATGTTGGACTTGCAGTCCACGGAGCAGAAGCCCAAGTGCTGGCTCAGCGTCTTGAGATAAATGAGTTCGCAGTTGTTGCATTTCTCGCGCTTGCTGTCCCAGTGGGCGACGCGGCGAGGTGTGGAGGTGGCCACTTCCTCAGACGAGGTGGGCGTGGTCGGCGTGGATCCCATACTGGTCTCGAACTTTTGCAGGCAGGCGTCCATTGCGATGGTCGTAAGGTGGGGTGGGGCAATGAAGGCACTTGAGCGACAGACGGTAAATCCAAAAGTGAGGTGGTGAGTGAGCTCCGTTCGGGGAGAGCGAACTCAACCGCCAGCTGCTTCAGAGCGCATCCCTTGCCACAGTTCCTGGCTACAGGCTCTGTGCGCAGCAATGGGGCGCCACTGCAACAACTGCTGCTGCAGACTGTTGTGAACACCGAGATTTGGACAGTGCTGCCAAGACTGGTAAAAATACGAGCTGAAATCTGCCTTGCTCGCGATCCCGAATACGCTGGTGCACGGTTCCAGCTCAGACGCTACCGCTACAGCTCCAGTACGAACGGTGAAATCGGGATACGGTACATGTACTGTTTTACATGTGTACATGTACTGTACCTTCGGTCCGCGGCTGTTTCGTTGAAGGCAAACGGTTCGTCTACTTGACGGTCTTCGTAAAATTGATGTGGGGACGCAAAATGACCAAAGAGGTTCACTACACGGGCTTTGGATGCTCGCAATATTTGTCGAGGTTACCAATACAGTACATGTACAGTTTTCCGGTGAAAACGGATCCAGATGTGTGGAACGCTCTTCAAGAGCTTTGAAAACTCGCGTCTAGAAGCGCTGGCGATGGTGCTCGCCAGCCTGGCGAGGATGGACTGGGATTCTCACAACATCAAGGCAGGTTGCTCCGGTTTTCTGGGCGCCGCCGAAGGCTCTCGCCCGAAAGGCTCGAGTCTCGAGCTGTCTCGGCCCCGACCCGACAACTCTTTCGATCACTGGAGCCAAAACTTTTGACAAAACAATCCCGGAACACGCGAACACTGCCCGCAATGACCGTGTGAAGCCACTTGGAGCTGCGTCGACCCAAATCACTTCCGCAACTGCAGCCGGAACAGCGCTTCCTGGAGATCTGCTGAGTCGAGCAAGAGCGCAGGCGGCTCGAGAAGGATCAGGGCCGGCACCATCTTCTCGCTATCTCGCCCCGCGGTTTTCTCCGACAGACAGCACTCTGGTCCCCGCCTCTCCGAGATTAAACGCATGAGAGAACCGCCGCAGTCGTCAATTGAACGCCCTCTGCTTTCCTGGATGCTGGCTTGCCACCCCGGAGCCGGGCGCCTGTGCACATTGCAAAACGGAGCGGAAGATCTCTGCGGTGCCTGTCCTCCTTGCTTGTCAACAGATACGGCGCGCAAAGCTCGAAGCGAACTTCCTGCAACACGCAAAAGCATGACAACCCCGCGTCAGGTCGCGAGTCGGAGTTTACTCCAGTCCACGCCAATGGTACAGTACCGGTATTGACAAGCAGGGATCGTATTGCTTGATAGCGGTCCGTACGTCCCGGAGCAGGATCGAATGCTCACGGACGTTATTACCGAAGAAAGCTGCATCTCAATTTTTTTAATACATGTAAGGCGAAGATATCGGTTCTTTTCAACTTTGCTGCGCGTTTCAAATGTCCTACATGTATTAATACATGTACTTCGTAGACATCGTCTTAGCCTTCTGCTTGGGCAGCTGGCGCGAAGCAAACTGCACCGCACGCGCAGCGGAGGATATCCCAGCGCGAGGATCGGCAGCACTCCACAACGAGATTCACAGCAAATGCGAGTTCCTAGCAAAGCAAACTGGTTTGGCCAAGGTGAATCCTTTCAAAAGTGTCTCGACAATCCCATCCCCGCTACAGTTTTTGCTGCCGAGACAGCTTGTACAGTCCGGTCCAAGAATCAGCGCCATGTGTGAGAGGAGTCTGGACCAGGACTGCTCGTGGTTGGTTGCAAAGCTGAGCTTGACCTCGCTTGTGAGAATGACTTTAATAAGCTTATAATACATGCCTGCTCGACACCTTTATGCTGCTCTAAACTTGTGTTGTGTCCTGTACGTGCCTCCTTGACACCTTTATGCTGCTCTAAACTTGTGTTGTGTCCTGTGGTCAATCTCGCCCTCAAATCTGTGACGTGTGAAACGCGACTGTCGAACACCAAAACGACTAAAAATATGGTACCTGTGGAGGACGATGGCTTCAATTCACCCGATAAGATACTATTTTGATTGACAAGCATGAAGCAGCCTATTGATAGCACGCTTAGGCTAACTTAGGACACGTTAAACGTACACAGTATGGTCCCAGTTATTTGAAGGCAAGGCATTTTCCAATCTCCTTCGGGTGAGCGACGACCATGAACGTGTGGGCTTTCGATGACGAGCCGGTAGCATCGCGGCCTCAAGCTAAGAAAACGAGCTTTGCCGGCGAAGTGGAGGTGGTGTCAACGTCTGGCTGGGGGACGACACGCTTTCCCAACGGAGAAAGCATCGAGGAAAGGTGGAATTCCTGGTGGAAGATCATCAGACCAGCGACGATGATGCCGACGAAGACGACAACGGTAAAGGATTTTCGGGTGTACCCGAAATGACAAGCCACAAAACCAACGAGATCAGCTCTGCTGACATTGTCGACCGAGTAGATGCTGTTGAAATTGTCCAAACGTCGAGCTCCAAACAAGAGCGACCGTTTCCAAAGGAACTGACCCCAGCGAAGTCGAATCAAGAGTTGACAGTGCATCACCTCGTTCGCGAATTTCTGTTCATGCACAGCCACGAAGATGTTGTCAAAATACTCAACCAAGAGCGAGTAAGTTGAGCTTGGATCTAGTTATTGATTGATCCGAAGCGTTTACTGACATCCACTACCATCCAGCCCATGCCGCTGCTTGGTGCCACAGATATTAAGCAACTGAATCGACGGTTGATCGGCAAAGAAGAAAGTGGGATCGACTCGTCCGTTCCTACTTCTTCGCTGTTGGAACGATTCCTTGTGTGCTCGAACGAAGCCAAGCTGAAGGCTAGAGCTAAGCGAAGCACAAAAGTGAGTTTGTGATTGAAGAGTCATCGTGTGCGTTGTGTATTGACTCTTTTGTTGCCTCTCCGTTTGATAAGGAGCGATCTGCATCAACAGAGAAGAAACCACGCACGAAGTCGTCACCAAGTAGCCGACAAAAGCCGGTGCTGAACGTTATAACTACCAACTTGGATAAACTTGCTGCTGCAGCTGCGAACATTATCCATGGTGGCCCAACAGACTGTGGATACAATCGTCTGAATCATCCGGGCTCCACACCACACCATCAGACTCACAAAACCGTTATTGGTGAGCCAGGATCGACACCAATGGCTCGCGCGAAGGACTTGCGCCTCCTAGGGTTCGAAGATATCGACGACGATGGCGAAAAAGCACCTGGTTCGAAAGGTGAAGAAGGTATCGAAAGCTCAAGTGCGGATCAACTTTCACACTATGCCCTTCGAAAACGCACCTCGAGAACTGGCTTAAAACGCGTACAGTTGGGAAACCCAGGAAGTACCCCGACAAAAGAGTACATCTTCTTCCGAGAAACTCCGCCCTCGTTCGTGACGGAAACTATCGAAGGCGCAGTTGAAGTTTTCGAGAAGTTGGGCAACGATCCTGAATTCGTGAAGCAAGCGGTGGTCGTTGATCGATATATTGAGTTGCGGAGCAGCGAAGTCTCGAAGTACTCGATCGGCCAGGCAGTTGATGGGCTCGGCCCACAGGCGAACGTCAGCGGCGTGGTGTCCAACATTTATGGAAGTCGTTTGTGTGGATCAGCAGGCCCAGGCACAATCATTATCGACACAAACCCTGAGGAATCTGCAGCAAACAGCATCACGTATTAATAGCAGCACTGGAAGACCGACGATAAATCAATCACTTCGAAAACAAGTTGCATCGTACAGGGCCGACCTTAGTTCTCCCTGTTGTGGTCCAATTCCTACGTTGGTACAGTTGGAGTTGTTGACGGCAGGTATACCGTCATCTCCTTAACTACCGTTTTCTTCACTTTGTGCACGTTGACGACTGCTTCGGCTAAGGCCGAAGATATTCAGCTTCGATGCCTTTTGTGTGTACGTCCCACTGGCGGTCCGAGACCGCTTAGAGCTCTCGACGTCTTCTTCTCCCGAAGAAAGACTAATCGTCGGTATTTCATGGTCATTGTCATCCTCAGCGATAATGGAAGTTATGGGCGTCGCCAGTAGGTCTAGTGCTGGCGGATCTTTAATCCGTTGGACTCCACGACGCGGGGTTTGGTGCGAGGTTCGATGCTGTTGGGCATCCTCGGTGTCTTTGTCAGCTTGGCTCGTGTTGTCACTGCTGCTGCCGTGCGAACTGGACGGGCCATGGTAGACCAAACTACATGCCCACTGGCACTTGTAGAACTTCGGGTGCCATTGAAAGAAGTAGTTTTCCCATAGGCGAATCATTTTGCAGCTCACCCAGGGCCAGATAGGGCCGTCATACATCTCATAATTATCGTTTGAGTACAGCGACGGCTTCATCAGCACAGGTGTCCACACGGATACACTGTTGTACTTCACCTCGTTCACGTCTCGCTGAAGCCGTGAATCGTACAAGAATGTTCCGTAAAGCCCTGATGTCATTGCGTTCGCCAAGTGTAATAGGAAGTGCTCGTTGAACTCAAATGAGCGGGGATATTGACGTTGCATCTGCCACACAGCATCGATAAACTGGAACATGACGGGCGACGCCTTGTTGCGATGTGGGTCTCGATTACGGTCCCCTGACGTCCGTTCACTGAACTTGTGACCAAACGCGCACCAATCCTTCTCCACAAGACACGAAAATCCGGTTATGGTTCGGTAATACGGATCGATCATCAGTTGCGCTAGAGCACACAACTGTGACGTTCGGTCCCAGCCGTCACTGCAATGCACAAGCACGGATGCACCTTCCAGCTCCAGCACACGCGCGATCTTCAGCGCACCATCTAACACTAGACGCACGTGATCCAGCCACCTAGTGGACTCCACGCTTGATAGATACGCACGGTCGGTGTCCTCGATACCGCCAGGAAGAAAGAGCTTCATCAGCCCCATAAAGGAAGATTGCATCCGATACATGTTCGCGATGTTCAAATGTTGAACAACGGCGCCTGGGTAATCCTGCGGCGTCTCAACACCACCTTTGCCCATGAGCCGATTGCCAGCGGACGCCTTCGGTTTACGAGCATCAAATATGTACATAGGCCGAGACGATACCGACGACTGAGACTGGTTCTTGATAATATCCGGTAGTCGACGGTACACCCCACAAGCAACTGGTCAGAGACGTTTGAGGTGCCAGAGAGCAAATTGCCAAGCAGAGGCTGACTTGAGCGAGTCAGGACACATCGGTTGCGACGGTGGTAGTACGTAATTACCGGCAGTCTGTTCTTCGCTCGGAAATCAGCTACCTTGGCCAATGTAGCAGAGTTCATCGAGGCGGGAAGGAGCAACTTTGATGGATACGACTTGCAAATATTACCTCTGTCGTTCTTGTAAAACTGGAGGACAACAACAAAGTAAGTGAAATGCAGTTAGACGCATCAAAATTATGTTCTAAAGATCAAACCACTTGTACCTTCAGGAACGGTGAAACTGCAGGATCGCCCCCAATTTGTCGCTTGAACTCACGCTCGTCGATGAACAAATTCCATCCATTATGTTCAGAGGGAACATTTCCAATCGAATACGAAAAAGCAAAAGATCCACAAAGTTCTCGAGGGATCGCCAAAATCCGATCCGGACGAAGAACCGGTGACGCAGAATAAGCTGGAATCCGCGAGACGCCGTGAAATGAATGGGAGGCTGGCTCCTTGCCTTCGTGTAAGGTGGACTCTCCGTCCGGTGTCGTGTCGCTGCCGTTAATTACACTCGGCAGTGGACCAAGTCCAGGAGAGGATGTCCGTGCCGGGCTACCCCGTTCAACGATAGTATATCGCTGGGAAGCATCTGCCATTTTCGCGATTGTTGTACGCAGTTTATGCGTATAGTCATCTGAAATCGACGGATGAGTATCCAGTTGGAATCGCATCACGCGGATATCCTTACAACTGATAGAGATAATCGAAGCGGAACCAGTCATCCCTGCGTAGTACGTGCGTCCAGATTTTGTCCGTCGGCCACCAGGATAGAGGAGCTGAACCTGCGTAATAGCGAACAGCGGAATATACGCGATTCCACCTTGTCCTCCACATCGCGGTTGCACTGGAACCCGATCGAATGGCGTAAAAATCACCCGGAAATTTGTCACCGCTACCGAACCGCGAATACGCCCCCAAATCAGAGTTGACTCATACGTTTCGTTAGCTGGGCCGATAAGTAGTGTCGCTTGAAGCTCCGTTCCCTTTGCCACCACCTCCCCGGGAAGAAGCGACACATGAATCGACTGAAGAATCGGGGAAACAATAGAGCTGCATCCCCCAGTATCGCGAGTCAAACCAAGCTCTGCTTCAATAGATGTGGATGTGTCCGCAGAGAATGTAGTGCTCGGCTCTTGAGACGTAGGTGAACGCAGGTTGTCCGGCACAGGGGATACTGGTAGTTCAGGTGGAAGTGACACGGCACCACGGGAAGCAAACCCGCGCATACGATCCAAGTTTGTGGATCGGCAACTATCCATTGCCTGCTTGAACTGCTCTCGTTCGTCGTCATTCGCAAACTTCAACTCCAGTGACTGGTTTCCCTGCCCTCCGTTAAACACGATAAGATGTGCCATACCTTCTGACGATCCAAACACGAAGGATTGTACAGAGTCACAATGAAATGACCAAAAGCGATGCATGAAAACAGACTTCGCTCGCACGATGCGTTGGCGGCAATCTAGCTCCAGAGTATACCTGTCCAGCACTGGGTTTGCTTTAGTAAATCCAAAAGTGCGGCGAAGGCCTGTGCCCTCGTTTGCTCCCATTTCATACACTGCGAAGCGCAAAACAGCTGCAGAGAGCTTCGCTTCGCTGTTCATCTGCACCTCTGCAGATTCAAGCTGAGCACGCTCGTCCACGATATCACTGTCGTCAAATGCTTTTCGATCGCATGCTGCTCGAATGACCACTGCCATTGCTTGCAGCGTCGGCAACAGTGATTCTAAGCTCATCCGGACCAAAGGTATTGCAGCGCTTTATATCCGGGGAACCCGATGACGAATCAGGAGATACAACAGACTGCAGGTTGGTGAAATCAAAACTGGCTGATCGCGAAAACTTGGAGCGCCGCTTCTTTCTTCGTGTGCGAGACGAATCGTTGCCATTTGAGCTATCTGTAGATTTTGACGCCGATGACGAACCAGTCTGCGCGACATCTGCCAAGTCTTCCTTGTTGTCGGTGTCTTCTCGGCCATTTCCTGCACTTCCCTCTTGTTGGCCATCAGGTCTGTCATCAATTTCTTCGTTTGTGTGCTTGTTCCTAGAAGGAGCTGACGCCACGCTACTTAATCGGCCCCTCCGAGAGGTGAACGATCGAAGTTCCGGGCTGTGGTTTTCAGTATCACCCTCGCTGTCTCCTCTCGTCTTCTTTTTCGTGGTAGTCTGTCATTCACGTGTATCGCACGCAGGTGGCCACTAAACCAAGCTTTGTTCTTACTCATTGATGGAGATGGAGCAGAAGTTATCGATGAATGTCGGTGGCGTCGTCTTGAAGTGGAAGGCGTTGAACGCGAAGCAGTGTATTGTTCGTCACCATCATCCGCGTCGTCTTCATTAGAGCCACTGGGAACGGGCTCTGGAGATGACATCGATGAGTTAGGGCGCGTCACCGACAGCGTTCCATCGCTCGGCACTGGACTATTGCTGTAGGATGATAGCGCACGCGGTTTCTCCTCGATCGTAATTTCACCCATACTGCTGCGATGCACCGAGAGATCTTGGTCTTGGTCTTTTGCGAGCTCCATCGCATCGAAGTAGCGGTCCAACGCCCTCTGAAACCACCGCGCACAAGGATCGCACGTCCGCACAGCGTCATCACGATATCCAAAACTCGTCGGTAGCACCACGTTCTTCGACGAGCATTTAGGGCAGAACGCATACCCACAGGCAGCACAGTTTTTGCTGCGGTGGAACGGGTTGAACGACTTGCCGCATCCACTACACGCCGAGTTGTTGCGTACACGAGCACGAGGCACCGGTACACCAGGCCCTCCATTGGTGAAAGAAAAGCTATCTGAGCGCGGTACCAGCGGCGGGGTCACCATCACCAACGAATCGTTGTCAATGTCCTGCCGCTGGCGGTCCATCTGCTCCCTGCCTTCAGCAGCATCTTGAGTCTCAGCTCCTCGACGATGCGGGTGGCTGTCTGCAGTGCCGTGGCCGCAGCTTCCAGCTCCTCCTCGTCCAGCGGTCGGTCAGCGTTCTCCTCCTCTTCTTCCTCTTCCTCCTCCTCGTCTTCCGCGTCGTCATCGTCATCCGCCGCGGGACGAATCACCACGCGCAGAGGCTCTCCCCGGCGCTGGCGCGTCTCTCGAGCTCCTGGAACTCCTCCTGCGTCTCCTCCACCTCCTCGTCGTCCTCCTCCTGGCGCCGCAGACTCTCTCGCCGTCCGTCGCCGTTCACCGACTGCTCCAGTATCGAGGACGAGAAGGCGCGCACCAGCAGCGCCGCCATGCGCTTCGGGTCGCGCAGCACCGCCAGCCGCGCCGCCTCGTCGTCCATGGACTTGGCCGACGACAGCATTCCTGCGTCTTGCGTCCTACAGCGTCGATTAATTTGTGGCGGAATGGTTTTGAGGCGGAATGGTTTTGGCAAGAGTGATGGTCAACATTAGCGGCTGAGTCAAGTTGAACTTTTTGAGCAAATGTCAGAGCAGGAGCAGGAGCGGCTGGCGTATCTGCGGCGTCACCGGGAGCAGATCCAGCAACGTTACCGACTCGAGGCGGTACGTACGGGGCGTCATCATTGATAAGACCAAGTTTGAACTGACATTTGGTGCAGGAGCGACGTGGAGAGGAGCTGGAGGCCGATGCTGCAGCTATAAAAGCCCGACGGGACGATGTCTGTGCTGTGAAGAAGATGGACAGCAAGACACCGAGTGGCGGAGGGTTGCCAGGCATCTACGCGCGCTTCGACGACCTTGCAGAGGGCGAGCTGCAGCTGCTAGCGATGCGCTACGGCCAGACGCAGTTCAATACACGGGGCAAGTACCATGTGCAGTACATGAAGGACGCGTACCCGATCGCTGGCTCGCAGCTGAAGCTCGAGAAGGAGCACGAGATGCAGGTCGCAGCCAAGAAGAAGCTGCTGCTTTGTGACGCGTCGTCTGGGGGTGAAAAGAGCTTTGGTGCCAAGGGTGGCTTGGAATGGACAGTTGGGCAGTCGAAACTGGACCATTATGTGGGGAAACTCACGGCTACGTTGAAAGACGAAGAGGAACAGGTGCGCCGATCGGAGGTAGAGCGTGGAATTAGACTGTGTGAGGTTAAGCATCGGGAAGGCATGGAGCAGTTCTGGAGACTGATGCATACTGCTCTTAAAAGGTGAGGTTCACTTTGGAGGTCGTTTGATGACGAACCAACACGTATGTTGATCTCTATTGTTCACTCTGATAGCGAAGTGATTGCATGGCTGAAGTTTCACTCGCTCCTGGATGTGAACATACCGGTGCGACTTGTTCCAGATCCCAGTACCGACGTCGTTGCTGTTTGCAAAGACAGAACTTTGGGGTTACGCCGTTAATGGCTGCGTGTCGCTCCTTGTGCGTCGACCTCGCACATTGTTTGATAGAGCATGGGGCAGTCGTGTGGCTTGCTACTGCCAATGGAGACACTGCAATGCATTTCCTATGGAGAGATTGGACGCTGGGTACTTCGGTCAAGGTGAAAGATGTTGCTGCGCGGATGCTACGGAGTCAGCATGTTCAGGAAATTCTTGTGGTGCTGATCGCACAGGAGTCAATGTCAACGCCCAGGTAAATTGCCACAACACTGATCTTACGTTCCACATTATCTCATGCTGTTATTTGAATGGATCATTGCTAGAATGCATTTGGAGAAACTGCGCTGCAGTTCTGTGCTCGGTATGGCCTACAAGACTGCGCGAAACTACTTCTGATGCACGGCGCCGACGTCTTTATTCGTGACCGAAAAGGGTGCTCGGCCGTGCAATACGCAAAGGATAATGACTTTGAGGATCTACATCGATTGCTCTTGCACTACAACACCATTGAGCGAGTACGAGCTGAGGAGAAAGAGCGGCGCGAGACAACTTCTCTGCTTAACCGAAAACGTGGGGCATTGGCGGCCACTTGGTCGCAAACACGTAAGTGTCAGTACGCAGCCATACGTAGATCAAGCTTCACGACTGACCTTACTTTGTTGACAGCGGAGCACTTTTCACCAAGCTGAAGATTGAACAGCAGCGTGCTGGTCATCTGCGAAACCAATACGTTGACCGCAGAGGCCAAGTGATCGTATGCGCGGACGAGGACGAGTAGCAGCTGGCTAAGCAACGGAGTGGCATAAAAATCGTCTAGAGTGCATTTACCTTCCTATGTTCTCAAGGCATGCTTACTTCTTGGCCAAGGATTCGCGCACGGCCTGCTCCTGCATAGCACTAGCACCACGCTCCTGGAATTGCTCCAAACTGCTGTTCATGGACTCGAAGGCAGCCTCAACTGCTGCCTCATCACCACCCTCGAGCGCCTTGGTAAACGCCGAAGCCTGTGGCGGGCAGATGATGCGGCCCATGCAGAGCTGCAGAGCCATAGCCGCCTGCGAGCACTGCACTTCGTCGCTGCAGGTCCTGATCTCCTGCATGCAGCTCTTGCACGTGTCTTTAATCTTAGCAAACGTCTGCTCAACTTCTTCCACAGTCAGCGGCTCCGGAGCATCTTTTTCCTTCTCAGCACGCTCCACCAAGGCGGAACGAGCAGTGATATCGGGGCCCTTCAGACCGTTCAAGAATCCGATAACCGGGAATTTGATGCGGTCGACTAGAGCGCCCACCGAGTCAACAGCGGGACGCGCGTACATGGAGATACTCTTGACCTTGTCCGCCGAGTGGAGCTCCGGCACCTGATCCTCCGCAGACCTGTCGTCGTCGAAGTAGTAGTCGATCACATAGCGCACCTGCGTGTTGTCCCCACGCTGCACAGTCCAGTCGTGACGGTCAAAGGGTTTGCCGTATCCGAGCACGTTCTTGATCCACGCAATTGGCGTGAGGTTGTCGGGCGGCCGCAGAACTTAAGCAGCTTGGAGCTCTCGAGCTCCGGGTGACACACCTTCTCGTAGTGCTCCACCTGCGCCCAGGCGCGTTCATTCATGTTGTTGTGGATGGAGACAATGGCCGTCACGTCACCCTCGTGTACGTCTTCGCCCTTGCCCTTGCGCCGGAGCGCGTTGAAGAACATTTGCTCCGACGGGTACAGCCACGTGCCTTCGGTGCCGCCCTTGGGGATCGTGGACTGCACGCGCTCCTGCGGTAACGGGTAGCGCTGCTCGTCATTCGGGTTCTGGTTCGGGTTGTACGGCATCATGTTGGTGGGGTCGATGCGCTGGCCGTAGACGTTGTAGACCTCCTTGCCGTCCTTCACGACGGGGCAGCCGCCAGCCATAGCGTCGGCCTTGTCGTGCTGCACAGGGCAGCCTTCATGCGCCGTCTTCTTGGCATCGTATTGCACGGGACATCCACCCTGTTGGGGTTTGTCCGAGGCAGGAGTGCTCACTTGGTTGCCCATGTTGGTGATGTCTTACGATGTGAGCTCTTCGCGAAGGTGTTCGTCACGAACCAGAACGAGCGGTGGCGACGCGGCTCCCGAAATTAGCGATGAAGTATCTACCGAAATTAGCGCTATTTTCGGGCTCCGAATTTAATGACGAAAATGGTTGTCCTTACAATTCCCAAGATGCGGGGAAATGTCGACTGAACAATTTGTGTAGCATAGCTTGACAGACGTTTTCCAAAGTACTGGCACATGGTTGGCCGTGAAGGCCGCCTGAGAGTGTTTGGTGGTGGAGCTTTGGCCAAGTGAATTCCATTGTCCTTATTGTCTTGTGAGGTAAGAAAGCGGATCTGTTCTTGCGTTTTCGTCTGTAGGCTGCTGGCGGTCGAATTGGAGGCTGCTATTGTGCTTATCGTGTAGCGGAGACGCGTAGCTATCCGACGATATGTCTGCCAGCAGCAAACAGACCTCAGAAACTCATTTAAAGCGAGACTAATGCAACTGTATTTCCTGCAGATTCTCCACCATGAAGCTCAACATTGCTAACCCCCTGTCGGGTGCCCAGAAGGTGCTCGAAGTCGATGACGAGCACAAGCTCCGCGCGTTCTACGACAAGCGCATCTCCCAGGAGGTTGAGGGCGAGGTGCTCGGCGACGAGTTCAAGGGCTTCATCTTCCGCGTGTCGGGCGGTAACGACAAGCAGGGTTTCCCCATGAAGCAGGGCGTCCTGTCCAACGGCCGTGCCCGTCTCCTGCTCTCCAAGGGCAAGACGTGCTACCGTCCTCGTCGCAAGGGTGAGCGCAAGCGCAAGTCGGTGCGCGGCTGCATCGTCGGCCCGGACCTTGCGGTGCTCAACCTGGTGGTCGTCAAGGCCGGCGAGGCTGACGTGCCCGGCCTGACCGACGTGCAGATTCCGCGTCGTCTCGGCCCCAAGCGCGCCTCGAACATCCGCAAGCTGTTCAACCTGACCAAGGAGGACGACGTGCGTAAGTTCGTGATCCGTCGCAAGTTCGACTCCAAGACGGGTAAGAAGAACGACAAGGCCCCCAAGATCCAGCGTCTTGTGACCCCGCGCACGCTCCACCACAAGCGCCAGATTGCCCTCAAGAAGGTGCAGCAGCGCGAGAAGGTGCAGCGCGAGGCCGCCGAGTACAACCGTCTCCACGCTCAGGTGCGTCCCTGTCCTTATGTGTATTGTTGCTTGGAGGTGCTTTCTAGTACGAGAGACTGACTTTATGACTGCGATGATGTTGGATCTATACCTGCTCCTTTTTCGCCTTATGGCACTGCAGCGCGTTAAGGAGCAGAAGGACCGTCGTGCCAGCGAAGTCGCCAAGCGTCGTAGCAGCCGCAAGGCCTCGTCGGTCAAGGCGTAAACTGCAACCCGCTAGCGGCTCGGGAGCCCTGGGCTCGCGCCTCACCTTTCTGTTGAAAGGTGAACGGTCCTGGGGCATATCTCCTCTGCAAAACGTGTTGTTCCCTGCGCTCTGTCGGACGTCTAGCGTTTAGATTGGGCGTGGGTTCGAATAACGGAACAAGACAAAAAGGCAATATACCATGCTCCATTTGGCAAACAAACTATTCTCTTCATCTTGTTGCATTCATGAACAACCTGTGCTGATACTTCGACCTTGAAACCTTGAGACCACGTGAGCCTGATTAATGAAGTAAGGAAACGCTCGATGTCAATCATGTCCTTGTGTATTTTTTGATCTTATGAACGAAGCCAACCAGATGGAGAGGTGTTGACAACCAGGTGTGCTTAATAATGAACGCCTTCCGACGTTGTGTATTCTTACGGACCGACAGAGGAGCCAGCGACACCAGCAAGTAGGGGTTGTGCTGGCTTCTTCTCTACCCACATTGAGATTGACCCGTACGCTGGTGACGTTTAGACGGTTCATACTACCGGTACTAGTACAGTCCCATCACCGTCCTCCACGCATGTGGTGGCCAGGGCCTCCGTGTTGCATGCCGCCAGGGCCATACCGTTCCATGGGGCTACCTCCTCGGCCGCCCATCATGGGACCACCAACACCAGCACCTCGGCCTCCCATCATGGGACCATTGTTATAAATAAGATCAGGGCCGTTGACCGGCGCTGGCTGAACATGCGCGTAATGGCAGTTGACGCCGTGTTTGCAACCCATTGGCGAGGCAAAATACCTGCAGGGTAGTGTGCCTCGGTTCTTCTTTGCGGCATCCCGCCGTTCATGGGAGCGCCCATGACGTCCGCTTTTCGCTTGCCAGGCATGAAGGGCCCATCTGGGCCTTGCTGCGGCGGATACTGCTGCTGGTATTGGCGATCGTAGCCCACACCAGGGTCCATGTACTGCTGCTGCTGACTACCGTAAGGACTATATGCTGGCGGAGGCCCACCAGCATTAGGCGGCGCTTGAAAGCGTCCGCGACGATACTGATCCACAATTTCAAACACACGAGCATCTGGAATACGGTTGCCGTGGCGCTGCGCCTCGTCGAGCACCTGCGGCACAACGTCAGGGTTGTCCAGCAGAAGCGAGACCGTGTTCTCCTGAAGCGGGCCCAGCGCCTCCCGCAGCTTGCGGTCTTCCTCAGGGTCGTGGCGACTATTGTACTGATCGTAGCCTGGAGCCTGGTTGTACCCTCCAGAAGGATATCCCTCTCGAGAGTAGTCAGGTGGGCCAGTCGAAGATGGCGGAGCCATCATGGGAGCAGAAGCCGGCGGAGGATTGGTAGGCTCGCTTTCGACCACATCACTCAACGGAATTTCCAACGGTGCTCCGCGGTGAGGATCGTTGACACGTTCCCACTCCTTAGGACTTGGAATCGGCATCTCACCAGCTAACACTTCATACTCGTCCACGTGACGTCGACGACTGTCCTGAACGTGCATCTCGTCCGTGACGGTAGTGCTATGTACACGCGTTGCCACAGCTTCAGGAAGACGAATGAAGGCTGGCGTAGTCCACTCACGTGACTTCGAAGCTGCCACAGCAGGCGGCACCTTGTGATGCTGAGCAAGGAGCGCATGCCGCTCGTTGGCATGCTCGCGAAGCTTGGCGTCCTTGAAGGACTGATCATCGTGACGCGGGTCGTGCGGCACAAGGTCGCGCCAGGACTCGATCAGCTTCACCTTGACTAGTTCTGCACCGTTCTCGTCTGCCCAGCGAATGCGTTTGCGCTCTTTCGAGGCAGTACTTGACGAAACAGCTTTGAAGCTCTGGATCGTGGGAAGAGGCATCGAGACCGAGTCGTCCACGCTGCTCGTCGCCGAGACAGAGCTCTCGCTTGCACTGCTTGACACCGTCGACTGCGAGTCCTCAATCTTCGAATCATTCGAGTGACGACTACCATCACTGCTCTTGCTGCTAGTTGAAGTGCTCTTCTTCTTTTCCACAGCAGCAGCCGCAGCGGCATCCTTGACTGACTTGCGCTGCATTAAGTTTCCAATCAAGTCACTGGACTTTGACACTGCACTGCCACCACCAAAAGGAAGCCGTTCTAACCGCTTGATCGTACGCTTCTTCAAAACCTTTGACTGCTTAGCGGGTACTGAAGTACTGGCACCTGAGCTAGACGCAGTCGAAGACGCTTGTTTTGAAGCCCTTGCTTCGAAGAAGCCGTTGATGAAGACGACTTGCTTGTGCTGGGAGTCGCGCTCTGGATCTTGTCTTTCGCTGCCGACGGCTTTGCTGAAGGTTTTTCCTTTTCAGTAAACTTGCTACGCCAAAACTTGAGAAGATCCTGAGCGGCGCGCTTGACACGCTCTTCACGAGCATTCTTGCGCAACTTGACGATAGGCTCATTGATTCGTGCTTCCGTAATACTACTTAATTGCAACGGTAGAGTTTGCAGCACTTCTAAGAGTAGAACCAGCAAGTCGTTGTGTTGCCAGGTTACGGCGGAATCGACCCAAGCACGCGCGAGGCGCAACCCGCCGGTCTTCTCAAAGGCTCCGGCGCAAGCATGAGCGAGCTTGGCATCACTTGCTGTGGAGGTGGCACGAAGCACAACAAGGCCAAGTGTTTGCTCAGGCTCAGTCTTGCAGCTAGGTAGAACCTTAAGAAAAGTGGTGAGGTTTGAAATTGACGCCACGCGAAGCTCGCCGTCCACGAGAGACAGCAAGGAAGCCTCGGCGCTTGAGGGCGTCAGTCTGGACCTGCTGCTGCGACTCAGCATGTTCTGAAGTACGTTCGGGACCTGATAACACAATAGACAGAGTTACACCACCATTAGATCCAAATCTCACGGATGATCGTAAGATGTGCACCAAAGACTCACCGATTGATCAGCTGGAAGCTTCACAGGAGCCGGAATTGGCTGCTGTTGCTGCTTGAGGAACTGCATATTGGTCGGCGGAGGCATGGCCATCGGCTGAGACATCATGCCCTGCAGCCCGAACGCCGGCGGAGCTTGTGCGTGCATCTGCGGGACTTGCAGCGCTCCACCGAACTGTGCGCTGTCCAGCAGACTCGTGAAGCTTGTGCGCTCCATATTGACGTTCATATTCTACAGCCACACAAGTTGCTAGTGAGTCATTTCATTCCAACACCTTTCAGAGCAGCTTGCCATGGCAGACAACACACCACGTCACTCCCATCAAAAGATCTTATCCTTCCTTCCCGGGTGAGCATCGCCCCTCCATTGGGACGTGAAATCAACCACAATTGTCACGAGGAAGACTTCTTTCTCAAGTTGAATTGAGCTTCTGAAGAGCCCAAGAAGGGCGGCGACCAAGAGATGGCGAGTGCATGTTGTGCAAAGGTGCAATAGACGGGCTAACGCCTCATGCCACACGGCAGTCTACTTTAACTACAATTGACTGGGATCTTTACCTTGAACGAATGTGCTGAGAGAAGTGAAGGAGGTCGCAAATTGAGAGCGAACAAACTGCGCCGAGAAGCGGAAAGCCAGGGACGGACAGCGACGTGTACAGACGACGGGGCTGACTGAGTGACGAGTCGGAATGCAAAGGAAACAGGCCGCGGGCTCACACACAAGAGCTATAACCGCTTGCTTCCGCTGTTACTTTAGGGCCGACGCTTCTGGGGGCGGCTTCTTCTTTGAGACTGTATGGGGAGTTTCTCTTGGGGAAAGGGGGAGAAGGCGGCCACTGGCTCGACGGTTCAACGGACCGGCTGGACGGTCCGGTTACCTTGGTAGAATGACATGAGACGGAAGAAGAGTGACCACTTCAACCCTCTCGAAACCGATAGCGACATTGAAGTGATTGTCAACGGGCATCACTCCGGCATCGGACACTTTACTGCGAAGGCTGCAGCGATGGCGGTCGAAAGCTTCCGAGAAGACGAAGCACTACCTGCTATAGCTCACGAGGTTATTGTCATAAGTGATGGTGAAAGTGACGACCACGAGGACACGGACACGGCAGAGAACAGTCAGTTGGAGGCTTTGCATTGGTCGGAGGTGGTCGACCGACTGCTGTTACTGGCTGAACACCGCGATGTACGAAGAGATGAGTCGGTGCTAATGAATCTACTGCAGGATATGGGTATTCCGCAGTCAAGAGATGTGAAAAACGCGTTGCAAAGCGTCTGCAACAAGCTGGCAAAGCTGCTGGCGCTTTGTCGCGACCATCCTCGACGCCTTCGTGGTTGTGAAGACTTGGTCGCTGACATATTCAAGGTTCTGAGCCTCGCGCAGACAGTTCCACTGCAGGATCATGCGCCAGTTTTTATTAAGGAAGAGGTGGAAAGCCAACGAGAAACGACCGCGCAGAGACTGTACCAACTTATGGAGCCGTGGATCGCTCAGCTGTTGGCAGATGGAGAGAGCAGAGCGAACGCGATCAGCGTCACCATATCGCGGTTGGAGGCAGAGGACAGCGAATGCGCCTGTTATATTGAAGACCTGCACAAGTCCATGGAGGAATACGACCAGGAGAAGGAGAACCTTGCACAGGAGTGGATGGACATTTTGGCACACTGTCGAACGAAGATCCAGCAGGAGGACCGTGTACTGTGCAAGAGTGAGAGTGAGTTAAAGGTTTTCCATGAAGCTGTATGTTCGAGCCCCCACGTGCAGGTAAAGTTTGTTGAGAACAAGAAGGCGCATCAGGCACTGGCCCACCGGGCACGTGAGATGAAATTGCGTCGGGAATTTTACCAAGCTGCTTTGCACCTTACGTGCCTGGTGAATAACTTGCCGATTTTGACTGGTGTGCAAGCAGAAAGTGACGAGTGGTGAACGCAGGATATTTAGCCTTATGAGAATGAAGTGTTCTGAACGTGTTGCACGTATTGTGTCTATTCGCCACGGCTCGAAGGACAAATTGAAGGTAAGGCCTGCTGATGCTTTGAACGCTCTAACGATTTGTGCCTACCAGTTGCAACAATGTTTTGAGATTTTGCAATGCCTCTTAGGCGTGGGAAAACATCAACAGCAGCAGAAGCTTGCATTTTCTGCTTCCGTTTGCGTGTCCGCAATAACATTTGAGTACGCTCCGGATGGGCAGCCCACGTATCTGCTTGGCGTTGAAGCAGCACATTTTGCCTAACCCGACAAAAGGCTTCCGTGGTCAGTACGAGTTGTTGTTGTCTTGCTGCAGCATTGATCATCTTTCGCGCGTGTTGTCTATATCGCCTCCAACGCAGTCTCCAGAGAAAACAGCGCGCAGCGCGCTGAATTGCCAACCGAGCTTTCCACCGCCTTAACCAATTCATGAAGCGTTTACTTGCAACCTGCAGCATGATTGCAGCTCGTTCGCGTCGTTTGACAAGCTTGCGATGGCATCGATAACTTCTCTGGATCGCGACTGCAGCTTTACGCTGCTTCCGACGATCACGGGCAAGCTTCATGGCTTTCTCTAATGTAGCTGCGTGCTCAAATAGTTCTCGGCGAAGTCGTAGCACATACAATCTGTCGCGCAAACCTCGGACGCAACGCTGGATATGCGTTGCTGACTGGTGCCAGCGACGCAGTGTGCGCTTTTGTGCAAGCAGTTGAACTCGAGTTCGTTGTTCTACAACATCCCCGAAGGCTTGGAGCTCTTGATGGGTCCACATCCGTCGGTGGCGATTAATCGGATCTTCATCTACGACCGGAGATCGATCGGGCAGATACAGTAGTGGCCGAGCAGCAAAAATCGAGTCCAAGCACTGTCACCGTCTTGAAATACTTTGTCCGGTGGATTTCGCTGCATATACTCGGGTGTATACAACGCTAGATCGAATGGGGTTTCCAGAGCCATCGCTAAAGCATGATCATTTCTTTTGCTGCGGCGGGGTTAGCTTGGTGGATCAATTGGCTTCGTGTTGGCTTTATCATGATGGCGCTAAAATGTGGAGGTCAATTTCGTGTGGTCATTTGCACGTCAAGCGTATCATGTCAATCATCAACCGTATTTTTAGTGATATGGCAAGCGGGGACGATGGCGATGATGGTTCACAATAGCTCGGCAGAAGTGTTCTTATCCTAGCGTTCACATTCACGCCCAACCAAGATGACTAAGGGAGCTCGTCTTCACATTTTGAGAGAGCACTACACTTTTCGGTTCCAGAGTGATGAACCGTGCCACGCACGCAGGCTTCTGTACTTTCGATGAACGAAATGCTGGCGGTAGATTTCAGACGCAGGCGGAACTTCGTCGGTTCAAGCACGTGGTAGCGTATACGGGTGCAGGGGTCGACTGCGGTGGCAAAGGTATGACAATTGCTGGAAATGTATATGTTTGATCTAACTTTGACGCTGTGTTCGCTCCGATTAACAGTCGATGAGCTCCAGGATGGCAGTCCAACGTAAGTGAATTTGTCTATCCTGAAGAACTGGCGAAAATGGATATTGATCCGTTTGGTTTGCTTCTCTCTAGGAAGACGCGAAGTGAAACACTGAGCACGTTTGCAAGGCGAATGCGTGAGGACCGATCCGCTCACGAAGTCCGAATCGCACACATGAATCGCCGGATCACCGACTACCACAACCGAGTACGTGTCGAGTTTGGAAACTGTGGTCTCTTCTTTCCTTTGAATGAAGCTCATTATTTGGTGGTTGTCGCAACAGGAAAACGATCGTCTCCACGCAACCACCGTGACAACAAACTTTCCTGCAATGCACCCGAAGACACAAAAGATCTCACCAGGTACCTCGATCCGGATTCGAGAGTAAGTATTCTCCGAAGTTGTTTTAGCAGGAAACAGGCACTAACACTCCACTGCTTGACGTGCTGTTGCTTTGCTGCGTGAATCTAGTCCCAAGCCTCCTAACGTCTTAACAATGGCAAAAAGATTGCCTTCGGAGACACCCCGTGGTGATCATGACACAATGCCGTGGAAATCCACAGCACGATTGAACTTTTCCAACCAAGAAGCTCGCGACTTGTACTGCGAAGCGCTACTTCGGTACATCTGCCAACAAAAAGAGGATGCCACTACGGATGTGTGCTCAATGAACCCAGAAACAAATACAACAAGCGCCGCCGCGCTTCCTGTCGGCTGGGAGGAGAAGACGGACGGCAAGGGACGAATATTCTTTATCGATCATATCAACCGCGTCACAACCTGGGAAGACCCGCGCAAGAATCCTCAATCATAGCCTAGTTACAATTGATACTGTTAAACTTTGTTCAAAAACTCACGTACTTCGGAGTACATGAACTTCCTATCACGCTTCGAGCATACAGCGAGGTTAAAACTGTTCAAATTCAGTGCTACCATGCTGCCAAAAGACGATAACTTTGCGAACAATCCTCACCAGTTCAGGCTTACGCACTGTTGCTTCTTCCAGCTTCAAGCATGCATGTTGTCAAATTATCAGATTAAAAGCGACTTGCTACTTGGCCTCATCAATCGGACCCATTCTGTCATCGTACTGAGGCAGGTGCTCAATCACGTCTTTGCTGCGCTCCACGGCGTTTTGGAGCACGACACGATCGTACGCGCGCATCCAGGCAGATGCAGGCTTGTTCCCCATAACACTAAAGCGCCGGGCATTTTCACTCATACCCAGGATTGTGTTCGACGCGGAAGATGCCAACGCAGCGACATGGGCTTCGTCTCGGGCGATCATCCGTTTCTCGTGGGGTCATCGGACCCATGACGACTCGAAAACGCATCTAGGGTCTTTCGAGCCAGGTTAGACAGCTCTTCAGCCTTCACGCGCGTTCTTGAGTCTCGTTGCTGCTACAGAAACCTCCTTTTGTACCTCCTTGACATCGTCAATAGTGTGGCGGCGTCGGATTGCAAGATCAGTAGGCAGTGCTTTAGAGCTCCCAGAAGAGACTAGCAATAGGTCAGCTGGGTCCACAACGTCATCGTTTACCTGTTGCAGGATGAGATGCACGCGGTCATCCGAATCACGGCGAGCCTGAAGTCGCGCGAGCAAATATTTCGTGATCAGCTCGCCTGCATGATCCGGTGTTGCTGCTTCCGTTGTCGACTTCATCTTGGTGCTTGGAATCATGCTGGTTGGAGGAGGATATATCATCCTTCCGGGAAGCCCAGGCGCCTTGGGTGCTGCTTCCAGGCCCAGCGTCTGACGCATTCGACGTAAATCCACCTCCAATGGCTGAATTGGGTCTGAGCTGTTCTTCGAGTCGCTTTCCAATGACTGGGGCGACTTCGGCATGAAAGCGCGAATTGTGACACAGTTTGCGGCAACGTCTTCGAAGATGCACAGATCCAGCGTCGCATTAACGCGCCAGAAGAGCTTGGAACCATCGTACAGCAGTCGTCTCATTTGTCCCGCACTCTTTGCCCCATCACCGGGCTTTGAGTTCTTGCCTAAGCCAAGTGAAGCTTGGTGAAGCGGCGAAAAGTTCACGTGGTCCATGAGCTTCTGTGCAGAGCGCACCGAGATTTTGCATACCTCACTGCATTAACCAACACGTAAAGTTAGATGTGTTGATCAAAAGTACAAAATGCAAACATCGTACCATGTGAACGTCGGCGTATCAAGGTGATCGGGTAGTCTGATCATCTCGGCTGATGAAGTTAAGTTCCGCGCCATGTCGATAGCAGGCCAGCTGCAATTGCTCTGCTTCAACGCCCTCAAGACCGAAAACTGTCCTCAAAGATGGAGATATCGATCGATCTTGCGCGAAACTTGACCAGAAATAAACTGTCGAGCTCGAGGAAGAACACCATGATCGCTATTCCTGCTCACCCTTCGCACTACCATAGAAGGAGCTGTCAAAATTAGCAGGGAACAAGGTGACCTGCATTCGAGCATTCCAAACAAACGGTTAGTACAAAGCTTCATGATCGATCGACGTATGTGCAAATTGATCACATGGATTTCTGCGATGACGCTAGATCTATCTCTTCGGGAGCTTCGACAAGGGTGGTTCCTTGACCTATCCGTCTTAGACGGCAGGCGTAGTATCAGCTTCATCCTTCTTTTCCTCCGGCTTCTCGTTCTTCTCGTCACGGGCAGCACGCTCCTGATCCTTCACCTTCTTGGCCTCCAGCACAGCCTCCTGCACAGCCGGGTTATAGATCTTCATCTCTTTCATTGTTCCCAGCAGCACGGCCACATCCGCCTTGGCAGCCATCATGTTAACAGAGTTGCGACCCCGCCACACGACCACGTTCATCACCTTCGTCCTGTGAATAATAACAAGCTGTCAGTTAAACAACGGCACCCTCGCCAAGCAACACACGAGTTTTAATGCAAGTGTCAAAACGTACTCGATAGCAGACTGTCCGGGACGGTCAAGGGAGCAAACAACGCTACCGATAGGAGCATCTTCGAAGTACTTGCGAGAAGCCGGCTCAAACTCGTCGAAGTCCAGCAGGTCACCAATCCTCTCCAGCATCATCTGAAAGTCCTTCGTAGACACCTTGGCCTTGCGTTGGTTCATGAAAGGAAGAATGTGCGGCAGACCAGCCTGACACACGCGGTAAACCTTGCCACCCTCCTTGGTCTCGTTGCGTTCAAACATTTTGAGCCCAGCGTAAACAACCTTGAGCTTCTTGCGCTTCATCTCTTCCAGCAGAGCCATCGTGATGCTCTCAGTCACAAAGGTGACAGATTTTGCGTCCTCAGACCGTGTGATAAGCTGCGCTGCCGAGAAAGTAGGGTTCACATCGTAGTACTCGCGCACGTTGGACCAGTTATTAGCACCGAAAGCCACGTAAACCTCACCCTTGTTGTTGCGACGATCATCGCGGCGATTTCTCCGCGGCTTAGCCTCATCAGATGCAGGCTTCTGCTCCTCGGCTTCAACCTTGACGTCACTGGCAGTGACATCACTCGAAGGTGATACGTCCTCCTTCGGAGTTGATTCCTCCTTTTCAATTTTCACTTCAGATTTAGTCGTGGACTTAGTCTTGGCAGTCGCCTCCACTTCTTCCTTATCGTCCGGAGTTGGAGCCACCTTCTTCAGCAAGCAGATAAAGAAACCACCCGTGTTCTCATCTTGAGGCAAGCAACGCATGCAGCGCTCCAGGTGAAAGTTCTCAGCCTCTTCCGCCGTAGGAGGGAACATGGTGGCCCGAATCTTGTCCTTCTTCTTCTCCTCCGTATCCTTTACAACGTAGTCATCGTAAGACGTGTACTCCGTCAGCGCTGAGTCCAGCACCTTCCAAGTATTGATGCCAGGTCGGCGCTTCAGCAGCGGCAGCGTGGTCGACACGTCCACAAGCTCTAGTGATCCCTTGCTCCAGCGCAGCAATTCAGCAACGATAGCCTCGTTCTCCAGCGGGTTGAACGTGCACGTCGAGTAGCACATGCTACCACCAACCTTCAGCAACGCCGCGCCGCGCTTAGCAATCTGCGACTGCAGCGGGTGCAAAGCAATTCCGTTCTTCGCACTCCAGTGCTTCCAGATAAGCGGGTTCTTACGCAGGGTGCCGTCACCGCTGCACGGCGCATCGCACAAAATGCGGTCGAATACGCCGTCTTTTTCCGTTCCGTCCTTGCCGAGAAACGGGATGTTCTGAGCTTCGTGGCACGTGACCAGCAAAGCAGGCGAGCTGATACGCTTCGACTGGTGCACGAGCATGTACGCACGCTTGAGGTCCACATCATTGGCCACCACGACACCGGTGGGGTCTTGCCCGTGGCGAACTCCTGCGAGTGCAGCGATTCGAGCAACTGCGACGTCTTGGAGCCAGGGCAGCGCACATGTCCAGCACCTTGTGGTGCGGCTCCACACCCAGCACAAGGGGCGGGATCATGCTGACCGCCTCCTGGCGGGTGATGCTGCCACTGTTCGAGAGCTCCACGAGCCACGACTGGAACTCCTTCAGGATCGGCAGCTTGCGCACACGGCGACGCTCCACCGACCACGTGAAGCCGCGGCTGTCAGGGTACCAGGGCATGGGGCTGATGGGCTCCACGGGCTCGTCGTCCACCACGAGGCCATCGAACTTGAAGTCCTGCTCAATGTGTTCGCGAATGCTGTCACAACAGTCGCAAAAATGGTCGTTAGAGCTGCAAACTTGCAGGGACAATTGACGATCCACTCACCGATCAGCGAACGGACACGAGCTGTTGATGCGGAAGGTCGTGGGCAGCGGCGTGGCCAGCGCCTTCTTGAACGCGTCCCAGTCCGCGTCCGGCACGATGTTCTGCGCCTTGTAGTACGCGTTGAAGTTGTCGTTCTCGTACACCCAATCCGCGAACTTGTCGGCGCGCCAGTCCTCCGTCTTGCCGTCTGCGCGCGGCTTCTTGCTGCGGCTGCCGCCTCGTCCGTTGCGCGATCGCTTGCCCATTATTGCTGCTGATAGAGAAATGCTGAGTATCACTGGCCACAAGCAATTGTTGGTTATGGACCCTTTTTTGGGTCGGAAGTACCCATTTTGAAAATTTTCGGTGGTCGACATGGTCAAGTTACCTTGCAAAGGCGATAACGATCCGACCAAATTCTCGGGCCTTGTCACCTTTTCGTACAAGCTACAATTCCATCAAGTCCTCCATGATGGAGGAACTGGAGAGGAGTGCATTCTCCGGTATTGGACTACCGGTAATCTGCATCTGCGATTCATCAGAAAATGACTACATGTTGAGCTAGACTAAGACTACTGCCGGTAGTTGTCTTCTGACGTGTGAAGTGCAATTGCAGCAGTTCGGTTTAGGAGAATTTACTTCGGCTAATATATATTTTAGTCATACTATAGCTGGTGGTTCGATCTGTATGTGATACTGCGTGAAGTTGATGCCTGCCAATGGAGCATGCTCACGCGAGTACGGCTACGCACACAGAAATGTCGTCGCGCTTGCCCTGCTTCTTGTGCGCGAAGGCAAGCAGGTTGGACGCACTGTAGAAAGCTAGTTGTCGGACGCGTTTCTCCTTGCTGAAAGCCGCGCGCTTCACGTCTAGAGACGGGATACTCTCACACTTCTGTCGGAATCGCTCGAACTCCTCAGGATCCACGCTCTTGTTGGCCTCGAGCTCCGACAAGGCCTCGAGACAGAAGCCCGCGGCCGAGACGGCGAACGGGATGTACTCTGTATTGCAAGTAAACGTATCCTTGGCGCGCTGTACTGTCCTGCGCGCCATGTCTTCGGCCGCGCTCTTCGATCGAGCCGTCGAGATCTCAGCCGTCGCCACACACGCCGCGATGTCGTCCACGTACAAATTATCATGCACGCCGTCTGAAAACAGCAAACACACGTCTCCTGCCTCGTACTCGAACGTCTGGACCTGCACCTCTGCGGCGTAATTGATAGCCTGGTTACTGGACACCACGGCGGGCACGTTAAAGTCGTACACGATCGAGTCGCTCTCGAACACGAGCGCGCCGTTGCGGAAGACGACGCACTTGCAGTCGCCGATCGTGTACACGAACATCTGCCGCGACGTCTCGTCCACGAAAACAGCCGAGATGGTCGAGTCCAGGCGCCCTTTGCGCTTGGCGAGCTTGCGCGCGCTCTTGGTGGCCGCCTGCATACTGCGGCCGAAGTCCTCGGCGCATTGCGGCGCGTCTCTCGAGCGTTTGCGCAGCTTGGACAGCGACGTGAGCGTCTCAGCCACCAGCATGCGCGCCAGCACGCCCGACGCCTTCATGGTGCCGGACACGCCGTCCGCCACCACCATGTAGCCCGGTCCGAAGCCTACAGCGTCGTCTCCGTGGAACGAGTGCGTGGCGCTGCCTACGGACGAGAAGCAGCTCTGCGTCTTCTTGTCGCTGATCTCGGTTAGTCCTTTGCACGTGCGCATGCGGTCCAGTAGATAATGCGCGGCGTTCATGGCCGGCAGGTACAGCACTCGCTCAGTAGACGAAGGAAGCGAAAGTGGGCTATTGTGGAAATGGAGCGTGGCCTGCGTTGCGTGCCCCTTCCCGGTTCTTGCCGCCCATCCCATTTCCGACGAAGCCGCAACCCGGGCACTAACGGAGGTGTATAGTAGCAAGTACATTTACCGGTCGGGGGAGGAAGACTATTGAAAGATAGTGAGCCTCACTGTGAGGAGGTTTGCCATCCGGAGTATACGGCGGTGCCGCCGTTCTGACAGTGTCCGAGCGTTTTTATGCCGTTGAACAGCAAAACCGTTGTCTGACAACTTGTCTAGGCTGTCAGGTAGCAGTTGAAGGTTTCCGATGCAGGTGTTGCCAATGCGATGATGCACATCCGTTTTGACGAAGTTGATTTTTCATTGCTGGCGCTGTTGAAGTGCGGCAATTGATTTCCTGGTATCCGGATAGCAACATGCTGCACCGAGCGAGCTGAAGCAAGCAGCTCAAGCTTTCGTTCCGGCCTGGAAGATGCAGTGCTAACTCGTCGACCACACACTGTGCTGGCTTGCGACGATGTAGCTTTCCAGCATTGGCGTCGAGGCTATCTGCCTTACGAACACACGCCACGCTCGACACGACGCCGATCAATGATCTCAAGGCCAATTCGCCCACAAGCTGAAAAATTGTCTCGTTCCACGGAGACTTTCACCGCCAAGTTGAGTTTGGCGGCGCCAACACTTGCATGTGTTCAAGCAGTATTGTATTACCGGTTGCCTAAGCACCCGATGTGGACAACTTTACAACTTTTTAGTGGCACCGACAAATTTGCAATTATTCTAAAGTCATGTGACTTGCAATCATCCTAAAGTTGCGCAAGTCTTACGTTGCGCCAACCGCAACAATTCAAAATCAGCGGCGATGCGCAGCGACGCCAACAAGCTCAAGCTGCTGCTGCTGAGCGACGTGGCGGGCCAGACACCGCGCGTGAACCAGCTGTGCGAGGAGCTGGTGAGCTCCGAGGACTGCGACGTGGACGCTGTGCTGGTCTCGGGCGGGTTGGTGGCCAAGCGCGGACCGCACGCGTACGAGGCGCTCGAGGCCGTGTCGGCAGCCGAAGGAGACATGATGGCGCTCATCTCTCGACTCGAGATGATCATTTGTCGTGTGCTGTACATCCCAGATGATGTGCGTCTCTGTTGGCAATGGAGCAAGTCTAGAGCTAACTGATGCTTTGAGTGAGCAGAACGACCCGCCCACGACGCGTAGTATCGTCGCGTCGGCGCCGTCATTGACGCAGTATTCGTCCAATCTGTACTGTCGAGAAGAGCAACTTATTGAAGGCGTGACGGTCATGGGCGAAGCTCGATATTTCAAGTACGACGAGCGACTATTTCAATAGTGGAGTGGACGAACTAAAGCTTTGGCTGACAGGTTGGTGAACGACGGCAAGAACCCGATGCAAGACCGAGACATGGTGCTGGTGCCGCGAGACTCGGCGGTCAAGACCCGGCTGCCTGCGATGGAGAGCTCCTTCTTCGCTGGTTTGTTGCCGATGCTGCAGTCTAACAAGCAAGAGGAGCCTCGTGCAGTGGAGATCATTGGAGGCAGCGACCAACACCCGCACGCGCAGCTCCCGTTGATCTACCCAGGTGTGTTGTCTGCATGATATCTGAGACCTTGTGACGGATATTGACCGCCGTTGCGGTTGCAGGTTCCTTGCGGTTGGGTCAGTACACTATACTCCAGCTAGAGAAAGATCCTCTCGACGGCAAGTGGGAGTAGCAGCCGTCATCTCCCATCAACTCGAGACAGACGACGAGGACGAAGATGCCTCGTACTAGCGTCATATTTCAATATACCCGCGTATTGTCATTTTTGGTTCTCTCACACTTCGTATGCCACATGTCAACTATTGCAATAGAATCGGAAATTTTAGCGCCCGTTGGGTGAGATTGTGGTCATATTCTGCAGAAAAGCTCGAATATGAGACCCGGCGAGTACCCGTGGAAGCCTCGCGACAAACCGAACCTGCGCGAACTCGAGCAGCTTCGCGTGCTGGTCATGTACGAGTTCGATCCGCCCTTGTCAAGTCAAGAGCTGGAAGCAGCACTGCGCGCCTGCGACCACCGCACAGAAGACGCCTACGAGTACCTCAAAGCCAGTCGCCGCCACCAACGCTCCATTGCGATCCCTGCGTCTGCACCCGCCTCCATCACTACCAGTATGGCAACACCAGAGCGAGAGAAGAGACGCATGAGCCAGTCGAATGACAACATAGCGCCCAGTAAGAGACCCAAGAACAGGAATTTTGTGCTGCTGGACGAGGAAGAGAAGGACGAAGAGGAGAAGGACACGACGCCTGAGACGCAGCAGGACGAGCCACGCCCCAGTGCTGCAGACTGTGCGAGAGCGCAGCAAATTCTACTGCAGACGGTGGAGGACCGAGTGGCTGCTCGTCAGCCGCTGCGCAACATCGAGTGGTTGTCCAAAGTGTGGCAAAGTCTGCAGGTTCCGGAGGTTGCTGAGCTGGCGATGCAGTTGAACCTGACGGTGGATGCTCTGGCCAGATGGATGAAGCTCGTGGAGACGCAGGATGCCCAAGGTATCCAGACGCGCGGAATTGCTTTGACGATTGAGGTGGCCGCCAGTCTTCCGCCTGTTGTGCCCAATACTGAAGAAGCAGTGGCATCCTCGCCAAAAGATGAATTTTTGTCGAAGAAGGATGAAGAGGTGGCGGCCGTAGTGTTAGCAGAGAACGAGGCAGCGGAATTGAGCGCCTTTGCACGTGCCAACACTGCCAAGAATGCCATTGAGTGTCTGTCGTCGGCTTGCAAGGCGTATATGGATCGGTTGGGCTGGTTTACCCAGTCGGACGACAAGATAAGCAAGGAGAAGACTGACGTGGAGAAATCAATGGAAGCGCTGAGCCAGAAGTTGGCTTCGCTGATGAAGGGAGCACCAGTGAAGTGAAGGCGGCGGAACGCGCTTTGCTAGAGGCCAAGCAGACGAAGGAAAATCGATCTCAGCGAATTTTAGATTTTGTTCGCAAGCGCCACGCGGAGCTTCTTGCCGACGGCGAGACTGAAGCATCAGCCAGTCTCCAGTCAGTCATTGAAGTCTGGAAGCGCGACGACGTCGAAGTTCAAGCGTTGTGGGACTCTCGAAAAGACAGCGAACAGCGCGTGGACAAGTTTGCGCGTGAATTGAAGGTTGCCAATCACGCACTGACGTTCCACCAGAATCTACATCTTTTGTTCCGTAAGGTTCGTGAGCGGCGTGACGAAGCGCTTCAGACTTCCTCCAAGTGCCTTGAGAAGGCACGCATGGACTCGGAGGCCCGCGCAGCACCGGCGTTGGAAGGCTACATTCCGATGCTTGCGCGTGCACTGCTTAAGTACTATGAATTCCATTCAATCCAGCAAGCCAAGGCGAAAGAGGAGTTGCAGGAACAGGAGAAGGCTCTGGCAACCCACAATGAGTACTTTGGTGACTCTGCGCCAATTAAAGGGAGATATTGAGAAGCGTATTCGCGAGTTTATTGGTGTCACGCAGAGCTCAAAGCAAATGATCATGGAAATAGCGGAAGGTCAGCAGCAGCTATGGGAACAAAGGAAGCTGTACTTCCGAAACCAGTGCAACTTGTGCTCATTCGTGAGTTCAAGACGTTGTGGCTTCAGCTGAGTGGCCCTATGCGAGATGTAATGAAGAAGTTTGTGACGACAATCGAGGAGGCTGCGGGGGTGTTGTAGCTGTTGATCCACCGCAACAACCACCACATCAACCACCACCACCACAACCTACAACTCCTGTGTTTATTACGGCGAATGCGATGGACGAGGTTATCCCGGCATTTACACTCCCAGCATTTTCAAACAGTGATGTGGAAGCGGTCACGCCATACCGAACGGCGATATCGGCGATTGTCTCGCCCACCGAGGTTGCCAGTTCTCCAAGGGCGGAGAAAGAATGTGACGATGGTCAGAGCAACAATGCGAAGACCCAGTCTCCAGCGCGTAGCGAGACGAGAGGAGCTACGTCGCTGGCTGAGTCGCTCGGCCTGCAAAAGTCGCGCTACGAGTTTGATGTCGGGTCGATCCTGTACTCGAAGATGTCTGTTGGCGCGAATTGCACGCAGTTCGTCCGTGGTGTCGTGCTGAAGCAGCTAGACAACGGAATGTATTTGGTACACTATGACAACGGTGACAAGTTCTCAGTGGGGAGCTCCTTCCTGTTCACGAAAGAACTGGTATGCTGCGCTTTCGTAGCTGTTTTGTTTGTACTTCGAAGTAGTTCCTAACATTGTATCTTGTGCCTATTCTGCAGATGGAGCAGAATCTGAAAGCTGGCGGTGTGGCGGCTCCCGATCAAGACACAGAAATGCAGGATGTCGAAGAAGCCGAGCACAAATCGAGTGAGGGCAGTTGTGCCATTATGTAGCGCTGTTGCGACGTCCAGTATGGTGATTTTTGATTATTGAGTAGGTAGCAGCAGCTGCTTGGGTTTGCATTTGCATTTTTGTAACAGGGAACGTTGAATTTGTAACAGGGAACGTTGAATTTGTAACAGGGAACGTTGAAGTTGAAGTGCACATCGTTTCTAAGAGCATAGAAATATGCTCATCAACTGATTTTTCATTACAAATAGTTCGGAGTCCAAGGGGTCTGATGAGCTCTCGCTTCAGCGAGAGAGCGCCGTCGGGGACGCGTGGCAGGAGAAATTCGAGCAGTTGCAGGTGCGGACTGTTGCTATGTATACTAGGATTCTATGGCCCAAATTGCGGCCTCAGAGACCGCTCCCCGCTGAAGAAGATCGCATTTAGCTGCTGTAGGGTCTTTTGCTGATTTTTTTACTGTATTTGGGCAGAACGAGTTGGCACTGGCGCAGTATGAGGCGCAAAAGTGGAAGGAGAAGTACCTGGTGGAGAAGAGAAGGCGACAGAAGACGGCGAGGGACCTTCTGGACCTCGTAGTACGTACCGAGCGTCACCCGAACGGGAACAGTGACCCTGTCGGTGCTGAGATTAAAGAGAGGACGTCCTCAATGTTCAGGTAAGTGGCAGTGCTGCTGAGCAGGTTCTGAGCAGATTTTGGTGAATTTTGAGCACTTCTTGTGCATTTTGGGTGGTTTTTGAGCAGTAGTCCAGACCACACGGCCAATCTACTGAGTCCGACGCTGTCGTCTTTTGATTTCGACGATGATTCAAGTGAAGACAGTGATGGTTCTGACGAGCAGGCACCGGGGACGCCACCTCCACTTGAGGACGCCACGCGACACGAGTCGGAAGTTATTGCAGAAGATGAAGATGGAAAGCCCGCGACGACTCGCCACACCACGAGAACCAACGAGCTGAACAAACCGTTCAGTCCGCTGGAGCTGCGAGACCGGCAATCGCTCATGTATCACTTGAATTCAGGCTCGGGGATTCCTGGGCGAGTGAGTCGGTCGTCGACTACAGGTTCTGCTTTGGAAGCGTTTGGCGGGTCGTCGCAGCGATTAATGGACGGCAAAAATGGCGTTGAGAATGACCACTCGCAGCAACAAAACCTCATGTATCGCATCATGTACGCCAAACCGTCATCAAGTGATCTCTGGCACGCACGAGCGCATCCGAATAAATTGCAAAACGTGGCACGCTCGATCATGTTTTCCATGCACCTCAAGAAAGAACACATCTTCGAGCGCTTTTTCGTGACTGGAATGGCGCTCAGTGAGAAGGAGCGGCAACATCAACCTTCAGGCCTTGCTGGATACTGGAAGCCCAAACTGTTGTATGACTTTCCACAAGTACGTGAGTTCTGCATCGTTGATGCGGATGCTAGTAGTAGTGCTAACACGCTGTGCATCGTGCATTGTGCTTGATTAGCGGGTAAACGATCCTCCAGATGAATCTGTCGCGGATTTTTGCTTTCCGAGAGGCGTGCCGCTGACGATGTGCACTCCTGACCAAGTGGCATCCGTTCTAGGCGTGCCAGTGTCGAAGTGGTTCACCGAGATCGAGCCACTTCAGAAACATATCAAACAGGCTCCCGAATCTACGGGTTACACCTTTCGCCTTACTGGTGCGAAAGGAGAAGTACTATACGGCTTTTGTGTTGCAATCATGAGGGAAGTAACAGCGACAGACAGCGCAGTGGGGAACGGAACAGCACCTAAGAGCCCTCGCTCTAACTGGGCTTCGAGTTGGTTTGGTGGAAATGTATCCCCATCTAGCAAAGGAGGCCGAATGACCATGACAAGCAAAATGGCGCCGGTGTGTTACTGTTTCACGAGCAAATTCCCGTTTTATCGCTTCCATTTCGCGGTGAGTTTTCTTTTCTTTTAATCTGCTGCCAAGTCATGCTTTTGGGGTTCTACTGATGCCACTGTTCGGATCGTTCATCGTAGCTGCTCCGCTATATCATAGAGAATGAGCTTGAGCAACAGAGGTTCTCATCCAGTGTCACTTCAGAGGATCCAGGGAACAAAGCAAGAGAGGATGAGCAGTTCGAGATCATTTTAAGACCAATGCTCGATCTGGCGATAGAATTCACGATTTACCACGAGGAAAATCGTACCCGAGATCAGCAGACTGATTCGGAACCTGGTCACCAGAGCTTGGCTTCAGTTGCAACAAAACTGTTCGTTTCTCCGGTAGAACGGCGTGTCGTATTAAGTGAAGATGCTAGCGTGAGCGGCAGCAAAACTGATGACAGCCAAACAGGCACTGAGACGAGAAGGCAACCAAGTCAACTGAGAAAAAGCTTTAGCACTGATGACATTGGTACCTACAATTTTGCAAACGAGTTGATCGTGGACAAGCCCATGGTAAAGACAATTGACTCAAGTCAGCCCAAAGAATACGAGCGCGTGAAAGCTGGTGATATTCTGGAGGCGGTTGATAGCATCGCAACGGGTGCGTGAGACTTTAGGTATTTACTCACGACCGTGTACTCTTTTTCACGATCGAAATTATTTTGTTTTGCCTTGTAGCCTCGATGAGCTTCGAGCAAACGATGGCACTGTTGGTAAAGGGAATCGACCGATGCGTCTGCGCTTTCGAAGACCATGGTCTACAGCACAAATATCTTCAACGAGTACCAAGCGGTCAAAACACCGTCGGTGTTTATCACCCTCTAGCATCGATGTGCGTTGCTTTGCATGCTGTCCTTGTCATGGGAAATTACTAAGCTTGATCGTGTTGACTGCTTGCAGATTTTACACCGAGCACGTCGAATCAAGATAAACGATCCGGGGCATTGGTCAACAGCGCGGTTTCCGATGTTCGATTTCAGCTATCAGTTCCCGAAACGCCACTCTGATCGATGGTCTGTTGGTGTCGTGCTACGCTTCCTAACACCTGACAAAGTGGTAGAAATTATGGCATACTTGCTCCTTGAGAAGCAGGTTGTGATCATGGGTGATAGCCCCGCCAAGGTATCAGCAGTGTGCACGGCGCTTCTACTTCTGCTTGCTCCATTCCAGTGGCAGTCGACGTATATCCCCGTGCTGCCGTCAGGGCTTCTGGATTTCCTGCACTCCCCGTGCCGTTTCTCGTAGGTTGTCACTCGCTCGAAGATACATCCGAGTGGCCCGATGTCTGCTTTTACAGCATCGATAAGGACCGCATCGCGGTACCGGCTGCGACGCGGCATTTGGGTCCGAAATCGATTCCCAATGGCGTGGAACTTTGTCGCCTTCTCCGAAAGGCCAAAGAGCGCTTTTGTTCTCTGTATCCTACAGGGAAACCGTGGTACGAGTTGACAGATGAGCAAGACACAATCATCACGCTAACGATGCAAGAAGCGGAGATTTTCTGCGTGACCTTGGGTTTGACATTTCCTCTCAAGACATTGCAGCATCAATCTCAGGTAAGTGATTCGTTTCACTGCGTGTTGAAGCGATATTGGCTAACTTCATGTGCTACTACATGTACTACTTACTACCAGGAGGCCAGAGCTTCTACGATCGTTTGCAGGAAGAGGTTGCCAAGGAAGTGCGCAACAGCATGTACGAGGATTATTTGGACGAGTTCACGCAGACACAGTTGTTCTGCCAATACTATGAGAGTTTGCTACAACCAGAAGCGCAGAAAGCACAATAGTAGTCGTGTAAAAGGATAAAGTGGAAAACGTGGGAGTAAGAGGTGATCGTTAATCATAGATGTTGCCAGCGAGGCTAGTAATCCACTACTTTCTTGATCGCCTCGAAGTTCCGCAGCGCGTCCGGGAGATAGTGCTGTTCATCAAATGGCAAAGGTGTGAGTTCATCTCTCTAACTATATGAAACAGGTCAGACGATGTGAACTCACCGACTCATACGCTAGCGGGAAGGGCGTATCGTAGCCGCACACGCGCTGAATGGGTGCTTCCAAGCTCAAGAAGCACCGCTCCTGAATACTAGACGAGATTTCGGCGGCAAAACCTCCGGATTTCTGAAAATGCATTCACCCGTTAGCATGACGTCGACACAACAAAGCCATTCACCGCAAACTTACCGGAGCTTCGTGGCTGACGACTAGCCGTCCAGTTTTGCGCACCGAGTGCTCAATTGTGTCAGCATCCCAAGGGAAGATCGTCTGCAGGTCAATGAGTTCGCAGCTGATGCCCACATCCTCAGCATAGTTGCAGGCTTCCTCCAGCACGCGCATCTGCGCTCCCCAACCGACCACCGTGACGTCCGAGCCTCGCCGCACAATCTCAGCCTCGCTCAAGTTCTGCACATACTCTCCAACAGGCACCTACACATCCCCAAGTTAGCAAAACACAACTTCTCACATCAACAACCACCTCACCTCTGCAACAGAAGCGCGGTAGAGAGCCTTGGGTTCCAGGAAGAGCACTGGGTTCGGGTCTCGGATAGACGCCAACAACAACCCCTTCGCCGCCATAGGATTGCGTGGCACCACCACCTTGAGACCAGGAGTGTGTGCAAAGTAGGCTTCCGGTGACTGCGAGTGGTAGTGTCCTCCATGACCCACAGCACCGTACGGAGCACGGAACGTGAGCTTCCCGCAGTCGAACTCGTTGCCCGACCGGTAGCGGAACTTGGCCGCCTCGTTCACGATCTGGTCGAAAGCTGGGAAAATGTAGTCGGCGAATTGGATCTCGGCGATGGCAGTGCGGCCTGTGGACGCGTAGCCGATTGCAAAACCTGCAATGGCTTGTTCACACAGTGGCGAGTTGAAGACGCGGTCACTGCCGAACTTCTCACGCAGGTCCACGGAGCAGCGAAAGACGCCACCGAAGGCCACGTCTTCACCGAAGAGCACAGCTGATGGGTCTGTGTCCATTGCCACGCGCATAGCGTCGTTGATGGCCGTGAACATGTTCATTTGAGCCGTTTCCAGCACCGGTAGAGTGTCATTTTCTTCCTCTTGAGCTTGGGAGAGCGGCGGGGCGACGTGTAGGGCACGCAACAGTGGAGCATGACGCAGTTGACGCGTCAAGACACGGCGGGAAGACAGCAGAGACATTGGTGACAGCGTAAGGAACTATTTCTAAGACTGGTGTTCCTGCAGATGCTTGAGCTTTCGAGCCTGATTAGACCGGGCTATGACCTTTCACATGCATCCTAACAATTGCTTTGATGAAGTACGCGAATTTCGGAGACGTTGAAGACCATGTACGGAAAGAAATGCGGATCCAACGGAGGGATGACATCTGCCTACTCTACCTACAGCGTAACGCTAAAATGATGTGGTGGTGCAGTGTTGGTTTTGGTATTGATAGCGATGACATTGAGTTTTTGTTATTTGCTGCACGAGAAATGGAGGAGCTCACTTTGAACAGTCAAAGTTGCAACTTAGCTGAGAAGACTGACGGCTTGGGTTTCCAGACCTTCGAAGCGCGGGATCTCGTTCGTGTACGTCTTGGCGTCCTGGTCGATGGGTGTGGCGCTCAGTGAGAAGTCGAGACTGTCATTCACATCGAAAGGCACGTATCCGGAAGCATTGCCAGCACAAGCAAACCCGTGGCGGGCACGGAAGGCTCCACCCAGTGCGGCCGAGTTGGAAGCGCAAGTGAGACGGTACACGGGTGCGTTGAACACGTTCGCCAGCACTTGTAGCATGCACTGGTTCTCGGAAGCACCACCGACCACGATAAGACGCTGTGGTTTGTTCACTCCAAGCTTCTCTGCGTGCAAACGCAGTGACAGGAATTGGCTTTCCACCACTGCACGCACTTCCACTTCAGCAGGTGCAAGCGAGATGTCGGTGCGGGCACCGCTGGCGTCAAAGCCGACAACGCCGGCTTTGAGCGTCGAAGGAGTGATTTCCGGGTCCTGGTAGTAGAACGCCGTGGTGCCTCCATTGCCAGCCATGGTGGAGTGCATCAGTTCCTCAAATTTTTCCCACGACGCACCAGCGCGACGATCGCGGACTTCCTGACGCGTGAGCGCGCCGTTCTTGAAGCAGATCATGGCCATGACAGTGTTCGGGTCAATGGGGTTGCAGAAGAAGTGTCCTTCTGTGCCGGAGAATCGGGCGGCCTCTGTGGGCACAACTGCAAACAGCGTGCTGGACGTGCCGAGCGAAACACCAACATCACCGGGCTGAGAGAGACCGATGCCCGCGAGCGTGCACGGATTGTCCCCAGAGAATGGAATCACCTTGCAATCAACGCCAAAGCCGTACTTCTTCTGGAAGTAGGCATGAATAACACCCACCGACGAGTACGCTCTTGAAACCTGCGAGCCCAACGCTTCCTCCAATTTCTTCGGTGCGTCAACAGAACTGCTGTACTTAGCTGTAGCCTTCAAAGCTCCGGTGACCACACCCTTTCACGCACATCCAGCAGGTTCATACCCGAGCCATCGCTGTCGTCGATAGGAGTGTAGTCACCGCAAAGCAGCGACGTCAACATTGACGAGACCAGAGCAATCCGTCCACACTTTTCCAGAAACTCTGGGTCCTCGTGAATCCGCTTTGCAATCTGGTTGCCCGTGAAGCGTTCGTACGCTCGAGAACCGCTGATCTCAGCGACACGGTCAGCTCCACCAACCGCAGCTTCCAGCTCCGAGCAATAGCGTGTCGTTGAGCTGTCCATCCAACTCGGACCGTTGGGGAGGCAGAAGGCAGACTTCATTGTCTCCACTAATGCAACACCAGACTCTGCAGCGGTGTCCAAGCAGCCACGCAGTGAAATCCTTGCCCCAGAACACGGACGCGTGTTGCTGTGCACTACCGCTGACGCTCTTGATCTTGGTTACATCCACCGAACTCTTGGCCAAGTCCTGCATGATGGCGTCCAGTGACTCGACCAACATGAGCGAGGGGATCACCACCTCGTTCTCCTTCTCACGGAGTACACCGTTGTCCGTACCATACTGCGGGAAGCGCTCATCAAAGCGGAAGGAGCTCTCGTACACCACGTGACCACTGACGTCCACAACCACCGCCGACATACTCTGCGTGGAGCAATCCAAACCCAAGAAAAGCAGGTCTTGAACCGGAATAGTCATCTCGTTGTCTTGATACACTTCGGGAAGCAGGAAAAAGGGAATATGAGTTACAATAACGACTCCTGGGACAGGAAATGCAGATGCTAGTGCATGTACAGCGACAAGATGACAACTACCTTCAACGTATCCGATAGTGGTGTCAAAAATAAAGATGTCGCCCCTCCCGACCTAATCCTCGGCAACTATCCCTATTCCCTGTCGACCCAATTCGAACCACTGCAACATCGCGCCGTTTGAGTTCATTTCCGAATTTGCGTCCAAGTGGTAACATGAGTTCTTCGTTGCTGCGTCTGGGTCAACGACTGGCCGTCAGGCGTCGCGGTTTCCACGCCAGCGCAATGGCTACATTCCCTGAGGTTCCATTCAAGTTGGCAGACATTGGAGAAGGCATCGCCGAGGTGGAAGTGCTGCAGTGGTTCGTCAAGAGCGGCGACGAGGTCAAGCAGTTCCAGAATGTGTGCGAGGTGCAGAGCGACAAGGCCACGGTGGAGATCACGAGTCGCTACGACGGCGTCGTCACCAAGGTGCACTACGACGTGGGAGACATGGCCAAGGTGGGCTCCACGCTCATCGACATCGACGTGGACGACGCCACTGCTGCGACGGTGCAAGGCGGCAAGAAGAAGGCGCCAGGAGCTCCCATCGCTCGTAAACCAATTGTTAAGGAGCCAGTTGCTGTTGCTGTACCAGCTCCTACACCGGTGGCTGCTGCACCCACACCTGCTCCTGTTGCTGTTCGTCGGGAGAGTGACGAGAAGCTGTTGACGTCGCCGTCCGTGCGTCGACTGGCGAGAGAGCACAGCATTGACTTGCACGACGTGGAAGGATCGGGACCGCAAGGTCGCATCCTCAAGGAAGATCTGCTGGAGTATATCAGGGTGCTGGCTGCACACCCGCCCAAACCTGCGGGTCAGGTTATAGCTGCTGTGAAGGCTCCTGCAGTGGACGGATCCAATGCGACGTACTTGCAGCAAGACACGGTGGTGCCGTTGACACGTAAGTGCCTTCTGGATGGTTGCTTGTGATGCTCAAATGTTCTAATTGATGATTGTGTTTGGTGGTTACAGCTATCCAGAAGATGATGGCCAAGTCGATGAACGCGGCGCTGCGGATCCCCACTTTGGATATGCTGACGAGGTAAGGTGCTTGTGCTGTTTGAGTGGGTACTGGTGTGTACTCGGTTAACTAACTCTGGCTGCTGTAGATTCAAATGGATGCCTTGTACGATCTCGGAAAGAGTTGAAGCCTCTCGCTGAGTCCCGTGGTGTGAAGCTTTCGTTCATGCCTTTCATCATTAAGGCTGCATCGCTCGCTTTGAAGCACCACCCCGTGCTGAACGCGACCGTTAACGAAAGCGAGACGGAGATCACGCTAGTCGCCGCGCACAACATTTCGGTGGCGATGGACACACCCACAGGTCTTATTGTGCCAAACGTCAAGAACGTTGAGGTATGTCTTTCCGTACATGTTTGCTGCTTAGTTTTCGAGTGCAGTGCTGAATCCGTTGTTTTCGTTTTTCTACAGTCGAAGAGCGTGTTTGAGATCGCTGAAGATCTGAACCGCCTGCAGCAACTTGCTGTAGCGGGCAAACTTGCACCCGGTGATCTAACCGGGGGCACATTCTCGTACGTATTCGTGTCTTGCTCTCGTCTGACGCTTATTTTTCATGAATCGATTCTCACGTGGTTTGGTTGGGTTGAACAGAATCTCCAACATCGGAAGCATTGGTGGAACGTACATGAGCCCCGTCCTCATGGTCCCCCAGGTGGCCATCGGAGCCATTGGCCAGATCCAGAAACTCCCCGGTACGATGCAGAGGGTAACGTTGAACCGGTGCGTCTGATGAACGTGTCGTGGAGCGGCGACCACCGTGTGATCGATGGAGCGACAATGGCTCGCTTCTCAAACCAATGGAAGGGATACTTAGAGACACCAGTCAGTATGCTGACGGAAATGAGTTGATTGAATAGATCACCTCTAAACAGAGTTTTGTTAACACAAAATTCTTGATCTCATGAACACGCTCGTACATGTAGTAGTACTGTACAAACATTTTACCGTACGGCTGCCTTCACGCGACGAGAACAAGCGCTCGACATCACCAGAAGGTAAGTTTTAGTACGTACCTGCTCAGCTTTTGTGGTCTAACTGTTGTTCTGGTACCACTGAAGTATTTCTTTGCCTTTGTAGCGAGGTCTTTGCTAGCATACTGCTGGCCTAAAACTGGGGAGACAATGGACGAAAGAAGCTGCCACTAGACCGTGTACATAAAACTAGGGCACTGCTGGAGGCATTGCTGCATGACACATTGTCGTTGTTTACCATGCCGACGCTGTCGAAAGAGACGCTCATCAAAACGAGAGCGGTTCTTCGTCTTCTTCATCTTGAGAGAACCACGGATGTCCAAGGGCCTGGTCAATCGTAATCCGCTGCTCGGGGTCTTTTGTAGCAATCGACGTAGCAAGTCATGACCCTCGGGGGAAAGTGGCAACTCGCGATCCGATACTTCCAGCGTAGGCAACACAATTTCTGCGCGAATGATCTCCTCAAAGAGTTCCCGGGTGCTCTCTGACGCGAAAGGTAGCCTCCCAAACAGAAAAATGAAGAGTACGACCCCGACCGCCCATACGTCCACCTTGAACGGATCGTACGCTTCACCGGAGCAGCACTCTGGTGCCAAGAACTGATAGGTCCCCACCGTATCCGACAACAATGCGGATTCAGTAGTACTTCGAAGTATAAATCGCTGATGTGGCAGCGCCCTGTGTCGTTGAGAAGTATGTCATCCGGCTAAGAGCATCGAAAAAATCAGCAGACACAGCAACAATATTTTAGTCACAAAACGTAAACTACACCACCGCGTATCTGCAGCATTATGCTCACCTTGATGCAGGTATTGCATACCAACGAAGACATCAGACACAGCTCCTCTGACAGTGTGCCTCCCGTGGTCCGACTGAAAAAGTCCTTGGTATCTGGTCGATACCCGCACGCCATGTACTCCAGCACCATGTAGAGCTTGTCGCTGTCGTCGGCCTCAATGACCTCAAGCAGCAGCACAATCTTGCGATGGATAGAGCGACCGCATAATTTCAATCTCGTCTTGCACTCAGTCAAAAGCCGCCACCATCCGCATCCTCATTGGTACCGTGTCCTCTCCACCATCTTCTTCTATCACCGGCTCCGCGCAGTAGTCTTTGAGTCTGCAGCATCTTCTTAGAGAAGATTTTCGTTGCAAACAGCAGCCGCGCCTTGGGTGGTGCAAATACTGGGTGAGGAAGTGACGCTATTGCAACTGCAGTTTCTCCATTATTTGCAGCAGAAACAGCATTTACCACTGCAATACAGTCACCTAGCAACGTTTACATATTAGCGATCGCGCAGATATTCACTGCACGCTATACCACCAGTATTGGTCTGGTTGGGAATTGACACTCCTTGGTGTGAAGCTAACAGAAGCACCTCTTGGAGTAATTCTTGTGGAAGTCCAACGAAAGACTATCGTGCGTGTAAACACCATCCGCATTGAGACCAGATTAAACAGATATAGGGACCGAAGGAAAAAAACAACAACGCACCTGTGTCGCTATGACGCGGGCGAAGTGGTCCAAGATGAAGCCAAGGCAGCGCTTTTTGAGTGTGTACGCGTTGCGAAAGTGTGCGGACTGCATAAGAAGATAGAACGAAAGGAGACAAATGAGCAACAAATTCACGAAAATTGTGAAGGAGAAGTACAACCTCCATGACGATGACGACATTGTCCACGGACAAAATCTGCAGCAAAGAATTCTCACACGTGCTGCCGTAAGGTGAATCAAAAAGAATCAGTTCGCTTGCGTCAACTGTCAAGCAACATTTTGGATCAACTTGGCAAACCTTCGAAGGCTTGTGACTAGATATTGGTCAGCCAGCGCGTGCAGCTCGAGAGCAAAATCTAAACCACATACATATCAGTCGTACGAAAAAACCGTAACAAACGATCACAAGTTTGCCACGACGCCATCGATATGTGTAGACTTCGTACCTGCCGTCAAGTCGTGTAATGCTAATGCAGCCACTCGATCAGTGTAAAGAAACTCTAAAAACGCTGCAAAGACGTCATTCTACCCCAGCATACCAGATACATAAAGCACGATTAAATCTGGCGAACAAGGAACACAATACTCATAATACCCGTCAACCACAACGCCACACGCACCGAACACTCGGGGATGACGATTTCTGGTAGTGACCCGTCTTTCATTCGACCGTCCAGCATTTTTTCAAGCGGCTCACAACGAGCTACCAAAATGCAACTATGCGCGAACAGTGGACGCCCTTCCACAACAAAGGTGACATCGCTTCGAGTTGAGTTGTTGAGCATCTTACGCAAGTCCCCACTTAGTGTTCCGGGTCCTTTTGTTGCAGGAGTCTCGCCTTCAGGTGTTCCAACTCCAACAAAACATACTGAGTGGTAAAACCCAGCCGCAACCTAATTGCCGGACAAACGACACACATGAACCGGAAATGAATTTAGTGCATTTGAAGACCCGCCACGGATAAATCTCCATCAATACATACCTTGATAACCTTTTTGTTTCGCAGCGCTGAGATAAGTTGAGGGCTTGAGCAGTCCACAAAAGTTTCTAGCCCGAGTTGGCCGTGATTATTACGGCCAAATGGATACACCTTGCCGTCATCTGAGAGCGCAAGTGTGTGATAGCAACCACACGCGACCTGGGTGATCCTCATACGCGACAAGCTGTCCACAGGCTACAGAATACATTCAAAACACATACAATGTGCTGTTAGGTCGTATCGGCCACGGAGGCAGCAAATATTTTAGTCTTCGACAGACCGTTGGACGCGCCATGTGTAGTTTGTGCCCCAGACCAAGTTGACCATAGTCATTGCGGCCGAAAGTGTACAAAGCGCCACCCTCCGTGACAACAGCAGTGTGGTGGTACCCACATGAAAGTTGGGGCACCATTGCTCTATCTAAAGGCGGCGCTAGACGTGTAGGCTCCAATACCGGCTCGGAGGCGCTGTCCAGCCCGAGTTGCCCATGATCATTTTCCCGAAAGCCACGACACCGCCATCTCCTGGATTTCAAGAAAATGCGTGAGCTCCTCGGGTGCATCGAAACAAACCCTTTCTAATACAGCACGTACGGAGGGATGCCACTGTGTAATGCTGTCCACACGCAACCGCTAAAACGGAGCGCCGAAAGAAGTAGTCAACCGGCCGAGGCACTAGCTGGCCATTGTGGTCGCCCGAGCCAAGCTGGCCATAGTCATTGCAGCCGCACGTATACAACTCGCCGTTGTCCACTACGATCGCAGTGTGGAAGTAGCTGCAACCCACATCAGCCGTACGCTTGCCTTTGAGTGCTTCCACCAGCGTCGCCTCCGTCACGGTAGTCGATGTTCCAAGTCCCAGCTGACCGCGCATGTTGAATCCGACCGTGTACAAGTTCCCATTTGCTATGCAAAACCACCATCAAGACGCACACGCCGCATTAGGTCTCGAGTAAGAGCGGTATCATTCAACGAAGGATTGGGTTCCTTACCACTAAGCGCTGCAAGGTGTTCACTTCCATTGCCTGAAAAAATCCTCACAGTACGATTGGAGCTAAGCCCCGGCGAGAATCGGAGCCTCGGCACCCGCTCCGTCGTGCCGATTGCACATTGCCCACTGCAACGAACAAGTGTCAAGGTCAATGGATCGATTGCAGTGAGTTATCAAAATCAGCAATGACACCAACGTACCTGTCGTTATACCCGCACGTGTACACGTCTCCATCCTCTGTCACAACCAGTGCAAAATGAAGTCCCAATTGCACGTTGGTCGGTATCATGCAGCATCACATTGCAAAAAGTCACGAAACCCACCCAACAGAATGGCAGTCTGCTCGTTCCCGCAGGCCACATCCACCACGCGCTTGCCTTTGTTGCTGCTTCCGAGGTCTACGCGCGTGGGTTTGCTGCGGCTGATGATGTCGCCTAGCGCCAGCTCCCGTACGTGTTCTAGACGCCACAATGTTGCCATAATGTAACACATTATGACGGTAAGATTCATGCAAAATCGTAGCTTTTCTGCTGTTTTATTTGCAGTTCTCGCACCTGTCCAAAGCTGTAGACGCCTTCACGCCCACCCGCGCCGCCTTCATCGTCGCTAGATTCGTCCAGGGGCAACGCGAAGGAAGGCGTCGCGAGCAGGTGGTTCGTCGCCATGGATAGATCGCTTTCGGTTTGAAATTTGTGCTCCCAAAACCTCGGTTTTATGCGTAGGGTTAGGGTAGATTAAAATAATTTCTTCGATGTGACCAAGAGGTGACCACACAAAATTTATTTTAATATTTTTGTGGGGTCACGTTTTGGCCACATTGAAGAAATTAAAATGAAGGATAAGCTTTATTATGCAGGAGACCCGATCCCTATTACGCCAGCTTTGGTGTTGTCAGCCAATATTTTAATATTAAAATAGCAATCTGGATGTGCCTCTATTAACCAATTTTCAACGGTTAGACAATGGCACCATCGTTAGGGCTAGGTTATTTTTTTCCAACTTATTCTTATTTCCGTGAAATCTTATTACACTGTAATACATTAAACAAAATTTAAGCTGTTCTCACAATTATTCGATAAGTCCAATTTCGCTCAACATCGAAGTGCCACGCCACTAAAACTAGCAGGAAACCCCGAGCTGCAAGGTAAAGAGCCACAAGTCGTTTATATTTGAGCAGTTGAGTTGGGTATGATGCGTTGGGCACTGCGGCGAGCTCTTGGCCTACCGTCCCGCTGGGGACATCGAGCCCGCGCGGAAAACAGGTTCCTCGTATCAGTCGATATGGCAAGTGACAGCTTAGATACAATGCATAGTACTCTCTCCCAGGAATCTAGCTTTTCTATGAAGAATTTCTACTCACTACTAACAGCTTTCTCCATCTTTTTACAGACCAAGAAAAGTGGCAAAGCTCGTGCGGTTGATGGCTTTTAGTATTGTCAACTGGTTTGGGGTATTTTCACGTTTTTTACATGCTTCACGAGCGCTTTACGAGTTCTCTATCGGACTCAAAGCGTGTAGCTAAAATTCGCGATAAGATGACAAGCTCCATTGAAGAGCGCAATTTGCGTGCAAACCTACAGAAAAACGATGATCAAGGGTGCACTGTATCTGATCTCTCTGTTTTGGTGAAGCACCTTGTAGTACATGCTGACGTGGCAATGGGCCTCAAATCTATACACGACGGTGCTCTACTTACGACGATGGGGCACAAGTTCGGTAGAGCTATTGACACGTGCTTTTGCGCGCAAGCAACAACTATCAATTGCTGCGTCGGGCGCGTTCTTTTTGCACATCGCGCGTATCAAGACATCGGTTGTACAAGGTTTCTCGATCTACAAGTCATCTAACTGATGGCAGCAATGCATGCTGCATGGCTTTGGTCTGCTCCTCATTTGCTATGATTAATCCTCTGAATACATCTTCCCTCTTGTGCCGCGCCTCGCAATGTCAGTCTTACCGGGCGGGCCGGCTGCCCGTACTCACAAGATGAGGCAGTTATCTACTGTGAGAGCCTTCAAACTGAAGGAGATGGCGAATCACAGCCAACTTTGAAGCGAAAGCGTAAGCGTCCTAATATCGCAAGTTATATTACCGAGGTTATTCGGGACTCATAAAAGAAATGTCGCCTACGCAACAGGAACGGGCGACCCCTGAATGACGAGACACTCCATCCGGCGAGGCTCTGCTGCGTATGCTAACGCCTCACTGAAGCTAGCTATCCTGTGGATTTCTACACGAGGAGATTGGCTGCTTGAATCACTCACTAAAGTATTTGCATACATCGGCACGACCACACGTGAGGATCAAAGTGTGGGGAAAGTTCTGGCGGACTACCGGGCTCCAGACTTACCGCGTCTGTCGGTTGTGAAGTATGGGCAGCTGTCCACGCTGCACAACCAGCTCTTTCACCACGTTATTGGATCGCCACATCCCCGTTTCAACATGTCAATAGACGTCGTGAATGCTTCATTCGCCGCTCTGCTCATTCACATGGACACAGTGTTAGAATCTGCAAGAATTTCTAGCACACCTGCATACATTTACCGTTACCTTAACGAACTTGAGCGAGGAACAGCAGCCACCAACTCCCGCATGGGTTGCCGTATTTCCACGTCAACGTGAATCGAGTGGGATGGCCACCTGGCGAGAAATGGGCGAACGGCTAACTACGCACAAGTCAGCAAAGTCATATCAGGAGTGATTTACTGCTGGCACCAACGTTGGAGAATATCTTGGGCCAGCTCTCAGCTATAAATGAAGGCTCACTCGCGTAGAAGATGCAATCGCTGCCTCGCCGCGTCACCATGCAACCGGGGCAGCTTCAGTGCAAGAAGAGAGTGTCAATCGCCCGCGCAGCCTGCAAACTGCCATTCCCGCTCCAACAACAGCGTCGTCGCTAGCTGGCTGGCTTCTAAACTGGTACAGCAACATCATCTGGCAAACTGCCAAAGGAAAACGAGAACCGAACGAAAGAGTTGATGCCAAAGCCGCTGTGAATACTATGAGGGTACTGTACCAAGAGCCGTTTACGATTCTTGCGCAACAAGAACGATCTGAAGCAGAGGAGCAACGCGTCTGGAAGCACAATATGTGAACCTTGGCAGTTGCGATGGAGAAGTCGGCGAACGCTCGCATGCAAGCCTTCAATGGGAGGAAGCCGACGAGCAAGGCGTCGGCTCTGCGGAAGCGCTGGCGGGAACTGGGTGCGACGCATCCGGAAGCATTCGCATCATTTGGAGCTTAGTATCTCACGCTGCATCCCAATGGAGAAATCATCGACACCTGTATGCCTGTTTCACATCAGTGGACATCAAGAGACCTCACATAATGCTCGCGCAACTGACAGCAGACGATATTGCTTGCCGTTCTGCATCTCTGCATTTTATCAGCACACACAGCGCAACAAACATCAGCTTACAGCAACATACCAATTAATGCAGCAACATATAGCAACACACACAAATTAAGCCAATTAGTTTGCTGGAGGCAGGGTTCGAACCGGCGACCTGGAAGTGAAGGTTCCTGCTCTTCCGCTGAGCTGCCCCAGTGTGTGTGGGGGAGCACGATACCGAAGGCGTCAACTGTCGTGGCTGTCGCCAAGATCACGTGCCACGCGTCTGAAGGAGCAGGAGACATGGCTTCCCTGGTACGACCGGCTCGGCCAGCATGCAAGCAGTCCTGCCGTGTCGTGGCACATCGACTGAGATCTGGGGGAGGGCAAGGCGGCCGAAGCGTCTTGGTCGCTTGGGCATGGCACCGGCGCCGGTGCTAGCTCTGCGTCGCAGCATCTGATTGGGCTGCTAAAAAGCGAAATGAGGACTGGTATTTGAAAATTCACTAAATTACGATTTAGTATTAACTCTTTACACCGACGTCCGGAATGAATAATCCCGCGCTGATTGGCGGATTATTTTCCGATGTGAGACTGTTGACGCTATTGCATCTTTGCGGACTGGCGTCCGGAATCTGCCAACTACTGTAAGCGGCGTTATCGTGTTTAAGGACTCACCCTTAAGTAGCAACAAATTAAAGAATGACTTCGTTTCAGTATGCTCCGAGAAAACACCCTAAAGAAGACACATACATTCAAATTAGAGTTTGAGCGATATTTTAGGGGGCGAGGCGCGAAAATTGCGCGCTCCGCCGCCCCCGCGTCTGAGGTCCTCATTCCAATTCTTCCGCCAAACGCGCAAGTGCGCTCACGCAGGTACAGTCCTGACCGTGATGTTTCGCTTCTTATTCATCCGAGCATCCTTTCCCAGAACAGCGTGCCCATCAGCAGGACGGAAACCGAGGGGCCCTCTCCAGGGCCTCCGGCATAATCGATATCGGGTTCTTGGGGCCAATCTTCTTCATTGGCCCCATCTCAAGCATCTACTATGGCTCCCTGAACTCCGCAACGTTCCTCAGCCGCGGATTCCCGCAGCTCTCGGTGACCGTGTTATTCCAGACTAGCTCGTTGAGGTGTTTGAGTCAGACGGATACGACTCCGACACTTTGGCAATCATTGAGAGGCTTCCACGCCCTCCTCCAGCTTCGAAGAGCTAGTCCGCAAATCAACCCTCACATTTTGAATTAGAGAACTGTATTATAGTTCCTCGAGCTAATCTTGGCTTGAGCTAACCTGCGCTACTCCTGCAAATACTCCTGCTGATGCTAACCCGAAGTGTAGTTTCTGGATTATATTGTCTGGAGTAAATTTGATATTCACGATGCTACTTACAAATTTTGGAAGATGACGGCGCATTGAAGCGTCTGAACGTCACGATTAAAGATCTCGTGCTTACGTACCGCTGTGCTAGCTAGCACTCGGTATAGACATGAGCGAAGAATTTTATCAGATGATGTGGTTTGGCTGATCGCGTGTCGTGTATGATCGCGCTCCAGTCCCTGCATCTCGCTTCCGGCTGCAAGAGATACCTCCTACGTTCTGTCGGCGCCACTTTCGCTTCTTTTAGCATGAAATTATTCAATTAGAAATGCTCTCCAGCTACCAGCATGAATCTACCCCGCTCAGAACGTTCCCGTATCACGCCATGAAACCATGTGCATGTTGTTACGACGTCTGGCATTCCCTTGTCGACACGATGATCTTGCCGATGAAATTGGTCGTAGTTCGGAAGTGATTTCGTCCGTTGTGAACATCGTTGCGAAGGAGATACACACGACGATTAAGCACAGAATGATGTTCGATCATCACATCGTCGAATGTTACAAAGACGGCTTAGCGGGGTCAATTTTCGCCAAAGTAGGGCGCCTACAAAACTGCCTGTGGTTCATCGATGAAACTGTTCGTCGGATTTGTCGCCCTACACGCCCCCAGAAGCAAGCCTATAGCGGCCACGAGAAGACGCATGGCATAAAATATCAAAGCGTCACGATCGCCAATGGATTAATTTAATTGTCTCTATCTACGGGTCTGTGGAAGGCCAGCGCCACAACGACTATTTGATGCGTGCTAGTGAGATGGAATCTAAGCTCGAAACGTATCCTGGGTACGTGATGTACGGTGACCAAGGGTATCAGCTGCGAAGCTAACTCATTTGTCTGTATGCCGGAGATGTTTTAACGGACGTACAAACACAATTCAATCTCGACCCGAGTAAGACTCGCGTTGCTGCGGAATGGAGTTTTGATAAATAGAGCGCGAGTGGAAGTTTTCCCCACCCGAACAGTATGAAGGGTTTCAAGTTGCCTGTAGGCTTGCTGTACATTGTGACAGCATTCTTCACCAACTGCTTGTCCTGTATGCGGCGTCGAAATCCAACCAGTAAGTTCTAACGCCGTGTTTTACACGGAGAAGCTCTGGATTGTATTTCTGCTGTAGAGTCCCCGGCAAAACTCTGTATTGTGTTGGAGACACAATTCTCAAGTAGTCGTTTGGCCGAACGCTAACCACTTTCGTACGTTTTCGTTGTCTTGTAGATGTTCTCTCACTGATGAAAAACTACTGCATGTGCCGCCAAAAAGGAGGCGTATTCCTATCACAAATACTACCTCTGGTACGTATTGATGGATAGAAAGGCTATATGATAGTACAAAATATCAGTCTTTAGTATGAAAGAATTTGATGCTATATGACAGTTCAAGCGACCGAATTAACAGTGCTTGCAGCTTCGCAGCAACTTTCACCCGATTTTCTTACCCGACCGGAGTACTGCTTGATCAGGCTTGGCCACTGGCCTCCCACGACCCCTGGCTTCACGCTGATGCAAAATCGTGTCCATATATTGCCAATTGCGGACAGTGTTCGCCCAAAACCGCTTGCCACGACCGCCTGCTCTTGGTGATGCCAATTACCGTCACCGCCGCGATTGAGGAGCTCGTCGATAGCGCAACAGCGTTGTATATCCGTGGGGCTGGTCATGGCGGGATTGAGGATAGCTGGATATGCAGGTGGGGACCCGGGCGGAAATTGGAAAATGAAAATGGAGAAGACGGCTTGACTGATTGTGGGAGACGTGGTACTGTACCCAGTCTGTGAACGGGTTGATAATTCTTCATTACATTCTGCAGATATAAATGTGCATTTTCCCATTCTAAGCAGCTATATATTTCTCTGATATATATTTTCCCGCAAAATCTCGCACCACCTCCTTAGCTCTGAAACAAATTTCAGAGAATAGATGTAACATATTCCAGAATATGTTATCTTTCCAAACACCGCCGAAAACAATTCGGAGAGCTGCTAGCATATTTAATCTCTGACTCGATCGATAAATCTGATTCATCGTCAACACAATCTTCGAAGACATCAGAAGGACAATCGTTTTCGTTGGCATCATCTTCATGTAGGTCAGCAAGTTCAATTTCCAGGTTTGGAAGCTTGCATAGGAAGTTCTCTGGATCCATAGTTTCTCCCAAATTGGGACTCGATCCTTTAATAAAACCTCTTACCTCTTATGCATATACTTTTAAGTTTTTTTTGTAAAATGCCAGTTTACAAGTATCTTAGAAATCTATAGACCTGTTAAATAAAATCCATGTCAATGTTTTTAGTCGAAATCGGTGGGTGTCCACTCTAGATGAATGTGTTACCAAATAATACCTCTGATAAGTCAGATCAAGATACTTTACCCTAAAATTAACACCTAATAACCGACTGACAATGAAAACACCCAGATGGATGTCGACCGTAGCGGCCACGGGTAAAAGTTAACGTCAAAACCCACCCACTGAGTGCTGCTTGAAGGAAATAGGTAAAACAAAGATGGTCAGCTATAAGCTTCAAAACCCAGTAGGTTAAAATCTTTGTCACTTCATCGATGACAAGTAGAATCCGACAACCCCGAGCGTTGGATGCTTTGTTATGGACAGCCTCGTACTACCTCTGGCCCGAAATGATGGATATAAGTGGGCCAACGTAATCATGCACACACTACAAGTATCGTAACGAGCATCTGATTGGATAAAATGAAGCGTGTGTCTCTTGACTATTGGTGCATACTTTGGTTGGCTCTGGGAGATGTCTCAGTGCGGAGATACTCACAGTTTTGACTGCACGAAGGCTGGTTGTAAATAACAGCGCACAGATGTTGGAGTAATCAAACAGCAAATCGAGACCTCATCGAGCGACTCATGTTATTCTAGACCGAGCGCTACATTATACACGATACACGGCTTCAAGTCGCACGAAACATATAAGGTTCGAGTGTAAGCTAGGTTGCTACGCTGTGATTCTATATTATGCTAACAGAAGTATACTGTATTATTTAGCCGTGCCTCCACGCAGGCTGACAATATAAGTGATCAGTTCTGCTCAGGTTTACCAGCCTTTTCGTAGGGTGCTCTACAACCACGCCGAGGAAATCCTGTTGTACAGGTAAGAGCGGTGGTGAATTCGCCCGATGCCCATGATACCCTCTTTTGCTCTATCAAAACAGGAATATCCTCAGCTATGTCGCATCTGACGAAAATTCCCACAATCTGCTACGATTGTCTTTTGCGGCATTGTTGATAACATGAGCTCCATTAAAACGTAGCCACCACTCCTGGTAGCTTTTCATGCGCCTTGGATTATGTGCATAAAAGGACGAACCCCATTTTCGTATCCCTAAACCGCTTGCCTTTTTGCCATACAAACTCATACGGGCTTTTCACCCCCAGTCTAGCCATCGGTAGGCGGTTACTGACATCGGTGATGTAAAGCAGGGGCTCAGGTCACCATTATGCCGTCATATTGCCACCACTAAGATCGCAGCGCACTCCTGCCATTACCGTCAGGTGAGACCGCTCGGCACTACCATTTTCCTCTGGTGATTCGACATTAGAACTTTTGAATTCTAATCCGAGTTTTGAACAGAGTTTAGATACCTCAGTGTTCTTAAACTCAGTACCTCCATCAGTCCTTATCCTGATTCTAATAGGACATTCTGCGGTTCTTCATATCAGCACACGTCTTACAGAAGAATTATAATTTCATTAGTTCAGAGTAGGGGATATTTGGGAGACCCTCGATTTTCTTATTGCTTATCGTCCTAATTTGGCGTTCTTTGCCTACATGACCCAGCCTTTTAGGAAAAGATTTCAAACTACTATTTGCAGCCGTGGCAATCGGGGAAGTTTACTATTTGCCAAGTGGTAAGCCAGATACGAGGAGTGTATTTGGTGCACAAACCAGTTAATTTGGTAATACCCTCAAAGAATGGCCCTTAGGTGGGAAGTAAAGCCACCCAGCCATTGCATACTCTCCACATGGACTATACAGGACGTCAAGAAGTTAATGGGTTATACGGATCAATCGGGTACCGGTATGTTCTGCAGTGGTGGATGATGCAACTGCTTATAAGTGGTATATTGCTGTAAAGTCCCTAAAGAGGTACCGGGGAAAATCAAACATCTCAGTGAACTTTGAATGGAAATTGTACTACCACAAATTACAGCCGCGCGGTTCTGGCAATTCTCTGAGCTGGTACAAACTGCATTCGGTCACTCAGTATCGTTTTCTCTAGCAAGATTTTCACTAAGTGATGGTTCAAAACGCTTAGCTTTATTGAGCCCTTAAGTGTGCCATGCGAGACAGCCCTGTGGTCGTACGTGAAGGTGTGGGTTTGTCTAGGCTGTAATCTTCCCTGAAATCGGCTTCTGTCTGGTGTCATATCTCGTCCTGCACCCGTATCCACGACCCACATATCATCAGTCAGATTAACCTCCTTAAGGACCTCAAATATGACTCATTCTTCTTACGTACCCCTTCTTCGATGTATTCTATGGTGCTTGGGAAGACTGGACCGTCGTAGACTCGAATTTCCGTTGTCCGCAAAGTCCTTATGATGGGCGGGGTCCAAGCTTTCGATGTCGTCCATGACCTCATCTTCCACACCCAACTCAAGCAAAGTCTTGCCGTCCTCATTTAGGCGCTGCTTTCCCTCAGTAACCACCGTTTTCATTGTGTTGATCGCAGCAGTCGTGGCCCGTTTAGCCTTCTTAGCACCCGGTGCGGTATTCACATCCGTCCGAAATAGGGTCCATCAGCACGGTTCGGGTCCCTATCGGCCACCTTAGTGGGACAGTCGAGTTTGAAGTGCCCGGTCTTGAAGCAGTAAAATCAGCTTCTGTCACCCTCGCTTCCACCCGTCTTTCTCTTCTGACCTTGCTTCACCCGGACATTGTTGACGGTGATCGCCTGGGACGTATCCATAAGTCCAACCTCTTTCTTGGGCTTATCCCCAAAATTTGGCGTATGGCACTCTCAACTTGGTCCACTGTGAAGTCCTCATTCTTCATCAAAATGGAGGAAGCCCAAAACTCACGGGGCAGCTGTGAGAGTACCTCAACACAGAGACATGGCTCGGTGACCATGTCTTGGCCTAAACGTTTGCGAATATTCCGGTTGATCTCATTGCGCGCCTTCTAAAGCTGCGTGAAGAGTGTTCTTATGTCGCGCCACGGACTGCGGATCAACTTAGTCCAGACCCTGGCCAACCTGCCGCATCGCCTTGGCCAAAGTCCTTTTGAGAAGCCGAATTACGTCTCATGGCTCCATTGCGGAAAACATCCGGCAGCGTCGATAGGAAGAAATTCGGTAGAACCTGATTCAACAGATACTGAAGGTCTCCATTGCCCGTTTTTCAGTACAGCACCGTCCACCTCAGTTTGAGCGCATCATGCACGTCCGTTTCGGTGGTCGGCGAAGGAAGTTTCTCCGGACTGCCTCTCAGAAAGTCGGCCATGAGTACAGTCGCTTCAGGCTGCCCTTGTCCAGCAGCTTCGACTGGTACTCATGGTCCAACTGGTTGACATGAGTCAGGAGCTGTCTTTCCACATGGTGTAGGACTTGCCAGTGAACTTCTCTAGACCGCCACCAGACATATAATTGGCGGTCATCGTACTTGAACTGTTGGTTGCAAAGTTGTTCGTGTTGTAGTGTAGTTGTTGTAGTTGTTGTTTGCCGTCAGTTCCGGAAGCGTGATGACCATTGCCATCTCTCCGTTGCACCTTTCGGCCTATCCTAACGATGGGAAGCTGGTAGCTTTCACCTTGGTTGGCCTTCGGCAAGTATCGGCCAATTAACAGTAGCGTGCCTTACTTACCGCCTATCAGACTACTCGAATCCACATCATACAAACATGTAGATACTGTGGCTCAGCATACACAGACATGGAGGCGGATACGCTGTTCATAAGACGCTCACCAGGGTCACAGCAGCGGGTACGGCAGCTATGTTAATGCAACAATACGTGCAGACTCCACGGTCGAATCTATGTACCACCACAGAGACGATTATCCTACCACCAGCACAACTCATTTTAATCATTTGTACTAGCTGGGGGCTGATCGTGAATGCTCAGCTGATGTCATTTTCCCGGAACGCTCTATTCCCCCAAAAGCTTCATCACTCACGAGCGACGCTACAGAACCCGCCGTTACAACGATGTCGCCTGTCCATCTGTCTACAGACGGCAATGGAGCAGGAGAGCTTTACTACCGGGGAAACAGAACCGATTTCCTTCCAAACGCTGGCGCAAACGGACAAATTCGCCAATTTATGACACAGTGACGCTGAAGAAAAGGAGTACTGGAGATATTGGTATGGACAGCTATTGTGACGATGAGGTCAGCACTGTTGGTGATTGCGGTGCAGAGGACAGCAATACTGCAGGTCCCCACGTCATGATAGATGGACCTGAGAGATTAGTGTTAGCAATGGAGAATCTAGTGCTAATAATGAATTTATTTCCTGCAGTGATCGGAGTGAGGCTGATAGTGGTGTAGAAGCGGACGATAGTCTGTGTCAAGACAACAACTGGTGCAAAAGCAGCATCTGGTATTGCTTACATGAGTTTTCGAAAGCGAATGTCCATTGGTGATCTGGATGGACCCTCAACATAATCGCGTCGTCCATGGTTACCAAGATGACTTGAAAGGTTTACTTCTCGAGTGTTCATCGACGGAAACCGCGCTAGACTATTTCATCTATCGATACATGGACAGGAAAAAGGGTATTTTGCTCGTGTGGATCTGGATTGCACACGTTGATGGAGACGACGCGGCACACTCGCAACTCGCGCAAGAAGCTTCGGTTGTTCAATGAACTCAGTTCGCAGTTCGATTGGAGTTTGTTCAGTTATGTGATCCTGCCTGTATCGGACTGTAATCACTGGAATTTCTTGATTATCGAGAACTCCATGCACCCGGAGCACACTAAATTTTATCATGTGAACTCAATGAGAAATGCTCACAGCCAGCCTACGCATTCGATGGGCTATGTTGGTTCTTTTTGAAAAGCGAAAGAATCCAAAATTAAGTGACCGAGCTATTGAATGCAAACAGTTGGGTTTCACCCCCAGGTATAAAGGGTGCCGTCTTCTTGATGTAAAGGCAAATAAGTACCTTATTGCACAAGATGTTAAATTCAGTTCGTCCGGAACTGAAGTTATGATAAGACGGTCATTCCCTATTGAAGAAAGTAGCATTGGTCGAGATGAAGAACAGATCGTTCAAAATTTAGGAAAGCGAACCAGATGCAACGTTGAAGTTGGCAATGTTAAGCGCGTAAGTTCAGAACCAGTAGCACGACCCCGAAGTCTCCAACAGTGGGAGCACATCATGATGCCAGTTGTGACATACGTAGGTCAGAACGTCAACGAACACCAAATTTAAGATTAAACGATAATGTCACCCAGCTAAATGATGTAGCTACTGATCGGACACGCATCCCAATTCCTCGATCAATACCGGAGGCACGGGCTAGCCCACATACCAAGCAGTGGGAGTGTGCAATAAAAACGGAGTATGATGCCCTTTAAAGTAATAATACATGGGTATTAGTACCTCTTCCAGTAGGACAAAGAGCATTATGGTGTCACTGGCTATTTGGCATTAAATACATGGCTGATGGGTCGGTCGAGCGTTTTAAGGCACGATTAATAGTTCAAGGCAATACGCAAACGTACGGTATGGATTATAAATAGGTATTTGCTCGTGTAGCTCGATATGAGTCGCTGCGCCTATTACTCGCGCTTGTTACAATTCTAGGGCTGCACCTGCACCAAATGGATGTTACTACAGCATGTCTAAACGGTGTCTTAAGTGAGAGTATCTATATGAGACAGCCACTGGGGTTTTGAAATGAAAGCGGACTTTGTAAGCTACATAAAAGTCTAAAAGGCCTGAAACAGGCCCTTCGAATTGGGTATGCTCAATGCATTTTTACAGGAATTAGGCTGTTTTCGATGCAAGAAAAGCATTGCTTGCATCTAAAAAGGAGGAGGTTATAGCCGTCCAGCACGTCCAAATTGTGTGCGTATATGTGGACGACCTGACAATTGCAGGCTCACATTTGAGCTCTATAAATCAGCTTAAGGATAAATTGTCTGCAAAATTCACTATGGTAGACCTAGGCGCGTTGCACTACTTGATTAAAATGGAGATCAAAAGAGATCTGGATAAGAAGACACTTTGTTTGTCGCAACAAAAGTATATTAATGACCTACTCGAAAAGTGTGAGATGCGGGACTGTAATATAGTACCCACACCACACGCCAAAACGGTAGTTTTGGAGAAGGAAACGACCCTAACACCGGAACAGATAGCAGCCCAGTCGATTGATTACAGAGGTTTAGTGGGATCGTTAATGTATCTAGTTCGAGGCACTAGACCCGATATTGCTAATGCTGTTAGGAACTTAGTAAATACTTACAATAAAACTCACTGGAGGGCGGCTCAGCGAGTACTAAAGTACTTCAAAGGAACGTCGAAGTATGACATACAGTACAATGGGAATAGTACTATCGAAGTAGTGCTATACACGGACGCGAGCTCCGCGAATGCATCTGAAGAAAGGATATCTATTACAGGTTATGTATCAATACTTGTTGGAGCATGCATTACTTCGAAGAGTATTAAGCAAGACTGTATTAGTGTAAATACGGCAGAATCGGAGAGTAAAAGAGGCAATGAGGCTAATACTATTATTGAAAGAATTAGGCTACAGCCAAGTACGCCCAACTCATTGTTTGTGTGATAATACTGACGCAATAAGTATTATTAAAGACCCATGTAGTCATACGTCAACAAAGCATTTCGAAATTAGGCATCTGTATGCTCGTGATAAACATGAAGAAAATTGTACCAGTGTTGCATACTGTAACACCCATGATATGGTCGCAGATGCGTTAACTATGCCACTAAGGCAAAGTCAGTTAGAAAACCTACGCTTAATGATGGGCGTCAAAGAACTCTAAATAGGAGCGCCTCAAATTAAAAGCAAAACAACTCAAATAAAGTTTCAAGCCTTAAATAAACAAAGCTTGAGTGAAATGACAAATATACAATAAAAGTGGAAGTTCCAGAAAAGTCAAGCAAATTTAAGATAAAAGTTAACAGAAAAAGAGAGCTTTTTCACGTGAAGATATGGTTTTAGGATGCTTTAAGGGTAAACTCTCGGCTCTATGATTCACCTATACCTACCGTAAAGTTCGAATTCAATGAGACAGTGGTAAAGGTATTTAATTTTTTTCTAAAATCAAGGACAATTTTAGGTTTGTAATGATGGTAAAAAGATAATACATACAGTTTCGAAGTCAAAATATTTGAGTTTAGTTTTTACCACTGTCGCATTGAATCGGTTTGCCTTACTGAATCCGAACTTTACGGTAAGTTTGGAAATTAAACATGTCCGGGTTGTTCGCCTCTTGCTTCAGAGTCATTTTACTAAAATTAAAGTTTACTTTGCGACTCGCTAAATTTTTACCGCTGAAAAGTACAAAGATCAAAGACTAGATGGTCACGAGTAGCCGGATAACCGGACTTTCTGTTTACAGTGTCCCCAATGAGCGGTTAGCGGACTGTAGGTACCAAAATGCCGGGACCCGAAGGCCTCTGAGGCTTAGGCCAATCCACCGTCGCCTGAAGAATGCAAACAAGCCTGCAACCCCCCGAAGGGCTTTCGCCGGATCAGCACTTGTGCAGCTCGGGTGCAAAATAGCGAGTGAGCGGCTTGAGGAATTGTCGGAAGCATGCATATATGGGAAAGGTGTTTTGGTTTATATGGAGTTTAAGTATGGACTTTAATTTGGGCATTCTGAGACTAGATTGGGTAGTCGGCCAATGGTAAGATTGATACGGGCCTCCGTTTCATTCTGTCATTTCTACATTTAGAGGTTCTGTATACCATTGGTCAAAAGGGGGACAGTGACCTGGCACTATCTGATTGGTCAGAAGTGCAATTACATATCTTAGTTTTAGCTTATTAGAGTGGGACTCCCAGTTGGGTGGCCCACAATGGCCCCGGTCTTCCGCCAGAGTCTAGTCCTAATAAGAGAGTCGTTTTAACCTTAAATCCCGCGCGTCATTCTCGGATGTTCGTCTTAACCAAGCTTCCTCAAAGCACTCTACAGTGCAAACTATATTGCGGCTCTAGCCCGTTACAACGATCCACAGAAAGTTAAGTTAGCATACATAAATTTTATGTTTGGGTTTCAAAGATGCACACACTGATAATAAGGTTGAAGTCGTACTTCAGGACGGCTCTTGATGGGCAAGGCTGGCACCTTTAGTAGGCGTGTTGAGCCACAGTATTTACAGGTTTGTATGCTGTGGATTTGAGTAGTCTGATAGGCGGTCAGTAAGGCACGCTACTGTTAATTGGTCGATAAGGCAACTTGCCGAGGGCCAACCAAGGTGAAAACTATCAGCTTCCCCATCACTAGGATATGTCGAAGGATGCAACGGAGAGATGACAATGGCCACCTCACTTCCGGAACTGACCGCAAACAACAACAACTAAACTACAACACGAACAACTTTGCCATCAACAGTGTAGATGATCATCTAAGTCGTAGTTGCTTTTAAGTGCTGTGTCACCTTTCATGTAGTCTCCCGACGCGTTCCGGGTAGCAGAGGGTAAGCTAAAAGCGACCTGCACCCAATGCATTTTACCACTACCACCGAGCGAGCTACGACTTGGTCGATGCCCCTCGACTGGATCCATACTTCATAGCTGTGAATTCAGCAGTACATATCGCACACAATCACTCGCCATGGAACTCGTCGATTTTTTAAAGTCGCGTTTTGGTATGCTGTCCAACGGGATGCGCCGCTCGAGTAGCTACCGCAACTGAACACTATAGTATATACCAACAAGGTGGTGTTCTCTATTGTAGACGCGCGGATAGTCCTCTCTAATCCAGTTGTATGGTCGTGTGTCATATGGCTCCCCGTATACAGAAATGACATCTTATTGTTCGGGATGCAACATCCGTTGAAGTTCATATCTTTTAGTACGTCCGGGTGAAGACTACTACACGCGATCTCACTAATCCCTCCAACCGTCTCGAAAATGATGGCTCAAACGGCAAGTCTGGTGAAGTAATAGTACACTCCACGACGGGATCGGGTTCGCCAACCCCAAGATTATCGTCAAACACAGATTGAGTTGTCAAGGCAACTACTCGCGATATAAGGTTCTATCCCACTGAGTTTTGTATTGCTCATATCGCTGCTCATGTGCAGCAGGTGTCAGGATTTGTGAACTATGTCGGATTTGTTGACGGCATAATATTTTAACAGAAATATACTTACAACGTCGGTGCCCAGTGCTATTTGATCGCAAAATCCGACTATTGTTTAAATGGACATATAGTATGCGACCACCGCTTAAATGGACATATCGTATGCTACCACCGTCGTCGAGTTACCTACAACCAGGATCGTTTCTTTATTATTTATTTTATTTTATTATATTATAATCGTAATTATTTTGCTGCGTGCTTTGCATACTGGACTCCGTTCGTGACAAGCGGGCCGTTTCATTGATCGGTATGGCGTCCGATCCCCGCGTGTACTTCAATACCAACGCGTAGCTATTTGGGTACAGTGCTTACGGAGTCCATCCCGTTCGCTGTCATCCTGTAAGCTCTGCCGCTTTATTTCCTGATAATTCTGAGTTCTACTTCCTCTTACCGCATTGCGATCGAGCATTGTATTGGGACCTCAAAGGGAATAATACCCTTTAATTGAGTGTACAGCCTATTTATCGACGACGACGATATTAATAAGGTATTCAAACATCAGCGTACCTCCTTTGTGGCATACTCTCTGCATCGAGCTTCGACAGAAGCAGTTTGATTCGGTTCCTGAACCGTGTGAAGATTGGGTGCGATATTGACAGTGCATATGATGCTGACCGCTATCTATCATCCGATGGTCTGTAAATCCTAGTTCAAGACAAAGCTCGTCAATTTGGATTACCAACGGTAACTAAAGGAAAATTGTTTTGTTCGACTTCGACTAAAATTTTCTCAAAGACGTTAAACTTGAAGACGTAAATCCATCGTGTTATTAATCTCTTAACTTCCAGGTGCACCATCCTCCATAAGTAATTATAACTGCCTCGTGCAATGCGAGTCGGTTCCAACTCAAGCTGTTTAGGCAGGAAAGCAAACGGTTAGTTTATTGTTTTTCGAAGCCGTATTTCTTCACGATGCAGCTTCAACTAATTGTGCTGCAACTGAAGGTGTCATCCTTAAGGCTCTGCGTCTCATTTGTGCATCTACAAACGGCACCCCAATTTCTCTTCGTGGATGCGCAAAAATGGATCGTGTAACTTTCTAGTACTAGCAGCCGTCGTTGCACATGCAGGCGTCAGGTTAAGTGGGATGAGTCGTCCCTTTCCGCACTCAGCACCCCGCTACTACCATCTGGACCCCATGCACTCTCCAGGACATATATACCTCACCAAGAGCAGCCAGATAAGATCAATCAAAACGGGCGGATTGACATTGTGCCGCCGAAGCCAGACTGAGCCAGCTTCAGTCTGTACTGCTTGTAGCTTGACTCGAGCTCGCTTCATTTAGTTTTGATCAGATATTTTATCTAGTCGTGTGCTCATGCATTGCCAAAAATCCCGAGTTCTTTCATTGAAACGCTCACTCACGCCGGTAGCGTTGCCTTTGACGGACTGCTGAGGAAGTCGATCAGAAGATGTATCTAGCCCGGGTCCATCGCTTGTTCGCCATTGTTGTGTCTCGTCTGGTTGAAGCAGTCGATAGGCAGAGGCCGAACGGAGCTTTGGTGAATGACAGTCGAGACGAGAAGTGCACATATACCGGTCAGCTCTCGTGAAACGAGGATCAATTTCAACCAATGGCGGCGACGTAGAACCTGCAGAGCAACCTGTACCCGCCGCTGGAGTTGAAAAAGCCGCGGGCATGCATGATCTTTTGATTGGCGGTTTTTCCTGCAAAACACAAAACTGTCAACGGTGAGAACAGCGAAAAGGCTAAGCTAAGTGCTCTTTCTTTTTAAATCTTTTGCCCCCAGGCCGAAAGCGTACGGGTATCATGGGCTCAAGCCAACCCGTACGAGTGCAGAAATGAGAATTTCTATGAGCGTTTGTATTGAATGTCATACAGAGATCAAAGAATGTTTAAATTGAAGGCGAAGACAAGTGGGTGCAAAAGCACATGCGTCGTGATCTTGGGCCGAAATATGCGTTTAGTTGCGGATCAGAGCATGCTACACAGAGATAAGAACACTTGATTTCGCAGTTAATATCTACAAAATCGTATCTGCAAAATCATATCTGCAAAATCGACCAGAGAATGTTGCTGGTTCATGTACACCCAGTACATCTCGTGACTCTCGATCAGATAGGGTTGCTGGTACATCTACACTACGTAAGCTACCGAATTTCGTCCACGACATCATATGCGATGTGGTCTGAGCACCATCGACAGCCTCCGATGGGTTGCTTATTGCCAGAGGTGGAAAGTTCGGACTCGTCCCAATGGTCCACCCTCAGCCTATTCAAAGGCGGACGCAATAATCATTTGCCACACCAAAACGGAACGAAGAATATGAAGCAAACTCGACTTCCAGTGAGCGAATAACATCAAGCTGGACATGCGCCCCAGCAGTAACTGAAGTGGCACAGTGGCTGTCTACGTCAACCCATCAACGCAAAACTACTTCAGTACTGAAAGCATATTCGCGTATTCAAAGAAGAGGAATTCTCCTGATTTTGACTGAAAGTGTCTAAACCCTTGCTTTGTTAAATAGTATGCGCTCAGCAAATTACTATCAGGTGGTCAAAGGATACATCCGTTAACGTTAATGCACTCAAGCCACAATTATAAAAACATCGAGCCTGATCAAGCGAACGGTAGACGGCTACGAAATGAAAATCACTGGCAAGGTGCTATAGCACAACCGTCAGCCAAACCTGCTACTTCAGCAGCAGACCCGCCACCCAAACCTTCGTACCCAGCACCAGACGAGTCAGCCAGAGAACACAGTCACGCTGCACCAAAACTAGCAGCAAAGCCTTCAACATCAGCACCAGGAGTTTACCGCGTTGAGGCTTCACGTAGACGTTCGTTTCGACGCTATCGATGAGATGTTAGCAGAAATAGTCCAGAAGACAGCGAATCGTGGGAAATGTCGCCAAGCCAAGCAGCTTTGCATCGGACAGCATCACTGACCAACGAAGGAGCTGATCGCAGCTTTCCAGATGATTATTCACAATTTTATCTGGCATACGAGGTTTGCGGAGGATGGGGTGTAAGGTCGAGCGTGGCTGGTAGAAGCACTGCCAAGGAAGGACGGAGAACTTGCTACCTCAAGCTTGAAGATTGAAATGCTCGCCCACGCCGTGGTGACGGTGAATATATGGGCGCTGGAAGCCCACGCAAACGCACAAGTCGTGGGGTATGTGGTGGCCGGTGCGGCAGCTCCAGGGCCGACTCGCCAAATATTTTGTGTCCCCGAGACACACGGTGCCGCCTGCACAGGGGTCACGCGTCAAAGACACGTTATGGGAAACTGGGGTAGCCATCTCTAACACATATGGTGGAGTGGAGCCAACACCTACTAAAACGGTAATAGGGAAAGCTCTTGCTTGCACCATGTATTTTCGCGGTCCACTGTCGCTTACCTGGAGGGGCGGCGGCTTCACAGCAATGCTATCACAATGGTCGGCACGTTTTGTGACATATACATTGAAACATAAGCTGCTAAATATGGAGACTTCTGCACGAAGTGGCTCCCATTTCCGGTGCTCTCTGAGCTGCGCTTGTACTCGGAAGCCGGACGGATAGTTAATCCCTATGTGAGGCTCTGGAGCATATGCCAACCGGGCGTTCAGCGGAAGGATGTAGTGCACTGGGCATGGACGGCAACACACCGAATATTAGTTACAGCGCTCTGCAAGAAGGTTACCTCCACCGTACAACGGCATATTGAACGACTCATGCAGTTACTGCTTCTCAACTTCCCCAGCTACTCCGACCAGGAGACGACGTCGGCAACGTATGCTACTTCATCAAGGACGCGGGGAGGCGAATGATATGTCGACGGGTCAACCAGAATCGACACTTCATCGACCCGGCATCAGAGTATCAGTCAGCACAGGCTCCAAGGGTAGTCACGAGATCTCATCATCCTCATGCAACGCGATGTCGGCATGATGGCACGGATAATTAACGTCCACCCGCACCCCCGACTAGCACAGATGATGTCAACGGATTGGAGGCAACGGAGGCGGCCTGCGCGCATTGGTACTAGGCATTCGGGGAACAAGATGAACTCGGTCGTCCGGACGTAACAGTCATCCAAGAAACCCATGTTGAACTGCACGAGATAGAGCATCACAAGTCATTGTTTGCCGGCAGACGGGGTTTCAAGACAGGACGGGTGTGCTTGTGGGCGGGGGCCCGAAGGTGGAAAACCACGAGGAGAACGTTCAAGAAAGCACTTGTCCAAAGGAACGCAGACCAAGCTCACCATGTCAGTATCGAGCGCCAGGAACGACGGAAGGGTCTGAACCCACGTGCACGCTGAGGGTCTGCAGGCTCTATCCTGGCAGCGCATCCAGTGGGTGGTCGGTCTGAATCCGTGGGGTGAACAGTTGCTGCTGCGGATCAAGCTGTATGCCGATTCGGTGTACAACCCAATGACGACGGGATTCGATTGTTCTCAGCTGGGTGTGAACTCGTGGGGCGGGTAGACTTGTACCACGTATTCTGGGCATGTCCAGCGGCCAAGAAGCTACGTGGTATCTTAACCACGAGGTGGAAGGTGGGAGGACGTCGGCTTGCCAACTATGAAGCGGCTGTATTCGGGCTAACACTGCCTGTAATCCCACGCGGTATAGCGCATGTCAAGGGTACCATTGTTGTAGTAATCCCAGACGACGAGGTGGCAGAGCTAGGGGAGGCGGTTGAGCGCATGATTCACGATTGCTAGAGCCTGGACGCGGCTCTCTATCTCCACGTGGTATGGAGATGAAGAGTTGCTCAGTTTGATGTACACAACGACTTCTCTTCATTCATACCACGAAGCCGGACTCCGGAACCGACTACGCCACGGCCACATATATGTGACGAGAGAGTATGCGGACAGAATGCGCACGACGTGGACTCTACCTCAGAAACTCAATTTGTTGTGTGCTGGGGGCGGACTGGGCGGGGCCGGAGGATCGCCCACCGACTTCCAGACACTGGTACCTGGTAGCGGGGCAGCACATCGCGACGGAACCATGCACCGATACAGCAGCGGCATATGGTGGTTAAGGTACACCACATCACTGGCATGTACACGGTGCAATACGCCAGCAATATGATGTACGCTGGGATGTCAATGGCGCCATTGAGGGCGACAAATTTGGGGCTGCTATGGAGCCTTCGGATGTGAATGAATCATCACTGCGGCCCGGTGCATGTCGTGGTGGATAGTGCTGACGCTGTACGTCAACATACATCGAGGAAAACCGCCCCGGGCCAAGCATCTCAAAGATGAGTACTGGAAAACAAGAAGGGTGGTCGATGCGGTCGCGGTAGCAAGTTGGACGTCACCAATACGAGAACACAACAGAACAGCACAGGAACTGGAGAGAATGGATCACACAACATGGCAGCATATGGCCTGGTACGCCAGTCAAATATAGGCGGCTGGTAGGCGCTGGGGAGCCACCACCGAGTTCATCCATGAGGATGTCAAGCGATGGCTGTCGGAACATAAAAATCGGAGCCTCCGGGGCCGTGGAGGGTGAGGTGTAACTTTGTCAGACGCAATCACTGCATAAATAGCCGAGGACGGCGGGGCACTCGTTGTTGCACTCTTGGCTTAACTGAGAATTGGCATTAGGTCGCGTTAGCAATAGTTTATTGACATTAATGTACCTCACTTCAAATTCAAATTCGAAATGTCGCCAAGAACACCAGAAAAGTTGAACGGGGCAAGATACCGATCGTTTGGGGTGTCCAAGGAGAGGCGCCGCAACGTTAATCGATCGGCTGCGACAAAGAATCAAAAGAGGACTTGACGATAATGAAAACGCACGAAGGGATGTATGTTTCACCTACTGAATGTGCTGTTCTCTATTGGCATTTTCGATTCGTTCCTCTCGACTAGAAATCAGCTTCTCCGTAGGGTATCGATCTAGATGGATCCAGGTTCTGGATGAATGTTTCAGCTCCGACACATGTCAATTCGACAGGATTATTTCGGACGAAGCCGCTTTCGAAGATATCGACGCTTCCTTCAAGGTGGTGGGAATGTGAAAGAAAGTCAGCAGTAGTTTTGCCCGTGTCGAGGCAGGATCCAGTGTTTCTTTGGTCAGGGCAGCAATGGTTTTTGGGTTTTCTGCGACGGCCATGCTGATGTGTTTTATTTAGATCCGTAGTGTGGGATCGATACGCAACATGGGCTGGCCGTCAGAAGTGTCGGTAGACTGATACCAGCTTTATGACGCGTTTTGGCATTCAGTGGTGACTGCACGAATGCTCGTACTTGCTTCTTGGGTTTTAGTTCGCTCATCAATACAGAAGTTGTGAAGCTTTATGCATGTCTTGATCACATTTTTCATGTTCACTAAAGCAACGACGCCAGGGCATTTAAAGATCTGTCACTTTTTCATTAACAACTCGAATACGATTTCAATCCAGATTCGCAACTGACGCAGATAAAAGTTGTAGTCGGAGTAGTCATTTCCCTGGCATATAGTTTTTTGAAAGGTACCAACAAGACGTTTGAGGGGAGATAAGCGTTGTCCCCTATGCTGTAAAAGCCGGCTGTTAACTGTATAATTTCCTCACAGCCTCCAATTCTTGCAATAAATCGAATCCCCACCCTACAGGGCGAATTAAAACACTATCCGGTAAAGCGACTCAGCAAGTCATAGATCGCTTGGACATTCAACCGTACTTCTGGTAATGGCCGGAAAAGAACGCACTAACACCGGGCGCATCCTCTCTCTAGACGGGCGGATTTCACACAGCTACCCATCAATTCAACCAACTCAACTAGCCAAAATTTTGTGCTTGTAAATTTCAGCAAACCCGTCTGCCAACTTGAGCCTGTGCTGCGGGGACTCTGTCGGGGGATCGCATTAGACGTGGGATTGGAGTGGATCAAATCATGCAGAACATTTCTTAGGTTTTGGAGACCCTGATGGTTTCATGACACCCACATGCAGAACCAGAATATCACTTTCTTTGAGCTCGATGCACATGTTTCTGCATGGGGCGTCCTTCATTCGACGGTGTGGGGTGGGGTGTTTCTTCTTCTTCTTTAGCGGTTGTATGGGGAGGGTTGGTGGGAAGCCGCCCTCTGCTCGCTCTTTTGTTGGATGGGACTCGTTATAAGTACCCTCCGCGGCGAATCATAACTGCATTTTAATCGGTTTGGACTGATTATGACGCTTTGTTGGGCATTTGTTATGTATCCTGTTGGTTGTATTGTGCTGTTACAGTGGGTGTACAAAAGGGTTGATGTGCAAATCCAACATTCCTTGTGACGTTCACCTGTCCTTGTGCAATTCACAGATCTGTGGTGTTTTCACTGTGCTATCCCGTCTAAGGGTCGTTTCACATCTACGTTATGAAAAAGTTGAAGGACGCATAATGCATCATTGAAAGCCTAAAGAGAGGCTCAAAGAAAATTCGATGTGTACTTGCAATTAGAGCTGGCTATTTTGCTGTATATGGTCATCACTAAACACTAACATGAAATTAACAGTAAGTTTCATGTAATAGTGTATATAAGGTATGTGATAGTTAATGATTACCCTTGTATCCATTGCACAAAGCGGTAAACAGTTCCAGGCCGTCTAATACTGTAAGGAAGTCGAATGTATGACGGCCAAGCTGATCGTTGCTCTGCACGATCGAACGCCCTCGTGGTCTCGATTGGAATGTTGCCAGTAATCTTCTAAGTTGGCTCGGGCCAGCCAACCCATAATAAATATATAAAATGTTATCTACTAGCTTCTATGCATACAATACCTCGACTGCATAGATGTCGGGGCTTCTGCCTGGTATCGGCGAAGTGGCTTCGTTGATCGTGTTATCTGATGGAAAGTATGGAAGAATGATTACGTAGGGTGGAATCTCGTCGGCTTCTTCCGGCTCGGCGTCCTCTTGTACATATACGGTGGGTACTTCCGGGAAGACATCGAGTGAGCTCTTTAGAGTGGGGAGATTGAGTTGTCGAAGGGTCTATTGGCTTGGTCTTGGATCTGATCAGGTCTTCGAATCGTCGTCGGGCGGGATGATACCAACACACCATTTAACCGCCTCCCTCAAGCTCGTATAGCGCTTTGAAGGAGGCTAAGTGGTGACATGAGCTTGTTGCAATGTTGAACCTGAAATGAACTCTTTCCCGGGTTTGGCGCCTTTAAAATATCTATTAAAAATATATCGAGAAAAAGATTATCTCGGTACAACTCAAATAGATTTTCAAATGTGAAACAGCTGTTGTGATTACAGACAACGACTACTAAAGCCGGCAATGCAAAACTCGGCAGCGAACAGTGCACCTCTTCACTTACGATTTTTTAGTCAAAAACGATTTTATCCAGTAGATTCACGGTATTCATTTATTTTCATACCAATCACCCTTCTTGAATTATTGGGATAGGCAATTCCTGTTCTTGTTCTGCACACTTGGACTTTTTATTGTATTTTCTATGAAAAATAGGAACACTTCATCCAATCACAAGACGGCCGAGTTTTTCAGTTGGGTGCAGTAAAGGATCAATAGTATGACGGATGGCGTTCAGCACTGCCGGCTTTTTAGTCATTGTCCGTATTATTGTAAAGGTATTTTTATTATAATGTCGTTTGAGATCATCGCCAACTCCAACAGAAAACTGTCCCTACCTTTTCTACCACTCAACGAAAACAAAATCTAATGCAGGCACAATATTTACCAAAACGATGTCTAGCTTTATTGTGGAGTGAGTTTTACAACTTTGATGATTTACTTCTGTTTTTGACATAATTACATCACTACATCGGTTGCTTCATCATCTTTTTCTTTTTCTTCTTCGTTGTCTTCTGCGAATTCATCTTTAAAATATTCACTGATGTAGTCGGCTTTGTCTTGTTCATCAATAAGGCAGTGATTGATGCAGATGAAGACCAGTATCTCCAACATGTCCATGCGAAGTCGCCATCGCCGCTTGGTCATACTGAAACTGTACATACCCCACACACGTTCAGATGCAGCCGACAATGTTGGGACCGAAAATATCCGCAACGCAGTCACCGCCAGTAGTGGAAACTGTGCTGTCCCATATTGGGCCAGTATTGCAGCCCTGAAAGACTCCAGTACTCCTTTCGGAGAGAAAGCGAAATCGTAGCTCCCATCGTCATGAAGGTAGCCAGCCCTGCCTTGGACTTCTCAGCCGTTTCTTCGCTGAACCCCCCACGTACTCGACAAATTGATTTTCAGCATTATCCTTTAGCTCTGGAAGTCAATCTAGACCAGCTGACTTCGGAGTCAGAAGATAAGCAAATCCCAATGACTCCGTGTGTAGAAAATCCCATCACGCTTTGACTGCCGCTTTTAACTTGTTGATAACGGCGGTTCGAAGCGTTAACGCATTAGTCCAGGATGTGTCGAGGCGCCGAAAGTAGTCGTAGACCATAAACAAGTCTCCCTGGTCGCTCTTAAGCTTGCCCAATGGTGTTACTAGGAAATGCCAGTACATTTGTCAGCTTCCGCAACCTGTTCCAAAACCCAGGGCCGGTCACGATCTTCTTGAACTCCCTGACAGCTTTCTAGTTCTGGATGTCGTCGAGGATCGCCGATTCATCATTTTCTAGCAGCGATTGAACGGCAAACTTTGCTGCGAGCAGATATCGACACTCATTGTAGTGTGTATACCACCTAGTCGGAACTGTCGTAATCAAACTGTGAGAGATATCGAAGCGATCGCGAATTGGGTTGAATGCCGCTCGAACGTGCTGATGGTCGTTTATAAAGCGCACAACGGTTGACGTGTGTTTGATATTCGGGCTGAATTATTTGAGCTCGCAAACGTCCTTGATGAGAAGGTTCATGATGTGGGCCCACACCTGTTCGCGTAAACGAGTGGATCGATAATTTTCCATGCCCCACGCATATATTTCGTGTTTTTGGTCACCACTACAACACACTTCAACACACTTCAACACACCCAACTCCTCTATCACTTCTAGGATGTGAGTGGCAATAGCATCAGATGTTTGGCAATGCCTACCGTAGATAAAATCTACAAGAAGAATGGCTTTGACCGCGGAATACTCACCACAAAGTTGACTACGTGTTCGTTTCGTGAGTTGAACCACCCGTCACTAACGAGTGCGAATGATCGAGCACCGTCCAGAAACTTTCGACAGCGCACGTACAAGTCGTGGTATTGCTTTTTGAGTTGCGAACCAGTCAACACCTTACGCGATGAGATATGCCCACCATACGCAGGGCGCAAGCTCATAATCAACGCAACAAAGACAGCAGTCTCAACCACGCGGAATGGTATACCAATTGCATGAATTCAATGAGGGCAGCAAGTTCAGCAACTTGGCGTTTGCTCTATTATCATATTAAACGATGTCTCGACGAGGACGCCAAAGAACAAAATAAAGATGTGATTCTAGTGTTGTCTACTATACATAAGGTCGAACTTCGACTTGTTGACTGGGGTCTCTTCAACCAACTTTAACATATGTTTGCTGAATATAGCACGCTGCGAACATCAAGCAAGCAAGACACGCCGTGCAATTTGCAGTCGACATCCTTCCACCAAGCATCTTCAGCATGGCGCGAGGTCGAAAGCGAGCACCAGGCGGTGCGGGCCGGAAAGCTAACACCTACAAACGCTAGAGCGAGTGCTATTCAAGGAAGTTTGATATAATAAGCTATATTCAGGACAAGAACATGTCATCTGCATTCGATAAGTTTTACAGCCATGTGACCTACAAAAAAAACGTAAACCAAACGCAAAAGCTTTTACGAGTGGGTACGAGACAGGGTACACATCACGGAAATGTCAGCATCTGCTTCAACCGCGAGCCTGAAATCAGAGCGTAAGCGAAGCACAGGCGCCTCCATATCTTTCACCGAGGAAGAGGGCTATTAGAATGGGTCAATTCCTTACGCGGAGAAGGTGTCCCGGTGTCAAGACTGATGCTGCAGTTGCAAGCCCATGAAGTTGCTAGCGAGGAAGGCGTACCTGATGGAATTTTTATGGAAGCTGGAGCTAACGACAGGGATTTCTTTCACGCCATCGTCTTTCTTTTCGCGCAAAGACACGCCAAGGGCAGAAACCTTCTGTGGTAGTGGAACAAGAAGCCCAAGATTTTGGGCGCAAAGTTGAACAGACCAAGCTGGTGCATGGCGTTGATAAAGTTTACAACGCGGATCAAAGTCGGATTTTCTTTGAATACTTGCCCAAGCAAACAGTCACAAAAAGGCAGAAATCCATCTGGGTTCGTTGCGACGGAAAAGACAAAGAGCGCTTTACAGCCATGTTTCTTGGGGCTCAACCGGCACGCAGTACGATCCGTTTTACGTTATGAAAACGGATCCCTCCAACATCGCTGAGAAGGCTGCGTACAATTATATAGATCAGCATGGATTTGGAGACACCCTTTGGTCTACCAGTAAAAAATCAAATTGCAAAACGGTTCGCAAATCTATGGCAACAGCTCTGCATGATGGAATACAGATCTGGCTGTCATTTTCCTGGACTATCACTTCGCGAGCAGAGACGAAGAATCACCTGTTCTGTTACTCTGGGGTGATTTTTCAGCCCACTGGACTACAGAAGTTCAATAGCACGCCGAGCTACTCAATGTGCCCTTTGTGAAAGTTCCACCAGGCTTGACGTCTGTGTGCCAGCCTGCGGACATTTCATGGTTTCGCCCGCTCAAGTACCGGCTAAGAAAGTGCTGGGTGCAACATCTATTCGGGCAACTGCGTGTTTATAGCGCGAGTGACAAGCGCTCAAAGTTCCAGCTATATCCGCTTACGTGGTCAGACGCTATAAGTTGACCCACTACTGCTTTGAAGGAGCTTGGCAAACAGGTCATTGTTAGTGGGTTTACCCACTCAAACAAGACGCATTGCGCTGATGACCCTGAGAACGATATTGTAGAGCGATTAGAGGAGCTCCAAGTGATTGACGAGACCGTTCAAGACTCCGACGACATTGTGGAGAACTTCATCGAGGGAGCAGTAATGCACCAGAATAAAGCTTTGCATTTTGTAAACATGCAAAAAGGATCGTGAGTTCACTCGAGTCTTTTATGTTTCTATGCAATTAGGGGGTGTCCTTAGGGGCTGGTCGCGCTGGCTGGTTCTGGGTCTGGTGACCCAGGGTTAGGGAAATCGATAAGTATGAAACCAGAGTCTGTCCGGTTCTCGTGGTGGGTATCACACGACAAGTGGCAGCCTCTCAACGCCATCATCTCTTCGGCAGCAGCGCACTCTCCTCCACGCCAATTACGTCCAGCGCCAGCAACTCCAGCCCCGGAAGCGCGGGATGCGAACCCTCGACGCTCCTGTCTGTGCCCAGTGCTGCATCGTTAGCTAATGCACTCGGCTACAACGACATTTGGGCGATTCCACGGGTGCTGAAGGCGCAGCTTGTACACCGTTGGAAAGCAGCACGACGACCGTCCCTGCGCCAAGATTGGCAGCGCTGGCAAGCCCAAATATCAGCGCGTCAGCCCACAGAGCTGATGGGGTTGGTGGGGGGGACAACAGAAGCGGCTCGATCGGAACAGGTACAGTCAACGACTGAGAAATCCCCGTAACAGAAAAATCCGCCAATCATCACCATCACGAAGATTTATTAAGATTATCTATCTAAAAGCTGTACTGTATTAGTACTTTGAAAATTTATTGTAGCCAATCATGTAAGACTTTATAGCAATATTGCCCAATCCTATTGCAAAAAAACTGAGTGGCTTGCATTGGCGTCAACTTGAAGGACGCAGCGCGCGCTCACTTACGATTCGCGTCTGGGGCCTAACGCCCACCAAGCAGAGCACCTACACTATCGAACAAAAGCGCCAAACTCTCCGACTGGTTTCGAAAATCGGCGCGCAGGCAGCTGCTGACTCTCTAGGCTACCCCCGACGCACGGTGCACGACTGGGTGGCTCAAGCGAACGCAATCTTCAGCTTCCAGGGAGCACAAACGGCAAGACGCTAAAGGGCCAGGGTCGAAAAGAGACAATTCCGTTTTCGCATGGGCTGCTAACGTTCAGGAAGGACATGCGACGAGATGAAGAGGTAAGCGATTGCTTTATTTTTAATACTGTTGAAATTAACTAACACGTCTGCTAGCCGTTCTGTACTACCATGATGTTAGAGTATATCAAGCTCAATCACAGGCGTTGGTTTAAAACTACGTGAATGGCAAAAAGAGCTTAGTATCCGCTGACAATGCAATCATGCGCTTGCTTCAGCGCTTCTCCAAATGGTACCTATATTGTTGTATGTGTGTTTTTATTTAGTTTATTCGTTTTATGATAATATATTGTTTGATTCGATGTTAGTCATGGTTTTACAGTACAAGTCGCTCAACATACCAAGAAGCCGTCTGCGGACATGGAAGAAACACGCGTAAAGTTTGCAATTGAGTTTTGGGACAAGCACGCATCCAGCTACGATACATCTATGATATACAATGTCGACGAAACTGCAATCTACTTCGACACCCCGCCTAAGCACGTTTGGCGGAGCGTGGTCGCAAGGGCTCTGTTAAAGTGAAGTATACCGAGAAGCATTCGGTAAGACTGACGGCGTGCCTTACGATCCGAGCCGATGGTACGTGAATGTGTTTAACTGTTTCTACTGACAAAGTTTGCTAATATTTTGTTTTTGTTTTTAATAATAATTTTTATAGGCAAGAAGTCGCCGATCCTTTTCATCGTGAAAGGCAAGCCCAGCGGTACTATTGAGAAAGAAGAGCTCCCAACTTATCCACAAGGGCAAGGGTATGTGTAGTGCGTCCAAGAAAACGGCTGGATGGACAGCAGAGTATGGAAAATCTATGCAAAGGAACTGTAAAGTTCGAAATAGAGACTCCTTCTGTCCTTCTTGCCGACAACTTTGATTGTCGTGTGTCGAAGGAGGGATATGATGTCATTGCGAGGTAGGCTAGCGCAACCTTGGTCCCGCTTCAAGCCAACAGCACCGCTGCTTGCCAGCCTCTTGACGTTGGCGTCGTGGAGCCGGCTAAAAAATTCTGCGGGCCCTGTGGCTGACTGATTATCGTAAAGGTTCGATTACATAAAAGAGTCTCATTTCGATTAAACGAACAACTAGATCGTGGGAATTGATTGGCCCCGAGTAAGTTGCTAGTAGCTTTGATAAAAAAATTCCAAGATACCCAGAAGTTGAAGTTTAACAGCATAAAAACCATTTTCCTTGTGCGGTTTCTGTCCAAAGTTAACTAAGTCATTAAGCTTGATTTTATTTTAGCCAATCTAAACAGCGCATTTTGATAGACGTACCCGTTTTTACGCTTGTACGACTGGTCGAATGCAAGCAAGTGACGCGGCTTTTATTGTCGTTGTATGTACAAGGGTAGCGACCAAAACAAAGGGAGCGTCAAGTACGCCATCTAAGAAAGGCAATGCTGTGCTGGAATGGAGCGATGTTATGGTTCGTGACTTGATGACTCTTCGCTATGAGACCTACACGGAGCGCTTCATGAAGGCAATGAACAACGCAGCGCTCAAGGCTGCGTGGCTGCTACTGGCGACGGAGATTAGCGGACGCCTCTTTCGTCTGAGCAGTGCAAGAACAAGGTACAAAATTCAATAATGCCTTGTTTAATGACTTCTACTACTAACATAATGTGTTGTTGACTGAAATGTGGTGAAGCTGAAGTGGCTGAAGCGAAAGTGGGCGGAGTACAACGCCAGATCCCGAGCTACGGGAAACTCTGAGGTCGAAGTGCTTGAGCCACCAGGTCTAGCTCTAATGCAGGCGTTTTGGTCGGGTAAGTCAACATGCCTGTGAAACAATTTAAAGCGTGCCCATTGCTAACAAGGAACATTCTTATGCATTTAATTGGATAGACTTTCTGGCATGAACGCGCAGACGCTGGTAGATAGCTAGATGGACGGTGCTGCTTTACTATCGGATGGGGAAACCTGTAGCGACGCTGATACCAGCAAACAATCGCACGTAAAACAAGGCGGAAATGGCAAAACGCGTAAGACCATGGATGACAGCTTTGACATCGGCATGCAGTCGATTGTTGAAGGCTTCTAGGCTATGGCTGCTGCACTGGTGCCATCTCCGGCAGAAACGAATGTCTCAAGCGACCGCGGCCTTGCAGATATGATTGACGCTCGGTTCAAAGCGATGATGCAGCGTCAAGACGCTCAACTTGCACATATGCAGTTACAAAACCAGCGGCTAATTGCGCTGGTGACAGCAGCAGCAACTAGGAGTAAGAACAGTATGGTAGCGAGGGACTGTGTTATGATAGTGTTATTCTCAAGTAGCAAATAACTTTGCAATATCATTTCGCTTTTGCATGCCTAGTTTGGTTCGAAGTTTTCTGTCACGAGCACTAATAGTATGTACCTTGTGGCCTCCTCCTCGACTTCACTCGTAATATCTGCCAGCGTTGAAGAAATTGTTGCCGAATCTTTAAAGTCTATCATGAAGTTGTGCAGAACCAAGCAAGCAACAATTATTCGCACCGATGCGTTTGTCGAGTGCTCTTCAAGTGGCTTTTTCAAAATTCATAAGCCTTTCTTTCAGTAGACAGAGTGGCGGGCCACGGCCCATTCAAAAGTGAAATGGGAAGCCCAAGCGAAGAAGCCTCGCGCTCCGCTGCGCTCTCAGCGTCACCAATTACACTGGTGTAAGTGTCGATTTGACAATCATTCCAGTTATCTTGATGTTTGTTTGTATGTGAGCTAGGTGTGACAGTACATGTACAATACGATTTTTTGTATGTGAGCCTCCCTTCACACTGCACTTTCGCAAACATTACATATCTAAACACCACCGACTAATTCGCAGTGGTACAAAAGTTATTATCAAATTTGTGAAGCAACATAAGATCGCGCGTCTTAACTGGACGAAGTTCATGGTGATACAACCGGAACTGTGGCAGCGTATCATTTTCTCGGACGAGAAAAAGTTCATCTCGATGGACCAGATGATCTCCGCTACTACTGGCGTGACGTACGCCGTCCAGCAAGGCAAACCGTGCGACGCCAAAACGGGGGTGGCTCCGTCATGGTGTGGGATAGCTTGAGCGTGGAAGGGAAGTCGAAACTGGCAGTGCTCATAGGTAGGCAGGCCTTTGAGCACTACATCTACACTATATCGAAGTTTATGCTTCCGTTCGCGCACCTTCACTACGGAGTTGACTTCATTTACCAACAGGACAACGCTTCGATCCACCGCTCGCGGTTGACAACTGAATTCTTCGAAGAGATGGAGGTCCGCGTCCTTGACTGGTTAGCGCCCTCGCCGGACCTGAACCCGATTGAGAACGTCTGGGCAAAGATGGCTCAGTATATCTACGCGAACGGAAGGCCGTATGACAACGTTGTGGAGCTGAAAGCTGCAACCTTGGTAGCTTGGGAGCTCTTAGCATGGAGTGCCTAAAGAAGCTGGTTGCTAGTATGCCAAAATGCTGCATTGAGGTCATCTCGAAACATGGCAACACGACCCACTACTAAATGCAAGAAAGCGTCAATTTGACAATCATTCCAGTTTTCTTGATGATTGTATGTGGGATAGGTGGCCGTAAGTTATGACCGGTAGTACAATACGGTTTTTGTATGTGGGCCCCCTTCACACTGCTCTTCCGCAAACGATAACCCATAACAATGCTTCCTTCCTACGTTGCTCGATACACATCTAAATACCACCGACTACTACCTCTGGTCCGAAATGATGTTTATAAGTGGACAAACGTAATCACTGCACACGCTACAAGTATCGTAACGAGCATCTGATTGGATAAAACGAAGCGTGTGTCCCTTGGCTATTGGTGCATACTTTGGTTGGCCCTAGGCGATGTCTCAGTGCAGAGATACTCAGAGTTTTTTGCAAGCCGTCTTATCCAGTTTTATTTTCCAATTTCCGCACAGGCCCCCACCATAATATTCAGTTCCCCGTACCCCCGCCATGACCAGCCCCACGGATATACAATGCCGTTGCGCTATCGACGAGCTCCTCAATCGCGGCGTGGACGGTAATTTGCTTCACCAAGAGCAGGCGGTCGTTGGCACGTGGTTTTGGGCGAACACTGTCCGCAATTGGCAAGATATAGACACCATATTGCATCAGCGTGAAGCCAGGGGCCAAGGGAGGTCAGTGGCAAAGCCTGATCAAGCAGTACTCCGGTCGGGTAAGAAAAATCGGGGAAAGTTGCTGCGAAGCTGCAAGCACTGTTAATTCGGTCGCCTGAACAGTCATATAGCATCAAATTATTTCATACTAAAGACTGTTATTTTGAACTATCATATAGCCTTCTATCCATCAATACGTACCAGATGTAGTAACCCGCAGTGGCTCAAAGTTATTAACAAATTTGTGGCGTAATATTGTGGCCAGCCATGCGTGTGGACGATAAATTGAAGTTGAATCTTGCTTGTAGACGCATGAGAGTCCCACTCGCATCCTTCTCGTAAAAAGGTGTCATAACCACAGGTGCTACTCCATACCCAGAATCGGCTAGCACGTGGTATCCACGTGGCAGAAGATGGTCGATGTTTCGACCTAAACTTGAATGTTGGAAAATCTTGGCATCGCTCCAAGATCCTGGACAAATGTCGAAGGAGATAAACCGCTTGCGATGATCACAAACAGCTTGCACATTCACAGAAGGGAACCCTAGATATTAACATTGTGTAATACAAGTGTTTTTTTCTGAAAATAATACTTCAAAATAAATCTGTGTACCTTTGCGATTGTACCAGCCCTCAAAATCTCGTGGGTGGTTAATTACAATCAGAGTTCCATTCATGACACCACAGCAAAACGGAAATCCGGGTACTTGACGAAAGCCTTCAACAATGATTTCCCATTCCTTGTTTGTCGGAGGTAACATAATGCACGTAGACCTCATGGCTGCTAGTACACGAACAATCATGTTGACATTAACAATACACCATGCTTTTGACACACCAAATGCTTGAGCAGTTTCCCTAAAACCACCCTTAGAACCTAGATGGAACAATGTACACGCTACAGCTCTTTCAAAAGAATACTTCTTGTTAGGTTTTAATGCAATGTGACCCTGAAGCATACAGCAAGTTTACGAAATGAAGTCTGAGAGCAGCGCAGGTGACGACAAAACCAAGCATTGTAGCAAGCATTATTCAACATAGATTCGAATGCAGTAGCTGACTCGAAAGTAAATACATTGACACGTGTATTTCTGTGCAGCATCAACACACCGCCAGCGCAACACTTGCAGCAACGGTTTGCACTGCAAGCGCAGCTAGCCGCGGAGGATGTGGCATGTTCAAAAGCACGGTCGTTGTAAATGTAATTGCTGGTTGTAAGCCAACCCTAGATGCACCTCAGAACCTGGGAACCAGGTCATGTCTCGAGTTCTCGGGTTCTCGGGTTCTCGGAGTTTTTGGAATGTTACCCTAGCCGTAATTGAAACGAACCAATCATATAACATTTCAACCCTACACCTAATTTCAACACCCCAGCGCGACCAGCCCCTTATGCACAAATGTTATACGGTATTATAATTGCGTCGTGCAAAACAAAACGGTATTAGAGTGTTTTAGCAAGATCATCGACGCAAAAACGATCTCACACAAAGCAGCCTCGTCTTTTTGGGCGCTCAAAGACGAGCAAAACGCTGTCCCTCGTCGGAATTTTTAGAGGAAAGGCGCATCTATTTCGTGACACCCCCTCCACAATTTTGTTTACGCAGATAGCCAGTCAAGAATTTCTGGTGGCTGGACAACGACAAGATGGCTCCGAGGCGCCAAGGTCTTCGTAAGGCCGCCACCAAGACTTCGCCGTCACACGCAAGCGGTCCACGAGGACCAAAAGACACGGCAGGGCAGGCTGCGAGTACGTGCAGCATACCGGCGCAGCATCCAGTGGGAAGACACTCGAGCGGGGACACGAGCAGCCCCAGTAGCTCGCCTGCAGACGCGGTCGAGTTGCACGCCGACTCACGCTGGTCGAGCGCTGGCTCGGGCGTGTCGAACGTAGACTTAAGCCGGTCGAGCTCGGACTCGGGCAGGTCAAGCGCGGAAGCGGGCAGGTCGAGCGCTGCTAGAGGACTATCAGACTCAGCTACGCTAGATGCTTACATATGTAGGGGTTACGATATGCTGACACTGTGTATGACTATCTTTCGCCGTTGTTATGGTAATAGGGACCGCGATAGCTACTGCGATGACTTGTAGCAGCCAGGATGAGGCGTTGACGACGCCAGAGGACTCTGTATCAATGCAATCAACTACCCGCCAGACGATTCAATGGAATGACGATATGCACCTCGATCTATTGCGGTAATAGCTGATGCTCTTTGCATTGATTGATTGAATGTTATGTCGTCCTTAAATTAATATTTGGGATGCTGATGAGCAGGGAAGTGCTTCGTCAAGAACCATACAAAACTCAACACGGCAAGAAAACCCAAAGATGGGAGGCTATTGCGACGTTTATGAAAGTGCATCACGAAAACCTGTCTGCGAGAGGCTGTAGTGCGCGGTAAGTGAGGGATTAGTTTGAGCAGTATGCTAAAGTACTTGCTGACCTATAATATGTGTTGTGTTGGATTTGGATGTCTATTCAGGTTCAAAAAGCTTCTGAAAAGGCATGCCGCTGCTGAGCGAACTAGCCTACGATCTTCGGGTGTTGATGAGGAGTATGACGAATACACTAAGCTCATGGTTGACATATCTGAGCGCAAGGAGGAGGTTGTTCTGCAAAAGCTGGAACAGAAAGAGGTGGAAGACAAGAAGGCGGAAGCGCTGGGCACGGCTGGAGCTAGGCTGTGCGCCGCAGCCGACGCTCGGGCTCGACAACGCATCGAAGGCGAAAAGGGTATACTCGGGGTCATGGCCTATTTTTTTATGCAAGTGTTGCCTGAGTTGCTAACATGTGTACTGTAACTTTGCTTGCTACTTTTTGTAGAAGCCCCCAATACGAAACGGCAGAAGTCGAAGTCGACAGCCGACTTCGACCTCGAAGCCATGCTCGCGCAGCAGATAGAGGTTGATCGAGAGAAACTAGTAGAAAGCAAGCTCAATCGTATTGCCAAGGAAAACGAGCTGCAACTACAGCGCGAAACGCTTGAGCAGGAAGTCGGTGAGTTGGTTAGCTATCATATCACGATCTAGGTATAGAACCTCTTCAAATACAGCAACCAAATGGTCTAGCACGTAATAGAAGATGTTGCTCATCGCACTCGGCGATCGCCCAAACAATGGCATGATATCAAACCATCGATCAGGGACAGCCAAGCGGCGAATCAGAAGGCAGATACCTTCTTCACGGCCGTAACGTGTACGCTCCTTTGTAGTAAACGTAGCCGGTAGACGTAAGCACACAATCAACGCCACTAGTTCCGCTCTAGAGAAGCGAAAAAGCGTTTTGCACTCAGCGTCGTTGTATTTCACCAGCTCAAACCTTACGTCAGGAATCTGATAGCGCGTTAGCGAAGGAGAGCGGCTTTATACAGTCTCGCGATGAGAACAGCGTTGCGCGTGCGGACCGCAAAGAGCAGAAGGCGCTCCCAACCTGAACGAGTGATCGGTGTCCCGAGTCTTCGTGACCCGGATTTCTTGTGTACTAGTGAGTAAAATGCAAACTGACATGTATTTCGCCGGGCTAGCTAAATCCTGCACGCTGTGCGCCTCCACGGGGCTCTCCCTCCTGGTCTTGTGTGTTTACTGTCATGCTAGCTAGGATCTCACACCTTGTATCTCACATCTGAGGTGTGAGGTTGCAGAGCTTGAGGTCTCACAACTCGTATCTCACGTCTGAGATGTGTCGCTGTCAAGCTTCTGCCGATGGCGTCGGATGAACGCGTACGCCACTACCCCCTCCCTTTTCGACGACCTTTCGCCACTTTTGGTGGCTTAGCCGTCGGAGTATTGGTAAGCGATGTCCACATGGCGCGAACTGGGTCAGAGTTTGTCCGTTCAACGAATTTCGTGACGAGCTCAGGGACATCCTCGTAGATAATGGTAGCGGGCTCCCATGACGCTTCCAAGGGATCCAGCCCAATCCACTCGACCGGAATCTCCCAACAATGAGTACCGGGGCCCATTCGACAATCCATCAACTTGGACACTAAATGTCCACCTTCCGCATGCATAGCCTGGGCCACGAGATCCTCCGTGACGTTACGTGACGCGTCCGCATAGAATTTAAGCCTAGATGCGTGATGAGTAGTCACTGCGAACAGCGGCATAAAGTCCTGAACCTCGAAAATGAAACCGCTTAGCGCTTTCACGACGCGTTTTGGCCCTTCCATTGGACGGCTAGTTTATTAGCTCGAGAGAGAACTTGAGCTGCCAACACGAAATCAAAGTGCGGCATATCTACTCCAGATTTTCGAGCTCTGCGATCGCGAGCCTGTTGCTGCTTCTTAGTTGTTTCCAGACTTATTGTGCGATGCATATTGGCCAAAGCGTCACCAACGTCGGAGATGTGCTGCCGCTGCTTTTCAAGACAGTGGCCACGTCTTGAACTGTACCAATACCAGGGTGCAGAATTGTACTCAACGGGGTAGTTGCTGGTAAAGCGGTGAACGCAGTGACAGGAGCGACACCGCCAAGACGATCAGCTGGAGTTTGGTTCAGGGCCGACTGCACTATAGGTAAGATGGATGCCCACTCAGACATAGCGAGTTTCAACTCACTCATCAGAACACGTAAACAGCGTAGCAGTAGCCGATTGACGACCTCCACACTGCCATTTGCTCACGGTCAATAGGCTGTGGTGAAATGATGCGAGCCACCAAGTTTCTTTAGCAAATCCACCAGCTCGTTCTTGAAATGCGCTCCTCTGTCAGAAACCCATTGCGGTACCGCACCAAATCGTTTGAACCAGTCGAGGAGACCTCGACACCCGGCTTCCGCAGTTGCAGCAGCACATTCAATCAACTCCACGTAACCGCTCATATCATCCTTAATCGCGAGAACATATTCCATGCCCTCCATACTTGCAGGTATCGACAGGAAGTCGAAGTGAATGAGTTCGTTGGGTTTCGTGGCGTGCAACGCGGGGCCGTATGGTCTTGGGACCGTTTTTTCGCCGACTGTCATGCAATGCAAGCAGCTCCGAATGAACGTCCGCAGATCCGAAGCAAGTGTTCCCCAGTGAAAACTTGCTCCAAAGCCTGAGTGGTAGACGTAACTCCACGATGCCTCATAGCCCCGCATGAGCACGCATAGTCGTTGTTGCAAATCCATGGCGTCACTCGGGATACAAACTTTACCTTCCTGGTTCAAATTAATGTCTTTGGTGTGGTCAAGATGACAAGGCGGCAACAAATCGGTGTCACCCGTAGAACCCCAACGCACTATCTTGTGTACGAATGATCTCGTCATGTGACGGCCACTGAAAGTCAGGATCCTGGAGAGGAGACACAAGTTCGACCACTGTCAGAGCGTGCATTCGTGTCACTGCCTGTTGACAAGTCGACCCCTCGGTCGCGCCCCATCGTGAAAGCAAATCTCCCCAGACATTGTCGTCACCGCTAACATGTTCAATTACGTAGTTGAACATCGTGAGTGTCATAGCCCACCTCTGCAGTCGATCAGCTTCGAACTTGCTGACATCGCCATTACTTCCGGCAGGATTGAAGATGTATTGGAGGTTGCGATGATCGGTGTAGACATGAAAGCCGCGTGGTCGAAGTAGCAAGTATGACAATCGCTTGCACGTTGCCAATATGGCGAACGCCTCCTTGTCGATTATTACCCAGCGACGAGAATCCCCTGTAAAGGCTCCACTCAGAAATGCCAATGGGTGATGACGTTGCTTTTCTAAAGGTAAACTGAGATCTGCCGCTGGAATTTGTGTCACAACAGAACCCCAATGTTCGTCCGAAGCATCGACGTATAATGTTACTTCCAAATCGGCCCTGGCATGAGCGAGCGGCATAATTCTGAGTAGTGCGTTCTTGACCTCTGTCAACGCTGCGTCATGCCACGAGTCCCAGGCAATAGCTGATAACATCACACGATGCAGCTGGACCTTCTTTCGACTTTCGCTTTCGTTGTCGCGACTTCAAGCAACGCAGCGAGCTCGGCCAAGAGTGACGAGTAATCAGGGATACTGTTCCTCATCCAGTTAACCGCGCAAATAAACTGCTGTAATTCGCCAGCAGTTCGAGGAGCTGGTAGACTTACCAATCCTTGAATCCTTTCTAGGCTGTGACGTACTCCCATTGCAGAAATGAGTTTTCCACACCAAAGTGCTTCTCGCGTGTAAAAGCAACACTTGTCCGGGTGCAGCTTGAGACCAAACTGCTCACAAAGAACCAATACGCGCTCGAGCACTTTCATCAGGGCCTCCGGTGTCTTGGCATAGCCATGTATGTCATCAAGCCAAGCGAGAATTTCATGAGAGCGTCGGACCAAAGATGCGTTCCACTACGCCTTGGCAATAGGCGACAGAGTCCGAGGAGCCCATAAGAACGCGTGTAGGCGTTATCATTCCTCGGTGCGTGATGATGGTAAACATCTCTTGCGATTCCTTGTCCAGTGGCAACTGCCAGTATCCGCGCCACCAGTCCAACGTAAAATAGTCTTCTGAACCTTCGATACTTGCAAGGTCAGCCTCCAAATCTGTCATGGGTCACATCATAGGGTCCGTCAACGCATTAACTGCCCGCGTATCCACAGTCATCCGAAAATCACCTTGCTGCTTCTTGGCAACAATTCGAGGTGCCGATGCCCATCGACTGTGGTGGTTGATATACACCAGGCCATGATCCAGCAATTCCTGAATGTGCTTATCCAAATACTCGCGGTGCAGTGGTGGGTAGCGACGCGCCTTGGCCTTAACAGGTCTCGCATCTTCCTTTAACCTGACTTTTAGGGGTGGAACTTTGACGGGAGGGTCGTTTCTCATTGAGAGACGGAATACGTCACTGTACCGTTCGAGAAGCTGCTGAAGCTGCTTGATGCTAGCCGGAGGAAATCCTGCATCGGAAGCTTCTTGAACTTTTGCTTTCAGTGCTTCTTGAACACTGTGCTGGTTTGGAGGAGCTGTCAGGGGTGGAGTCGTCACTAGTTCGTCCACTTCATCAGCCTCGAAAAGGTCCTGCGTTTTGTCATGCATAATCGCGTGCATCTGAGCAAACTTGGGCGCTGTAGCACGACCGTTTTCCTCAGCATCGAGGTGGTACTCGTCACAACGAGCTTTTGCTTCTGCTAAGCGTTTTGACGTAGAATACCCCAAGCGCTGCATCACCAGACGACTAATCGTCAACGCGAGGGCCGAATCAGAGTCATCAATCCAGCACACGAGTCCGCGAAGCATTAAGGGTCCAGCTGGTGTCTCCAATGTCACCTCGTTAAATCTAATCTTGCGCGAGACGGATACGGTACCGCCGCCCACCGGATTTAGCGGGAAGGGTTCGCATTCCTTGATAGCGACGAATCATCCTAGAGATGTCAATTGCAACCACTCCACAGCTTACGAGCGAGTCATCTGCTCCTGAATCCAAAAGTGAGGCCTTGACTGTCAGACCGCAGGCATGAGCAACAGCAGTTCCATCGTCAACGGGTGTTACATCTGACTGGACCTTACGCATTTGAGTTCTAGTAGCGGTTCGCGATGCTTTCCAAGCTGCGATGAGCTCGTCAAGCTCGCCGGGCTGTACATGCGGGCAGTGCCCTACCCGATGCTCCGTCGACTTGCACTACAAGCACTCCAAAACGGGTTTAGGCCCTTTCGGGGTGTTTGACGAGGAAGAAGATCCGTTATCTGGGTTGCGGCCGCGAATGGCCGCTTGAGGTGGCTGTCCAGGAGGAGGTTGGCGGCGATCAGAAGTATGTTTTCCCGCCTGCGTCGATCCCTTCTGACCGTTAGGAGAACGGTTGGTCCTTGTGCTTGGTGGATTCCACTGCAGGTACGCAACGAGCAATCCCAATAACCACTTGTAGCAACGCACGACATCCTTCTTCAGGTCCTTATGCTGTTCGAGAGTCAGACGCTTTCTGATAGCCACTCGAAAATCTTCCGGTTCCAAAGCAGCCACCATGTATTGGACTAACTTTTTCTGCTCTCGTTGAAAGAAGATGTACTCCACATTATGCTGGTCCAGAATTTTGTGCATATCCGCACGAAGTTGACGCAAGCGTGATATCGCGTCCGGGAACGTGATCTTCATCTTAAGGGTTTTCATCGCCTCGTCGGCAGCGCTGTAGTCCTCCTGCTCAGGCTCGAGAGCCTCCAGGAAATAGGCGACCCACTCAGCCTCTGACACCGAGTTCGGGTCCTTGTTCAGCTCGTACATACAAATGAGGTTACAGGTGTGCTCTTCGATGCACGCACTCACTGGCATGACGTACGGCTTCGATGTCGGCGTATGAAACGCACTCAGGGCATGTACGTACGTCTGGTACGCCCTCATGAAGTCGTGTTTCTCTTGCAGCGTATTGCCGCTATACTTCGGTGCTGCGGGTAATGCAGGCGGCTGTTCATGACGTACTGGACGGCCGAGCCATCGTCACCTCCAGCTTGAGATCCATCCGGTGAATCTATTGGCATCTCCGCGTCCTCTGACCCACTCCCCATATCCCCAAACACCGGGTTAGGCACCGTGAACGGGCCCGTCCACTGGTACCGACGCGCACCATGGCGCGTTGACGCCGAAGCGTTCCCCGCTGGCGTCCCTCTCGTGTTGCCTGTCGGGTTTGGCAGCGGCGCTGGCACGTCGATAGTCAGTTCTTCGTCTGCAGCCGCCTCTGCCATCTTGTTGAGCTTGCCGACGGTGAAAAAGTTAACTTTGATCGGTGTCCCGAGTCTTCGTGGCCCGGATTACTTGTGTACTAGTGAGTAAAATGCAAACTGATATGTATTTCGCCGGGCTAGCTAAATCGCGCGCTGTGCGCCTCCAAGGGGGCTCTCCCTCCTGGTCTTGTGTGTTTACTGTCATGCTAGCCAGGATCTCACACCTTGTATCTCACATCTGAGGTGTGAGGTTGCAGAGCTTGAGGTCTCACAACTCGTATCTCACGTCTGAGATGTGTCGCTGTCAAGCTTCTGCCGATGGCGTCGGATGAACGCGTACGCCGGAGCCAGATCAACGAGCCATCCAGCATGGAAGTCAGATTGTGAGTGACACACACCAACAAGTTTACCTCAGACACCAACGAATTGCCGCTCGTTTATACGATCGCTTTAAGGAAATAGACAGGGTGATGATCGGCTCGTTGTTTTACTCGTGTGCGAGCCTGCTAAAACGCTATATTATACACTGGAAAGGACTAAAACAATTGGTATAATATATGTAGGTATTATTACCGTATCATCAGCAATTACAACATAATATCTGCCAATCAATTCACCCTGCGCAAAGTCTATCCTGTGTTTTGCCGTTGCCTGCCATCAATCACCAGAGATTAGAATACAAAATGACAGGTGAAGAGAGGGCCTCACATTTTCACCATCCAATTGCAGTGTTGTGGTAATCGTTGTCTTATTAGTCAAAACCAAGAGCAACACGAAACTGGTTGGCACTACGAAACTGGTCGCTGACCTTACTGAAATATTTGGATCGAAAGTTGAACTTTTCAAATTCAAAGTTTGATTTTCAAACCAAACTTTCTATATTCAAAGTTTGAATTTCAAACCAATCGAAATGTCAGTTGGCACCGTTCCGCGAACGTGGCAGTTTTCGAACTTTTGACGCGACCTTTGGGCAACCAATGATGCGCGAGCTAACGAATCAGGTCAAAGTTGACTACGGTACTTCTACCGTAGCCCTCGGCTGCACTATGACGAGCCTCACAATGACCGCGGAGACCTGTAAATACATGTACGACCGTGGCGCGCTACGTGCCTTGCGGTCGCTCTTTGTGTTGTTGCCGTATCGGATAGGGCCCACATTGCAGTAGTTGCCTTTTGCAGCATGCAGCTTGGTCGCCAGCGAGATATCCACGCCAGGATGTGTTTCCAAGTGTTTCCGAGCGTATCCGTGCCGGCTGGGCTTGCTGTCAAGCTTACAAAGGGTTAAGAGCTGCAGATGGCTGCGTGTAGGTGTCGAGTAGCTCAACATCACATTTCGCCTTTGATGTGGTGGTGCGTCGCAGTGCAAGACAAGGCCAGCGAAATCAGACTCGCAAGCTCCGTCGCATCAGCCTGCCGGTTTCGCCCATCCAGTGCCATCTGCCTCGCAGAACGCCTTCAAAGATACCATCGCGCTTTGCCCCCGTCATGCCTCACTTGCTGGTAGACTGCAGATAGCCATCGATTCCACGGGATTGCTTTCCATGCCTTCCCTCTCAAAAATCGAAACGGTGTCCATAGTGAACGCAAGTCACGTTGCACGGCTCTGTGCGATCCGCTTCAATACCAAGATCCGATTTCTAATGATTCCAGGCCCAGCCGCTGGCCCTCGTGAGCCGTCATTTCAGCTTTCTCTGCCAGGAGCGCACATCGAGCAGCTCCGCACCAGTCACCAACCACTCACACGACAACACCTTCGTCACTAAATTCAGCTTTCGACAGCCTGGAAATACCCACCGCCAGCGTCTAATTCAGGAACGCGAGCGGAAAGTTTTCCAGATTTTTAAAAGGCAACCGCTTCTGCTGTAACAGCAGACAGGAAGCCCCACCCAGCTGCGTGCGATCTCCTTCACCCTCACTTGGGAATTCGCCTTATGGTGGCCATGAAGGACCTGCCGCTGCTGCAACATGGCTACGCGCCCACGAGCCCTACAGCCTCGTCCGTGTCGTCGTCGTACTCACGTGTGGCGTCCGAGGAGCTCATCGTGCCGGCGCCCGACAGCGTCAACTCGGTCTACTACGGCGTGGACGCCTTCTCGCCCACGCTCGTGGACTTCTACACGCTGGACCAGAAGCGCATCGTCTGGTCCTCACGCGCGCACCGCAAGATGATGACGACGCTCTTCCGCGCGTGGCACGGCAAAGCCTGGAAGGGCTACTCGCTCAGCTTCTGGGCGGGTCTGTGCGCCATTGTGGCCTTCACGCTCTTCATCGTTGGCGTGGCGGGTGAGGCCATGGCCCACGGGGACAAGGAGGCTGGTAAGCAGGTGCATTCGACCGTGGATCTACCATTACTGCTCGCCGCCGGCTTCTTCCTGGCCTACCACACCGTCACGTACCTGGAAGTGATCAACTGCTGCCACAATCTCGAGATCTGGCTGGAGGAGTACTTCCACGGCACGCAGCCCGTGCTGGAGCGCCAGTACATGGGCCTCTTCCCGAGCCGCATCGACTTCTGGACTGCTATTCTGGGCATGCTCGGCTCTATGCTCTACGTCTTCGCGCGCGTACGTGTGGGCGCGGGCTGACGGGGAGAACTTTGGTGTCGTGGACGTCAAGAGGGACGACCTGAGCCTCATCGTGGGCTACTGGGTGCCCTTCTTCGCCGGATCGTTCCTGCTGCTGCTCAGTGCCTACCTGGCGCACGTCGAGGTCGTCCACCAGTGGTTCTCGTGCCGCCTCACCACCCTCGAGACGTGGGTTACTGGTACGTCCACAACTTTTGATCACAGACTTGTTGTTATGGGTGGAGTGCTGACTTGTTGCTGTTTTCTAGGCTTGAACATGATGGCCATGATGGGCTTCTTCTTCTCGTCGACGCTGCAGTTCATGGACCCGTTTGCGGTGCTCTTCTCTTTCCACGCTTGTGTGGTGCCCTTCGCGTCGGGTTGCCTGCTCGGACTTGGCTCCAGCGTCCTTAGCATCGTGGAGCTAGAGAACATTCACAAGCGCCACAAACACCCAGAGTACGGCCTCTACGACGCGCCGGCAGACTACGAGACGACTGGCTACGGGTCGTTCAAGCAGCAAGTATAAGTAGTTTGCACGGCTAAAACTATTGATCTGCTGCCGTAGCGAGCAATACAGTGTACACGGGCAGACAAGATAATATATGCTCTACGTCTTCGTCATGCGTTGCTCACCCTCGTACCTGCATCTCAAAGCTACTGCGGCTACAATCAAAGCTCAACTCCTCAAGCAAAAAGCACCGTGAGGAAGCGGCCACGGCTTTGGATATCGGCGTTCGCCGGATACGCCGCGACAGCCTTGTGCACCAGCGACGCCTGTGGTTTGGCCACTGCTGCGTTCTCATCTGCTCCAGTAAATAAATAACAACAATCAACATTCCAAACTCGTTCATCCAACGCAGCAAAGCACGTACCCGTGTTGGAGCAGAACACCAGAAGTGTCCAGCAGCCTTCCGCTTGCAGAGCCTCGTTCTCCGGGTGCGTCTCCATCGCCTTGAGCACAGCAGCGATAGCACCCTGCTCCCGCACCAGCGCCAGGTTTGGCACTAAATTCAATAACAGCCATTAATCCTCCATTTCTGCAGCATTTCGAGCATCTTCAGGTCTACTCACGGCAGTGAAAGGCCACATTGCGCAGAGCATGACAGCCGTCCTCCTGCACCGTTCCATTGGAAATGTTGCGTTCCATAGCGCCCACAATAGCATCAATGGCACCTGCTTCACCTGCTGCTTCCTTGCCTACCGCTACAATAAATTACACAAAACTTTAGTGGTCAACCAGTGCTGTATTTCATCCGATCCACTCACGGTTGTTAAACGTGGCGTGCGAGAGCTTGGAGAATCCCTCAGCCGCTACAAGCGGAGAGTCGCTCTGCACCATAGCAATAGCCTCCGCCACCTCAGTGGGAACGGCCACCGCCTCCTTGCCATCCTCCTGCACCCGCGTACTCGACCGCACCACCACCATTTTTAGCTACCAATTGAAAATATTTTCTCGACATGAAAATTGTTTTACGTAACGGCACGTAATCATACGTCTGCCACATCCATAACAGTTTGATTCTCAGTTCCGGATATCATCATGGGCAACAAGCAAGCTAAGCCGACGCCCACGCCTCCTCCGAGCGCTTCACGCAGCGCTCCCGTGTCTCTGGCACCTTCTTCCTCCGCTCCACCTGCTCCCGTGTCAGCTCCAGCCCCTGCTCCGTCCAGCGCGCCCCGCACCACATCAGCGCCGCCTCAAACCCCTACGCACTCGCTACTGGAGACGAAACTGGCTGATGTGGACGTGTCCGCCGTCTTCTCGCAGCACGAAATGCTGTCGATCCGCAAACATCTGGCGGCGGTGCTGGGTCAGCACGAGAACGACGCAGTGGTGATCCCTAAGGACGAGTTCTTCCGCTTCTTGGCGGGTGGAGACGGCAACACCTCGAGTCTCTATGTCAACCGCCTCTACGCGATCTTTGACATGGACAAGAAGGGACATGTAAGAGGAAATTGGAGAGAAAATTAGTGCAATTTGTAAGGGCTAATGGTGTTGTTGATGTTGTAGGTGACGTTCGAGGACCTGATGAAGGGCTTGTCGCTGCTGAGTCAGAAGGCCACGCGCGAGCAGAAGCTCATGCTGTCGTTCTACCTGCTGGACCCGCAGGGCACGGGCTTCATCAGCAAGAAGATGACGACGGAGCTGCTGCGCTCCTGTCTGGCGGAATGCAACGGTAAGGGTTGGTTCCGAGGGTTCTGTTGACAAACATTTTTGCTGATTGCGATGTTGCACTGTAGAGCTGGAGATTTCGCTGTCGGAAGAGCAGTTGGCTCACATTGTGGACAACACCTTCCTGGATGCCGACCTGGACCGCAATGGAGTCATCGATCTGAACGAGTACCAGGTACGCCATCTCACCCTTTCCGCTTTACCTACCAACACCCATGTGCCATCAGGTAGAGTGTGCGTTTGGCTGACGTTGCCATGATTCTCTTTTGATTCTGCTTGCAGGCTCTCGACGCGAAGCACCCGGGGCTGTTTGACTTCCTCACGGTGGACGCGTTCGGTGTGCTCAGCCACCTGGAGAAGGTGCACTCGATGAGCATTACCGTTCCTCAGTAAGCCACAATAGCTGCTCAGTCAGGAGACTCTCGCGAGTCTTTTCCTTTGTGAATCCATTTGCAAGCTCAAGCGAGGCTTGCTCAGCTCCGCGCTTTCATTAACCCCAGTGAAATTTATCCTAGGAAAAAGGATCAAACCTGTCCAGACTAAGAATAGCCGGCTCGATTTTACCGTATGGCGTCGAAAGCCGTAGGATAAAAAATGACATTCACTCTTCCGCGCTCACTTCAACTTTGCCAGTTCGCGCGCGGAAGGCCATCGCCAACACACCTTCTGGCTCTCAGTCGGACTCTCGCGATCATCACGTAAGTGCTAGTCTCGTTCAAGATGAACTGGTGTATAGATTCTCTACTAATAGGCAGCCGGATGATGTCAAATGGCAGCAACAGCCTTAGTTACAGCGTCAATCTTCAACTGCTGCGGCGAGAAGCTGTGAAGCCGCCTAGACTACGATGCCAGGCCCTGAACGGGCTGATTTACTGTCGGAGACCGATGGTAGTGACGACGAGCTGAATAATACTGCGTCTGGGGCGCTTCCAAAATAGAAGTTTACGGAAGCGGCCTCAGTTGAGCTCGGAGTCGATGATGTGGAGGTGTTTCTGCTGAAGAAGGCCAGGCCGGAGATTCCGCACGTGATCGAACGCCTTATGAAGCGAATGTTTGGAAAGAAACGGCGACCACTTCCATCGGAAGTATCGGTAGCGGACATCATGCAAGTATGGATGGATCCAAGCGTACTGATGTTGACAAAAACACATCAACGCGAACCTCGACGACAGTGAATTTACTTCAGTGTCTGAAATCAAGGCGTTCTTGCAAGTAGAACTCTGGCTGCGTTTTTACAACGTTTCGCCAACCAAGTTTTACGACCCTTTAAACAAGGCGCTCTACCCTCCGGTAAAAATAACTATGAAGTCTCGAAGATATTTTGCTCTTCTCAACGCGCTTGGAACTCAAAGTGGGAGGGCCCTCTCTTCATCGGAAACGTGGAATACCCCCTTTGAACATGATCGTCAGTTGGCGCATGCCGTGGATGCGATGCGCAGACTGTGCTCCGAGATTGGATTTAAAGTTTCAATTGCTAGTCTGGATGATGATTTGTTGAGACTTCGATCAAGCACCGTCGACGATCTGGGTTTGACGCGAACCAGAAATCCAGCTAAAGGGTATGCGTGCATTCCATTCTTTTGCTGGACGAACATGACAAACTATATCTTCACGATTTTGTTTTGTAGCTTTGGACCAGTACAACATGGTATTGTCTCGCTTGTGACTGGTTTGCTCTTGTGCAGCCACATAGCGTCGCGTGGCGAGTCTGTCGTAGACGTAGTTCGGATTTTGATGCGAGCACTGTGCGGTGTATCTACCGATTGCCAAATTCGGCTACCTGGAGTCGTGTTTGCCCTTGACAGAGGATATCAGTCGAAGGAAGTAAACAAGCAAATTGTCGAGTGTGGAGCGACAATAATTGGTACTCATAAGCGAAACAAGAGTTTTCCTTTTACGTACGGAAAGACCTGCAGAAAGAGGTGAGCGAGAAAGGTGCTAAAACGACAAAGTGGGCGACTTCAAAATACTCTGTTCGCTCAGCAGTGAGTACATACGCTACATCGATGCACGCATTAGCGTATCGGTCGGGCCTCGGTAATGTCGTACTGTGCAACACTTCCCTCATTGCTGCAGGGCCTGGTAAATGGTCGTATTTGCCCAAGCCTGGGTACCGTGGAAGGACTAGCAACAATAACGGAGGTCGGTTTGACGGATTTGAAAGCGTCGTGGAGATATTGACGGAGCGCCAACGCACGTCAGATTGGTTCCTGATGCGGCAATTTCGGATAACTGGACTCGTAGCAATTCAGATTCTCCGCGCAATCGCTAAGATATCGAGTAGATGCGATGATGGAAGCGATGAGGAGGAGATGGATCCGCCTGTGTACTACAATTTGGCGCAGCAGACTTCGATTCAATTTGTCCTAAAGCTACTGGGGATGGCAAACGACACGCCACCCGCTGAGTCAACTGAACGTGTGGGTGATCAGCTTTCCGAATCCATTCTCGACAAGAAGAAAAATAAGGAACTAAAGCAACTGTGTCGAGATCGCGGGCTTGCAATTTCTTGAAACAAAAGCGAGTTGATCAGTCGACTTTTGAGCTCGGACAGCTCGCAGACTAGACAGAAGGGTGTCACTCAAACCCCTGCGGCCGCACTGATTAGTGCATGGTTCCTCTCCCCAAAGTCGTCGTCAGACATGAAGATTGGCTCCAAGAACGAGGAAAATATTAGCTCACGCGTGGGTGGTTTTCTTGATCGGCACTCAAGGTTTCATATTATTGAAGCAAAGTCGTACGGACTACTATGTCGGTACGTTGCGAGGAGTACTTTGGATAATGTTGACATGAACTCACGGTTGCATTACTGGAGGCAGACTCGATCAAAAGTATCTCGCGTTTTCACCAGACGACATTGCTCTCGTGGTTCTGCCATCTCGTGAGGGTGCATTTTTTTGTACTCGAATACAAAACCAGAACCAGACCGAGCACGATTGCTGCAGAACAAATCCTCGCTGAACGTTGGGGGTCGTTTGCAACTTTGAAGTTAGAATGTGAAGCCGATAGTCTTCATCTGAAGCAACTGATCCCAGATCAAGGCCATCGGTCCCAGATTCTTCACAACATCATCTGCGCTTCACTTCGAGATGGATTTATCGTATACTCGTCGCCAACATCGATTATTCGCGTGGTCCATGTCGTTGTTGGGGATGACATTGTGGACGCATACCTCCTTGCATTCGCGGCTGTGAAGGAGGCATGCATGGAGTGGATTTATTCTCCCGATATACCAATCCCGCATTTTACAACTGATGAACTTGGTCATTGTGGTGATATATCGACTCTGAAGCAGCATCTCGCGTTGTGGCGCGTACTGGTCGCAAAGATCGAAGAGCGTGGTCGACCGCTCCCACCTGCAAAACACATAACCCCACGGTCATTGCGACGTGGAATCGAGTAAAAGGCGGGATTGATGTCTATTCACGCTTTCTAAAAATGTGAAGTCTGGTCACGAACATTTGCCCCCACTTGCGGCAATTTGGCTGCGATTTTTGATGACGCTGGTCTACAACGCGTTCCAGAGCACCCAACTTCTGCAAGTAAGTCACGTCAACTAACAGCCAGCTCTCTAATCTAATTAATTCTTGCGTCTAATGTCGATACCACAGGGCTACTCATTTCTGAAGAATGAGGCGCGTTGCATGTCATACACTGCGTATCAACAGCACAAGAGCGAGGACATTTCGTTTCGTGACTTTTGTCGAGATGCAGCAAGGTGTTTGCCGATGACATTTGACGAGGAGGACGAGGAACCGAGGCATGCACTATCAGAAATTGATCAAAACACTGCTCGTGAGGAAGAGATGGGCATCTTGAGTCCACGACCCCACTCCTTCGCATATCGAGTGCGTGATCACTTTGATGGTGAAGCTGAATGGAGGAAGTTACGACTGAAAAACAGTGAGAAGCACAACGAGGTGGGGTAATGGCATGATCGTTCCATTCGTGAGCGTCGCTAATCTAATGTCACTCGATGAAAGCAGAAATTGCTGCCAGATGGGAAGCAGCGTCGCTGCATCTTGTGCTGCGAACATGGTCATGAAGAAGAGGATTTCCCACATTCTCGTCTGGGCCACAAGACAAGATATCACTGTCCGTTTTGCAATGTAGTGCTGTGTCATGCTCGACGCTGGGAGAATGGTGAATCATGCTACGAGCGGTTTCATTTAGCCCCAAACTACCAAAGGCATGCCAGGATGTACAAGCGGCGAAGAAGGGGAAACAGATTAGGGCTCCACTTCTATCCCGCAAACGATCGTGCTCATCGGCTGAACTAAACGAACGAGAGGTAACCAGATATGTTGCGAAGCCACTCCGCCGATCGTCGCGGCTGTCGATGAGCGGGACGAATTCGCGAAGCTGAGTAAGATGTTCGCCGTAGCAACTATTTTTATCCTAGAAGATAGGATAAAACGGCCTTTGGCGTGAGCATGAGTTGCCCCAGTTGCACTAGCCATAACGCCGTCAATTTTCATGAGCTTCATTTCAAGCCATGTCATCTAGCACATAGTTGTCTTCTCATCAACATGGTACATCAATTTCGTTCAAAAGACAACTGGTCTCACGAAGGCAGACGCTCAAAATTTGGTCCTTCCGTTTATCCTATCAAAATAGCTCACTGGGGTTAACAAATTAGCAATGCTTTCCTTCAAGCGTTTTGCATCACAAGGGGTCTATGCTGGTGCTACGGAATTACTTCTTCTCGGGCAGAGCCACGGGCGTCATGCCGGTGATGCCGTACAGAGCAATGTATGCCTGCTGCTTCTTGATGAGGCTGGTGGAGATGGCGCTCTTCTTGACGCCAAGTCCCCACTTCTCCTCGAACACAACACCAGCCGGGGCGGCGGCCTTAGGGCAGCGGCCTTGGCAGCAGGGGCCGCCGGAACGGCCGGACCAGGCACCGTCTTCTTGGGACCTGCGGGGTCACCAGAAAGTCCTGGGGCACCACTGGCTGCTGGGTCTTGGCGCTCACGGGCACGTCCTCCTTCTTAGGGGCTTCTCCTCCTCGGAGAGCACGGGGGCAGTGGGGCGGCCGGGGCGTCCTCCACCTTGAAGTCCTTGAAGGCAGCAATGGCGTCCTCCTCTTCGACCACAACCATCATTGGCTGGCCCACGGGGACGTTCTCCGATCCCTCCGGGATGAGGATCTTGGCCAGGAACATGTCGTCCGTGGCCTCGTAGTCCACGACGGCCTTGTCCGTCTCAATCTCGCACACAATGTCACCGGCGGAGATGGCGTCACCTTCCTTGAGGTTCCATTTGGACATGTTGCCCGTCTCCATGGTCGGGGACAGCGCTGCATTGAGAAAATCAAAGCAATTGTCCAATTGTCATTAAAAGAGCTCCTCGTTTCGTTAAAATTCGCAGTTTGAGGCACGTACAAGGCAGACCGACGACCTCGTGGGGCGGGTACGAGGAGAAGCAGCGCGCAGCACAGGCGGTGGCGCGGCGTTGGGCCGGCAGAGCGGCACGCAGACGGAAGGCGGTGCGAAGCATGGCGATAAGGAGGACTGTGTGGCTTCGAGGGCGAGATTCGTAGTGAGCCTGACGATCTGCACTCCAAGCAGCAATTTTGATGGATGGGAGGCAAAAAAGCGCATAACGAACAGTGATTGGTTAAAAACACTCTCAATTTAGTGATTTGATCAAAATGCACGATTGATCTGCAACAATGGTGGATGGAGCTCACAACAAAAATACGGTACGTCACCGATGTCGGGCATGGTAGATTTTGGACGGACACTTTACTCGAGCATTTCCCAGTCGCCATCACCATCACCATTGGCAATGGCGGTGCTTGTGTCACTTGGAGAACTTTTGGCGCTGCTTTCCGTCCCTGCCATGGCTGCAATTGCTGAGGCGGCATCGGCTTCGATTGCAGCGGAGAGAGGCGCTGGTTGTTTGTTCGACTTCTTCTTCTCCCACTTCGACTTGGACTGTGATCGCTTGGGGTCCGCTACTCCATTGTCCTTCGAAGATTCGTTTGTCTTTTCGGCGCCTTCTTTTGCAACTTTCTTCGTCTTCTTCTCAATGTTGTTTTCGGTCATCACCGATTCTTCTTGGTCGTTTTTATCGCTTTCATCTTTGCCATTTTCTTGGTCAACTTTGGCAGGCGACGCAGCAGGCGAGTGTGGCACTGCAGTGCTGGTGCGCTCAGAAGCTGCCGACAAAGGTGGAGGTCTCCAAGCTCTTGCATCTCCGTTCCGTTGGCCAAGCTCATTCCATGGAGACCAAGAGCTTGCATTTGTCCGAACAAGTTCAACGCTGCTGCCAGCCGAGCGCGTAGACCTTCTGCATCATCGTCTTGCGCGATGCTGCTTGTTGAGCAAAAGTTGGGCATAAAGTAGTTAAGTCATCCACTGTTCATGTGAACTCATACTAACAACATACCTCTCTGCAGCAACGCTTGATGGAGACACTGATGCTGCCGTGGCTGCAGCCTCTGCAGTTTCCTGTTGCTTCTTGAGCTGCACCATCAACTACATAGAATCGACAAATTCATTAGGAACGACATTGGACGCAATTTCAGGAAATCCATCAATGCACTCACATCTTCTTCTCGTTTGGCGAACTCCGCGCGATAAGTCTCGAGCTCGCTTCGAAGGGACGTAATGGCAGTGTGTAGCTCGTGACGCTCCCTCGAATCAGCACTGCTGCTGGTGGCGGCAGCCGAAGCGGCTATAGCAGCCTCAGCAGCCTTATTTTCAGCAGCAAGAACCTTTTCTTCAGCCTGGGTCAGGAGCGATAACATCTCCGAGCTTTCTTCCTTTGACGTGTTGATCTTCTCCTCCAGCTCGCCGATCTTTTCCTCCAACTCGCCGATTTTTTCTGCGCTCTCCGCCAGTTTCTTTTCCTTTTCGGTCAAAGTGCTTGCCTGTTCCTCCAACTCGCCGAACTTTTCTTCACTCTCCATCAGTTTCTTTTCCTTTTCGGTCAAAGTGGCTGCCTGTTCCTTCAACGTGGTGACCTTCTCCCTCAAACTTGCGATTTTGTCCTCGCACTCTGCTAGCTCTTCTTCCTTTGTGCCCAGCTTGGTTTGCAGCTTTTCATTTTCGTTAGAGAACTCGGCCATTTTCTCACTCATCTCTCGTCGCTGCTCGAAGTTCTCAGCTTCAACCTTCTGCCGGTATTTCTTCGTGGCTTCTCTCAGCTTGGCAGTCATCTCTTTGGCTTTCACCTCGCGCTCTGACTCCAAACTCTTCTTGATCGCTTCCTTAATCTTATTCTTCGTCTCTGAGTCTTTCGCCGCCAAATCAGTTTTCAGCTGGAGGTTCTCCGTCGTTGCTGCTTCCAGCTTCGACATCAAGTTCAAATTTTCTTGCGCAAGCTTGCTCACTTTATCCTGCATCGTTTGCTGCAGCTCTTCGGTCAAAGCTGCTATTTGGCTTTCTGCAGTCGTTAGTTTGCATTGAACAACCACTTGTTCGCTTTCTGCAGCTTTGAGCTTGCTTTGAAGCTCTTGTGTAGTAACGGCTTGGCTTTCTGTAGCCTTCAGTTTGCTCTCTGCAGCCTTGAGTCGGATCTCAAGCTCTTGTGTAGCAACGGTAACAACGGCCGGTTCTTCGTTTTCCCGCTTGCGTTTCTTCTCCGATGGTGACGGAGGATCTACTGAAGCAGTTTGTTGCGTTGCCTCGAAAGACTCATCGGCGACGACGGTCATATTAGTGTCTTCTTGGACCTCATTCACCTCACTTTGGGGGACGGTGACGATAAGCTGTTTCACCGAACAAACACAATCATGCCGCAATGAGTACAATTACCTAGGTGACCTCTAGAAAAATCCAGGCCACACGTACTTCAAAAACTCAAACTTGAAAACCATTGGCGTGAGTCCTGCTGTTGGAAAAGCACATGACACCAAGCATGAGATATCCAGGCAGAAACATCAATAAAGAACTCTCTTCACGTACCTGGTGGTGCCAGCCCGGGCTTTGTGAAGTGAACCGTAAACCCGTTACCCAACTTCCTAGAGGAGCCTTTGCCCACAAGCTCCGCGTTCACCCAGATACCATTGCGACTGCATTGACACATTCCGTACCATTAGTTCCGTCACAATTAACAAAATCTTAAACCCACGACACGAACCTCTTGTCGTGCAGAGTGACTTGGGGCTCTCCAGTGTCTTCCAGACCATCCAGCGTCACAATGCAGTGCTGTCAAAGCCAATCAACATCGACAGCAAGCACCAATCTCTATTAGACATCCAATCACCATAATACAATGTTGAAGGTGACTGCAACTACGATTATTAACCGTACAATGCTGCTGATGAAGAGTTGGTCGAGAAGGACATCGGCGCGGCGCTTGTTGCGACCAATCGTGGTCGCTTGCTTGGAGAAGTAGATGTGGTCACTATCCTCCGTCGGGTCTTTGGACACGAGTGTGAATCGCCCCAGGGCGTGACCTCCTCCTGTTTGATCTCCTTCTCCGCCATGACGAGCTCCACCTAACGGCTTCGTGCAGGAGCTTGCTTGATGGAAAATGACAAGCTTATCAAAAAAATAGTTTTGACCAATAATAGTGGATTTGTGACAAAACAGCAGAGACCTGGATAATGATCGAACATTGAACTGATGTGCATCTTTGTCAAGGGAATATACACCAAGAAAAAAAATCACAACAAAGTCGTGTTGAGGAAAGTAAAATGCAGAGAGATAGGCACATTTAACGTGGCACGCAGGATGCCGTCTAGCTGCGGAAGGAGCGCGAGAATTGCTCGCGAGCCGAAGCGAATGCCTAAAGTCAAAACACACTGAGTAAACCAAGGACTACCGAGTACGTTGCTGTTCAAACCCACCTGTGAAATGGAGAGCTCCGCCATAGGAACTTCGTTGTCGATACCCTGCGTGACAAGTCAGCAACAACAGGTGAGCCAATCGACCAGCGATCTTAAACAACAAGCTGGAGTAGCAAGATCGTACCCGCATGAGCACGCGGTTCGAGATGGACGGCGTGTCGACTTCCAAGATGATCCTGCAAAAACAAAAATATCTTAGAAACTGCCCCATCACAACGAATAAGCATCGTGCATCGTACCCGCCATCGACGACCTCGTCGAACGTCAGCAGCACCAGCTCGATGTTGTCCAGCATCACATGACGGTCCATCCGTCCCCTATAGTCACAACAAAATCAACATAAGACAACTGCACAAAACAAAAGAACATCCTAAAAATACGCACTTGAGCAGGTTGCTAACAGCGTCGAAGGCCGAGTCCAGGACCGTCAACAGGATAAGCTCATTCTACCACATCCAACACCAATAAGTCCACAACCCCAACAAATCTTGTCAATATCCACAGGTTCTTGTCTCTCACCTCCGTAGCCGATCCAACCACGTGCATCGTCGTGTCTGATCCGCAGCGGAAGACGCTCACGATGTTCTCAATGAGGATAACGTCGGCTGTAGACACAATAAAGACGTCAGGTTTTCCGAAGCTCCTCCTCAAACAGTCAACGTAACAGGCGCACCTTCCAGACGAGCGTTCGAGTTCTTGGTCTTGGCGAACAGCTTCTTCTCCAGAGCGAGCTGCTCCTTCTGTGTCGGGTACGACTTGTCGTAGTACTTGGCGCACACGCGATTGCCGTCACTGTCTAGGAGAAAGATCGCTTTTACGCTCGGAGACGAGGCCTACAGAGCGTCCACAAGCAACCAAAGCGTAAGCCACAACTGCACCTCTTACAACTGATAACCAGCAACGTCTGCATCTGCTGTAGAGACGCGTAGAGGTCAATAGTCCGCACCTTGACCATGTTGATAGCAGCAGCTCTTTTGGTCGATTTTTGTTGTCAAGGGGAGCACCGGCGCGCTAGGTGGGGAGATCTGATTGGTTGAAATTGGTATCGGTCTTTTAGACAAAGTTTAAGAATTTAGAACAGATGATCGGATTATAAAATCTGTCGTGTTCCTACTTATCAAAAGTGGGGATCTGTGTAACGTGGTGCTCGCAACTCACCACGTTATCATCCCTTGCTTAACTCATTACGCCTTTTAGGTCTACACCGCTCGGATGTCCTGCTGCAGGTCAGGGTCGAAAACCGGTCGCTGGTCCACCACCGAGTTGTTGACGAACGTGTTGTGGCGCTGAGCGTCATAGTTGCCCTGGTCCAGCACATCGATCAGCGCTGGGTAGTTGTGGTGGAAAGTATCATTCTCGGCGCGAGTGTGCGTCGTCAGCGCGAAAATGCGCGACATCTTCTGCTGGAAGCGGAACTTGTACGGCTTCGGCGGCAGAGCAGACACGCCTTCGGGGTCTTTGCGCTTGAAGAAAGTCTTGTAGAAGCGCTCCATTTTCTTCTCCATCGTCCTGTAAAACAAAAAAATGCATCGACAGGTCATCAAACTGCAAATGAGCTGGACAATCACAGATGATCACTACGCACCACTGCTGCAGGAAGTCAATAATACCGAAATGGTAGAGCGACGGACCAGCCACGCTCGTCGCGGGTTGCGTGAAGAGCAGTTCGCGGCGAGCTTGCGGGAGCTGGCTCGTGTCGACAAAGTACTCGGAGCTTTGAATGCCCATAAGTAGACTGTAATCCATGATGCCCTGAGAGCACAAGAAGTCACTGTCCTTGTGGATTTGGTCGTAGATGCGGTGTGCGGTGCCGGGGTCGATACGAATCTGTACCAAAAAGATAAGTCAGCCACCGGTTATCATTGCTGCGAGTCGAAGGACCTTGCTCACCTTAGTCATCAAGTCGTTATCCTTGAGGACGATATCAGGTTCGTGAAAGTTCATGCCGTCACCGCACTCCTGGTTCTTGGTGCTGCCAAACGTATACGAAGCGTTGCAGTAACGGCACGCGGTCTTGTCGCCCGGACTCGGTACCTTCGCATTGCGATCCACCCACGATCCCTTGATATCGTAACGGTGGTGGACGACGTCTGTGTCTGCAAACAGATTTCCCATGACCACGAAGTAGTACATCTTTCCGTACAGAGAGACAGAGTGGCAACCATAGAACCGTGTCAGGAGGCTATCGGGGTTGCTGGTCATGTAGGCTTCATAGTTGGGTGCTATCTTGCGCAGGAATGCACACTCTTCGGGGACATTGTCTTCACAATCAGACTCTCATCGGATGTGTAGAACATGAAAGCCCCACTTCGACCTTCACTGAACCGCTCCTTTGTCGTGGCGCCAAACATTTGAATATAGTCAGCGTCGCTTATTCCAAACGTCAAGCGAATGTTGCGGAACGAAGCAGGGCAGAATGACCAAAACTTGATAGACTTTCCCTGCAATTTGAAAACAACAAATAGCCGTTAAAGCGTTAGAATACACCAGTACAGAGTTCAATACCGAAGCAGGAGTGGACGTACCGCCTCGCTTTCGCCTGAAATTGGGATGGAGATCAACTCGTCGGTGACCGCACGGACAGATTCCTTGATGCCTGACGTGGTGTAGTACAAAATCTCCGACCGGAGAGCTGAGTTCACCTGCGGGCTCAAATCGACATCCACATCTGCTGACTCGTCGGCTCCACCCTTTCGCTCAATGTTGTTCACTGCAAACCAGATCACATAATCCAGGTATCCCCTGGACGCAATAAGGAAGATGACCAGCTGACGCAGCACTTGAGCAACGGCCTTCGAGTTCGATGTTTCACTCTTCGTCGACAAAAGTACGCGCACATGTACAGCAGAAGCAGGAGCAGCCAGTAGAACACATAGGCGCCGGTGAAGAAGGAAATGTAATTCAGCACACGAAGACGAATGTTGTACGTCTTCGGGACACCGCGCAGGTAAAGCCGGTGCCATGCCAGAGTCAGCACGCACACGGACACAAAGAGCACCAGGAGCACGAAGCTGTAAATCAAAATCCACGGCCATTTCTGTGCGTTCAGAAAGCTTGATTCGGACGAGCACTTGGTCACACTGTCCGGGCAGGTTTCGTCAGTATCACAACAAATTCGCGATGATGCGAGGCAAAATCCAATAACCGTGTCCGTGTCCGAGTCATAGGTCATGGATTGACCATCCACCGTAAAGAAACCACCGGCACCCTGAACCGCGTAAGTGATCACACCTACACTGATACCTCCAAGCCACACCCACAGGTGGTAGAACTTCATCAATCGCTTGTAGCTCGTGAACGGACTCGTAAGCGAGAAAAGAGATCGCAAGCCATAACGAGACCCCACGCCTCACCCGTGAAGAAGAAGAACTCGGTGATACCTGCAAGTCGTTGGCAGTTCGTGTTGGAGCCGCTCGGGTCGAAATCCACGAGCACATTCAGCAACAGGCAGACCGCCATGAAAATACTCAGCACGGAACGGTTGTGCACAATGGGGTTGGGATGCTGGTGCCACTGCTTCTTGCGGCAATACGTGATAACCACCGCGCAGCCGCAGATAATCGTATTCACTGAGCCGGCAATGAGTCCTGTCCACCGGTAGTTGTACATGGCGACGGACACTCCAAGAAACGCCATCGTGAGGCAGAAGCCGAGCAGCTGCGACTTGCGGTTCTCGAACCAGCGGATGCGTCCTTGACCCGCGGACTTGGAGCGGCCGCGGAACTGCTGCGTCATGTCCTTGTCGATGACGCGCACGATGTTCTTCTGCGTCGCGCGCGGCGTCGAGATGAGCGGCTGCTGCGCCGTGGCGCTCATGTTGTTGTTCAAGCTCATGGCGTCAATGTAGTTGCCGCTGGAGCTGCTGATGGTGCTGTTGTTGTCCATGGTGACGAAGCCGCCCGAGGCGCCGCGGGTGACGCCGTGGCGCTGGCGGAACGAGCCGTTCTGGTCCACGGGCGGCAGTTGACGCAGGGAGCGTCGACCGTCGGGGCCCACGTCGTCGCGCTGCTGCGGCGTCTCCATGACGTACACGCCGTTGTTGGACGGACTGAAGGCGTTCATGTAGTTCTGGTCCTCCAGCACGGGCGTGCCGCGGTGCTGCTGTGCGTGGCTAGTGACAGACTGGGAGCGGCGGTACGGAGTCTCCGAGCTGAGCGACCTTGCCATTTACGCGGGCTTCTCTCACACCACACCGTCGGTCGGGGTCGTCGCTTATTCCAACCCAGCAGTCGGCGCGCTGTCTATCGCGAACTATCCGATACACGGGCACGGACTACGGGAAAGAAGGGGCGATCTCGGAGGAAAACAGCAGGACGCGACGGGAACTCGCGGCTGGATACAGTACCGTTCGTACCGGTATGAGGCGCAGGCGGTGGCTGCCGAGTGTTGCCTGGTACCAGTGCAAGATAAAGCGGCGGCTTGTTGCTATTGCTGCTGCTAGACGCTCGCCTGGAAGCGCTCGATGCGGATCGGAGTGGGCGGCCCGATACCGTAACTGACTCGATGCGTTTCCGCCTACCAGTATGTACTTAACGATGGCCTCTAATCAGTACCTACCGATGGCCGCGCTATGCTTATGCGGTTTCGCTGACTCTCTGGTAGAAACCTACAAACCGTCATAGACTCCATGAGTCTAGGATGGTTTGTAGGTTGTAGAACGCTTCAACCATATCTTCATGAACAGGTAGTTTCATTTGAGCACCGGTAGTCTTAGAGTACTTTGAACCGACACGCTACCCTCTTTGCCGAATGCACCGATGGTGTACTCCTGGAATACTGACATCTGAGCTGCATGGAGTGCTCTGCGCAATGCACCACCGCAGCGATCGATGCAACAACGACATCAACGCCTACACTCGAATGCCTAAAACGTTTGACAAGCATCGTTTAGGTAGTCATCCATACTTGTGCTGTCGGTCGGTGTTCATGAATCAACCCAACCAACATGCATCAATTCGCTGCACGTAGGTAAGCCCTGCCAAAGCATCGGAGATCTTGTGCAGGGGAACGAGTACAATACAGTAGTCAATTCGGTCAGATGGCGAATCACACTGATCTCGAGAATCAATGCACCAAGTAGCATCGATATTGGTAAGTCGTTATAGCTTCGTGTTCGTCTTTGGGATGCACCATCGAAATGCTGTCCCTGATGAGCTCTCGGTCTCGGATAAGCCAATACGAAATGTAGCGAGTCGCCATACCCAGGAGTCATTCGCCAATGCTTTCAGTGAAGAACCCGCATTGCCTTGCCTACAAGAAACCCGCGCAGGTGTTGCCTACCAACTATAACAGCGAATGCGTGTGGAGTCCATAATGGACTGACGTCCTCCTCCTTCCGACACTGCCAGCAATGTGACGTCATGCAACCAAGATCGTGCGACGCTCAAAACAAGCAAAAACAACACCGTACACCTTATATCATAGCACTCATTACCATCCACACCCTAATTTTAGGATATCTACCTCCCGTGCGTGTTCGGTTGAAGATTGCTGCATGACGCCCCCTCTCTCCCCAAGATTGTCTGTTAGACTCAGCTCACATCTCAATTTGCCGCCTCCCGCGCACTCCTCCAGAACCCAACGAGATGTCTCCTCCGCCCGCGTCCGGCAAGAAAGTGGGTGCGCGCGACCTGTTGAACGGCGGCCTGTTGCAGTGCCTCGAGGCCGCGACGCTCGGCATGCCCTTCGAGGTCTGGAAGACGCGCATGGGCCGCTACCGCTCCGAGTCGACGCTGCAGGCCTTCGGCAACGTCATGCGCGACGGTGGCGGCGTCTCCGCCTTCTGGGCCGGTACAGGCCCCAAGATGGTCGAGTCCGCGTCCAAGGGCGCCATCCTGCTCTTCTCCAAGGAGGCCATCTCCGACTCGCTGCTCTCCGCAGGCGTGGGCAAGACCGCCACGGGCTTCCTGGCCGGCGCGGGCGGCGGCGTGTGCCAGGTCGTGGTTATGGGGCCCTGTACTTTCCTCGTCACGGGCGCCGTGACGGGCGACCGCAACATCACCACCATGCAGCGCATCCACAAGGTGTACGGCGCCCACGGACTCAAGGGCTTCTACCCGGGAGGCACGGCCATCGCCTTCCGTCAAGCCACCAACTGGGCCTCGCGCCAGGGCTTCACGGAGATCGTGCGCGGCCGCTTCAAGCTGCTGTTCCACGGGGACAAGGACGCCAAGCTCACGGTGGCGCAGGAGGCCGGCGCCGGCATTGTGGGCGGCGGATTGGCCTGCTGGAACCATCCGTTCGAGGTGGCGCGTATCCAGATGCAGAGCGCGGCCGACCGCGGCGAGCCCAAGCAGAATATGATGCAGGTCTTCCGCACTGTGGTCAAGGAGCAGGGCTACGGCGGGTTGTTCAAGGGCATCGTGCCGCGCCTGGGACTCGGCATCTGGCAGACGCTTTTCATGGTCACGGGTGCCAAGCTCGTGCGTCAGGCTCTAGAGGACATGGAGGCCAAGAAGTAGAGCCTGCGAGGGGTTACCTTGGGTTTATGGACTGACAAGAGGAATGCTGCAAGCATGAATGATACCGGTACGGCCGGACCGACTAATGAATTGCGTTTGACTGCAATGGCATGCATTCTACACAGTTGTGTGTGTTTCTAGATGTCGGAATGCAGCACTTCACGGAGGCACATGGTGGCGAAGCACCCGCTGTCGAGTGAGAACGAAAGCTGCAGCGAAAGTGCTGCAAGATGAAGCAACATATGAGTGCGTGAGTTGGTGCAGGGGCAACGCTAGCAAGCTTTACGTACAATTGTCCTGATCTTCTTGCCAAGCCCATTCAAAGTCACGCGGGTACGCGACTAGCGGTCTGTAGGCGCCTTTCACAGGTCCAGACTGACAGAGAGCGTCTTTTGTGCCGTCTTCCTCCATCATCTACACAACACACATATTTCGTTTGAGCCTTAGCATTGTGCGTTGCAAGTGCAAGTACGGTACAAACCTTCATGCACGCTTCTTTGGTCGCATTGGATGGGAGAGCCACGCTTGATCCGGGCAGCGGCAGATACACCAATCCCAACGCGTTTTTGCGAGTGCTATTCAGTTCATCCGCTTCCTCTGCAGTCACAGCTTTCACCGCGATAGCTTTCTCGCTCAGAACATCGCTCTGAACCAAATCACCTTCAACTACTTTGGTTCCGTATTGACGTAACCGGAACGATGCCATTCGGTTGAAAAGGTAGCTTTGGTACGCATGCATGTACATCACGCGTCGCGAGAACGGCACACTCAGTACTGCTTGCTTGAAGGCATCACTTCCGAAACGTTTTAACCCTTGAAGCACTTGTCGTTCGACCGGCATACCAAGTGGCATGAGCTTTAGAGCAGCTTCAATATCACCCGACTCCAGATAAAGCTGTTTAGCTTTTGCTGCATCCTCGGAGTCGCCTTCCTGAACTACCAACATCAGCCTCAGAGCGTCTTCCCATTTGCTTGCAACGATCTTCTCTCCGATATGATGCGGCCTCACTGTGTTCGTTGGCAAGCCAACACGCTGGAAACCGAAGTAGTTGGCAAAACCGAGGTGTTTGATGTTTTCTAGCGAGGATGCCAGTGTTGACCGAATACTCTCAGGGGTGAGCTCCGCCACCGAAGAAAGGTCCCGAAGTACTATCGAAAACCTGTTTCCGTTTGCTCCACCTAAATTCAGTGGGGTGCCAACATATTCGACGTCTCCCACACGAATTCCTGTTTCCGCTTCACTTTCAGCTTTGTTGGCACTCAAAAGTCGATCAGGCGCAGCCCCACTAACCACAACGTGCTGGAAGGTGACGGCGGTCTTGTCTTTCGTGCCAGCATAAGAAAATGCTGAGACTGGGCGACGTAGCAAGTGAGCTAACTTGTCCAAGCACGCAAAATGTTCTTGGTTTGTCTGCATCAAACCAACAAACCGATTACCAGTAAGCAAGCAAGGGGTATAAGAAACACCACAAGGGGCTTACCTTTTGAAGTACAAACCGAAGATACACCTGCGGCTGTGAACGTTTGCGCTTCTTGTTGCTCTTTGGCAAGAACTGCACAACCAGACGCTGCACGCCATTGCGGGTCTCCGTTTTCGTTTTGAAGGACGAAGAGCTCTTGGCGATCAAGCGATGCAGCGCTGTTCTAGCTTCCTTCGTGTCCTCGTGCTCCAACTCCAGTCCTATACGCAGCATGTACATTAAGAACAATTTCCAACACACACCTAAGTCTGTGTGCGCACCTTTGGACGCCGCTTGATCATTTGCTCCGTTTCGAAGGAACGAAAGTAGGCGATCACAATTCTTCAATGTCATTCCGCCAACTCGAAGTTTTTGTACACTGGATCCAGCAACACCTGAATCTGCTGCATTTCATCCTGATCTTCCGTTGTCATCGCCTTATGTATCTTGCAGTCCAGACCTGGAAAACAATTCTATCGTCATCATAATGTTAGCTTTCGATTTCAAACCAACACTTAGCACTTCTGCTGCATATATTTACCTGGATGCACACTTGAAGGTACACGCGGTCCCGAAACTCTGCGGGTGACGCAATAAAGCAGTCCTCAACTTGTCCGTTAACCACACTCTCAAAGGTCTCGAGCATCTTGGCTCCAATCACTTCTGTAAGTGCTGCTCGCCATCCGTCAACCGGCTCATCAAACACCGGTCTTTCCTTTTTCTCCTTCTGCGACGCCTGCAAAGCCGCTTCGAGTTTCTTCAGCACAGTTTCACGCTCACTTTCAGTTGGCAGACGATCTCTCTCGTCACTGAAGTCCACAACGACTCCATTGGCACTGATCTCGCGCACCACGAAATCCTCCGGTCTGAGTGTCAATGACACAAAACCTTTAGCTCTCCATTTCCACTGCAACACCACAGCTTCTACAACTACAACCACGTACATTTTCTTAATGCAGCCGCGTACAACTACCCGCTCTTCGCAATTGTCCACAAACTCTTCAATCCCAACCACAGCACCATCCAATGCAGTCGCCATGACCATCAAACTGCTGTCACTAGCGTCACTAAATTGAAGCAGTGCGAAAATAGCCACAAAAAATAGTGACGAACGTCAAAAATCAATCGGCGGAACGCATCGAAGGTCTCCAATGCCGGACTACACGTTGTACGGCAGCAATCCTCCGCGTCGACATGAAGAAAATGCTGGTAATACTGAAAATGTATGGAATTCAGCAGCTGCAATGACGAGGACATGACGTTCAGTGCAGCAATGCGACGCGCCAGTGAAAGTTTTCGTGACACTGTACTGGACCTGTACGCGGCCTCGAAGGTGTTTTGCATCATGCTCATCACGTTCGAAGGCCTGTTCGTGGTGCTTTTTCAGTCGTCACCACCTCGCTCTACTATTTCCTGGGCGAGAGCAGCTCGGGTCCGAGCTTCGGCGCCAACATCTCGTGGACCATCGTGTCGTTCGCAGTGGTGTCGCCGATGATCATGCAGATCAAACAAGCCTTCACACGACGAGAACAAGCACTTGACATCATTGCAGAAGGTAAGCTTTTTATGTTGCCCAAGTACCTGCTCAGCTTTTGTGGTGCTAATGGCATTTATTTGCCTTTGAAGCGAGGTCTTTGCTGGTCAACATACTGCTGGCCAATGCACTGTGGAACTGGGGAGACAATGGACGAAAGAAGCTGCCACTAGATCATGTACAAAAGACTAAGTTGCTGCTGGAAGCATTGCTGCATGACACAATGTCGCTACTTATCATGCCGACGCTGACTCGCGGACGACACCGATTTACGTCGCATGGACGGAAACTGGCCTCGCAGTATGTGGACCCGGTGAAGCATCTGCAGATACAAATTGTGAGCACGATTCGTAAGCTGCACGACCAAGTGGAAGTATTGAAAGCTTATGGGATGCCTGCTAATGAAGCCTCTCGGATCAATCAATACCACTGGCTGCTTCAAGCTCGTATCGAGAAACTTCAGAACATCAAGTTTTACCGGACACCACAAGCGACTCGCTCATTTACTCGGCTTTTCATCCTAGTGCTCCCGGTATTCTACGGCCCGTACTACGTCTACATCGCGCGTGGAAACGAGTACCAGACCACGAATTTTGCATTCTGTTTGTTGCTCAGTGTATCCACGAGCTTACTGATGACGGGCATTTTTAACGTCGAGAGGACCATGGAAGATCCCTTCGCTGGTGGTGGTATGGATGGTGTCCACGTTCACGAAGTGTTCCAACTGACGCATCAAATGCTAGACGAGTGCTACAACGAAAAGGCCCAGTTCACTGAGCACTCAGGTCTCGACATGGGCGCGCCAAAGTAAATAGTTTGTTTTTCATAGTCATACCGGTACGTAGTGGCGGTACTTAAGTACTTGCGAATATAAATGCTCCTTCAGTGTATGTAGATCAGAACGCGCTATAATGTCCTCGCTCACGCAGGTTAGTCATACCGGTACGTAGTGGCGGTACTTAAGTACTTGCGAATATAAATGCTCCTTCAGTGTATGTAGATCAGGAACGCGCTATAATGTCCTCGCTCACGCAGATTCCATCGACTGCGTTCGATAATGCTCCTGCATGGCCTCCTCGTGAGCAAACTGCTCGAGGATTCGAATCGCGTCTTGCAGTTTGAGTCGTTCTGATGGCTCGAAAGCACATAACTGCTTGACAAACGCCCAGTGTTTGTCGTTCTTGACGTTGACAGGGCGCGGCAAGACTCGAGATATCGTCCTGCGGAATCCAGCTTTTGATGCAGCTCGTTTCATTTTCAGCAGGCTGTAGCGCACTGCGGCTTCAGGAAGCACACCCCAAGGAGATCCACCGCGTAAAGCCTCGACAATGCACATGCCCAATGCGTACACATCTGACTCAAAGGTTGGTAGACTGCAGTTAGTTCCGAACAACTCGGGCGCTTTCCATTGAAACGCACCGACAGCTTCACGAGAAGTACTGGTCAACACTTCTCGACCGGGCATGAAGCTCAGACCGAAATCCGTCAGCTTGACCACACCTGACTTATTTACAAGGATATTGTTGCCCTTGAGATCTCCGTGGACGATCCCCCTCCGATGCAAGAAATGCAGACCCAACGCTGCGTCGTGAAGCGCCCGCCATACCGCTGGTGTCCTGCCCGATTGGACATCATTGAAGAAGTAGTCCCGCAGGCTTCCGTTTTCCTCCTCTTCGCACACAAAGAGACCTTGTTCATCGGTTTGGCCTCTGGGTGATACGCAAATGCCATACAGCGGAACGACATGCGGGTGGTGCAGGTTTCTCCAAATCGCAGCCTCCTCTAGGAAGGCACAGCGAATCGCGGGGTCTTCAAATCAACGCACTTGACAATGACGCGAGATCCCAGCCAAACACCGTGGTAAATCTTGCCAAACGATCCAACTCGAAACGGTACCGGGGCCATGTTAACCTGGTGCCGTATTATCAACCAGTCTTCTGTTTGCATTGACCGCGATTCGGTTGTCTTTGTGCGGTGAGCAGGTTGCACTTGCACTTTCCATCTCGTTCTCCTCGTCAGGCTGGGTGTTCGTAACAAGGCACGTCTTCTTGGGTGTTTGGCCTTCTTCAAGCCTGCTCTAACGAGCAAGCGGTCAAATCCCGTGTTGAAAAGATGCATGAGCTTTTGAGCAGTTTGTATCGATAGTAAATGGAAAAATGAACCCAATCTTGGCAACTCAGTCTGGCGCGCACGAACTTCCAGCATTGGCCATACGGGAAAGACCCATGAACAAGAACTTCCACCCAGCTTCAACGCACGCCACCTTCATTCACTCCAAGTACATGAGACACGTAAATATGGCCACAAAAGCCTGCTGCGACCTTTTTGTGAGCGTTGCGTGAGAATGCATCTGGAATGGCGTAACTGGAAGCAAGTGCATTAAGTCATTTGATTCGGCAGCGGCAGCAGCGCCAATGTTCCTCGCAATGATCAATGGTTCTGCATGTACTTCCTCAGACTGGAGTGAATGTGTCACTGTAACGTTAGTCAAATCGATGCTCAGTCTAAACTCGAAATCAACCGGAATGATTTGGAAGTTATCGGTAGCAACCATAACGCCAGAACGCCAGAAAATATCTGCGCATTACCAGTGGTAATTTGTCACACTGCGGTAAATTACGTCGCTGGATATTAGTTACCGGTACCGCCTTGAAGAGGACACGCAACTCGGTTGAACCAACACTCCGCATATCTTATCACCAAAAGAGACGCTCATCAAAACGAGAGCGGTTCTTCGTCTTCTTCATTTTGAGCGAACCACGGATGTCTAAGGGCCTGGTCAATCGTAATCCGCTGCTCGGGGTCTTTTTGTAGCAGTCGACGTAGCAAGTCATGACCCTCGGGGAAAGCGGCAGCTCGCGATCCGATTCTTCCAGCGTAGGCAACACAATTTCTGCGCGAATGATCTCGTCAAAGAGCTCCCGGGTGCTCTCAGACGCGAAAGGCAGTCTCCCAAACAGAAAATGAAGAGTACGACCCCGACTGCCCATACGTCCACCTTGAACGGGTCGTACGCTTCACCGGAGCAGCACTCTGGTGCCAAGAACTGATAGGTCCCCACCGTGTCCGACAACAACGCTGCTTCAGAACTGCCATTTTCGTTTCCGAACGCTTTCGCGCATCCAAAATCGGTGATGTGGCAACGCCCTGTGTCATTGAGAAGGATGTTATCCGGCTAAAACAACAGAATACACAACAACCAAAACTTAGTCCCTAACAACACACCGTATCACACAGTCCTCTTGCATTATGCTCACCTTGATGTCACGATGGCAAATTCCCCGTTGATGCAGGTATTGCAGACCAATGAAGATATCAGACACGTAGCTCCGAGCCAGCTCCTCCGACAGTGTGTCTCCCGTAACCCGACTGTAAAAGTCCTTGGTATCTGGTCGATAGACCATACACGGTCCGCACGCCATGTATTCCAGCACCATGTAGAGCTTGTCGCTGTCGTCGGCCTCGATGACCTCAAACAGCAGCACAATGTTGCGATGGTAGAGCGGCCGCATGATCTCAATCTCGTCCTGCACTCGGTCAAAAGCCGTCACCGCCCGCATCCTCGTTGGTACCGTGTCATCTTCTCCTCCTTCTATCACTGGCTCCGCGCAGTAGTCTTTGAGTTTGCACAACATCTTCTTGGAGTAGATTTTCATTGCAAATAGTCTCGCCTTGGGTGGTGCAAAAGCTGGTGGGGAAGAGATGCCACTGCAACTTCAGCTTCTCCATTATTTGCAGCAGAAGCAGCATTTACCACTGCAATAGAGCCTACAGCACCACTGGAGCTCGAAGTTTCGCTGTTCGCCAGCCTCTCACAGAGCTTCACCTTACCGAACCGCCCCTGACCCAGCGTCTGCAGTAGGCGGTAGTTATTCACCAACTTGTCGCCAGTTTCCGTCTTGCGCTTCGTCACGCGATGCGTCTCCGCGATGTTCCAGCGACGAGCTCCGTTAACGCTCATTTTGGTGCTCCTCTTAACGTTTTTGTGATTTGTGATACATTTAGGTGACTCAAAATGTTGGTGCTTTTTGCGATTTGTGATATGATCAGGTCTCCCGCGCGAATCAATTTCAAATTTCACAAAAACGATGTCGCTCAAGAACCTCAAGCCGATCACTATCAAGCGCAACCCGACCGTCCCGGACGGCTACCAGCTCTTCCCCATCGCGGACAAGTGGGCGGAACTGCTGCCCGAGTGTGTTCCGCTGCAGTTCTCGTTTTTCCGGTGCGTTGCAACCGCCTACTCGCTCCAAAACACGCTTGTCAGTTCAATGTATCAATCCTCTTTGTTAAATTAATTAATTTTACCTCACTACGCAGCTACTTGGGCTTCTACGTGGCATGCACTAAGAACGGCAAGTCGACGGTCGTCAAGTCTCGTGCAGTAGCGGCACTCCGTGTGACCATCCAGAATGAGGACAAGGTCGTCTTCAACGAGCGCGTGGGCACCGCCTTCCCCAACGGCGTCTACTACGTGCAGGACATCCGGTTGGAGAATCCCGGCGTGCACACAGTGTGCGTAACTGTGGAGGGAGGACTGGCCGATGATTTGGCGCCGCTCGTACTCAAGACGCAGGTGTTCGAGTTCATGGAGCTGCACGAGTGTCCGGACCTGGAGAAAGGAGCCTACCAACCGCTGCGTGAATTTGTACTCAACTGCCTGAAGAATGGACACCGCGAACAACTGCGCGACGATTCATTCCTGGAGACCTATGTCCGCTCGAAGAAGCACTTGCTGCGTAACATGGATGCAAGGGTGAGTGCGGCCAATGTTGTGATTGTGGGTTTGTTCTGACGATCGGTTGGGTTGCTGTAGTGGTGGCTGAGGGCGTTCGTGGAGCACACGCTGGAACGCGAGGAACGCCAAAGGCTTTTGCAACAGCATGCTGTGGTTCGTTTGTTTTGCTCTTGCTTTGAACTTTTTCCTATTCGGTTTTAATGGATCGCTCGTTGCAGATAAACTCTTGTCGGACCACACACAAGCGCAAGCAGGCGAACCCATGTAAGTTCTCTTCTTCAGTTGGATGGTGACTCTCAACTGGGCTCTAACTTCTGCCTGCTGATGATTAATGCTCAACAGGCCGAACGGCAGATAAGAAGGAGCACGACAACTTGTTCGCACGGCGAAAACGCGACTGGAAGCGCCTACGCGCGGGGATATGAGGATGTTCACGACGGAACCGCTTTACGGTACGCTAACGTGTGTTGTGAACGTCGCGTGCGTTGGCGACTAATGTATTTCTCTTCTTCTATGTGTCTTCTCAGCGGGTGCGACCACAACGGTGTACAGCAGCAAGGAAATGTACCGCCAACTAAGCCTCTACGCTCAAGTATAGCTGGGTCCCATGCGCTTGCTGACCAGGCCTAGCAACGTTTTACATACTACAGTAATACACTCACTTGTCGAATTAGTCGGAGAAGAATGGCACGGAAATCGTGAACTCGAGTGATGGAGCGATCGGCATCTTCGCCGGGTTCTCGAACGCCGCTTCGTAGTACTCCCATAATACCAAAACGTACTGCGATAGCGCGCGCTCAGCGTATGCTTGCAACTCCCGGGTAAAGTAGCGTTTCGCAGGCTTGAGTTTGCCATTTCCGGGATCCCGGCGGTAATTAGCAGGGTTCATTTGCTCGGCAATCATCTTGAAATTTGCGTCCAACTTGCTGGCGATTGAAAGATCCACTGATAATTCCTCATCAATGAGGCTGTCCCGGAACACGGCATCACCGCCACTGCGAGTGCGCTTTAATCGTGCGCTTGCGTCCCAGTTTGTGAGCCGTTGAAGCGCTTTCCTGCCGACGGCCGCTTTTTGCCGGGTCCATCTCACTGTCTTCAGTGGGACGCAACATGGCCTGGGCCAGTTCGCTCAAGTGACTCAAATAACTGAGTGCCGGCGACGCAGCCGACAAGCTCGATCCGTTGGATCTAGATGTTGGGCCGACCTCGAAAAACGGGGTCTGGGCGAGCAGAATCCGATCGGATGCGCTAGGTAGGTCCAATCGGTTCGAAGCTGATGTTTTAAAAACGATCATGTAGCAAAAATCTTCCGAATCTGCGCAGCACAAGCAGCAGCAAATTAGTGAGTACGTGTGGATGTGAAGCATACAAATAAACCAGTATCACAAACCTCTTCGTTCCAATGCAAAAAGAAGTGAAAGAAATTCTCGCGCAAAATGAGCTCCGCGACAAGCCGTTTGCGAGCAGTAGTTGGCAGAAGGTCTGAAACGTGAAAGCAACTCAATCGCTGTTAGTAAATGAAATTGCCGAGCAGGCCCATAGTCGATCTGCACGCACCGATACAGTTGTAGATGCATGTGAGCACCTTCAGCAGAGTTTGGACGTGTGAAGATTGCAATGCGCTACGCATGCTGCTCAAAAAGTAATCTCCATCAAACACAGATCCCAGGCAGTGACGGACACGACCTCCAAACTTCGCGGCGGGGAGCCAGCTTCAGTTGCAGCAGGCATAGCAGCCATCGATGCCACTTCGAGCATGCGTTGCAGGATGCCAAACGAATAATTGACGCTCGTGGGGTCGAGGATGTTGGTGCTTTCCAGGATAACCTGCATCAGTACATTCACCAGAGCTTCGTTCTTCAGCACCTCACTGCCCGCGTCCAGTACGGTGTCAATTTCGCGATCATTCCAGTAGTCTTCCCACGGATCACTCGTTTTGCCCTCGATAATGGAGAGAATTCGATTCACCGAAGGCAGCGGCGAAGAGGTTGCGCTAGACCGCGCGCGCCGCTGGCACATACGTTCAAAAACGGCCACATACATGCGCACAAGAGTGAAGTAGCCAGGAACACAATGCCACAAAATGCGGCCATCTGCATAGCGGTGGTTGCACCAACTACTCACATCGCGCAGCACGGCTGCAACGAAGGTCACAGCCATGAGGTCATCTCTCCCCGGTGCTCTCAGGCGCTCGATGAATAAGTCCAATCCAGTGTCGATCTTGTCTTGGGTTGTCACCGCCAGCTTCACGAAAGCGTCGTTCTGCAGTTTATGCCCAATATATAGCAGAGGGAGCTGGTAAATAAAGGTCACTTCCTGCTCCTCGCCGACGCGGTTCATTCCCTGCTGAAACACAGCCTCAAGAGCGACGGCGATAGACTTGCTGGGGGAACTTTTTCTCAGAATATCGTGCGGATGCCCGGTGTGCTGCCGCCCTTCTCGGGGGCCACCAACCGACCCGTGCCTCGGTTCAACTTGTACTCCGAAAACGATGAGAAAATTTCCAGTTGCAAGTCAACACCGCTAATGCGATCCGGCCGGCATTTCGTTTCTACAATACCAACAGGAAGTGAAGTCAGTCGCGTGTAGCAAAACAAGCTCACGCAACGTATAATGCATCGAACTACGTTACCTGAGAGATCATTCCAGTGGCGGCGATACTGCCGCGGACTGCGCAAGCCACCAGAAATACTTCCGCGATGTGCCGGTCGCCGGCGCTTGTTCTTGGGAGGACGAGTCCCCGCGCCATTCTTCACAATGTTCATATTCCCATTGGATCCATTAAATGTTCCGTTTTGGACGGCATCAGCTTCATCTCCTTCGAGTTTTTCAGTGCACTGCAGCACCGCTTCCAGCAGCTTCGGGGTGGAGAAGGGAAAGCGGAAATACACCGCCGTGTAGATATGTGCGACGAAGAATCTATGCTCTTCGGCCATAAAGCGCGCCTTGCGGATCTTGACCGAGCAGAAGCGCACACTGCGCTCCAGCAGACGGATATACCGCTTGGACACAAGCGAGTCCAGATGCACCTGCTGTCCGTCGAGCGGGTATCCCTCGATAAACTCGACACGGCGGCAAATATACACCGCCGCCTGCATGTACAGCGCCCGACAGCGATTGCGCACGGGAACATGGTCCACCATATCCATCAAATAATCCCTGCACACCAAAATTCCGTCAACTCTGCATCAAAACCTCATTTTCTGCCTCTACCGTACCACAAGTCGAGCAGCACCGTCTGGCCCACGTGCAATGGCAGCATCTTGTTAAAGTACGAATGGTACGTGAGTTTGCGGTCCCCGGAGGCTCCAGCGCTGCCTCCATTGGACGCTTCAGCTGCAGCCGCAGTACCGAAGTCCAAGTAGAAGAAGAAGGGACGTCGTAAAAGGTCCAGTGCCTCAGCCAGAGCCAGCATCTTCTTCTCCAGGTTCCAGCCGTTGAGTTCCGTGGAGCGGCCGGCCCCGTTGAGCACCATGGGCTGCGTGGGACGCATGCTGCCGTTGCTGGAGATGGTGGGAGCCCCTGGAACGGCCGAGATCTCGCGGTTCTTGGCGATGTTCTTGAGCTGCTGGTGCAGCTGCGCGTTGAAGACCAGTCGCGCCTTCTCCGGGAGGCCCGCAGAGCGGTGCAGCGTCGCATCGGCCATGAGGAAGTGCTCTGGAATGTCCTTAGTCTTCGGGAGGGGGTCGACGCTGAATGATACAACTGCAAGACGAAACTGGGGGCGGCGTTGTTTTCACTTGGGAATTGTATGCTTCTTGGTAAATACGAATCGCGGATGGGGTTTCAAAGTTTGAATTTAATCAATCAAACCGAAGAGCTCTTGGCTGGTATCCTGGATACTTGGCTGTTGTGTTCCATGGTACATGTAGTCGAACAGCGGTAAATACTAGTACTGCATCGTTGATATCATTATTCCCACATTTATCATAAAGCGCACCTATTGTTAGCCAATCAAATCTCTTATATAATCAGCAAGCATAAGATAAACTATAGTTAGCAAAGCCATTATAACCACAGCCCTTGTGTAGATCAGATAGGACTTATGATTTCGGCGATACGGTACATGTAAATGTTGTGCTGGAAGCTGCCATTTCGCCGCGCGGCGGTCAGCAAGGATGTTCGGGACGCACACACGCTGGATTCCGGCGCGAGCGGGCGATCTGCGCACAAATTTTGAACGCTTCGAGGTCTCGTCGCTTGAGTGCAGGTTGAGGTTGTCCAACCTGCAGGCTCTCGTGCACAGGACGGATGTGTGCGCGCACCGAACCGAACCTTCACTTCGCCTCGTCGGTCCACGGCGGAGCATTGAAGTCCGTACCGCGCCCCATCCAAAGATGGCGGAGCAAGGCCGGCCCGTTCCGCCCTGTCAAGCCGTGACTAATGACACCGAAATTGAGGATCCCGGGGACTGTCCACGAGCTTGAGAGGAATCTCCCACCCAACCTTTGTGGCGCAGAATGAAGTGAAAGCTGAGAAGTTCATGATGAAAATGCTTCGTATCGAATTAAATAGGTTCTATGCTGAATAAGTTAACAGTCCTGCTTGATGTGGGGCCTCACGATCAGCCCCCGCGCTAAATAAGGTATGGCATGCCTTACTCCTTCCAGAACTCCGAGAGGTTTTCCTGCGGGATCTTACGCGATGCACGCAGCACGAGCATCTCTTCGCGCACGGGCTCGGACACGGCATCACACTTGCGGTCCATGTCGTCGGCGAATGCAACAGCCACGTCGTCGTTGAAGCGCACGAGGCGGTTTGGGGTCGCAAGCTCGAGCTCCTGAATCTTCTCCACGAGTCCGTTGCGGCCGGCGTTGGCCTGCTTGATCACGACCTGTCGTCGCTGCTCGCTCACGCTCTCGGTGGCCTTCTCGATCTTCTCCAGCACAGTCATGGCGCGCTCCCAGTGGTTCTGCAGCATGAGCATGAGGGCGTGTTGGCGCGAGGTCTGCAGGAACGTGAGCGCCTTGCGCACGTTCTCGCAACCGGTGACACTGGGCCACTGCACCTCGTCCACCGGTGTGGCGGGTACGATCTCCTCCTGTAGCGGCTCGACGGCCATGATATCGACGGGTGCCGACGAGCGCGGGGACGCCTCGATTTGACGTTTGCTGACCTTGAGCAGGGCCTCGCTAGTGGCCGATTCGCGGTTGGCGAGATCGTCCACGCCGGCGGAAGGCAGTGACGGCCTCACACGCTTGAGTAGGCGGCGCGTGAGCTCCTGGACTTGCACCACGCAGGACGTCATGTCTGTAGTGGTTTTAGTTTGTAGTGGGGCGTATAGGAGAATACGGGGTGCGCCTCGCAACGACAAACTCAAAGTGGTCGTCGGGAGAGACCGTTTCGGTCGGCGACTCTATTCAGAGACTCGACACTGGGCGGTGCACCTCTGCTCAGCCCGCGACCAAGTGGCAGTGCGCGGGTTCGGGCTGCGTTTGTGGCGCACTCGGTGACGCCGCGACAAAACGGGAACGGCCGACGCGCGCAGAGACCGCCGGCCATCGGTTCGGCAGCGCCATGCTGGGCCCAGCTTGGTTTCCGGGAAAGGCAGAAGGGCACTCACGAGGTCCGCTATAAGAACCGAGTCAAACGGCTTGCAACCTGCATCTCCATAGCAAGTGCCGTTGAGCTCCGAGCAGAGGCGGGCGGGTGGTGCCATTTAAATGGCCCCGGTCGAGTCGCACGTGATCTCGGGGAAACAGCTGCGGCGCGGAGCTGATCCCGAGCGCCGGGGCCCAGCAAATTTGCTGGGCAATGGAGACTCATCCAGCTTATTTAGCCACACACGCGGCTCGCGTCGCAGGCGCCGCTCTTGAGGAACCCGCGCGCAGTGGACGGGCGAGTCAAGAAACCGCAGCAACGGATCCGCGGGCTCTGTGCGCACTATCGCACGTCCGAAAATACGGACGCGGCTTGGTCATCTTCGGGGCGTGTTCCGCCGCGTGAAATACGTGCCACTCGCTTGGACAGTGCCGTAACTGCGCCGTTATGGTCGTTATTAACCCCCACAATCGGCAGCGGCACATCTCAGCGCATTAACGCCGGAGCTCTATCGCGCGGCAAAAAGTTGGCGCATGTGAGCCGTGCCACGTTGATGGAACTCGCCCCATTGTGTATCGCCAGCGCTGGCAGCGGCAATTCGCGTTATAAATAGTTGTTCTCACACCCAACGCCGAGCCCACAACATTTACAGCATACATGTATACGTCGAAAATAAATGATGTTGCGGCGCCGTGGTCACCACCAAGCTTGTGGCTGCCGAGCTCACATACCAGCTCAAGTCGCTGTCACGGCACTCCACAGAGCTGAAAACTTGCGACTGGGTATTTTGCGAGCAGCTGGAGCAATGAAGTCAAATCAGGTGTTGCTGGCAACGATTAGCGTCAATGGCCATGCAGCCTGGATGGCCAAAAGATCAGCGCGAGCAACTGGCCGTGTCCAGATGAGCACATGCTTCGATCACCTCCATTCCTGTGGGACCCCCTGCGAATTCACTTGCCCATCCTTCAGCGACTTCGAGAGGGGATACATAGTGGACCACATCATACAGTTCTTTATTCGCACTTAAGCAACATATCACGGTACATACTTAATAACGATGAGCATCTCGCAAAATCCTGAGAATAATTAGCCCACTATGCTTGTCCGAGTTGCGGTGTTCGTTGCACTCAGTGCACTGGCACCCGCGGACGCAGCTCTGGATACCCCCGACTCGGGATTACGTCAGGTATTTGTTGCTGTGGAGACCCTGTCAAAATGCATTGCGCGCGTCTGTCGTGCTCTAACTCATCGTATTTTTGCTGCAGGTGATCGTGCTCTCTCGCCACGGGGTGCGCGGTCCCTACGGACTGGGGACGGAATCTCCGTCGGAGGAGCTGTTGAAACAGTACGTGCAAAACCCGGACCTCGATCTCCCGCTGAGCGCCAACGCCTGGGGGACGTCGGAGACCGAAGATCCGACGGAGATCGTGTCGCCCAAGCTCACGAAACACGGCTTCCACGTCGTGAAGCGGATGGGGAGGTAAGGTCTTGTCGTGGAATTTAGACTGGTGTTGATGTTAATAGTTGCATTTTGATGACACTTTAAAATTGTTGTGAGCAGTATTTCCGAGACCACCTCTACGAAGAGTTTTTGAATGCCACGTGCGAGGAAACCTTTGCATATGCAGATGATAACCAGCGGGACAATGTACGTAAATATGTGCATTGCTTATTTTACCGCCAATCTGATAGACTGGAATGCGTGTACGTTGATGATTTCAGCTGACAGCGGTCGCATTCTTGAGTGGACTGTACCCGTCCTGCAAAGATCTTGTGCCAATTACCAAGGAAACGCAGTTGCTGTTTGAGCAGGGGCAGGATCCTACGGCCAATTGCCCCGTGTGCTCGAAAGCTGGTACGTAGGTCATTTCATTCGGAAGTTGTGGTTGGCTATACTCATTGTGATATCTACTGCTATACGTAGTGTATGAAGGGATCACTGGAAGCACCGACACGAGGTTCGTGCTCCAAGAAATTCGCGAGGAGGTTGCAGAGGTCAACGATCTTCTTCAGTGTTGTGCCGCATCCGTATGCAGCATTGAGGATAATCCCGGTATCGTCGACGCCTCTGAAAGCTCTGAAAAGTGCGACCTGTTTGGAATCCCCACGCAGTGGAATGGAGCCTTTATCTACCATGGAAGGATACCCTCTCCAACACAGACTACTTTTCAGAGTGGCTTCTGCTGCAGAGTCTCAACAATATGAGCTTGCCCTCGCAGTTGACATTCGACAAAGTCTTGTCACTCGCTAAGATCCACGAGGTGCGTATTCCAAATGTTGATTGTTATCGAACTTCAACTAATCTGTACCCTACCTGCTGCTGCTGACCGTGTACATGTAGACGCACATGGATCTTATTACCAATGAGGTCAACTCTGCGAGCTTCGGCGCGACTCTGCTTGCCCATCTCACAGCTAGCTTTGAGCAAAATATCCTGCAAAAGCCCGTGCCTGTGGCAAAAGGCGAGGGTCCCCACATTTTACAAGGCCCAGGCAATCGGCTATTGTACTACGCTGCCCATGATATCAACCTGCTGTATGTTCGCAACCTGCTAAGGTATGTCGTGCCGAAAGTGCACTACGCGTATAGTAAATGCCTTCGGTAGTGCGCCTCATACTCATTGTTGTGGTTGTGCGTGCTAATTCTCCGTTAATCAGGTTGCAATGGTATACGAAGGGCTGGCACCCACATCAACCGGTGCCAGGTGGTATGCTTGTTTTCGAGCTACACGCTACTCCCTCCCCGTAGTTGACGGCCAAACTAGGGCCAGAACTTCGAAGTCTCGACGCTTGAAGTCCGCAGGTATGAGTAACACTCATGTGTCTTGGCATGCAGATGAAGTCGACAGTGCAGCCATCGATGATGAGAGTCGATTCTATGTAAAGCTATACTTCGTCGCGGCTTCTCCTGATCAAATTCGTGGCGGCGACCAACTCTCCCCAGAAAATGTAAGTCTGTGCGCATGTATTGTGCTTGCGATTCATCTAACCTCAAGCGTGGTGCATTTTGTCGGAACAGCCTCCTGATCGCGTGCAAGTTATCATTCCTTCGTGCTCGGAGGAGGTTGACATTGGTGGTGGAGCTACAGATGTCCGTTGCCCCTTTTCGACATTCAAGAAGCTGATCGGCAAGACTCTCAAGCACGTTTGCGTCGCCGATACACTACGTCCTTTTGTTGACACGATAAGTCATGCGGAGGCGTTCTCCAAAACTCCACGCTGACCGCCACCATCATCAGAGACGCTGATATCAGTACAGCTGATAGTATTCGGCAGCCACGTGTAGCCGAGACACTACCGGTACTTTGACTCTGTTCGAGTCCTGGCAGTGCTCTTGATCCACCACACCGTTAAACGCCGCATGGAGAAGCAGAAGTACGGATCAATCCCCATGAAGACGAACAACTACTAACGTTAGAGCGCATGTTAAAACGGCGGCTTGCGCTGAGGACACGATGTAAGGTTTAACTGCAAATGTCCGCGGAGAGGTGCAACGCGAGACTCGCAGCTACAATGATATTATTGATAGCTTCGTAAGCTGTGAGCACCGTGACGCACTAATACATGTACACACAATGATAATGGACGATCCGTCCGACGGACAAAATCACGTGATGTCACACCCGCACGCCAGTTGTGTTGAAAACTGCGAAATTCGCAATGGCAGCGGCCGATGAGTACAAGATCGTTAAGGCTGTGGTCTAGCACAATACTCATCGCAATCATGATAGGACCTATGTTGATGCTGTCACCATCTCCTAGCATGCCGGCAACAACACCAGCAACGCACAACTTAGACAGGAAATCACCACGGTCCTCTCCGTCCAGCGGATATTAGCCTTCACTGGTATTATTGTTCACAGCAGTATTGCGTAGGTTCATTTGGCTTGCGAGGAGGACCGTCAACAGCACCCGACCAGCAAAACTGAGCCAGGCGGAGGCATGATATATCATGTTCATGTTGAAGCGGGCCATCACTCCCGGTGCTGCGCTTTCAAAGTTGCGCTTGCAGCGGTTCCAACAGTACATGTTCATTAGCAAAACGAGTGCCCTCGTACAACCGAAATGCAAGTCCAGTTGGCAGTGTGCAGCGGTTGCTGTCGTGCCTTGTGCCTCGGTCGAGAGCAGCAAGCAGTCAGCAGTCAGCGAGTCAAGTGAGGCGGTAGCGCAGTACGTGAGACGGAGGCGATTGGGCAGTTGATGCGCGACTAGGATCCAGAAGCGCGCACACGTCACAGTTTTGTTATCCAAAACACGGTGTAATATTATATTACCCACCCTAAACAAGGTAAAAAGTGCCTGAAATGACTGCCACGTTTCAATGCAATGAAAAGCACCGCACCTGAAACTGTCAAACATCAGAAAACTGAAGTGACCCTCACTCACGAACTTCGATTTGCGGAATAACTGTACCACACCAAACAACTGGCGACATGCTCTCCACTGATGTGTCGCTGTCACTTCGGAATTTGCGCAGTACCGCACACATGGGTTTCACGTCGGTACGCCGAGCAGTACTCGCATTCGCGGTGCTCGCTGCTCTCGTCTCAGCCAGTAGTAGTAGTAGTAGCGACGACGATGACGGCGTGCCCGGCCTCTCCGAGATGGACACGTATGACGCGCTCGCCATCGCGTTCATGGTCGTGGGCCTCGCCGTGTCTTCCGCAGGCGGCGTGGGCGGCGGCGTCATCATGGTGCCGGCCATGGTGCTCATCATGAGCTTCGACATCAAGCGCGCGACGCCCATCTCCAACATGGCCATTCTGGGCGGCGCCGTGGCCAACGCGTGGTTCAACATGCGCAAGCGCCACCCGACGGTGGACCGTCCTCTGATCGACCCGGAGCTGGCGCTGGGCATGATCCCCGTCGTGATTGGTGGCACTGTACTGGGCGCGGTCGTCAACAAGCTCATTCCGAGTTACGTCCTGTCGCTGCTGTTTGTCGTGGTGCTCGCAGTGGGCGGCTCACGAACTCTGCTGAAAGGCATTCGTCTGCACAAGAAAGAGGTTGCCAAGACGAAAGAGGCCGAGATTGAGGCCGTTGCCGACGTTCCGGCTAGTCCTGGAGTCTACGTTCAGGTCAGCACACCTGTGAAAGATGAGGAAAAGCGGTTGAGTACGTCGGCGTCGACGGGCGACGAGGCTGGATCAAGTGGTTCATTGGCGCAGATTCTTGAAAAGGAACGTCACTTTGCCTGGGGCCCCCATATTGCTATCATGATCTGCTACCTTGGTGTTGTGGCTGCAAGTATTGGAGATGCTTCTGTTGACTGCGGAGGTGCGGCTTACTGGGTGATTCTGCTCATTGAGATCCCGTGGGTGGCTGTCTTTGTTGTGTACACCTCACGCTATCTGCACAAGATATACCTGCGCAAGGCTGCAGTGAACTACCAGTACGTGGAGGGTGATATTCGCTGGACGGAGAAGACTGTGGTGTATTTCCCTCTGGGCTGCGCTGTCGCCGGTATTGTCGCTGGTATGTTCGGTGTTGGTGGCGGCATCATTACAGGCCCCATTATGATCGAGCTTGGCATCGTGCCGGAGGTGGCCTCGTCCACGACGGCGTTGATGATTTTGTACTCGTCCGCCGCTGCTACAGCGAAGTTTGCTGTATTTAAGATGATCGCGTGGGACTGGGCAGCACTGCTGTGCGCGGTGGCCTTCGTGGTGACGTCGGTGTCGCAAGTGGTGATCCTGGGCTTCGTTCGCAGGACGGGTCGCCAATCGATCATTGTGCTGTGCATCGCTACGGCCGTGCTCATCGGTGCCGTGATTATGACGTACCAGGCTATCAAGTCCACCGTCGACGACGCTGGCGACTCCTTCTCCGCAGACATTTGTAGCTAATAGAAGTTGTCTGCTCCACAGTCGGACTCCTACTCGGAGAGCGCTAACCTGTCGTGCATGGTATACACAACTATCGGTAAAAAAGTGAAAGTTTACCCTTGGTTTTGGCGTGTAAGCTGGTTCACGAGCCAAGTTGTACAAGTTGGTCGTTGGTAGTATACCATGACACAATGGCCATCGCGTACAGGTCAAACTTGCTCCACGCATGACTGGTCTGGTGGTTTCTTTTCGCCACGCATCAAGGGGTGCGGCATCGTTGAAGCAACCTCCAACGGCGGAAAATGCTGCGCGGACACCTATTTCTGCCGAGGACGCGACATTGGAATCTATCCAAATTGGAATTGGATCGAGCAGAAACACTCTCCAACGTTCTCTGCGCGACCAACTCGAGCTGTCATGGGCAAATTCTACCCGTGTCAGCACTCAACACTGATTTTAACGGCTGTGTTGATCTCCGTGCTCGCATTGACAGTCGCGTCTTCATCCGACAGCAAAAGTTCCAGTGATGGAGTCCCAGAATTGCGCAGCATGTCGTCATTCGACACGTACGACGCGCTAGCGTTGGTCTTCATCGCAGTTGGGCTCGCAATCTCGGCAGCAGGCGGCGTCGGTGGAGGGACCATTTTGGTACCAGCGATGATCCTCATCATGGGCTTCGATATCAAGCGCGCTACACCGGTGTCCAATCTTGCCATCGTCGGAGGAGCTGTCGCCAATGCTTGGTTCAACATACGCAAGCGTCACCCAGCAGTGGATCGACCACTTATCGACTCCGACTTGGCTCTTTCGATGATTCCTCTCGTTATGGGCGGAGCCGTAGTAGGCACCGTACTTGCCAAGCTGCTACCAAGCTACTTGCTCTCGTTGCTTTTCGTCGTGGTGCTAGTTTTGGGCGGTACGCGTGCAGTTTCAAAAGGCATTAAGATGCACCGTGCCGAGATGAAAAGCTGCAAAGTGCAAGAAATCACCCCCGCCCCATCATCTGAAGCAACAGAAGAGCAGCGAGTCGCTGCGTACGTGGCTGTGTGTTCACCAAGCTCATGTGCAGACGATAAACGAACTGCCGACGTGAGTGATGATTCTGTTAGGGATTCCCTCTTGAAAGGATCCGGAAGTTTATCAAGCGAATGCGGCGAAGCGCGGGACGAGGTACTCGCCGAGATCACGGAACGGGAACGCCATTTTTCGCTGCCGAAGCAAGGACTTATCATGCTCTGCTATTTAGGCATCGTGGCAGCAAGTATCGGTGGCGCAGCGGTGTCCTGCGGTGGTACTGCGTACTGGCTGCTACTAGTCATGGAAGTGCCGTGGATTGTCGGCTTTGGCGTTTGCACTGCCGCATACCTGTTCCGACATCACGGCCGCAAGGTGTCGGTCAATTACGTGTTCGCAGCGGGTGATATCCACTGGACCAAGAAGACTGTCGTTCGCTTTCCGTTGGCTTGCGGCGGTGCCGGTCTCATTGCTGGTCTCTTCGGCGTAGGTGGTGGAATCGTCACTGGCCCGCTCATGATCGAGATGGGGTCGTACCCGAGGTAGCCTCAGCCACTACGGCATTGATGGTGTTGTATTCTTCAGCTGCAGCGACGGCGAAGTTTGCTGTGTTCAACATGATCGCATGGGACTGGGCCATTCTGCTGTGTGCGCTCGCATTTGTCGTCACTGCGGTCTCACAGGTGGTCATCTTAGGCTTCGTTCGCAGGACGGGTCGACAGTCCGTGATCGTCCTCTGCATCGGCGCGACCATCTGCATCGGAGCTGTGCTCATGACGTACCAAGCCATCAAGAGCACTATCAAGCACGCTGGCGAGCCGTTCGAAGTCAACGTGTGTAGGTAGGTAGTTGCGTCGCGTGGATTGATATACAGGACGCCGACACGAAATATGTCAACATGTAAACAGCACTGCAACGATAGATAAGAGAGAGCTTGAGCATTTACTTACAATATATTGACAGTGTAAAGCAGTATGCTTGCAGCAGTCCATTGGGATACGACTCACCTGCGCACACAGACTGCAAGGCGAGCCGACCGTAGACTAGTGCAAGTATAGCACCAAGGCGCATCTACCAGGCGCCCTTGAGCTCGCCCTCACGGTCACGGAAGTTGACAGCCGCAGCCTTCAGGTCCTGCACGCCCACCATAGCCTCGCCGAGGTCGGTGGAGATCTCTGTGAGGATCTTGGGGTCCTTGAAGTGGGTCACGGCCTGCACCATAGCGCGAGCGCGCTTGGCCGGGTCGCCGCTCTTGAAGATGCCCGAGCCGACGAACACGCCGTCCATGCCGAGCTGCATCATGAGCGCAGCGTCAGCGGGGTGGCGACACCGCCAGCGGCGAAGTTCACCACCGGCAGCTTGCCCGTCGCGGCGACCTGCTTCACCAGCTCGTACGGAGCCTGCATCTCCTTGGCAGCCACGAACAGCTCGTCCTCGTCCATGGACTGCAGGCGGCGGATCTCGCGGTGCACAGCGCGGGCGTGACGCACAGCCTCGACGACGTTGCCGGTGCCGGCCTCGCCCTTGGTGCGCAGCATGGCAGCACCCTCGGCGACGCGACGCAGGGCCTCGCCCAGGTTGCGGCAGCCGCACACGAACGGCACCTTGAACTTGTGCTTGTTGATGTGGTTCTCCTCGTCGGCCATGGTCAGCACCTCGCTCTCGTCGATGTAGTCGATCTCGATAGCCTCGAGGATCTGGGCCTCGACGAAGTGGCCGATGCGCACCTTGGCCATCACAGGGATCGTCACGGCCTTCTTGATGGCGTCGATCATCTGCGGGTCGCTCATGCGGGCCACGCCGCCGTCCACGCGGATGTCGGCGGGGATGCGCTCGAGGGCCATGACGGCCACGGCGCCAGCCTCCTCGGCGATACGCGCCTGCTCGACGTTCGTCACGTCCATGATGACTCCGCCCTTGAGCATCTTAGCCAGGCCGGCCTTCACGAGGAAGGTGCCTTCGGTGGGGTCGTCTGGGAAGCCATGGTGTAGTCTGGGTCGGAGCTTGAGAGGCACGCGGCGAATACGAGAATGAGACGGCTGCAACGCACACGTATGGCTACGATGGCCCACAGGTGGCCCACAACGGAAACCTGTCGAATTTGATGATCAGCGGTGGCCCAAACTGGGCCACTCGCGAAATCTGACCGGAACCGTCCCGGCGTTGGAGTCGTACTTAATTGAAAACGCAATACCGGTACACAGGACTATTTTTTAATTTAATTTGTCAAAATAAAGTTGACCTCACACTTATTAAAATGAAATTATTAAAATTACAGAGTTCCCCGGCAAAGGGAGAACCGTAAGCAGTTATCTACCTTGCAGAACTAGTACAATTGTCACAAAGCCTTGCCGCGATACAAATCATTTTGCAAATCGTTTAACCTGGAAGAATTTATTGGTCCCACCTTTCTCCTTTGCCCGGGAACTCTGTACAGAGTTCCCCGGCAACTCGGTACATGTAGTGACAAATAATATGAAAGAAGCTATTTGCTGCATCTCGAGTTCACGATTAATCCTAGTGTAAAAGGTTGATCTGCTCGCAGATATATGTCATCATTGCGGGTCGGTCCTTGAAAGTGTATCTGTGCGGAATGCGAACCCATTTGACGCCAAATTCAACGCACAGTTTGTTCTTGCGGGCGTCTCGCAACTGTTGCTTCGCAAAATCAGTGTTGGTGCAGTGGAAGTGTGGATGGAAGCGTGCGTGCTGTATCCCATCGTACTCAAAGATCACCCCCACTTACTCGCAGAAACGATCAAGCTCCCTTCAGAAACGCTGGGTGTTCCTTCCTAAACTTGTTGAATAGGAAAAGTTCCTTATAGATGTATTGGGCACATATTTCCGACTAGTACAAGAAAGAATGGCGTCCAACCCCGTTATGCTTTCGGATACAAACTCGTTCTTCCCATTCGTGGTCGGGATTCAGGCGACATTTCCATGAAATCAATTTATTGTTGCCTCGAGCATAATGTACGAGGATCTCTGTTAGCCCGTAATCCCACTCACCGAGCAATTCGGGGTGTTTTGTTGCAACGCTGTTGCGAACCGGACAAGGATGCGATGACTGCTGACCTATGTCGATAATTGTAGACTGCCATACATGATTGGGATTCGCCAAAACCTTCCACGTGTTGCTCTTGAGTGTAAAATCTCGCATGTCTCCATTCGACTCATCCCATTGAGCGCAACGTTCCGGCCTTATAACCCAGACCGAGTTGCAAATGTCTTGACAGCAGATCTGCAATCCGCAAAGACAGCGCAGCGGTTGGTACCAGCCTTCACTGTAGTGGAAATCAACTTGATTGAGCCGAAAAATCTGTAACAGGACTGCTTGCGCGACCAATCCACCCGGGACCGCTGGCGAATGGATGGCCAGCAGCTCGCGACCCGAACAGCCATGACGACGACTGGGAGCTGATGTGAATGGGCGAGATCTAAAGGTCGCAGCTCCGGGCAGGGCAGGATCACGCTGGAGGGACGCCACGACAGCAAATGTGCGGCTCACGAGGCCAGGCCTCTGTGAACTCCGACGAACGAACCGAGTGGCAGACCAGAGCCATCCTCATTCCACGATTCACCAAGTCGAGCGCACCCGACCAACCAAGACTGCCAGACAGTCGAGACGAACGATCCCGCCAGTTGAAGGCCACGAACGAGACGAACGGAGTCTGGGATTGACGACCCCAGACACCCTTGAGTGACGGACTTGGTGGGCAACAAGGCGAGCGCGGCGAACAAGCACGAGCAACAGCGAGGAGTGTGGCGGCGTAGGGTGACCGTGTTCCCCGAATTCGCTGACGGTTGCACGAAGGACGAGCGCTCGAGGCGTGAGTCCCAGTGACTAGGCGAGCGTTGGCCAAAGCAGTTCATTTTGAGTTGCTCGGCGAGGACGTACCTCGACGACTAGCTAGCTAGGGGTAGTTGCATCAGACGACTGAGAGCATTGTCGACCAACACCCGGCGTACAGGGTAGCGAAGACACGTGACAAATCGATAACATGGCTCGATCAAACATTTCCACTGCAACTTTGTCTTGACACTGCCACGACTCGATTTCGTCTTCGTCGCCGGCGGAGCTCCACCAACTTAGCATTCGGGGCATAGTTTGCTTTTGTGCTCGTTGTTGCTCTTCGTTTTCGTTTTGAAGCGTTCGCCACTGGTCGTGTAGGTATGGCTGCCGCCGCTGCGAGCACAGCCGCTCCTGACTCCGAGTCATCGTCCCCCGTGCGTTTTCAGCTTCATACTCGAGCTGTTCACTGATGTCGATCGCTGCTTTTATCAACACTGAGGTCGGGGCCTGATATGTCACTAAGAACGATACATGTGCGATCATCATTTCCGTCTTGCCGCTCTGATCCGCTCGTTTCAGGACGAAGTTGTCGTAGCCTGCTGGTTCGACAATGACCAACGACCCCATCCATTGATGCACAAATTAAGTGGCCTTCGGCCCTCTCGGTGGGTTGTAGACCCAAACAGCATCGTCAGTCTCGAATGTTCGTCGATGACGCACCTTCCTATCATAGTAACGCCTTTGGCGCGCTTGTTCTCGTTCTCGAGCACGTTCGGCGCATTCATGACCGCGCTCCATTGCCGCTAACAACTGGTGATAATCGTTTAGCAAGTCACCGTCCTCGTGGACCTCATTTCGCCGTAAAAGATAGTTTGGTGGTCGCAATCGACGTCCCATCATCAATTCATTGGGACTGAGAGCCACAGTCGAGTGTGGTGCGGAGTTGTAGGAGTACACCGCGCATTGGACCCATTCATTCCAGTCCTTTTGATCTTCGTCGCCCATAAACGTAGCTACACAGTCCTTCCAGGACCTGTGGAACCGCTCAACAAGTCTGATCATCTGAGGGTGATACGGAACTGGATTCATCTGATTCGCTTGTAGTAAATTCACCAATTGGTCGACCCTTAAGTGTCCGGACCAAATCGACCCGGGCAACTCCTTAAAGACAACCGGCCACAGTCGTGGGGCAAAATCACTCGCCGTGCCTTCCCTGTTCCGTGTGCACAATCACCAACCCGTGACGTTTCTCGACTTCCATGTCTTTGTAATTGCCCGCCTCAAGCATCTTCTGATCCAGTCTGCTTTGCTGTTGCGCCGAAGAGATCTCATCGTCCGTGAGTTGTAACGTAGGGTTCACTTCGTGCACCAACTCATCATCATCGTTCACTGTGGTGTCGGTCATGCCTAATTCTCCGTTACATTTCGCCTTTTGATTTTTCATCTTAGCTCAATTCCAGATAGGGATAACGCTCCTCCAGAGACTTGCGCGGGGAACTCCTACGATATCCAGAGTGATAATTAGTAGAAATCAAAAATGGGTGCGTGATATCAGCCAAAACAGGCCGAGAAGAAGAACCACTGGAATCCACTGCTCCATCTTCACTCGGAACAAAGTCGCCGCCTTCACTCAAATCACCACTGGCGCCAACGTCTCCCCTTCAATCGAAACGAAAGCACCAATTCCACGAAAGTCATCACGTCCTTGGGATACTCTATCTCTGCTGTTGTTGTCAGAGACCGGCATCAACTCGCGTCACTGTCTCTAGGTCGCTTGATGAGTTGATGCAGATTTCATGTCTTCTTGTTTGCGCTTCGTCACCATAATGGAATCAGAATTGACACTGGTTTCCAGATCTTTGACATGGTTGGATAGGGACGTCTTCTCCATCGCTGCAAAGGTCGATGATCTCGACCGATGCTGCGTTCTCCATCGAAATTGGAAATGCGCGCCAGAATTCGAATGCGGAATCGACATCTACAAGGAACTTTTCCTATTCAACAAGTTTAGGAAGGAACACCCAGCGTTTCTGAAGGGAGCTTGATCGTTTCTGCGAGTAAGTGGGGGTGATCTTTGAGTACGATGGGATACAGCACGCACGCTTCCATCCACACTTCCACTGCACCAACACTGATTTTGCGAAGCAACAGTTGCGAGACGCCCGCAAGAACAAACTGTGCGTTGAATTTGGCGTCAAATGGGTTCGCATTCCGCACAGATACACTTTCAAGGACCGACCCGCAATGATGACATATATCTGCGAGCAGATCAACCTTTTACACTAGGATTAATCGTGAACTCGAGATGCAGCAAATAGCTTCTTTCATATTATTTGTCACTACATGTACCGAGTTGCCGGGGAACTCTGTACAGAGTTCCCGGGCAAAGGGAGAAAGGTGGGACCAATAAATTCTTCCAGGTTAAACGATTTGCAAAATGATTTGTATCGCGGCAAGGCTTTGTGACAATTGTACTAGTTCTGCAAGGTAGATAACTGCTTACGGTTCTCCCTTTGCCGGGGAACTCTGTAATTTTAATAATTTCATTTTAATAAGTGTGAGGTCAACTTTATTTTGACAAATTAAATTAAAAAATAGTCCTGTGTACCGGTATTGCGTTTTCAATTAAGTACGACTCCAACGCCGGGACGGTTCCGGTCAGATTTCGCGAGTGGCCCAGTTTGGGCCACCGCTGATCATCAAATTCGACAGGTTTCCGTTGTGGGCCACCTGTGGGCCATCGTAGCCATACGTGTGCGTTGCAGCCGTCTCATTCTCGTATTCGCCGCGTGCCTCTCAAGCTCCGACCCAGACTACACCATGGCTTCCCAGACGACCCCCACCGAAGGCACCTTCCTCGTGAAGGCCGGCCTGGCTAAGATGCTCAAGGGCGGAGTCATCATGGACGTGACGAACGTCGAGCAGGCGCGTATCGCCGAGGAGGCTGGCGCCGTGGCCGTCATGGCCCTCGAGCGCATCCCCGCCGACATCCGCGTGGACGGCGGCGTGGCCCGCATGAGCGACCCGCAGATGATCGACGCCATCAAGAAGGCCGTGACGATCCCTGTGATGGCCAAGGTGCGCATCGGCCACTTCGTCGAGGCCCAGATCCTCGAGGCTATCGAGATCGACTACATCGACGAGAGCGAGGTGCTGACCATGGCCGACGAGGAGAACCACATCAACAAGCACAAGTTCAAGGTGCCGTTCGTGTGCGGCTGCCGCAACCTGGGCGAGGCCCTGCGTCGCGTCGCCGAGGGTGCTGCCATGCTGCGCACCAAGGGCGAGGCCGGCACCGGCAACGTCGTCGAGGCTGTGCGTCACGCCCGCGCTGTGCACCGCGAGATCCGCCGCCTGCAGTCCATGGACGAGGACGAGCTGTTCGTGGCTGCCAAGGAGATGCAGGCTCCGTACGAGCTGGTGAAGCAGGTCGCCGCGACGGGCAAGCTGCCGGTGGTGAACTTCGCCGCTGGCGGTGTCGCCACCCCGCTGACGCTGCGCTCATGATGCAGCTCGGCATGGACGGCGTGTTCGTCGGCTCGGGCATCTTCAAGAGCGGCGACCCGGCCAAGCGCGCTCGCGCTATGGTGCAGGCCGTGACCCACTTCAAGGACCCCAAGATCCTCACGGAGATCTCCACCGACCTCGGCGAGGCTATGGTGGGCGTGCAGGACCTGAAGGCTGCGGCTGTCAACTTCCGTGACCGTGAGGGCGAGCTCAAGGGCGCCTGGTAGAAGCGCCTTGGTGCTATACTTGCGCTAGTCTACGGTCGGCTAGCCTTGCAGCCCGTGTGCGCAGGCGAGTCGTATCCTATGGCGTACCGGTACTGCTTTAAACTGTCAATATAGTAAATGCTCAAGCTCTCACTTGTTGTCGTGCGTTTAGCATATTTCGTGTCGGGATCCTGTAGTTTTCAAACGTTGCAAGGTGCTCCATGCAGCGCAACTACATGTACCTACCTGCGACTTGAGTGGTGCTTTCAGCTGATGTGCTCTTGGTTTCGTCGCAGCTCAGGTCGCGCCGATGTAGAAGACTCGCCCAAATCCTACGAGCGAAGCCTAAGATGACCTGGAACTGTAACAAACACCATGCAAACAAACAGCAAGCCACACACCACGGAGACTACTGTTGAACACTCGATCAACTCAGTAAAGCAAGAATGCATGTTTTTCAGTTTCTGGTGGATAACTCTACAACGCGGTGCCGCGCTCGAGGTTCTGCCGGATCTCCACCGTGTATTTGTCGAAGGCCTGCGACGCCTTGCGGTTGAAGATGCGGTTCTGGCCGTTGATGTAGTCGACGTCCTCTCCCTCGTAGTGCTGGCGCCGGCGGCTGAATGTCTTGCGCGCCTTGATGCGCTCCTCCAGTTCCTGAGCCATGCGCTCCACATTGGCCTGCATCGTCACGAAGCATTTCCAAAACGTCAGCATAAATTGACACTGCATGCAGCTTCCCAGTACGCACCTCCTCCACGTTGTCATCCTTGCCGTAAGCCAGCTCGTCACCCAGCGCGTCTTCTCCTGTAGCAGCCGCCGCAGTTGCGGGTTCGGCTGCTGTCGGTAAGCTCACTAGTCGCTTCTTGTAGCCCTTGTACAGCGAATCCTGGTTGAAGACGTCCCACCCAAAGGCCGCTTTGCGCTTCTCCTTCTTGTCAGCCTTCTTAGCCTTAACCTCTGCCACTGCCGCTGAAATTTCAAACAGCACATTATTATCAGCAACAGACTCCCTGCACTACAAGTAGTAAGCTCCCAAAAACAAGCACCAACCTGTCTCGTTGAGATGCGCCTTGCCACTTGAAGCCACCAGCTTCTTCTCCTGTTGGACAAAACCACAGGGTTAGACCCAGAGGCAGAGTAAAGTGCCAATTACAACGGACCTCTCTCTTCTTATATCGCTCCTCCTTTTGGCCTTCTTGTCGTTATTTTTCACCCGGTCGTGCTCCGCCGCCACTTCCTACAGACAAAACGTCACGTCAGCACAGCCTCTTCCCCACACCCGGATATGGTGCCTTACCTGTTTGTTGGCCTTCCGTCCAGCGTTCATCTTCATGCGCAGCTCGAACAGCTTCTTCTGCGCCGGCGTCATGTTCGTCAGCTCGTCCTCCACGTCCGCCATGGCTTTTCTTGGGAGTTCTCGTTTCAATGTTTCAAGTAGACCCACAAATCGAGGCCAAATACCGGTATCTAGGCCCAAATATCGTGTTTTGGGTTTTAGTATTTTAAATACTACTTCGATGAAAATACATGTACTAATATTTTCAAGCGGAAAAATAATTGTCCAATTTCTCTGCACAGGATGCAAAAACGTGCATAGGATGCCCAAATGCACTAATAAAGAGACGGAAAGTAACGCCTCACTTCTGACAGAAGTTATCGTATTCGTCCAGATTATAACGCCTTCTTGGGTTGATGACTAATCTCCACGGTCGCAATCAACGCCCGAAGCCAATCACATTTTAAACAGAAGCAATGGCGGACGCGGACGAGTTGATGCAGGAGCTGTGCGGCGTGAGTCTCTCAGCCATCGACAGCTCTCAAGAGGCTGCTCAGGAGCTGATGGACAGGCGGATGCTTGCAGTGGAGCGCGCGGTGCTGGAGAGCGACGCTCAGAGCGTTCATGAGGCGCAGAACACGCTCAAGGCCGATGACGAGATGTCTCCAGTGCTCAAGATGGCGGAACTGGTCTGCGAGGGCGAGTACGCGGACGCCGTGCGGCTGCCACAAACACAGAAGCTCCTGGAAGCTTTGGTCCAATTGCGCAGCGAAGAGCAGGACAATGAGGACGAGGACACGCACCTCTGTGGCAGTATTGCTACAGCACTGCAGAGCTACCTGCTGGACCAATGCGACAGCATCGAGAGCCGCCTCGTGGCTGCATACGAGATCCTGTTTGTAGGGGTGGCTTTCTTCGACATGTACGTGCAGGCCAACTACACAGGTCCGGCGTTCGAGAAGGAGACGCTCCGTGACGTGCTCGACCAGGTGACGCGCCTCCTGACGCTCTCGACTGAAAGCGACGACAAGAAGGCACACAGTGACGCGCTGGTGGCGCTGCAGGTGGACGGTGAGAGCCCCTTCTCCATCTGCGAGTACCCGCAGTTCCTGCTCGTCGGCCGCTGCTTGTTGGACTTCGTGGGCAACCACGCATACAACGACTGGTCTGTGGCTGCCAATGAGTTTGTACACGGCCAGAACGACAATGAGGTGTCCGATGATGTCACTGAAGGCCCCGCCAAGCGCCAGATTACTGGCGGTGCGGCTCTTCGCGCCCTCGGAGAGCTGTTCGAGCAGATCAAGTCGGCCGCGTGGTGGAACGCGCGTGCTGCCGTTGCACATGAACGACTGCTGCTCGCTAAGCAGCCGTCCAACACGTTGTGGTTTGAAGCTCGCCGTGGGTACATCGAGACGCTGAACACGGCCGAGCTGTTTGCATTTGAGAAGGATACGCAGTACCTGCTCGCTCGTGCAAATGTGGAGTGGGGTCTTGCGCAGCACTACTTTGACAAGAACAAGCATGGCAAGGCTACGTTTGCGCGTGCCAAGGAGATTTCGGGCGTGAGCGTGCAGGTCAGCGGATCTTTGGGTAAACGTACCAAGTTCCAGCGGAAAAGTGTAGCTCAGATGGTGCTGCTCGCGGCGTCGAAGAAGGAACCCGAGAGTGCGGACAAGGGCGCTTCTGTGTACGCCACTGCTGTGGCGGAAACGACCCACGTGGACTTTGGTGGAAAACAAGTCATAGCCGAAAATGAGGGTGAAGACAGTAGTGATTCTACTGCTGCTGCCCCGCCGGCCGACGGACTGACGGCTGAAGAAGAGCAGATCCAACGTCTTGTTCACGAAGGCGAGGCTTCTTATCGCAACGTGAACCTGGACCAGGTGGACCAGGATAATGTACTTCTGGAAAGCATTGCGTTCGAGGACCGCAAGCTCACAGAGCAGGGCAACTTGCAGATCGTAGACCAAATTGTGCTGCTAGGACTGTGTCTGGACGTGAAGAACAGCAACGGCAACGACGGCCTCACGCGCGAAGAGATGATGCCCTACGTCACACGTGTGCTGGAAAACCCTAACAACTGGATGGTGTACTCCACAGCTCTGCTGGAGAGAGCATGGCTCGAATGCGAGAGCTCCAAGCGCCGCGAGCGCGCTGTCTTGCAGATGCAGGCTCTGGTGGACCAGCACACTACGCGGCTCACGATCACTCAGAACACACTGGAGTCTATTGCGGACTCTGCCCCAGCTCGCGAGCGTATGCAGTTTGTGTATTCTCTGGCCTTCCCTCCGCGGTATGCGCTGAAGCGAGACTTGGCCGAACGTTACTTCAAGCTCGGTGTCCTAGGCAGCGCTGTTGAAATCTGCGAAGAGCTGGAGATGTGGGATGACGTGGTGAAGTGCTACCAGCTTTTGGACAAGCCTATGCGTGCAGAGAGGCTTGTGCGCGAGCGCCTGGAGATTGCCCCCACACCATTCATGTGGGTTACGCTCGGAGACCTCACCGATGAACCAGCACACTACGAGTCATCGTGGACGCTCTCGAAGCAGCGATTTGCTCGCGCCAAGCGATCACTCGGACGCTACTACTTCGAGAAGGGAGACCCCGAGGCAGCTATTCCCCATTACGAAGATGCCGTGCGTGTGGGTCCGATGCACACTGGTGCATGGTTCACTCTGGGTGCGATGGCGATGCGTGTCCACCGTTGGTCACTTGCAATGCGCGCTTTTACTCGCGTGGTGCAGCTCGAGCCTGACAATGGTGAGGCGTGGGGCAACCTGGGTTCCATCCACTTGAACAACCAGCGCTTCGCGGAGGCTTTCGCGGTGCTGCAAGAGGCGCTCAAGCAGAAGCGTCACATGTGGCAGATGTGGGAGAACTACGCACTGTGCGCGATGGAGACCAAGCGCTATGGTGAGGCCATGTACGCCATGCACCAGCTCCTGGACATGCGCACCAAGCACAAACGCCCGGTGGACAGTGAAATGCTCGCGTGGCTCGTGGAAGCGATCATCTACCCCGAGTCTCTCAGGAAGATGCAGCAGAAGGCCGATGCCGAGATTGCTGCACTCGAGAACGCCGTCACCGATGAGGACGAGGATGAGGATGAACTTAACGAAAGTGACGACGATGACCTGGCGGAGTGGGACGAGACTGCAGCGGCCACTGACGCGACTCCCGCGGTCCGACGAGCACTACAAGAAGCAGCTCGCGATGCTCTTTGGCCGCGTGACGTCCATCGTGACGAACGACGCCAAGGTGTGGCAGGTGTACGCACACTTCAACGACGGCGTGGACGGCCGTGCCGACAAGGCGCGTGATTGTCGCTTGAAGCAGTGTCGCACTCTGCAAGTTGCCAACTGGGAGCGTGAACAGGAGAAGGTGGAGGCTTTGTGCTCCGCGGCCTGTCGACTGGCTCAGGACTACCTGGCCGAGGGCACCAAGAAGTCGCTGTACTCATGCCGCCTGTACATTCGCGGTGTGCTCAAGAAAGCGCAGCAGGACTTTGCCGATCTCGAAGCTGTGAAGACTCTCAATACTATGCTGGACGAGGTCAACAACAGGGAAGCGCAACTCTAGAACAGGACGATGACCATTAACGTCTTCAACCAGAGGACGCACTAATGTAGCCATTTCATTTTCTTCCAATCCCACGTCGCATTACAGTGTATCCATTTCAACGTTCGTCTTTTCGTCCAATCGAATGTCCAATTTGTTTGAAAACTCGTTCCCGCCAATATTGTGCGGCAGTCGCCAATCAACCGCCTCGGTCTCATTTGTCTATATCATGCCTCCGACGCAGGCCGGGCGGCGGCTCTCTGCGGCCGCCAAGAAGCGCAAACTCGAGGCGGGCGACGCCACCACGAAGCTCGTCAAGCGCGGACCTGGTCGACCACCGAAGAAGAAGAAACCCGCGGTTCAGGAGCCTTCGCCCGAGCCAGAGACGCTGCAGACTTCAGTGGACCCGGAGACGACGAGTTTCCTGCAGCTGCTGGAGGACGACGTGCGCCGCCTGCCGCCCCCTCCCCGCCGCTGCTCAAGCGACGCGGAGCCGGAAAGTCTCCGCCTGAGAAGCACGTGGTGGACTTCCAGCTGCCCTTCAAGGAGGCCGAGATCAAGACCCTCGAGGAGCGCCAATGGGTGCGTCGTCCGCCCCCGTTCGGCAAGATCAACCGCTGCGTCTATGTGAGCACAACCATGCCCATTGCTGACTTCCCCGTGCACAAATGCACGTGCTGTGCGGACACGCACAAGTCCATGACCAAGCGCACGACGATGATGGCGTCGGCCAAGGCGCAGAAGGAGCTGGCAGACAGCAACGAGAAGCCTCTACTGGATGAGGAACAGCAGGTGGATACTACGGGGTACTGTGGAGAAGGATGCTACAACCGCATGTTGTTCATCAGCTGCTCCGACGATTCGTGCTCGGCCCCTGACTCGACCTTGTGCAGCAATAGAGCGATTAAGAGGAGGGAACTGAAAGCGGTGAAGGTGGAGTATATCCCCGGACCTGGCTTCGGACTTGTTGCCACCGAGAAGATCAGTGCGGGAGCGTTCATCATTGAATACGTCGGAGAGGTCATTGATGACCGCGAGTGCGAGCGGAGGATGATCAAGTACCGCGACAATGGCGAGGTGAGTGGATTTTGCGGTGATGGCGTTGCTGTGGACTTATCGTTGCTGGATTGAACTGCCTGATTAGACCAATTTCTACATGATGGAGCTGGAGAAGAACATCGTGATTGACGCCAAGTACCGCAGCAACGAATCTCGCTTCATCAACCACAGCTGCGACCCCAACAGCGTCACGCAAAAGTGGTAAGTTGGTAGTGGCTGTTCGGTCCGTGCCATCAAAGCATCTAATTGTGTTAGTGTGCGCTCGTAACAGGAATGTGGACGGTATGCAGCGTATTGGCATTTTTGCGCGCCGTAACATCGCTCCCAACGAGGAGATCACCATCGACTACAATTTCTCTCACTTCGGCGAGGCCGCTGATTGTAAATGTGGATCCACTGCGTGCACAGGCAAGATTGGTCTCAAGCGGTCCAAACTCCCGTCGTTCAACCCTCGCGTGGCTGGCACTGCAAAGGCGAAAAACAGGTGCTTGTGGATGAGCCTCCTCCAGAGCTCAAGCGTCCCGTGCATTTGACCTCGTTGGCATTGCTTAAAAGTGCGCAGATGGATGATAGCTGGCTGGAATACTACGGATTTTCAAGACGTCGATTGTTCCTTAGTCACCGACCGCGCCGTCTGGAGAAAAAGGAGGAAAACACAACAGTGACCACGGTTGAAGCGCGCGATAGCCCACCATCGAGCAGCCCAGCGTCGGAGTGCTCGGCTACGACTGAAGAGGATGTATCGCTCACGCCACCACAAGCGACTCAAAGTGACTTCATCGAACAGAAGCCACGAAAAAGCAACTGGTACGAAAAGTTCATTGCCGGAGAGCACTTGCCCGAGATGAGGGCGCTGCGCAGCTACATCTGCGGAGGTAAATCGGACTGGACAGCAGAATTGTCGGTCGATTTTTCAATTCAACCCATGCCTTCACCGCCGAAGAAGAGGCCGGGACGCCCGCCAAAGAAGCGCGGCCGTCCTAACAATGTGGAGTCTGTAGTCGCACTCCCGAAGCGTACTCCATTAGGACCGAAGCTCAACCACAGGCGCCTAGGCCTCTCCCAAGCACGTTCAAGAGGTATTGATGAACTTCTGGCGTTCGCAAATGGCAAGTCAAAGTGGAACAAGCGCATTCCGTCGTCTCGCTCAATCAACCCGGACCGAATTCACCGCCTTATTTATCGCGTAAAAGGCAAGCAGATCTTCATCAACACTGACCAGGTACGTTGCTCGCTGCTTGAAAGCGTTGTTACCGCTCACTGACTTGTGCTGCTCTTCTGTAGAACGATCTGAACGAAGATGCTTGCTTTCGCTGTGGCCTGGCAGGCGAGCTCATTTGCTGCGATGGCTGCCCTGCTGCCTTCCATCTCAACTGCACGAACCTCGCCATGGTGCCTCCGGATGGCATCCCATGGTTTTGCTCCGAGTGCACGAACCCGAAGCATCTTCAGAAGGCTTCGAAACGTCTGACACCGCCATCGTCGCCGCAAGAGGCACAAGAAGTACCACTCAAACCGACTATGCTGGTCGGCACCTGCGCACTCACGCGGCACCGCTTGTTCCAAGCCTCAAGAAGATTTTCCACGCCCCGGTGCAACATACCAAGCGCCGTTACAAGAAGCGGCATCGCGCCACAGACCGTTCCTACCGCGAGCTGGAGCACATGCCTCTCCCTGTGTGGAACGAGAGCGACGAGAGCGAAGCCGAGCAGTAAACTCGGACACTCTCACCAATTGCGACCCATTCGTCACGCACTTCACCAAGGGCTCGTGCGTGCACCAAACCTATCGACTTTGTAGCTTTGTCTCTTACTACTTGACTAGAAACTGATGAAAACTAAGATGTATGCTTGTTCAACTGAGACCTCTATTGGTTGTAGAGTTTAGCTGGCACGGGGCCTTCCACGCGGTCCTTGAGAAAACCTTCGCTGTCCTCCTTAGCTCGCTGTAGATACAAAATACACTCATTAACAATACAATTATTGAATTTGAATGAAAAACCCACCTTGATGGACGAGACCAGAGCAGCGTAAGGGCCCGACGACTTGAGCTCCGGCATGGCTTTGCCGCCGTCCATCTTGCCCGTGTACGAGTGGTTCAGCTTCTCCTCTCCTGATGGAGGCGCGTACTCGTTGGACGCCTCTGCGGCGCTCGGGAAGCTCTCGAAAGAGTGCACCACCTCTCCGTGGAAACGGTAGGTCGCCTTCATTCCACTCATAATTGTGAAGGTGCTTTCTTACAATAAAACCCATTTAACCCAATCGGGTTCTATGTTTTGGGTTTTTTGAAAAGTCTACTTACAAAACCTAAAAATAGTTTTGACAATGAACGCGTTGTTGGGAGAGCTGCGCATGCTCAAGGTGCTGCACCAGCAGTCGGGCGTGTGTTTGTTCACGCACCAGTGGAAGTGGAACCCTCAGGCACATGCAGAGGGCGTGGACGCGCTCGTCATGTCCTTTACGCAGTTCGCGCGGGAGATCGACGGCGGAGGTGCGGCCTAGACAGCAAATTGGACAAACATTGCTCTCTAACTGTTTGTTTTTAACATTTTTAATAGAGGTGGTACAGGCGCACTTTGACCCAAGCCGAACAGACAAGAAAGACCGCTCAGGCAGCAGTCCCATGCCTGTAGGCATAAAAAACCCTTTCAAAATGAAGGTTTATTGTTGCTGATTCAATGAATGTTTTGGTTGTGTAGGCTTCGTCGGGTGGGCTCATCATGATCTCGCTACAGAATGAAAACGTTCAGGCTGTGCTGTTTCATGATCGAACCGCTGATGCAGCGTGTGCTGCTCTCAAAGCGTTTCTGCAACATATTTTGCAACGGTTCTCAGAAGAATTCGAGCACGAGCTGGCGCAATTGCAACCGCAGTTACAAGCGAGTGCAACACCTACAGCTGAAGAGGTTCGTCCTGCAAGTGCATGCAACGTCCCATTTTTCTGATTAATTTGCTTTTTGTTGTTTGCAGCGCGAAGCTGTTGAAGCCCCGTTCAGAAGTTTTGAGGCAGAGCTGGACAATCAATTGATGCCGCAAAGTGAAGTTGACCTCATCGTGCAATGAGTCGGCTACATGACATCGTGTTTCCATTAATTTTCCCCACAATACATTTACCAGACAACATAAAGCGGGCCACGGCGAATCGAGAACTTTTGCGGTCACAGGATGAACCGCGGAGACGTGCTATCATTTTCCCACAATTTGTACGCGATGGCATCGTCCCCGATTAGAGTAAATAAGACATGTCGTTCTTTAAAAGGCTGGTTTCTAGTTGCTACTCCAACACACTTTTCCTGTGTCGGCCAATGTCAGCGGGTCTGTCTCCCGTCGTGAAGCCCCACAGCTCGACTTGGACGCATGAAAACTCTGGCGAAGTGGTTAGTGGGGGCGAGTTAAATGTTTCGCACGCGCCACTTGTCCCCGCAGATAAATCGCTATCCTGAAGTATCAAACAGTAACAAGGTCAGTCATCGCAACAATCATACGCCGGACACACGCACTCACCAGGAACAAACCAAAGTTGCCACCGCCGCCCATAATCAGCGATTCGTCGGAGCAGAGCATAAAATAGCTGTTCTTACGACTCCAATGGTACTTCACGAATCCGCCCGCTGCACTTGTGCTCGCGAAGGAAAATAAAAACGACTCGCCGGTGCCATAGTAGTGTAACGCGTGGTGCCATTCGTCCGAAGCAAATCCGCCGAACACGTTCCCTTCTGTGTCTTTGACGACCAACAACGTCGGACTTTGCTTTTGTGCCAGTATAAGCAGAGTCTCTAACGACGATCCGTTTGCTTCTACACTATAAATTTGAAACCATCGGCACAATTGACTCGTTATGGGCAACGCGTGGTCGATATACGCGATATGCTCGAGAGTCAAAATGTTTGACGTGTCCATCAGCTTCGCCTTGTAATCGTCCGGATTATAATCGAACGAAGGCTTCTTCTTGGAGTGGCGCAATGGCGGCAACAGAAGGGAAGGGTCTGCTGAAAGGCCATCAATCCGGAGTGCCTCTTCTTCAACTAACTCTCCTTGCTCTTCCTCCTCTTCTTCCTCATCCTCTTCTTCTTTGACACGGCGTGTCCTTATCTCTTCCCATTCCACGCGCATATCGTTTACGGTAACTGGCGCCATCTTCAGCAACTCGTTCATGATCCCATCGGTCTCCAATATCACGCGAGTGAATGACGCAGCCTTTGGATCAAGCTTACTCCAAAGTTGGTCGAACACCTGGAACATGAACATGAACAACTTGTTGAAGTACATGTCTTCGTCAAACAATTCCCAAAACGGCTCCAGCGACATCGCCACAATGTCAATCTCCGGGTACTTTGGGGTTAAGCTGGCAGCACAAAAGAAATTAGCCAAAACAAGAGTTAAGTACACGCACGCAAACAATGCACCACGTACAATAGTTTCAAAAGCTTCACCAAGGATTCGCAGATGGACGACGCTACCAACCCTGCATCGTAAGACGGCAATTCGGACGGCAGCGCACGCATTTTTAACAAAGGTAGAGCGCCTGGGTCGCTCTTTAGCCAGTACAAAATAGATCGTAGCATCAGCACACCTCCCTTATCGAAGTTCCCCAAGGTGGTTTGCTTATTAAACCCGAAATGTTCCCAGATGATCACAAGATCTTGTTCTGTGGTTTCGCTCGTCGTTAGAGAAGACGAGCCGTTGCTGGTAGCACTCCCCACCACCGGCGACGCAATTGTCGCTCCCAGTAAGTCTAGATCAAAACTGACAGCAACATTTGGTTGTGATGCAGTCTGCATATCGGTTGCCATTTCAACCTTCGAACACTCAGCAACTTGAGGCACGACAGAATTCTTCGGTGCAACTGGGGAATTATCGCCTCCTTCTAAATGCGTGCGAAACAATCGAGTAATCTCGTTCACCTGCTGTCTATCTGACAAAAAGTTCATCTGCGGCTGGAGCTTCATTTGATGAGACACCATTCGTAGCGCCTCCTTTTTAGCCTCCAAGCGCTCCAGTGCATCTACAACCTGCACCCGCACATTATGGAAAATTGTCGCATAGTGCTGGATCATTCGCTCCACTACTTGGCCACCCACTGCTGCATATCGTACGTCTTGATACTGAGAATGCGTTCGTCCACGCGGGCGATCTAACAGTAAGCCGGCCCCCGTGTCTTTCTTGAAAGCAATTACTGGGGCAAGAATAGTGGAAACTGTAGAAATGTCGACACCATTCTGCTCAGTATGCTCTGGCTGTTGTAATAAATGCATCAGGTTGATCACTCTTTTCAAAACGATTTGGCAATGCACTGGCAAGTCATTCACCAAGCACGTGATATTGCGCACACTGGCGTCTTCATCCCGCAGCTGCCCAGCTGCAACGAACGCATCGTACTTTTCATCCGTCAGCAACGAGTCTGGCAAGTTCTTCAAAAAGTCTAACAGCAGCGCTCCTGCACATTGGGGATCCAGATTTGTCGGTACCGAGCCCTCGGTCTCCACAATTTCTCGAAGTTGGTTCAAGCGAATACTTAGCACTGTAGTGCGAAACAATCGTGGGGTCTCTGGATTTTGCCTCAATATCGCAACACAATCAGCCACAATATTAGGAAGCGCTAGAAGTGGGTCAATCAGAGCGTAACGGCTGTGATATGGGTTCTTCGAAAGTGATCCCAGGCTGATACCGAACACGTACTGCCACGGTTTGATGCCCCTAAGGCGATGTGGGAAAAGGGCTGAAGGTAGCTGGATCATTTCTTCCTCCTCCTCATCCTCTACGACAGTCACCGCTTCTTGAATCTCCACATCTTTAGCGTCTTCAATTTCAACTAATACTGGTTGGTCCTCTGGAGGCGGTAAAAATGATCCAGCTCTGGAAGGCGACACTCCCACTGCCGCAGCAATGTCAGCATCAGTGATTGTAGCAACCATTTCACCGCTATTGGTTTCAGTATTAGACTCTGCTTTCACCGATTCCGCTGGCTCTGGCAAGTAGAATGGTTCATCACTGACTTCAATAGCAAAATGCACCTCCCGAAGGGCAATAATCAACTCGAGAAATAGGCCCAACCCTTCGGAGCAACGGACCAGGGACCACTCCTCGTAGTTGTTGCGAATCAAGTGTTCACACGCCATCGAAAAGATCATCTTCAACGCAAGCCGTCAACAGTTAACTGTGAGCAGCCTGCATAACAGCAAATATTCCATAAACAAGTGCTTACCATAATGCTCGACTCAATCGTGTGATTATTCAACGCGATCTTGAGCCAGCAACGCGCCTTCCCTGCATCAGTCTGCGAAGATGCACACAACCTCGTCAATGAAACACCGCCAACGCCTAAAGCAAGGCACCCAAACCAACCTCCGATAAGAACGCAGCAGACAGCACACTCTGCACCAACGTCGCTTCATCGACAATGAGTGTGCTGGCGTACAGCACGTGCCACCAGGACGGCTGTTCCTCGTGACTGCGGGGCCTGAGTCCCAGCACCAAACACTCTTCCAGAGCCACACCTGCACTAAATCATCAATTTCTACACTCCCACCAATAAATTCATCTACAGCAACCACATACAGAGCTCTCCGACACAAGGGTCGCGTTCCGTGAGCTGCTGACGCTGCTCTCTGGGCAGCGACACAGCCACCAAGTTCTCCTCTTGACCTCCTGCATCACTCAATTCCGCTGCATTTTCCTTGCGTAGCACCGCCAACGTGGCGTTCTTCAGCCGCGTCTAAAAGTCACAAAAGTATATAAAAGTATTCTCAGAATTTCCTTATTTTCTCTTTAACCACGCAAAACCAATCGCCCCCACTCACCAGAGCGTCGTAGCGTTGCTGTACGAAGGCGTCACCAGCGCCGCCTCTGTCCTCGTGGCGCGTGGCCAGCCAGTGCGAGATCCTGCCCAGCATCGCTGCCCTCCTGCTTGTACCAGCTACTGACGTCCGTCTTATTTAACTTCTGAGCTTTTCGACCTATAAATACCGCCGGATTCGTTTCGCGGCCTGCGATTGGCTCAAATAAAATAGTCTTCTCAATATTTGTCTTCCAATTGAGTAGACATAGTTTTGTGGCGACATATAAAATGGCGCAGGACTTTCTCAATTGAGCAGACATATTTTTGTGGCAACATCCAAAATGGCGCGGGACTTGACGTTACCTTCGCCGGCTCGGGCTCGCTCTCTGCATGCAGCAATGGACGAGGTGTCGTCCCCACGTGTGCACAAGACGCTGAGCTTCATGAGCAGCGACGACGAAGCAGACGAAGAGCAGGAGAACGACAGCAACGAGCGAAATAGTCCCAAGATTTCGGCTTCTGGAGGCGCTTTTCGCTATCGCACGCGTCGCATGGAGCGTCTGGACGAGTACGGGGGATGGGTCCTCCACAGCGTCGGTATGTACTGCAGACGCCCAGTAAGAAGGACCGTCGACGCTCCAGTTCGGCGGAGCAGACGACGCCGACGTCACACAGACGCAATCTCGCTAGAAGGTTTCGGTTTGCTGCAATTTAGAAAAGTTGGTGATTGGTTGACTGAGTGTGGTGTGGGTGTGGGTGATACAGAGCCAGTCGGTCGGCGTCGCCGTGTCCGAGTCCAGCGACGTTGCTGGGTAGAGATCTTGGAGCGACGCTGTCTATGATGAGCCCTATAGCTGCTCGGCTGCGTCATCGGATGAAGAAGATGGTGCTGAAGAAGCTGAGCGTGGAGGGTTGTTCGGTGGGTGACTGGTTGGGAGTTGGTGAGATTGAGCTATTTGCTGATTGTTGTTGTGCAGAACGATTTTGTGACTTCTTTTGAGGAGCTGCAAACCATTCGTTGGCTGGGTGCTGGGGTCTCGGCGGAGGTGTTCAAGGTACAAAATTCGAGTTTTGATTGTGTAAAACGTGTGACTCACTGGTGTTGGTGTTGTTACCTGTAGGTAAAGGACCCGAAAAGCGGACTTTTCGCGATCAAAAAGTCGAAGCAGGAGTTACGAAGTGATCGGGAACGGTACTAAGTTATGACCTTGCTCTTCAAGTCGCTAGTTATCTGACGATTTCAATCTTTGACAGAGACCTCTTAACTCAAGAAATCGCCGTACTTGAAAAGTTGGCTACTTCACGGCACAACTTCGTCAACATTGTGCGGTACTATCAAGCTTGGCAGGAGAACGGTAGGCTTTGCCGCCCCTAATTGATGATATCGTGCGACTGACGTTCTTGTATTTGGATAAAGGTTTTTCTTCCTGCAAATGGAGCTGTGCGAGGGCGGAACGCTGCAGGACTTTATGGCAACACGAAATCGAGAGACACTCCCAGAAAGCTACTTGTGGAGCATTCTCAGGGATGTTACAAGCGGGTTGACGGTCCTCCATGAGCATGACATTGTTCACCTGGACATCAAGCCTGACAACATATTTATCACTGAAGACGGACGGTTAAAGATTGGTGACTTCGGTATGGCGGGGAAAGTGGTGATAACCACGAAAGCGTCGAGCTGGACAGGAGACCTCGAGGGCGATTCCAAGTATATGGCGAAGGAGCTGCTCTCTAGCGCCGATCGACTCCCGTCGGCAGACATTTTTTGTCTAGGTATGCGGAATATTAGAAGGATTTCTGAATGTAGCCTTGGCGACTCACGCTGTTGGCAATGCTACAGGTATCACGATGCTGGAAATTGCTACAGGAGAGACGCTACCGGAATCTGGGAAGCAGTGGCACGATCTCCGAGGGGAAAGCTACTATCTCTGTCTCCGGAATATTCCGAGGAGCTCAGTGAAACTATCCGACAGGTACGAATGCATGACGACTCGCTCTTGTTCTTAATTGGCCATTGCTGACTCGTGTTTCCTGTGTTGCTTCCCGAAGATGATGCACCCAGACGCAGCACAACGACCAACTGCTGCAGCCATCCTGAAGAACCCCTGTGTGCAGGCCGCTACGAAACCTGGCTCTCTCTTTCGTGACGTACGTACACTTCAGATGACGTTATACTGTAGCAACCCCCGACTAACTCTTGTCGTCCCATGCAGCACGCGCAAGAGCAGAAGCAAGTGGCACCCACCAAGGTTCGCACCACGACTCGATCTGCCAGAAAAGGCCTGTTGACTCCGCACAAGACGCGCCTCTCGTTGTCATCAGCATTCGACCAGTCCAATTAATAAATGCGTCGGAGGCCCAGCTCAATTAATTGCGTCAAGTGTCCTCCAGCGTCCTCTAAAAAGCATGAAGTCCACTTCGACTTGGGCGATTTCTACGTACCAAACCCAAAATTAACCGGTCCCATCTACCCTAACCCCAAACCGACCTCGTTAACCGCTTAAATCGGCTCCACCTCGCTTTTGGTTGGCGTCGAGGGCTCAACACCGCCAGCACCAGCGCAGCGTCCAGTATCTCTTTTCTTTACGTGATAACAAGAGTACGTTGCTGCAAAAATGACAATACCTCCAGGACGCAGGTCTCTAACGCGATAATGTGTGTGCAAATACAGTGAAGTTCAACTCGACCGTGTCTTCTTCGCGCCGCAAAAGCCGCAAGGCCCACTTCGGCGCCCACTCGACCCAGCGTCGTGTGCTCATGAGCGCGCCTCTGTCCAAGGAGCTGCAGACCAAGTACAATGTAAGTTAGTACACTGGTACTTTCAGCGCTGTAAGTCCATGTCAGTCTCTTCTGGAGCTGGCACTTCATGGCATCGCGGGAACCGTAAGTGTCGACCCCTCCAGACGGACGACAATTCAGGCCAGGACGCTATTGTGAATTTTCGCTTATCGTCCTGTATTTCTATCCTGTATGACAATTTCAGGTTCGCAGCCTGCCCATCCGCAAGGAGGACGAGGTCATGATTGTCCGTGGCTCGCAGAAGTCCCGTGAGGGCCGCGTCACCGCCGTGTACCGCAAGAAGTTCGTCATCCACGTCGAGCGTGTGGTGCGCGAGAAGGCCAACGGCGCCTCGGTGCCCATTGGCGTGGACGCCTCCAAGGTGGTCATCACCAAGCTCAAGCTTGACAAGGACCGCAAGAAAATCCTGGAGCGCAAGAACCGCGCTGTGAGCGAGACCGAGAAGGGCAAGTTCACGGAGCAGGACGTCGCCATGGCCCAGGTCGACTAAGTGCACGGTCACTGCTATCTCGAGCATGTGTTATCGTACAGAGGAAAGAACCACCCAAGTATGGCAGGTGTCAGCTCAGCTGTGGTGTTAACCATCATAATGCAGAATTGTGGGGAGAACGCTCCTCCATGGCATTTGCCAAACGCAAAACGATTTTTATTCTTCATGCTTGTAGTTTTTGCATCTCTTGTTCGATCATTTGTTTGAGTGAAGCGGTAGGTTGGTCGGACACCAGCTCTACCAGCAGATTGATAAAGTCCACTTCGCGTTCGGAGAACTCCCGTAAGGACAATTCCTGCATCTCGAGGCGACGTAGCAGTTTGTTGCATAGCGGCACAGCTTGTGGAAGGGACCTCTTGACTGTTGCGAGTAACTTGTCTTCGCACTCACGCGCGTACTGGTCACGACGCCAACTTTCACCTTTAGAAGAGGAGGATGATTGACCATGTTGACGTAGCTTGTTCATACGATCTCCGTGTTTTTCGACGAAGCGATCGAGAATCGATGCTTTCTTTTTCTCCTGTAACACCACATTGCATGAGCACCAGTGCCTATACAACTTCGACGCCAGATATTTTCACGTACGTTTTCCAGCGAGGCCAAATACATCCTGGTGGCGAGAAGCTCTTCAGTCGTGGCCACTTTCTCGTGCAGGAGCTTTTCATTCTCGTGGTGCAGTTGGTCCGCTTTTTCAAGAGCCTGGTTCATTTCTGCGCTGATGCGTTGCTTGCTTAGCCGTGCGGCCACCAAGTCTTCTTCTTTATTATTCAGATCACTGCAACAACAACAACAACAAAAACAAGCAATAAGCATCAGTTCTGTTATGGTTTGGCGTTAAGCCAACACAACGTACCGTGAAAGTTGATCTACACGTCGCGTTGACTCGCCTACAAGCCGACTGTGGACTTGATGATGCCTACGTAATGTCCACAGAAAACTCTAGTTGGAACGTGCCTAAGTATTCGTCCACTTAACTAAAACGAACCTTTCCCGCTTTCGATGCTCCATCACTTCTCGCTCCAGCGCTAACTTCTCTTCGACAACCTGCTGGTAATTCTTCCTAATGTCAGATGAAGAAGACCCAGATGATCCAACCACGGCTCTTCCTTTGGAGCTGCTTGCCTACATGACATCAGAATCAACAAATTATTAACATTCATTTTTGATCCTGCTTCCAGACGCAAGTTTAAAAACAAAAGTATTACCCGCAGCTCTAGCGCAACATTCCGAGCCTGTAGTTCTTGAACCTGGATATGAAGACTACGAAGCTCTTGCTCGTACTGCGCAAATACTTGAGGCATTGACGTCCGATTCTCAAGAGCACGAACTTTGCTTCGTAGCCCAACATTTGTCAGCTTCATGTTTTCAATTTTCACCTCAAACATTGCCCGTAGCTCTTCTTGATCGTGAAGTGCCTCGGCTGCACGAGCATCTGCCGCCTCTTTTTCTTGCTGTTGTTCACGAACGATGGAGAGTAGCGCATCATAGTTTTTGCGGAGCAATGTTGCGTCGGCAGCTTGAATTTTCTGGGCAGTCTTGGTGTCCAGTCCGTCTAGGTTTGGAGCTTCGAGTAAACAAGTAGACAAACCGGCCTTTTGAAGATTTTCTGCGTCATACTGTCAGGTTTTGGATTCGTTGCTAAAGATGTTGGTAATGGTGATGAAGGCTCCACGGAATTTCTCTCGGGTCGAGTGCTATGAGTGTGAGTGCTGTCGATGCCTTCACGAGTTAGAAAAGAAGATAATGCGACAGAACGAGCAACGTCCGCATGATTCGTTTGAGCCCACATCGAAACATTATCAGCTCTTTGGTGCGTTGGCTGTTGTTCATATCGGGCGATGCCATCAATTGTGGTCCTGCTGTACCCAGTTGGTTCCAAGATTTCATCGTCTGCTGCCTGGTCAACGATCGGCAGTGCAGAACGTTCAAGGGGCAATGAGTGAACCGAGCAATATGACGCTCGAGGACTTGCCATGATTGTAGGCTCAATCTCATTGACTTCATCCAAAGACTCGCGAAGGCGCTCGTATAAATCAGACATTGATGATCGAGCTTCCGGTGTAATTTCGTCAACTTCTGTCCTAGCACCAAAGGCTGGACACGGTGTTATATCTGTAGCGGGTGGCTCTGATACTCGAATTGGTGCAACAAACGTAGGAATGCTGTCAATGGATCCACCAAGAATGTTTCTTTTCCGCTGTGCGAACGCACTCAACCAGCTCATAGCATCCGAATCAGTAGCCGTGGTAGTAAAAGGTTGAGCATCGTTGACTGCTGGAGCTTGTTCATGTGAAAACTGTCTTTCCAACAAGCCGGATGGGTTTGGCAATGAAGGTGTAGCTGCTGGCAGCGACCGAATTGGTGTTGACAATTCTGACCGATTCAGCAAAGCCGTCGAGTCTTCATTAACTTCAGGTGCCATCACTTGCCTAGGCAGCTCATTTTGGCTTGATAATTCTAGCCGCTCGAAATCGTTTGGATTGGATTGAAATCCTAATTGTTCAAAAGAAATGCCAACAAGTCGTTTACAAACACACGCGAAGCCCCGAAGATTAGCCACTGCATTCAGCATCTGCACGCTTTCTCGTAAACTTGTGCGTGAATCAATGACATTTGCGTAAACGAAGGTTTTGGCGTTTGCGGTCAGCAAAGGCAGCATGAAGTTTGATAGTACCATTTTTCCTGTTGAGTTGATCGGCCTAGCACAATCAGAAGCACTGAGTCGGATATTACTTTGTCTCGGAGAAAGTAAAGGCCGCTTCAAGTCTTGCAGAATATTGTAAAACTCGATCTTCTCTTGTATCAGAATGTGATCTTGGAAATCTTTCTGGTCAATGAGGTCAACGAGGTGCACCGTGCTGACTTGGCCATTGTAAAACAGTGCTAGACGCACGAAAAATGAACACTTTCAGCGTTTTGCTTGCGAACGATGCGATTCGTCTTTGCAGTCTGCACAATGCGAAAAGCTGTAGCCAATGATGAAGCCTCCAGCGTAGCAAAGGAGACTGGTTGCTCGGTTTGGGCTGGAATTGTTGACCTTGCACTTACTGGTGTTCCTCCTGTCGGAGTCTTCAATAAATCGATTGCCTGGTTGTTCACTATGATCCAGCTGCTGATTCCCAGTCGCCAAGGACCACTTTCTCGGTGGTGCAACCGTCGAGCATTTCCATTTCCCAGATCCAATTGAGAGTAAAAGGCATGAAGCATTCCAATGAGCTGCCCGTACATCTCCACGACGTCATTTACCGCCATTTCTGGTTGGGGGCAAACCCTCCTCCCCGACACTTTTACCAAACAGCAACCGAAATTTCTGTGTAGGATGCACCCCCACACGACAACATTGGAGTTGATTCCCTCCCGCGCAGTACGAAGAGCTGATAGTGTGATCTCAGTGAAAAAGTCGATGGCGTGAGAAGACGAGCTTGAAGAAAACACCGAGTGAAAGTCCCATTCTGCTGAAGGGCCAGCACCATTGGTGTTAACACCGGTTGGGAGCACCCCAGTCATTGTCCCACTTCCCGAAGATGTATCACCTGAAGGCTTATTCGCTACGCGCACGCAATTTCGCTGGGGAGAACTTCAAACACTGGCGTGGCCCGGTTTGCAGCCGTGACATAGCACGAAACGTGGATCTTGCTCTGCACTGGAGCACTATCTTCGTTTGCGGGAGGTGACCTTCCATCGTCGGCACTCTCACTGCTCCAGATATTGTCGCTTGTGTTCCTTGTACTGCTGCCTTCATCGGCCATCGCATCAAGAAGTAAATCTCTGTTCACCGCGAGCAAGGACACATTTAGCGACGCGGGACAAACGCACGAAACGCCTCACGCACAGACGGACGAGAACAAACAAATGCCATGAAACGCGATTCATAAAATAAAAAATATAACGCACCCGCTGCAGTCTCGCTGGATGCCGAGCGCCGCGAGCTGCGCTCCAATAATGACTTCTCCCCCGATCTCGTCTTCCCCGTTTCTCCTACCAATATGCTAACTACCAATACACCAGAGAGCTCCACCGCGTCTCTGGTCACTCTACATGTAGATTACATTAAACTTTGCTTGATTTGTGTTGTATCCGCTGCCACCAAAGTGCGGAGGTGATGGTGGTGTCTTGGCTTGAGAAGGCAAAAATCTTTTCGGATGGCCGCGAATCACGGCTGCAGCTCGCACGTGGTCAGGTGCTTAGCTGCCTCTTCAAAAGTTGGAGCATCAAATGCCGGATGCAAGAGAGATAGCGCGTGAGAGCTACCATCCTTGAAAGACATCTCGGAGGACTCGTCGTTGATTTCCTCCATGACGCTGTCCTCTAGAATTTCAGATCGCTCGAGAGCCACGTGAGTGTCCGTCTTTTGGCCGACAGTCTCAACAAGTTCGTCGAATAAGCCAATCTTCCACGCAAGGTGTTTCTCCTCCAAGAAGTACCACACACGGTACGCGTTCCAGAAGTGCGCGTTGTCCAGTTTCTTTACGAGGGCACCGTTCACTGAATTACGGAACACCTTTTGAATTCTCTGCACATCGACGTCAACATCGCTCAGGTCTACGCCGTTGTTCACTAGGAAGCGCAACAGCACTAGCAGCTCGTACTCGGACGGCCTGTAATGACCACTATGGGGATAAATAGTTTTAATGATCCCGTCCGTGATTACCATCATACCTGCCGTCTGCACACACTCGCCGCCAACAAAGCTCGTATGGTGGATTCGTGGGATCTTCTTTGTCTCTTTTTGAGAGCCGTAGAGCACTCCATCACGCAGTACAAAAATCCATCCATCCGGTCCTGTTTCCACGATCTCTTGCGAGGCGTCATGTACGATTTCGCCATTTTGCACCGAGAGCGCAAATTTCTGACGCTCCGCAGCCGTGTCGCAGTACAGCACAGTCTCGCGCTCGAGCTTGGTTCTCGGTACGCCTGCAACTTCAATCGATTCGTCGTCGAGCCACTCCCAGAAGCTGGGTTTCGTGGGCTCCATGGGCTGGCGCTTCCACTCTTTATAGTACGCTCTCAGATTAGCGCCATACCTGTCCGACAAGTAAAGAAAACCAGGAAGACACAGCGTGAGTGCAACTGTCAAACATCGTAGGATCCTGAAGAGACGCAATGGACGTACCTGTGTTTGCGATCACACACTTCGAGCCAACTCTTCTTGTCGACAACTGAAATGTTACCTGCGCTGTAGCCCTTCACCAGTTTGGGCGAGTACTTCTTGGCCAGCTTGACGATCTCGTGCATGTTTTGGTAAGTCGTTCGTCGTTTGGCACGCATGCCTTCTGCGGTCATTTGCTCGGTCGTTCCTGCTTTTGATTTGCTGAGGGTCTCGCCTCTGTTTTAGCCAACTCCCGTGACTTGCTCCGACTCGCACTCTTGGGTCTCTGCTGTCGTCGCCACGGTGCCGTCTTTCAGTAGTTCGAGTGGAAACTACTTACTAAACAAGAGCGTAATTGCGTGCAACCAAGTCCGTCCAGCTAACTGCGAAAGCGCAAGCGCAACGACAGCAAGTGGCACACACTGAAAGGGGACAGACAAACAGGCACAAACTCCCGCCGTGCTTTTTGTGGAGGGACGAGGGGACAAACAAAAGGAGCTTGTGCACAAATCGCTTTTTAGAGGCGCGTGCGGTTCGCTCGGCAACTTGTTTTGAGTGGGGGTGGGTACGTGTGGGTGTAGGAAGAGCTGCTCTCTACCTCCACCTTTTAATGCGATAAATGCACTACTGCACACAATAAGACAAGGCAGAAGGGTACACACAGACGTTAGTCGTTAGTTGTTAGTAGTCGCGGCGGGTGTCGCGTCAGAAGCGGCCTCAATAACGACAAAAATGCTCTTATATCTGTACCTGTTTCTTTCTGCGCGATGTTCTTCTGTCTTCTACAGCGCAAATTCTCTAATGAGAGCAACCGACACGGGATTCTCATTGCCGCACAGGACCGGCTATGTGCATGGTGGGTCCACTCTCTGACCACAGCGGCGGTTCGGGGCCAATCAAATCCATCGAGATCAATTTTTGGCCAACCAGGGATCGAGGGGTAGGGACCCAAACATGGCCCTAACCGGTCCGAACCGTATTACCAAGAATGTTCGCAGGGCAAAGTGCAAGCGGTTGCCTTTGGGGCAGATCATGAATGACCACCTTGCCCGACGGCGAGGCATACATGTAGGAGACACCTGGCTGAAGGAAAAATGGCGCCGATGGGACGTGTCCGAGATTCGTCTCAGCATTGTTTATCGGCGATTCGATCGAGATTCGGTCGCTTGCAAGTTGCAACACGACAACCACCTTCCGCCCCTGGCAACGGCGACGACGCGGCATGCAGCCATCATGCATGACCGCTTGAGGTCACAGAAGTGTACCAGGTATTAATACGTGTTGTAGTTGGGCACGCGTTGCAAATGGCGCCACACGGTCTCCAATAGACGCGAATAAGACCTCGTCCTGCAAATTGCAATGCGGGACGCGCTGATGCCTTGTTGTTCGGATACATCAGAATCGAGAAGCTCCTGACTGCCAGTCGAAACGCATCGCCGCGTGGCACCGCACCGCTCACTGCATCGAACACATTCATTTCGAGATGCGAGTGCACTGGCTGCACGCTTGGTCGGTCCCACCTGGGAGCGCCCGTCCAATCTCGTGATCGTGCAACTTACCCGAACAGCAGCAACTCAATCGAGCTCCAGCATTGAAGTCGCGCCAAGCAGGACGTGTCGAGCGCTGAATGGTGTGACGCGGTCACCGATCCAGATGGCTACAGCTACAAGACCTCGGACGTTGCTGTTGCTGACAGTTTCCGTAACGGGCAATGACCATGTGAAGCTCCAGGAGAAGTTGTAGAATTTTGACAGCTGGGCGAGGAGATGCTCGGCGGCAGCAACAACGAGTGCAGTACCGAGTTCGAGGCCTCGGGCTCCGTTGTCTCTGCTTCGGCTTCCGCTACTGAGGAGCAATATGAGGACGACGACTTTGACGACTACTCGGACTCGTTCGAGTCCGACAATGATGCTGGTAGCGATGCAGAGTCAGTAGCAGCAGTGGTGTCTGTAGCTTACACGAAGGAGTTGGGCCTGCTGAGCGTCGGGACGCGCGTGCAGGTCTTCTGGCGAGATGAAAACGAGTGGTTCGATGGCTCCGTTCTGGATGTCGAGGGAGGCAAAGCGCCGCGCTACTTCGTGCACTACGACGACGGTGAGCAGCAGTGGGAGGTAGCTGAACGAGAAGATGTTCACCTGCTGCAAGTCCTGTTGCTCCCATCACTGAATGTGATATTGCCGTTTTGCTGTTGACTTTCGTAGAATCCATCGAGTATTCGCCCGCTTCCAGCCTCCATCGCTAGCACAGCCCAGTATGACCAACAACAGCAGCTTTTGCCGCTCTGTGAACAAACGGCAGTGCTGTTAACAGGGCGACGAGCGATCGTGTACTGGCCGGACGAAGCTGAATGGTACAATGGCACCGTCAGTGCAGCTCAAGTCTCTCCTCCAGCTCTGAAGATTGAATATGACGGTGACAGTCGCTGGGAGCAGGTAAGCAGCACGAGCTTATTCGTCTCTATTCATCTCACTCATGCTCCTCTTCTTTTGTAGGAGCATTCGTTCAATTGCATCCTTCTGCAACGAGCCACGATGGACCCAACAAGACCCCCATTGCTGCCTTCTGGGCCCGTGACTTCAGTTCCACCGTCTCCGCCTGAGCGGGTGCTAAATGCTCGCCCATACCAGCAAGTTGTTAGTGACCATTTTCAACCGGTGCGTATCGCGCGGCCATATCGCTGTGCTGTTGAGAAACACAGCGAGTCTGTCATTATCCCGCGTCGCTTCTTCTCGTTGCTAGTGGAAAAAGCTGAATGCTTCACACAGACAAAAATGCCTTCAAACTTCTCTGAATCATCGTGATCTATTCAAGATAAACAAAACTAAACATTTATGCGTTCTTTTGACCGCGCACCGTTTTGAGCACCTTCTTGATCGATGCATGCGCTCCGAAAGAAGACTTCAACTGCTCAGGGTCACCTCGGTTTGTGCTGGAGGACGCTGCCTCCACGTCGCTATCCACGTTTTCGTCTTCCGAAAATGCGTAGCCATGATACTGGGCCCCTGGGACTCCGCTAAACGATGACGAGCGAACTGCTGCTGCATTCGTTGTCACTGTGGCGGCAACTGATCCCGGGGTTTCCAGGAAAGATGGTTCCACGCCAAAGCTGTCACTGCTGCCTGTGGCATGGAATGATCCGCGTATGCGGATATTACGCTTCTTCTCTCGGCTTTGGAATCCTGTCGAGTGATCAGGGTCGATGGTGTCGCCGTCATTTGATGAAGAGAAAGGAGATGCAATTAACCTCTCGCCAAGAGGAGAAGAGCGCATTAGCGTCTCCTCCGGGCTCTCCAGTCGTGGCATATTGTTGAACAGTTTAGCATAGTCCACGACTGTGGCTGGTGTATCCGACCACGCCGTACTGGATAGAGATTGACGGTGTTCACGCAGCATACCACGAGGTGAGTTTGGAAGCCCCATCAGCTCCCGCTCCTGGAGAATATGGTACAATGACGGTAGCGAAAATCGACGCACAATCTTCCACAGGGCATCACGTAGCAGGCTTAGTGATAGCACTAGGATACACACTAGCCAGAAAGTTGGCAACTCTTGAAGATACTGCATCTCGCCAGTGGCTTGAGGGAACCCAATGTTTGGCAGCGAGATGAGGGAGCCAACGGCAAACCAAAGCAATATCGACACGGTCACCGTGAGCAGGAACTGCGATGTGAGCATGAACGTTTCCAGACACAGCTTCAGGTTCACAACGATCACAAGATTCGTGAACACCACAAATCCAAGAGTGACGAGCCCACCACTTTTTCCTGTCTCGGTGGCGACAACCGGAAAGTCAAGAATACCTAGACCGAAGCCCTCAAATGCCCAGGCAGAAACGAAAAAGATAACAAGTGAGTGCCACACACCGTTGAATATCCATGGCCAAAACACGCGACGGGCGAGCAGAACGTTCTTCTGACCGAGTGCGTACAGGTATGGGAACTTGGCGGCACTGGTGGAAGACACGTCTTGGTCGAACACGGCAAAGAGCACCAATGGCACGCTCGTATACAGCACGTTGAAACTCTGCGCAGCTACGTCCAAAATAAGTGGTTGGCCAGAAAACCCACAGAAGCACCCAAACCAGAATGTTGTGAGTACATACGTCACGTTCTTGTAGAGCATATAGCTCATGAGTTTCGCCACGCGACGATAAGCCCACCGGCCGTGTACGAAAAGTAGTCGCTGCAAGAAGCGGAACTGTGCCAGCGCATAGTCAGAAGCGTTCACAGCCTGCGCTCCTTCTTGGCCTGAAATGCCCACACCGATATGCGCCGACTGAATCATCGCCACATCATTCGCTCCATCTCCAATCGCCAGTGTCACGCTGTCTGGCTCAAACTCGCGAACAAGTTCGACGATTTCAGCCTTCTGCTTTGGAGACACGCGGCAGCAAATAACCGCTGACGCGCACTGTCGAGTGACTTGGTAAAACAGTGGGCGCAGTTGAGGGCGAAGAGCGAACTCTAGCGCCTGACCGTCGATTACAAGCGCTAGTTTTTGCGAAGTTGATTCACCCTGACGACGGCCCTCGCCACCGTACAAACTCCCTGTAAGAGACCCATACTCTGGTGTGTAAACTGCCTCATTGTCAGCTTTAATCCCGATATCATACAGTGATTCCTCGTCGGACGTGAATTTATCGGCGTATTCAGCGTCTGTTGCGACTGATGAATACATTTGCGTCTGTGCAGATGTCTTTGACGCACGACGACTACGATGACGCCTTCGTTTTTGTTTTCTCTTGGTTTTGTTGGAGTCCCAAAGAAGAATCCGCTTACTGCTGCCTTCGCGGTACCCAAGAGAGTGTCCGTTTGAATCGATGTTCGACGCCTCCCATCGCGATGGTGACGCCGCATCCCTCTACCTCCGTTGGTCCTCGATGTAGTGGAAGAAAGTGAAGCCATGAATGGTGATAGGTGAGAAGACGTAGAGCTTTGATCCCCGCGCAGGGATAACTCCTTCAACGCTGCAGCTGTCGAGGTGTAGTCATCACCACCAATTTGCTGCACATTCATATCGTGCGAAAGCAGAGCGCTGGCATACCCAATATTCACAGCAGTCTCCATTTTGTCACCTGTGAGTGTCCAAACCTTTATGTTGGTCTCTTGCAGGAGCCGAAGTGTTGCAGGCACCCCAGCTTGGAGTTTATCTTGGACCGCAGTGACTCCAAGTAGGATAAGATCACGTTCAATCTCGTTCATCAACGGGTCAATCGCATTTGCGCGGCCTTGACGCCGTTTTACTAATTCCTCCATGGAACTATGCGCCTGCGTATAACGGATACTCCATGTTTCGTACTCAGACCTGCTGATCGTTTTATAAGCGAGGCAGAGTGTGCGCATACCAGCCTTCGCGTACATCGTAAGCTGGTCAGCTGCCTGTTCGTAGGACATGCCACCAGGCAGTGTCGCTTGGTCTGCTGCAAGACGCTCGAAAATGACATTGTCAGCGCCTTTGCAGAGGAGTTCAATCGTACCATCGGGGGTCTCTATAATCACCGTCATGCGCTTTCGGTCGCTGTCAAATTCCAGCACATTTAGCAGTTTGTATGCACTAGGAGCTGCCCAACCTGGCTCCATCAGCATCATAGTAGCGGGTGTTCGGTGCACAAAGCGCACATTACAGAAGGCCGCTGCAGAAACTAGTGCCTGCTCATCGGGCGATGATGCAGAGTACTCCGGGAACGACGTGCCGCACATTTCAGCAAGCGATTTGGTTGGGATCAGCGTATGACAAAGTGCCAAGTGTCGTAAAATCGACGAAGCGTTTGCGCCTGATCTCCTCCTGCCTGAATGTCGGCAAACAACTCGCTTGGGTCGAAGTCAACAAATCTTGGGCCGTCATTTGAGGAAGAGGATAAAGGCTCGCTGGGTACTTCCATATCTTTGTCTTGCATGAGACCACCGTAATGTCTTCCGCCAACCATACAGTAGCGAAAGAGCATAAGATTCATCGTGAGCGTGCCGGTCTTGTCCGTGAAGACATGATGCACGCGGCCTAAATCTTCGTTGAGAGCTGATGATCGTACCATTGCAGGAGTATCTGATTCCTTGTCGTACATCTCCAGGTCTTGCTCGATAAAGTAAGCTTGCCAATACTTAACGAACTCCAGCGATACATTCAAAGAGATGGGGACAAAGTTTTGCATGATGATGAAGTACCGAAGGTGTAGCTTGGCCAGCTCGGCTAGCGGATGAGAAGATGGCGCACCGGTCAAATTATGATGCTTCCGCTCAGCAGCACTGAGAAGGTACCAGAAAGAATCTCCTTCTGTATGCATCCAATGAGCACCAAGAAGCGCCCCCAAAAAGCAAACAAGTTGCTGGATGAACACGATACCAATGATAAGCCTGTTAAGTCGCCGCTCTACAGACGAAGTCTTGACAACAGGTTCCGTGTTGCTGCAGAACACCTTGGTCTCGTGACCTGTGAAAACCACCATTCCTGTTACAGAGCGCGTATTACGAAGCACGCAGCTCCGCAGCATCATCTGCTTTGCAGTGACTGGCATACGCACGCGCACAAGACCATCCCCAGTCGTTTCTGCCTGCAAAACTCCGGCGGCAGGATGTGATGGTTGGCTCGTATTTCTTGAATCACTTACAGCTACACCCAATGTCTCTGCTTGAGTGGGGCTTAGCATAGCTGAAAAGGTGCCTTCGAAGCTGGTAATGCGATTGTTTGGTTGTTCGCACATCATGACGCCACGCAAGGCGTGTGGCCGCCGCCATCAATGGCGCGAAGTCTGCTGCCAGAGTTTCGGCACAGCGCAGCCACCAACGGGATGGCCGTGCGGATCTTGAGATTGGTTTCGCCATCAAGCGACTTGGTCTCGATGTACGCCAGATTGGCCTCCGGCGTCTCCTGCTGTGGCACCACAATTGCAAATGGCGAAGGGGCATCTCTTCCGTCTGAACCTGATCGGTCAGCTACATGGCTCCTCTCTCCTTCCTCCAAGTCTCCATGACCCTGCATTTCTCTCGGGTTCTCAAATGTAACTTGATCATGTTGCTGTCTTCCACCGTCATCATCGTGCTTCACCGCTTCCGCTGAGAGCAGGAACAAGTCCGCCGGGACAGTCTGGTCGTTCATCACCTTGACGATATCTCCCACACGCAGCTCTCCCCACTGTCTCTGCTCCCAGCTGCCCAACGGAGTAAGTGTCAGCACGGGCCGACTATTGGCCACTCGATCCGCACGATGTCGCTCTCTGTCCTCCAGTGCCTCCTTAATGGCACTGCACACAAACACCACAGCTAGCGGTAGCAGAATAGTCGGGATGCCGCTCGTGTTGCTTACTTCACGGATGGTCTGGAGCACCGCGATAAACAGGAAATACACGTTCGAGGGCCGCTGCAACTGCGCCAGCAGCACGCGCGGCGCGAAGTTCCAGGCGCTGTACTTGGCGCTCACCACCACGTTGCTGGCGAAGGACGACGGCGGCTCCACGGCGTCCTCGTGCGGGCGTTTAGCGCCACCGAACAGCCACGACCGCCGGCGGTTGCCCATCCTTCGTTCCTCGCGCTCCTCACGACGACGTCGGCGCTGCGCCGCATTTGCACGCGCCAACAGCGTCTTGCGGTCCACGCGGATGACGCGCAGACGCTGTCCGGGGTCCTCAGCAGCCGCGGCCTCGGCCTGGATCCGCATCTTGACCGGTGAATTGCGTTATGCGACCAGATTACGGCCTATTCTTAGCCGCGTACAGATTATCAGATAAATGTCGTCTGAAGGTAGACGAGGCCGGTTAGAATCAGAAATTGACCGGGCTGGACCGCGTTTTGATGCCGACACTTCATATCCATCACACATCGCACTTGTATTGCCACTCGATCGGAGCAGTCGAGGAAAGGTATGAGCGACGTGCAATCGCTGAGTGACTCGCCGGCATCGTCCGCGGGGCTCGGCAACTCGCTCATGTGGGAGAAGGTGGCGCTGTCGCCGCTGGAACTGCTGTCTGTGCAGCTGGAGCACGAGCTGCAGCACGCGCAGGAGTTGGTCGCCGCTGCCAATGCCAAGCAGAACAAGAATGGAGTGGACGTCAAGGGCGGCAAAGCTGCTGGTCGCGTAACGGTGGAGGTGCTGGCAGCGAAGGACCTGGCGATGGACAAGAACGCGGCGGTGCTGGCGGTGAGCGCCAACGCGCAGCCGGAGCTGTACGTGTCCACGCAAGTGACGCCGCTGTCGGCGTTCGAGAAGACCACGAAGAAACACCTGTGCACGAGCAGTGTACAAGCTGTGGACAGCTCCACTGCGAGCTGGAAGGAGTCGCTGGTGTATGATGGTGCCAAGACCAAGAAGTTCGGCATCAAGGTGTCGCTCAGCAGCAGCGCGGAGGTCATTGCCGACGTGGTGCTTGGAGAGCTGGAGATTCGCAGCGCTGACTTGGAAGACCAACTGCCGCACGAAAAGTGGTTCGATCTGAAGGCGCCTGTGTCGGCAGCTACGACTGGTGTCACTGGAAAGCTGTTGCTGCGCGTCACGTTCGAGTACTCGGAGCGCGAACGTCACGAGCGTGAGGTGGCTCTGCTCCAACAGAAGAAGCGTGAGAACGATGACGATATTGAGCGATACAAGACTACGTCGCGACAGGTGAACGCACCGGTACGACACCCTGCGGCGTTCGGCAAGGAGACGGCGCGTGCTGCGCTGTACGTGCCCGGGAACAAATTCACGGTTGACGCACACCATCCGGCTGCTGTGAGTGTTACGCCTCTAGCCGATAAGACTCGCATTGCGACCCCGTTTGGACGTGGTGTAGTGGTTTCATTCCGACCAGAGACCAAGATGTACGTTGTTCAAATGGACACGGACACTGCGTCGAAGACCCACACCCTTGCATACCTGCGCCAGAATGTCGTGAAAGAAGAGCCCGACGAGCCTAACCTTCGGATGCACATGAAGGTGGCGACTCCGTACGGCTTGGGCGTCCTGGAGGAGATCCGACCTCACGATGACGTCCTGATCGTGACGACAGACTACGCGCGCATGTTCATGCAGCGCAGGGACGTGAAGCTACCGCAGAAGGAGATCAGTGAGATGACGACGAAGGATTTGACGAACGAGGCCATCAAGTTCGCGGACGCAGGCAACGAGGAGTTTCGCGAAGGCAAGCTGCAGGACGCGGTGTACAGCTACCTGCGGTCGCTGGGCTTCCTCCAGCGCGTGGACCAGGACTCTGCCACGCACAAGGAGAAGGCGACGATCATCCAGACCATGATCCGCTGCCATCTGAACATTGGCGCGTGCAAGCTCAAGCTGAACGCGTACAATGACGCCGAGATCGCGTGCACGAACGCGCTGGGCATCCTCACGGTGTTGGCGGAGAACCGCGAGGGCCACGTCGTCTCGTGGATGGGGCGACTGGGCATGTCCGAGCAGCTCATGTTCGAGGACTGGCCGTCCAAGGCGCGCTTCCGCCGCGCGCAGGCCTGCGTCAAGCTGGAGAAGTACGTGGACGCCAAGCAGGATCTGCTGCTGGCGGTGAAGCTGAACCCGCGAGACAAGGGCTGTCGCACGCTGCTGGACAAGGTGAGCAAGCTGGTGGACAAGCAAAAGCGCGACGAGAAGAAGGCCTGGGGCGGCATCTTTGAGAATATCGACGCGTCGGCGTCGACCATCAAGACGACGACCACCAAGACGACCACTGTGCAGAGTGGCAGTGGTGAGAAGTCGATCTTCACAAGGAAAACGAAATCACAGAAGGCTGCGATTGGCCCGCAGGACGAGCCCTGGTACTTGACCACGAGAGCTTTGGCCACGGCGTCGGTGGTGACGGCGAGCGTGGCGGCCGTGGCGCTGCTTGCGTTGAAGCCCAAGAGCTCGTAAGCAATCACACGGCTACTACTTCAACCTCGGGTGCTGGCTCTCTCGATCGGAGCTGTCGTCTCCACTTCGTCGTCGAAAGGAAAGCAGTCAGCAGCAGCTGCGACTGCGACAGGGCGAGCGCAAGACGCGTGGACGTGAGGGCCTCGCTCGCCTCTGTATAACTCGCGTACACTCGCTCCTGTGGCCCTCGTCGAGCAGCAGCGACAACAGTGAAAAATGCAGATGCTTTAGTCCTTGTTGAGTCTCCGCTGGTGCAAAGTTTCCTTTAAGTTACCCAGAGCGACACGGCGGCGCGGTGCCGAAGCGAAAGGGGGCCTCGGTCTCGGCAAAAGGTTGCCTTGGCACAGTCGGCGCAGCTGCATGCAACTCAACACATGCGTCTCGACACCTCGTTTGCCGCGCCGAAGCGGCGTAGCCACCTTGTTCCATTTCCACCGGCGAGCTTCTGCAGCGCTCTTCCGATGCTGCTGTCACCAAGATGTGTCATATTGCCGAATGCGAAGAGATCAGCTGGCGCTCGGCAACTTGCCCTTTGTCGGAGTGATGGTCGCTGCCCTTTCTGCGAACGCGTATCGACGATGTCCCGCGTCGCTTCAACTTCGCCGTTAGCATAACGCCCCGCGCTTCCACCCTTTCTTCCGACCTGCGGAAACCCCATTGCGGCGGCAACAGCAATGCAGTGTAACCAATGCAGTAACCAACGCCGGTGCCAGTCGAGTCACATCACGCGGCAATGGATCGACACGTGCGTGCGCCGGATTTTTCCGTGAAAGGCAACCTCCAACCGCATGCATCGATTCGCGACCCGAAATTTCCGAAGGCGAGCGGACCACCGCCACCCTCGGTTGCCGCAGCAGCAGCGGCGGTTTACATCCGGCCCACCAGCTACAGCGTACGGAGCCGCTGGTTCGGACCTCGGTTTCGCGGCAGGGTTACACACCCGCCATCTCAGATGCGCGGTCGTTGAAAGCTCGCGCGAGCGGGTCTTCAGCGCTGCAAAGGCAGGGCAACCGCGCGAGGGTTTCCGTCGTTTTGCGCGAAACGGGCTTTTCTTTTGCCTGTGACAGGTTGCCTTCGAAAGCGAGAGGACCCACCCACGTTGACTCGGGCGTAAAAATAACGACCCGCCCGCGTCCGCAGGCTTCATTCTCCAATTTGCTGCCTCCTGCGCAAGTGGACGACTAGCGGCTAGCGGCGTTTCAGCGGCACTCGCAACCGCCCGACCATGGGCCACAGCGACTCGATGAGCCCCGCCAAGAGCGGCCCGGCCCTCTCCTCCTCCTCCTCCTCCGCGCCGCCGTCGCGCGACCACGGCCGTGCCGGACTCGCACCCATGGAGAAGCCCGTCCATCACGACAATCCCGTCGAGCCCATGCGCGTGAAGCTGCAGGACCCCGTCGGGTACCCGCCCTCGGACTCGCTCTGGTCGTCGGAGGGGCTCAAGACTCGCTCTCCGCTGCTCTTCTCCGCCTCGCAGACGCTGAGCGAGCGCCCTGCGAGCTTCGCGCTGCGTGCTCCGCGGCTGCAGTCCAAGACGGACGCCCGCTCCGTGCACAGCGCGCAGACAACACCGCCAAGCGAGTCCGAGGACGGCGACTCGGCGGTGGACAACCAGAAGGAAGACCAAGACCAAGAGCGAGCCAACCTCCATCTGAGAACGCCGCCGAGTCGCAGCCATCGTGGGGAACGGCGCAGAAATTGTCGACCAAGGTACTTGTTTCTCTTGTCACCTTCATTGCTAGCCTCATTCTAACGGTGGGTTCGTTGTGGCTTCGGTTAACAGGAAAACCAACCGACAGACAACCAGGAGGCGGAATCGCCTGTAGTACCGTTGAATCTGGTGCGTTTTATTTCGTCCCAACTTTTTACAACGCGTTGGAGCTTCCTTTCTGAATTGTGTCCTACTTGTTTGTGCTGCAGAAGTCCCAAGGCCGCGATACTGCCTTGTCTCAAAGCAGTGACCACCATTCGGCGGATATCTGGACCAACCCTCTCAACGGCTACGACGAGGTTGACTTCAACCCACACGCTGCTACTGTCAGCCCCACCACTTCTCCCGACAAGCGTGCAGTCCCCAACTTTCCACGCCCGAACGGAAGTACGTCCAGGGCTATCCCCACAAGACCCACTCGTGAAGACAGCAAGACGCAAAGTGGAAGCTGCCGCGTTCCCCGGGAATGTCCTTGATCGACCGTATACAAGAGGATTCCCGTACGCCATCGCCTGAGTACGGTCAGTTCGATGGCGAAGGGTTGGCTGATCGCAGACCCGCATTTGGCGGAAAAGAACAGCAGACGCAGTCGGTGTTCGGCCTCGGTGAAGGAATGGGACAACTGCGTCTCGACAACTACCGCTCGGCTCCGCCGTACGACGTTGGCCGCCGTCCCAGTCACGACTTTGAAGATATTCCCCGGATGCCTCAGCACGCCTCCGTGCGGATGCCTCAGCACATGAGTGGTCCAAGGTTTTCTGGGGTGAATGGCCAGCGCCACACCTTCGGCAGGAGCACCAGTGAGCCTCCATTCGGAGGCTCTTACCATGGAGCCATGGTGGCTCAAGGCTTCCCATCGTCATATGGCATGGAAGCTCAAGGTGTACAGGGCTACCCCGGAATGATGGGTGGTGCTAAATCGCGATGGTCTGCCAACGAGGACGCGTACTCGTTTCCACCGTCTCCTTTCGGCTTCGCTCCGTCGGATTATGCAAGTCCCCACCCTGGACACAACTCAACCCTGCCCGGTTACCCCGTTGGCTATGCTGGAGAGTTCCGCGGTATGAAACCTACCAACAAAGGCCGCCCGTCGTATCATCTGGTTGACCACCAACTGTATGAACAACACGACTTCGGAGGCTACGCACCGCGTCCACAGATGCTGCACAGGACCAAGGTTGGAGGACCTCGACGAAACGATTTCGAGTACTTCCACCCAGTGGCTCACTCGTACTCATCGGGTAGCCTCCTGGAGGAGTTCAACTCGGCACCAAAGTCGGAGAAATGGGGGCTGTCTGCCATCAAAGGACACCTCTTCATCTTCGCGAAGGACCAAACGGGTTCTCGATTCATTCAGCAGAAGCTGGAGAAGGCTGATGAACACATGAAAGCTGAGGCGTTCAACGAGATTTTCCCCAACTCGCTTTTGCTGATGACGGACGTGTTCGGCAACTACGTGATCCAGAAATTCCTCGAGTATGGATCCCTGGAACAGCAGCAACTGCTAGTGGAGTTGATGACGAGCAACATGATCAGCCTGGCGCTGCAAGTGTACGGGTGTCGTGTGATCCAGCGAGCCCTTGAGGTGACGCAAGTTGAAGAGCAACTCGCATTGATCCGACAGCTTAAGGGACACGTGATGAAGTGCGTCGTGGACCAGAACGGCAACCATGTTCTGCAGAAGTGCATTGAGGCGGCTTCTTGGAAGAGAGCGGCCGATTGCAATGGATTGGGACCTCAACGTTTCGTGACGGGGAGGACATCCAGTTCATCATCGACAGTTTCGTCGGCCACGCTGCAGCGCTCTCTACACATTCGTACGGGTGTCGTGTGATTCAGCGCGTGCTGGAACACTGCGCGCCTGCTCAAATCCGTCCGCTGCTGAGCGAGATCATTTTCAAGTGCCGTGAACTTGTGAAGGATCAGTTCGGCAACTACGTTGTACAGCACGTTATCAGCCATGGTGAGACGGATCAACGCAACATCGTCATGCAGGCGGTGCTTCCTGAGATCGCACGCTGGAGTCTGCACAAGTACGCAAGCAACGTGGTAGAATCTTGCTTGGAGCACGCAACGAATGAAGAGATCAGCCAGATCGTTGATTTCATCCTTCAGTGTGATGAGAGTGGAGCATCCCTGCGCGCTGCTCCCCATGATGAAACACATGTACGGCAACTACGTGGTGCAGAAACTGCTGGAACGCGCGGATGACCACGACCGCCACCGCATTGTATGTATTATTCGACACAACGAAGTCTATCTGAAGCGCTTCACGTTTGGGAAGCACGTTTTGAGCCGGCTGGAACGCGAGGAGCAGATGAACGGCTACTATTGATCAGGCGGCTCAGACCACCCCGCAGCACAAGCGGCTTGCAAGGTGGGGCACCAACACAGCAGCCCTCGACATGCTCCTGCGCTTCCTGCCCACCTACACAACTTATATAAATATTTTGCGGCGCAACGATCAGCGGATCGTCTTCCACGCGCTGATTTGAGTTCAAGACCAAGCTGCAATGACAGCACTATGACCAAGACCAAGGTTTGAGCGTACGATACATGGGCCACCATACCAAAACTAATAAAGAGGTTCAATCTATAGGTACTTTTGAATGAAATGAACTTGTGCTTCAGCGCTTCAAACACAAATACAAATGATATACAGATACGTAGTACTAGTATTACTGATCCGCGTCACTAGAGAGCTCTCTGCGTGGTGCAGCCTACAGTTTCTGCAGCGCATATGCCACCTGTGCAGACGCGCGAGTGCCGGTGTCGATAGCAGCATGCACCGTCATACCTGGCTGCTCAAAGGCTGTAGCCTCGCCGGCGAAGAAGATGCGACCATCGACGGACTCAGCGAGATCGCGGGATGCCGTGTCCGACTGACCCACGCGCGGGAAGGAGTAACCTCCACGAACCCACTCGTTGTCTCCCCAGTCCTCGTACATTCCCTTCACGAAGTACTTGCGCGCCGGCGACGGCTCGTCCACAGTGCCATAGATCATGTCGAGCTGGTCGAGGAAGCCTTCAATAATCTTTTCATGAGCCATGCCCACGAACTTTTCTGCGTACAGCGCGCCAGCAAAGCCAGTAATCAGGTACTGAATGTCACCGTCCTCAGTACTAGCTTCCTTCTCAGCACACAGTTTGTCGCCGTTCGACTTCAGATGACCAATGCCCTTGGTGTTGTTAAACCAGAATTCGGGCAGGAAGCACTCCGAGCAAACGACTCCGTGCGCGTCCTCCGGCCAGAAGCGACCCGACATGTGGAGCAGCACCTTGCCCGCGCGACGCATGTCAAACGAAGCGACAGCGTCAACCTTCTCCTGTGGAAGCGCTGGAGTGTGCGATCTTCGAGAACACAGCAGTGGCCACTGTCACCACCAGTGTGCGGCACGAGAACTGCTTGCCAGACGTGCTGGTTACGAGAATACGGTCATTTTGGGAATAATCCACGCTCGCCACAGGCCAATTCAAACGAGTCGTCACGCCCTCTGCAAAGAGTTCAACAAAGCGCATGAAGCTCGGCACGACACGGAAGTCCTCGCCCTCGTCCTCCAGCTCAATCCACTGCTTCTCGTAGCGACACGTAATGCGCATCGAGATGTCCTCAAGCGGTCCACCAGCCGTGTTGGCATATCCTGACTCGCACAGCTTCATCATCGACGGAGACAGACCGATCTCGTTGAAGTAGTCCCGCATGGACTTCCGGGTGGGATTTGGTCAATGTTCTCAAGGTCGCTTAGGTCGGCCACCGACATGTTAAACTTGAGGAACTCCTCGTCATCGTCATCGTACTTCAGCATGCGCTTTTGGTCACCGATGTAGTAGTAGCCAAT